>CM070781.1:65285833-65885833 GCA_036346955.1 Dipus sagitta
GGTGAATTAAGGCCATTAATATTTAGGGTAATGACTGTGAGATTTGATTTGATCCCTGCCATAATGTGATGGTAAATGTGGGTTGGAGTTTTCATGGACATTGAAGTTTTTTTTGTGCCTACTCTGAGTTTGGTTGTTGTGATCTGCTTCTTGTAGGCAATGTGTTTGATTATTTTTTTCTTCTCTGTGGAGAATTTCCTGAAATACTCTCTGTAGGTTTGGTTTTGTGTTCATATAATTGTAAAGCTGAGTTTTGTCATGGAAAGTTTTTCTTTCACCATCTATTATGAGGGATACTTTTGCTGGGTAGAGTAGTTTGGGTTGGAAGCCATAGGTTCTTAGACTTTGCAGTGTTTCATTCCAGGCCCTTCTAGCTTTCAGGGTTTCCATTGAGAAGTCTGAAGTAATTCTGATGGGGTTACCTCTGAAGGTGGTGTGCTGTTTTTCCCTAGCTGCTTTTAGGATTTTCTCTTTGGTGTCAATGTTTAGAGTCTTAATGATAATATGTCTTGGAGAGTTTCTCCTTTGGTCCAGTCTGTTTGGAGTTCTATTGGCTTCTTGTATCTTGATGGGCCTTTCTTTTAAGAGATTGGGGAAGTTTTCTTCAATTATTTTGTGAAATAAGTTCTCCATGCCTTTGGTCTGGATTTCTTCTCCTTCTGGTATTCCAATGATCCTGATATTGATATTGTGTATCCCACAATTCCCTCATGTTCTGTTCACAGGAGCTTTTAAACTTACTGAAATTTTTGAACTCTCTAACTGTTTCTTCCATCTTGTCTTCCAGATCAGAGTTTCTATCCTCCACTTGGCTGACTCTATTCTTGAGAGCTTCTAGTGAGTTTTGGACTTGTTCAATTAAGTTTGCATTTTCTATTATTTTTCTATGTATAATTTCCATCCCTCTGTCAAGCTCCCTTTTCACATCATTTTCTGATTTTCTTGATGATTCTTGGAGTTCATCCTTGCATGTCTTTATGTCTTCATTTAGCATGGCCAGCTGATTTTTAAGGTCTTCTTTTTTTTCACTCTCCCTCAAATCTCTTAACTCTCTTTGAAATCCTTCCATTTTCTTATCTAATCCTTCCAATTTCTTATCTATTAGCTCTAGTTTAGTGATGGCAGCATCCACACGATTGTCGGCCCTTTGTTGCTTTCCTGCAAGTTCTACCAATAGGTTGGTTAGAGTTGCATTGCTCATAGCTTCAATTTGGTGTTCTGTTCCTATTGGTTCTTCTATGTTTTGGTTAGATGTATTCATTGTGGGATTGGGTGATCTAATTGGATTTTCTTGCATTTGATTTTTCATGTTATTTCTTTGGCGCTGTGTTCTGCCCATGACAGTGTATGGGCAGATAAGTGGGCGTATCAGCCTGGGCTCAAGAACTATGGGAATCTTATGCAGCCTGGGGGCGTTGCCAAGAAGCCTGGGCTTTGGCTGTCACTTGCCAAAGCTGCCTATCTACTGCCTGGCAGGGGCGCCAAAGTTGCCTGAGTTCTCAAGCGGTAATGTGCCAAAGCTGCCTGCGTTCAAACTAGGAGTGGCACTGAGGCACCAAGCGCTGATGCCGCCTGAACTCTGGCTGGGCACGCTGGGAACTGGAAACAGTCTGCGCTCCCCCGCCACAGGACAATTGTGGACAGCCGCGCGGCAGACAGAGGGCGAGTGGACGAGAGTGCGGAGCAGTCTAACCTTCCACATGCAGGGAACAATCTCACTTGCCAAAGCCGCCTATCTACTACCTGGCAGGGGCGCCAAAGTTGCTTGAGTTCTCAAGCGGTAATGTGCCACAGCTGCCTGCGTTCGAGCTAGGAGTGGCACTGAGGCACCAAGCACTGAAGCCGCCCAGAGTTTGGCTGGGAACGCTGGGAACCGGAAGCATTCTGCGCTCCCCCGCCACAGGACAATGGCGGCCCGCCGGTGCGGCAGGCAGGTAGCGGATGGCACCTGAGCTGACGCAAGCGAGAGATACAATCTGAGCTTGTGGGGCAGCTACTGTGGGACTGGGCACACTTAGTAGGTGGGCGAGTGGACAAGGGTGCGTAGCAGTCTAAGCTTCCGCGCGCAGGGAACGATCCGCGCGCGTTGGCAGCCGTGCGGGCTCCGGAGCGGTGGCAGGGGAGGAGCTTTGAACACGGCGGTTATTTGAGGCGAGGGGTGCCTACCCGCCCGCAAGGGGGTCAGCGATTCCCTGTTCCCCCACCTCTGTGCCCTCCCAGATTTCTCTCCCCTAAAAGCCACTATGTACCCTTAATATCTTGCCTTTCTTTCCCCGGGATTTGCAGCGCAGCTAGGTGGTCGCCATCTTGGCCGGAAGTCCTCCTTTTTCTTTCTTTTCTTTCCATTTCTTTCTCCTCCCTCCCTCTCTTTTCTTTCTTTCTTTAATATCAGAAACAGAGAGAATATTTTTATTTAAAAGTTTTGTATATGGATATAATGTATTTTGATCATAGCTACCTCCAATGACCTTTTCTTTTTTAAATTCATTCTTATTAGATATGGACATACTTAGTATGTAAACAACACATGCTAGTACCATCCTTTCCCTCATCCCTGCCCCTTTTCATAAGAGGCCTTCCTCTTTGGGGATGCAGGTCAACCCCATGGGGATTGTGGGTCATGCATGTGGGGGCAGCAGTCATTTATGGGGAGAAGAAATGTCTCTGTTCATATTGTCCCAACTTGTGGCTCTAACAATCTTTCTGCCCACTCTTCCACAAAATTCCCTGAGCTACATTGGGTGCATTTGACGTCTCCTTCAGTGATGGGCTCTTAGCAGCCTCTGGATCTCTGCTTTGGTAGGTGTTGAGTGTCCTCAATGTCTATCTCCTTCATCCTTGTGCTAATATCAGGTTCACTGAGAAAGCAGATCTGTTGCTCATTTCCCCAATTCCCCTGTGGTTTCAGCTGGAGCCGGGGTAGAGTGCACTGGATCATTCATCTCCTCAGGTCCCGCTCCTGTCTGGAAAGAGAAGCAGATTTCTGCACCTGCCTGCATACCCTCAAGTGCAGGGAACCAGGACCAGGGAACTCTCTCTCTTTTCTTGTCTTTCTTTCCAACCATAGACAAATACTTCATTTTTGCAATCAAGTACCTTCAACCACTGGAACATCTCTCCGTCCCAGAAACTGCATTTTTAAGATACACTTTTGTTCTGTTCTTTGGTCTTGATTCTCACTGAAAATCAGGATAAAACAGCCACTAATAATCTTCACTTGGCATATGTATTTGAGGTTCATTCATGTGGTAGCATAGATATCATTTAATTACTTTTCATGGCTAAGTAATATTTTATGATACGGAGATTTTATTTGACTATTCATTCCTTGATGCCCATGTTAGTTATTTACCCTTTTGTGGTTGTTAACAGCACATCTAAAAACACTCAAGAATATGTTTGCTTGAATGCTTGTTTCAATTCTTTGGTGTGTATATGTGAGTGAAATTTTTGGCCCATATGGCAATTTTCAATTTGTTGAGGAATGCTTAGTAATTAGTTTTTCATCTTTAAAAAGTCCAAATTAAGAAAATCATAAGGACATGTTTTAAGAACATATACTCCACAAATTTGATAATATGAAAGAAATGGATGATTTCCTTGATTTATATAACCTACCAAAATTAAATCAAGATGAGTTTAACCACTTAAATAGACCTATAACAAGTACAGAGACCCAAGCAGTTATAAAAAAATATCCCAACTGAAAAAAGTCCAGGCCCAGATGAATTTTGCCGGACCTTTACAGAGGAACTAAAACCAATGCTTCTCAAACTTTTCCATAAAATAAAAAAGGAAGTAACACTACCAAACTCCTATGAAGCCAGAATCACCCTAATACCAAAACCAGACAAAGACAGGACAAAAAAAGAAAACTACAGATCAATCATGGACATCAGATGCAAAAATTCTCAAAAAAGCATTGGTCTCAACAAAACATTGGCAAACAGAATACAAGAATATATCAGAAAGATCATTCACCCCAGCCAATTCATCCTAGAGATGCAGGGATGGTTCAACATATGCAAATCGATTAATGTAACACACTATATCAATGGACTGAAGGACAAAAACCACATGATCATCTCAACAGATGCAGAAAAAGCATTTGACAAAATCTAAACTCCCATCATGATAAAAGTCCTATAGAAACTGGGAATACAAGGAATATATCTGAACATAATTAAGGTTATTTATGACAAACTTAGAGCCAACATAATACTACATAGGGAAAAACTTGAAAATTTATGACTAAACTCAGGAATAAGACAAGCGTGCACACTATCTCCACTTTTATTTAATATAGTACTGGGAGTCTTAGCCATTGCAATAATGCAAGAGACACACATAAAAGGGATACAAATTGGAAAGGAAGATATCAAATTATCATTACTTGCCGATGATATGATTCTATACATAAAGGGCCCTAAGGCTCTGCCAGCAAACTCTCAGAACTTATAAACAGTTTTAGGAACATAGCAGGATATAAAATAAACACACAGACATCAGTATCCTTTCTATATACTAACAACAAACATGTTGAGGATGAAATCAGGGAATCTCTCCCATTCACAATTTCTTAAGATAATAAAAATAAATAATAATAATAATGTTCCATGCAATACACCCAAGGAAGTGAAGGATCTCTACAATGAAAACTTTAAATCACTCAAGACAGAAACTGCAGAAGATGCTAGGAAATGGAAAGACATCCCATGTTCTTGGATTGGAAGAATCAACATTGTGAAAATGTCTATTTTACCAAAAGCAATCTACACATTTAATGCAATTCCCACAAAATTCCAATGGCATTCTTCACAGAAATAGAAAAAAAGTCCTAAAATTCATTTGGAAGCACAAAAAACATCGAGTATCCAAAACAATTTTGAGCAACAAAAATAAGGCTGGGGGCATCACCACACCTGGCTTTGACCTATACTACAGAGCCATAGTAACAAAAACAGCATGGCACTGGCACAAAAACAGACATGTAGATC
Source organism: Dipus sagitta (assembly GCA_036346955.1). Classification (NCBI taxonomy): domain Eukaryota; kingdom Metazoa; phylum Chordata; class Mammalia; order Rodentia; family Dipodidae; genus Dipus; species Dipus sagitta. Next base: position 65,290,831 of record CM070781.1, read on the forward strand.
AGTGGAACACAATAGAAGACCAAGATGTAAGTCTGAGCAGCTACAGCCAACTGATCTTCAACAAAAATGCCAAAAATACTCATTGGAGAAAAGACAGCCTCTTCAACAAATGGTTCTGGGAAAACTGCATATCTATCTGTAGAAGGATGAAGATAGATCCTTATCTCTGTTCATGGACCTTAATATCAGACCCAAAACTCTGAAACTACTACAGGGAAAAGTAGGGGAAACCCTTCAACATGTTGGCATAGGCAATCACTTACTGAATATAACCTGAGTTGCTCAGGAAATAAAATCACTAATCAACCACTGGGACCTCATAAAAATACAAAGCTTTTGTACAGCAGAGGACACTGTGAATAGAGCAGAAGCAACCTATAGAATGGGATAAGGTCTTTGTCAGCTATACATCTGGCAGAGGATATACAAAGAACTCAAAAAACTAAATAATAAGAAATCAAACAGCCCAATTAAAAAACAGGCTCTGGAACTAAATAGAGAGTTTTCAAAAGAAGAAATACAGATGGCATATAAACATCTAAAAAAATGTTCTGCATCCTTAGCCATCAGGGAAATGCAAATTAAAACTACGTTGAGATTCCATCTTACTCCTATCAGAATGGCTATCATCAAGAAAATAAGTGACAATAAATGTTGGCAAGGATGTGGAAAAAGAGGAACACTTCTATACTGTTGGTGGAAATGCAATCTGGTCCAGTCATTGTGGAAATCACTGTGGTGGTTCCTGAGACAGCTAAAAATAGATTTACCATATGACCCAGCTATATCACTCCTAGACATATGTCCTAAGGACTTGTCATACAACCTTAGAGATACTTGTTCAACCATGCTTATTGCTGCTCTATTCACCATAGCTAAGAAATGGGACCAGCCTAGATGTCTCTCTACTGATGAGTGGATAATGAAGATGTGGTATATTTATACAATGGACTTCTATTCAGCAGTAAAGAAAAATGAAAGTTTTGAGGAAATGGACGGAACTGGAAAGGATTATACTTAGTGAGGTAATCCAGGCCCAGAAAGCCAAGCACCACATGTTCTCTCTCATATGTGGCACATAGCTACAAATATTTGGACTTGTATGTGAGTTGGAATAAAACTCAGTAGCAGAGGCCAGTAAGCTAAAAAGGGCATATAAAGGGGGAACAACTTAAGGGGATGGTATTGTAAGTAGAAGAACAGATTACTGGGGAAGGAAAGGTCTAAGTGAGGTCAGGGAAATAGCCCAAGTAAAGGAAAGATGGGAGGAGGGTTAATCAAAAACCAAGAGGGTATGAATAAATCATATGGAAACCTACTTTTTTTTTGGACAATGGCCTACTCAGAAGGCATAGATTGTTACTAGAAAATTTTCAGTGTCAGAGATGGGATACTTTCCAGTGAGTTGTTGGCCAGGGAGGTCCCTGGTGCCCCCCAAAACATTACAGACCATTGCAGAGGCTCTTGGTTTCCCAGGAGGAATAGATGGCAAGACCCGATTGCTGAAGACTCCACATACTTGGACTGCAAAGTCACTGAGAAATCTTGCTGGAACTGAGCTGAAAACCTCCTCTGTGCAGACCAGCTGACAGAAAGTTGGTAAAAGCTATGGTGCATGCAGCTCCATGGGAGAGAGTGAATTCATCAGTGGAGATAAACCATAGTGGCTACCGCAAGCCTTAAATTTGGTCAGACAGGCCAAATGAGCCAAGGGATGCAATAGTGGCATGTCTACTATGGGGAAAACCAACCGCTTTCTAATTCAAGTGGAGGACTGCTCTAGGGGAGGGCATACATACCTGATACTGAAAACCTATAACAGGGGTAGTCATGAGCCCTAGAGGTATAACACCTGCTGCTGTCTGCCTAAATGTACTTATGCTCATCAAACTGCCTGGTAAGCACTTCCCTTAATGTTCATACCAATATATTAATGCTACTCTCACTTTCAGTTGAGAAGCTTCTCTTTCAGAAGGCAGGGACCTTGGGATGACTCAGAAGGGACCATGGTGCTGAGAAGAAGTGACAGAGGAGTGCTCAGCACTGAAACATCTCTATCATGCCTTCCAAGGCTCACGGTCCATTGTGGGAGAGGTGGTGGAAAGAATGTAAGAGCCAAAAGAAGGAGAGAGGGGAGGATATGATGAAGAGTGAAGCTGTGAAGGGGAATCTGGGGGGGGGATTATTATGGTTTATTGTCCATAGTTATGAAAGCTTTAAATAAAAAATAGAAAAAAAAAACAATTTATAAATGATGCTGGCACATTGTGAAGCAGATGTGTTATCAGAGACATGAGCTTTCCTGGCTCTGGATGCACAGGTAGAGGGGTCAGCCTTAGAGTTACTTCTCAACTCAGCTCTTTCAGATTGGGTGACTAACTATTGATAGTTTCAGGAAAGGGCTATTGTAGCAATATTATTTTTGTTTTAGATTAATATCTGTGTTTTTATTTCTGTGTGTACATGTATGTGTATATTTTTGTGTTCATATGTGTGCAGGTCCACTTATGCATGCATATCTGTGTAGAAGCCAGAGGACAACCTTCAGTGTCATTCCCCAGAAGCCATCACCTTCATTTGAGATAGGGTTTCTACTGTACTGGAGGTCACCAAGTAGATTAGATTGTGAGTGCCAGGGATGCCTGTCCCTGCCTCCCTAGTGTATGCCATCTTCTTCTTCTGAGTTCCACTTATCATTGAGGGACCATATTATACTGTTTTTATTTTACCAATGATATTTTGATATCCACTTCCAACAATTGTGATGATCCTGACATCTCTGGGGAAAAAGAACTGAGGTAGTACTCATCCAATCACAACCCCTAGGGAAGATCAATTGAAATAACTCAACATTTTTCTACCATACCCTCTTGATGCTAACCAATTACCAGTTAGATCTCCAAACAGTAAAGATACAAAAAAAAAGTCCATGTCAACATAATCAGAAATAAATTTCAGATACTTTCATAGGAGCTAGCAGAGTTTACAGACATGAAAGCAATTCAAAAGTGTATAAGACTTTTTAATCAAATACATACTTCCTATATGATGCAAATGTAGCTGATTTCTGGCACTGACACAAGCCCACTCTGTGGTCACCCTGAGTCAGCAGAAGGCCATATGTTATAAATAAGCATTTGGCTCAACCAAGAAGAATTAACAAAAGTTGTGCCAAGGCCAGTAAAGCGAGCACGTTGTGATCCCTACAGGTACCACCAGCCCATGTGCTGCCAATTATACTGCCATTTGGCAAAACACATAACAGAAACCAGATTTGGGGAACCAAAAATTTAGAAAATTTTATGTTTAAATTCCACTAACATGAGCCCACTTACATTATTTTTTCCTTTTCACTGGGGAGGAGAGGGCAAGACTAAAATAGTCTCTGTATGACTCATCTGGGGGTCTCCATGCTTTCCAATGGACACTCTGAAGAAAGATCATCTGTCTTGGCCAGCCCCTGATGGCCTCAAAAGAAGTGAGTGATGCATCCCCACTAGGGCTGTTGTGTCAGATAAGCTGGTGTAGTGTGCAAGGCACCTCTGCAGTGTGCATGTCAATGTATGAAATGTTGAAGCTCTTACTAGAGGTGGTGAGAGTCCTTACAGAGCTTGGGTTTTCTAAGATGCTTGCCACCTATTCTTAATTGACTTCATAATCATGTGGCTAACACGAGACAGGAGGCATCTTGATTCATTCAACATAGCTAAATAAGGTCCACAAAATAGAAAATAACCAATTCTGCACAGCCAACTACTGGGGATATAGTAGGAATCTGGAAGTCAATTTTAGAACATATTTCTAATCTAAAGGAAAACTTAATTCAGCAGGATATAAGTATGACTGAAAGTGTCTATGGAAGGTATTTTATGTGGTAAATCATTCATGTAGCATATAAATCCTGAAGAAATGTTCCAGGTTACTTTTCAGTGGTATAGTTTCTGTGGCAACAAGTACAGCCACTCAACTTGAGGAAGTTTAATTTCTGTCTTGTACTGGGACAAAGTCGAACAATGTTACCACCTTAATAATAACTTTGAGAATTTGCCAAGAATGGACCAATGGGCTGGGTTTTGAAATTGAGAGTCACACCACATGTTGGGAGTGGTACTTGGAAGGCCAAGGTGGGAAAGAGTTTGTGTCCAGCCTGGACTTCACAGTAAGTGAAGCCAGCCTAGGATATAGAGTGAAACCCTATCTCAGAGAAAGATGGGGGTAGATGGGAGAGAGAAGGAGAAAGAGAGAGGAACAGAGGGGGGAGGGAGGGAAAGAGGATGGGACAGAATGGAGGAAAGAGAGACAGAAAGAGGAAAAGAGGAGATATCGGAAGTATATGCATAGTAATAATTATAAAATGCAGGGCAAGGGTCCAGCAACAAACAAGCATGCTGGGAACCACAGAGGGTAGCAGAGAGCAGGCTAGGTTTAGTCCTGGTGAATGATGAGGCCCCTAGAAGAGCAACAGAATGGGCAAAGGACAGGGGGTGGGGATGAAAAACTGCATGACCCGACAAGGCTTATGGATTCGAGACGCAATGATATAGTCAAAAGTCAAGGTCAAGTCCTCACTCACCTACCTTTGAGATGCTCTACCTTGGACAGGAGAGTTGAGTTTCTAAGTATATTTTCTCTCATAAGACAAGGACTGTGGTAACTACAGCTGTAAGGTTGGATTCTAACAACTACAAGGTTTTCATTAGGTTTAAATAAAATAATTACTCCCTATATACTTTTTGAATAAATATTCATTATGTACCATAAAGTAAAGTTACCTGTTCTTACTACTAATAAGTTTACTCATTAGGAAAGGGCAGGTCTTGTAGTAAATGACCAGAGCTTGAGACTAGAAAAATAATCTGCATCCAGTCACAACAAATTATCACCAAGAAGAAAAATTAAATGTGGCATATTTCTGCTATTTACAATTTTTAAGTGATTTACAAATAGTTCTATTTCTTTTTGCTTTTGTTAGGGAGCAGGAGTTACTTAAGAAGAAGATGGACAAAATTAAATCCTGTAAAAATTAAATCCCAGATGCTTAAGCATATACATACATGTTAGCTTGGGCTATATAAAGATTTGTTTTTTCTAAGCAGTAATATATAGATATAGATTAGATATCAGCAGATATAAATTAGATATAGTTATATGTGTTTAAAATGGTGTAAAGAGCTTATTATTTCTATTTATTTATTTATCTATTTATTTATTTATTTATTTTGGTTTTTTGAGATAGGGTCTCACTCTAGCCCAGGCTGACTGGAATTCACTATGGAGTCTCAGGGTGGCCTTGAGCTCACAGCGATTCTCCTACCTCTGCCTCCCAGTGCTTGGATTAAAGGCGTGCGCCACCACGCCTGGCTCTAAGAGCTTATTATTTCATTATGCATTTACTATTTCATATAGTACTGTCATTGGAGATTCAATGTATAAAGTACCAATCACATTGCTTAGTGGAAGAGATAAATAATAAAAAGTAATACAGAAAATACACTATGATGCATACCATGAAGGAAGAATCAGAAGACCCTCCAAACACAGTGTGGGAGCAGCTCATTTAGATTGAGGTGGGGTCCAAGAGTGCTGCCTGAAGAAAAGTTTGTGCTACCGCTCCCAGTCAGGCAAAACCACAAGTGAACAAATGGGAGAAGGGAGTACAGGTTACCAGATCTCAGGTGCTCTGAAGTGGGAAGGAGTCTGAGCAATGGGTTATCATGAGCAGGCATGGGGGAAATAGGCTGGGTCACACCCATGCAGTCCTTAAAGATCACATCAGGCTTGGTGGTGCTTGTTTTTCTATTAAAAATTGTTTTTATTATTTATTTGTAAGGTGAGGGGGTGGAAGAGAGAGAGAGAGAGAAAATGAGAATGGGTGTATCATGGCCTTTTGTCACTATGAACCAACTCCGTTTGGGTGCATCTGGCTTTATGTGGGTACTAGGGAATTGATCCTGAGCCATCAGGCTTTGCATGTGAGGCAGGGTTACATGGCCCGTGAAAGTAAAAAGCAGGAATTGCTTTGGGGTTATCATTGCAGTCTCCACTTTGCCAGAGAAGAAAGTACCTTCTCCTTATCTATTGCCTAAAGGAGTTTCCTAGACTTGTTTTTCCATAAACAACCTGAGCCCCTTCCTGGGAGGGAGTTCCCCTCTCCTAGAATTTAAATCTGATCCTGATATTGTGGTTGGTTAAACCCAGCCCTTATACCAAACCAATCAGCCCTCACTCTGGCTCACCTAAGCCAGGTAGGGCCCACCACAATGAGGTTATAAATAGACCCTCACCAGAATCAAGGGCTTTCTTTGCTGCCCATTCATCACTCCTGAACCTCCAGGTTCTGCTAAGACTCCCCTTGTCTCCTGAGCCAAGATGAGGGGAAAACTCACCCTGACCCTTCTCTATCCCCTCCTGCACTCCACATGGCAGGAGCTCTCTGCACTTTCCTTTCTTTCCTTTGTAAATCTCTTTGCATGTTTCTTTGAGACCCATCACATGGGCTTTCAGATCATGCGGGGTATCCATTTCCCTTCCCTTGGTCTTATAGTTCCCTAGCTAAATATAATACTTTAATAAATATCCTTCTCAGTTTGATTTGCCCAATTCGTTGGTTAAATATTAACATGAACTCAGGGTTTGGGGTTCTAGAATTCTATTCCTGAACTCCTAACACCTTGTAACACAAACATGCATCTTTAACCACTGAGCAATCTCTCCAACCCTTCATTTTTCTTTTTTTAAAAATTTGAATAAACTTTGCTTATAATAAATGGCTTTCAAGACAAGTTGGGCTGGATGATCTCAAGGACTTATTGGCAACTTATGGAATAGAACTTTGAAAACTATCTCTGTCAACAAGGGTCATCTATGTCCAAAGCCTATATAAGATGCCTTGTAAAGACTAGCCAGCTTTAGGCTGGAGGGATGGCTTAGTGGTTAAGGGGCTTGCCTGCAACACCAAAGGATCCAGGTTTGATTTCCCGGGACCCCCATGAGCCAGATGCACAAGGTGACACATGCATCTGGAGTTCATTTGCAGTGGCTGAAGGTCCTGGTATGCTCATTCTCTCTCTCTCTTCCTCTCTCTCTCCCTCTCTTTGCCTCTTTCTCTCTCTCTAAAATAAATGAATAAAATTTTTTTTAAAAAAGAGTAGCTAGCTTTAAGACATCAGTCACAAAAACCAATTGAAACAGACCCAGGGATTCAGGAAATGGTTTAAGTCTACTGTGCTCTAAGAACAAGATGTGGTAGGGTTAATTTTAAAGTGCTCTTCTCTGCTTGAGCTACTGCAGAGCTCTTCTGTGGGTCCCACAAGGCAATGCCCATCATGTCACCCCTCTGTGATATTGATGAGTTATTCTTTCTCTACATTTAACCATCACTTGATATAAATCCAAGGATTAATATAAATCATTACATAAATGATATCAAAACCAAGGTGGGATTGTCTGTGGATGTTCTTGATGAGTCCAAGGTGTCCAGGGATCCACAGTATCTGCATTGATGCAAAGTTCAGGTGGCTGGAGACCCAGGTGCCACCATGAATTGTAGTGTCCAAGAGTAAAGTAATGGCAGAGGCGGGGGGTACCACCACCAGCACAGGGTCATAGTTTCTTGTGATTCATGCCTTTCCTAACTCATTTGGGGAGAAAGAAATACTGAATATGATCTGATATTAATTTTACTTTCTGCCAGAACTGAAAATTAGTGATCCTTCTCCCCAAACACCTTCATCAGTATTACTGTAATAGACACTTATAAACTGTTGTTGCTAAATAACACTGACTCGCTTAGGCACACAAGGGACTGCCTTCATTTTGAACCTATATCCTTCAGATACCTTAATATTATCGTTTACCATGTCTGTTTTTTTTTTTTTTTTTGAGACCCCCAAAGGCACTCAAACCTGCAGTCACCTTGGGCAGAAAAGACAGACCTGATTGATAAAGATCTTTGTGACTAAAGACTGAAGCTATCTCCTACATATTTGGTGAGCTGACAGAGCATCTTCCTAATGACAGCAATTCTCTGTGATAGCAACAATGCTCCCTGGAACAGATGTAAGCATCCTATGGACACAGACTACTCCTCTCAAGCAAATATGCACTTTTACAAACCCCTTTGGAGAGCCAGAAGTGAAATAGTGACCAACCACAACATATCCTGACCGATACTGCTTAATTTTGTAGATCTCTTGCCCCCTGTCCCAATTTGTCCTATACTTAAAACTAAAGCTTATGTCGGAATCTTCCAGCTCTCTACCCAACCCCTTCTCTTTCCCCTCCCATCTGACCTTGCTATAGTGTCTTGGGACTCTGAGACTACCTCCTGGTATGGTAACTGAGGATACCTCTGGGCTAAGAGAGAAGGCTACCACTCCCACAGCCCCTACTACTGCACCCTGCCCAAGGCCCCTCCCTCACAGGGGAGTTTCTCTTCTCTCTGCATAAAACCCTTTTCCTGCCCCCCTCTGTCTCTCTCTCCTCTTCTTCCTTTATCCCCTCTTTTCTCTCTTATCTCCTTCCCCCTCCCCCGTCTCATTTGTACATTCCTTTTCTCTCTTCTCTGTCTGTTCTCTCTCTCTCTCTCCTCTTCCCTCATTACAATAACATCTTGGATCCAAGAAATTGTCTGAGTCCCAGAGTCCCCTGTTCTGAAGCTTCCCTTCCTTTTTGGGATCACACCAGTCTAATATGATGTTAAATAAAACTGCCCATCTTGGTCTTCTGTTGTGAACACCAAACCTGACAATATTAGTACCAGAATAAGGACTTTGGGGACAAGTCACTGAACTCCTTTTCTGTACTTCCAATGTGGCCACATTGACTAAATCTTAATTTGCTTTGCAAGGTTACTCAGCTCTTTAATTGGCATGTTGCAACAGTGGCTGATCCAGTGGCCCCCTACTGCCTCCACAGTCTAGCACACTACCTAGGTGGGCTGGCCTTTGGGGTCAATCCTTTGTATTGGCAAACCAATCAGGTCATCCCCTTACATACTTGAGTCTGACCAAACAATACATTTTTAATCAACTATAAAGGTGTATCTATGTTTACTTCTGCTCTCTCTTTGCTCTGTGATTTCCCTCTGGGTAGTCAGTCTAGCTGGGTAGGGAAAAAGTTTGTTTCTTGGCCTGGGTAGTTTACTGCTTGCCTTTGCTTTATGCTTTGGGGTAACTTCTCACTAACTACATGTTTGATTTTCTTATGATTTCTGAGTCTACCACATGTGTATTTACTGTAGACTCTATATCTACCACGTGGGAATTTCCTCTAAACCCTGGGCCTGCTACCTGTGTAATTTCTCTAAACTCAGGGTAACCAGGGGTATAACTCTCTTTACTACCCATTTCTCATCTGAATTTCCTGGCCTTTACTTTGATACTCTTTCCTATTCTCAAACCATCGCCATCTACTCTTACCTTTCTTCCATGGGCAGACTCAAGATGAATGCTGTTCAATTCAATTCAATTCTTTTTTTTTTTTTTTTTTTTTTTTTGAGGTAAAGTTTCACTGTAGCCCAGGATGACCTGGAATTCACTATGTAGTCTCAGGATGGCCTTGAACTCCTACCTCTGCCTACCAAGTGCTGGGATTAAAGGCGTGTGCCACCATGCCTGGCTCAATTCAATTCTATTCTTCAAGTTTTATGGATGATTTAAGTGTGGTAGCTCAGACACTGATGGCATGAGGTCAGGATCCATCTTTACTGGGGAGCAGTTTGCTGCCCCTCCAATGATTGCTAGACGATCTCAGCAAAACAATATGGAGTTCTCCTCATCTATACTTTAAGGCAGGCTAGTATAGAGGAATAGTTTAGCAACCCAGGACACCAGGAAACACCTAGACAGAGACCACCCGTAATGGTGTCACCCAGTGTGTGCTGAGTCAGGGAATAATCCTGCATCAGCTTTACTCTGGCAAATGCTTTGCTGACATCCTATGTCTGTTGCCTTCTCATCCATCCTAAATGTCTATTTTTTAATCCCTTTGTTACCATTTCAGTGGTACTTTGGTATAAACATTATTGAGATTCGATGATATCAATGCAATACCAATAAAGATGATATATACATTTTCTTTGATTCTTTTGCAGTAAACTCAATTGTATACTTAAGTTTAAAGGCTTTGTGTTTTTAAAACTGAAGCCATAATCAAGCACAAAAATCCCATGGTATAACTGTATTTATGAATTGGTGTGACTATAAAATAAAATTTCAGTAGAGAGTTATGATAGGGATGTAGGCATATATTTAACTGTCCACATTTACTGTGTTGTTTATGAAAGAACTCAGAGAAACATCATATACATTCAGTCAAATAAAGTTGATTTACAGTATGATGATATCAGTCCCATCAAAAGGAATGTGGGTGGTTGGATTAGTCAGTAAATACCAGTGACAGGTGAATTTACATGCCTGCACATATCTTGTCCACTTTTCAATGTTTTGGGTTTAGGAGAGTATATTGCATCTAACACATTTTTTCTTAATTTTTATTCTGTACATACTTTAAACAAAATGTAATCCCTATGTTCCTACTTTTTTGAGACTTTTGAAACTATCTTCCATAAAGAACTAAATGTCTTATTCATAAAATGCCAACGGCATGAATAGTCCAGGTAAGAGAGAAAAAATGAGCTGGGCATGGTGACTCATGCCTTTAGTCCCAGCTGAGCTAGGAGGGTCCTTATGAGTTCAAGGCCAACCTGGGGCTACAGAATGAGTTCCAGTCATCCTGGGCTAGAGTGAGACGCTGCCTTGAAAAAACTTTTTAAAAACCCCACAAAAAACAATAGCAATAATAACCAAAAGAAAACAGAGAGAAAAATATGGAGTCAATGGAGTCAAAACCACAAATTTCTCGTACACAAGAATATTTTCTCTACATTATTAGGATCTCAAACTTTAATATGCAAACCAATCACCTGGGATTGTGTTAAGTTGTAGATGCTGACTCAACTTTGTCTCTGGTTTAGTATTGTTATGTATAATGGTTACTTTTGTTATGCAACACAAACACAAAACGACTTTTGATGAATTGGCAATTCATTAAAATTAAATTTAAATGAATTAAATCAATTAAAATTCAAATGAATAAACAATTAAATCAATTAAAATTCAAATGAAATAGTCAATTTCAGTTATCAGCTTGAGAAGATTTAGAATCATCATGAAAACAGATCTCTGTGTATGTCTGTGGGAGATTTTCTAGATTAGGTTAACTGGGGTGGTCAGACATACAGAGATTTGTTTCTGTGATGACAAGAGTGATTGTTTTAAACCAGATACAAATTTTCCCTGCCCTTCCATCAGTTGATATTTGAGAACAATTTTGTTTGTCACTACTTGGGACTGGTAGCTATCAGCATCTGTCAGGTAAAGCTATTAAACATCTTACAATGCTTAAGCCAGCTATCTCCAAAGAATTATAGCCTAAATTATCAATAGAGGTTGAGAAATACAGCAGCAGGAACTTTGTTTCTCAAAGTGTGTTTTGTGATCCAACAACTTCAGCATTACTTGGTATTTGTTAGAAATTCAGATTCTTGGGCCTACTTCCACCTATTGAATGATTATCTACAAAGGAAGAGGAATTGGACCAATTAGTCCAAACCTATGAGAATTTTTTTAAAAAATGGATAGAACATGAGATAAATGTGTGACACCTTGTAAAGATCAAATATCTAATATATGGACATACAAGAAGGAGAATTTTAGGTCCATGGCACAGAAAGTATTTTAAACAAAATTATAGAAGAAAAATTTTCAACTCTGGGAAGAGAGTTCAGGTATAAAAGACATATGGAGCATCAAATAAATAGGATGAGAAAATCAATTTCCTATGTTACATTATAGTTAAAACACTAATACACAGAACAAAGAAAGGGTACTGAAAGCTGCAAGAGAGAAATAGCTCATCACATACAAAGGCAGATCCATCAGAATAAAAGCCAATTTTTTAATGTAAATGCTTTAGCAAAATTATTTCTTCTATGAAATACTCAACAGGCTAGGTGAGGGACAGAGTGTAGTGGCTGGGAGGGTATTGGAGGGGTAGGGGGCCAGGAAGATGGAGAGGGAAATTACATGGAACTGAAGACAACATGAAGTAGTTCCATAGAAGCCCTCTTTTTGGATACCATTCTTCAAGATACAACCACCAGTAAAGGGGAAATGGTCCACACAGAAGTACCCTATAGAAGGTAGAAAAAGCTTAAACCTAAAACCATGGGCTCTGGCTGTTTAATCGCAGGTCCAGAATTGATTTAGTCCCCCCACAATGAGCTATTGGTCAGGGAGACCCATAAGGTCCCCAGAAAAATGCAGGCCCTTGTTATAACACTTGACTACCTGCCAGAGTTAAAAGGTAAGTCCCTATTGCTGAAGGCACCTCAGGCTGTAAACGCAAGATATAAGAATATCATGCTGGAACTGAGAGGGAAACCAATTTCCTCCTGGCTTGTCCTCATAGCATTGAAAAATGTTATTGGAGTTGCTGGGGGACAATAGTCACCAATAGCATGAATAAACAGGGGACCCAGCAAGCTATGAAATCAACCAGTCAGGCAAGAAATACACACTTGTGTAATAGTGACACAGCTTTTGTGGGTAACTAACTGTTCTCCAACTAGTCATGAGACCTGTTCTGTGGGAGAGAACTCATATATGGTACTGGAAGCCAAGTCAGAATCCCATGGCTAGGAAACTTAAAAAGTCCAGAGAGAAGCCCCCATTGCTCTGTGGACAAGAAGTAACTATGAATACCCCCTTTAATCTAAGCTTCTCTCACTCTTGTCTGGAGAATCTATTCTATTTTACAGATGTCAGAGAAAACTGAGAAGATGCAAGATTCATCAAAGAAAAGAGGCAGTGACCTACCATAAGATTTGCCACATCCAACACACCTGCCAGGGTCTAGGAGAAATTGCAAAGGAAGCAACATGAGTACTGCTTCCACTGCTCGACAGACAACCAGCTCCAGGGGAATGGTAACAGTTATTGTGGTCAATCAAAATACATTGATCAGAAACTCAGCTACAGAGAACTCAACACTAAACCAAACTGCTAAAAGACCTGCCAAAGTTCAGGGACCTTTATGGAAGAGGGAGAAGAAAGATTGTAAGAGCTACAGGGTCGGTGGAAATATCATGAGGCACAGCCACCCACTCTTCAAAACTGACTGAGGCCTTAACTACCCAACAGAATACCAACAACCCCACTGAGGACAGCCCTCAGGGAAAGTGGGTACAAGTGAGAGGGGATACAAGACTGTAACTTTTTAAAAGATGAAAAACAATAAAAATCATTTCTTGTAATAGAAGGAGGAAAAAAACTTTCCATGATAAAAACAAATTAAAGGAATTTATGAGCACTAAGTCAGACCTACAGAGGATACTGAATGGAATATTACACATGAAGGAGAAAAATGGACATATTCAAGAAGCCACAGGAGAGGAAATCAATGACCATTGGCAGTACACAAGTTAAATAAATTAAGATCAAGAAAACACCAAACTCCAAAAAAAAGTCATCAACATGACAGGTATTAGCATCTACTTTTCAATAATAATTTTTAATATTAATGGTTTCAATTTCTCAATTAAGAGACATAGAGTACTAGGATCAGAAAAGAAACTGTCTCCTTTTTCTGCCTTCAAGAAACTTAGCTCACTGTCAGAGACAGGTCCTGTCCTCAGGAAAAAGGATGGAAAAAGATATTTCAAGAAAATAGCAAAAGGAAACAAGGGATTGGGAGACTTCTGGCCAAGATGGTGACCGCATAACTGTGCCACACATCCCTGGGAAAGAAAGGGGAGCACAGACTGCTTCTGGGTCCCAGTGTTCTGCCATGCCAGAGTTTGGGCTCCTTCAGTGCTTGGTGCCTCAGTGTCCCTCCTAGCACGAGTGCAGGCAGCTTTGGCGCATTACTGCGTGAGAGCTCAGGCAAATTTGGCACTCTAGCCAGGCAAGAGCTCAGGCGGCTTTGGAAAGTGAGAGGCAAAGCCCAGGCTGTTAGCAACTGTGTCAGGCTGCTTCATATTCCCATTATGCTTGAGCCCAGGCTGATCCACACACCTATATGCCCATACACTGTGATGGGCAGACCACGGCACAAAAGGAATAACATGAAAAATCAAATGCAAGAAAATCCAGTTAGATCACCCAGTCCTACAATGAACATCTCTAATCAAAACATAAAAGACTCATTAGGATCAGAGCACCAAAATGAAGCTATGGGCAATGCAACCCTGACCAAGCTACTGGTAGAACTTGCAGAAAAGCAACAAAGGACTGATAATCATGTGGATGTTGCCATCATTAGACTAGATCTAACAAATAAGAAATTGGAAGGAGTTCAAAGACAGTTAAGAGATATGAGGGAGAGTGAAAAAAAAGAGGACCTCAAAAATCAGCTGGCGATGCTAAATGAAGACATAAAGAAAGGCAAGGATGAATTCCAAGAAGCATCAAGAAATCAGAAAATGATGTGAAAAGGGAGCTTGATGGAGGGATGGAAATTATACATAGAAAAGTAGTAGAAAATACAAACCTAATTGAAGAAGTCCAAAACTCTCTAGAAGCACTCAAGAATAGAGTCAGCCATGTGGAGGATAGAAACTCTGATCTGCAAGACAAGATGGAAGAAACAGCCATGAGTTCAAAAATTTCAGTAAGTTCAAAAGTTCCTGTGAAAAGAACATGAGGGAATCATGGGATACACTTAAAAGTCCAAATATTAGGATCATTGGAATACCAGAAGGAGAAGAAATTCAGACCAAAGGCATGGAGAACTTATTTAACAAAATAATTGAAGAAAACTTCCCCAGTCTCTTAAAAGAAAGGCCCATCAAGATACAAGAAGCCAACAGAACTCCAAACAGACTGGACCAAAGGAGAAACTCTCCAAGACATATTGTCATTAAGACTCTAAACATTGACATCAAAGAGAAAATCCTAAAAGCAGCTAGGGAAAAACAGCACACCACTTTTAAAGGTAACCCCACCAGAATTACTCCAGACATCTCGATGGAAACCCTGAGAGCCAAAAGAGCCTGGAATGAAACACTACAAAATCTAAGAACGTATGGCTTCCAACCCAAACTACTCTACCCAGCAAAAGTATCCCTCATAATAGATGGTGAAAGAAAAACTTTCTATGACAAAACTCAGCTTTACAATTACATGAACACAAAACCAAACCTACAGAGAGTATTTCAGGAAATTCTCCACAGAGAAGAAACAAATAATCAACCTCAAATGCCTACAAGAAGCAGATCAAAATAACCAAACTCAGAGTAGGCACAAAAAACTTCAAAGTCCATGAAATCACCAAACCACATATAGCACCACAATTTGGCAGGGATCAAATCAAATCTCACAGTCATTACCCTAATATCAATGGCCTTAGTTCACCCATCAGGAGACACAAGCTAACAGGATGGATCAAAAAATTAGACCCCTCAATCTGTTGTCTTCAAGAAACCCACCTCACTGCTAAAGACAGATACCTCCTCAGGGTGAAAGGGTGGAAAAAAATACTCCAAGCAAACGGGAATAAGAAACAAGCAGGTGTAGCTATATTAATATCGGATAAAATAGACTTCAAACCAAAAATAATCAAAAAGACAAAGAAGGCCTCTTCCTTCTTATCAAGGGACTGATCCATCAAGAGGATATTACAATCATTAATCTGTATGCACCAAATACAGGGGCATCACAGTTCATAAACCAAAACCTACTTGACAATAAAACAGAAATAAGCACCAACACCATCATAGTTGGGGACTTCAATACACCACTATCAGTATTAGACAGATCATCCAAACAGAAACTCAACAAAACCATAGATCACTTAGACCTAAAGGACATCTACAGAACTTTCCATCCCAGATTCACAGACTACACATTCTTCTCAGCAGCCTATGGAACATTCTCTAAAATAGACCATATACTGGGTCACAAAGCCTGCCTCCACATATTTAGGAAGATTGACCTAATTCCTTGCATGATTTCAGATCACAATGCTATATTGCTAGAAATTAACAACAAAAGACCCACCAAGAATCCCAACGGCACCTGGAAACTCAACAGCACACTTTTAAACAGTAAATGGATAGTGGATGAAATAAAAATTGAAATTGTAAAATTTCTAGAAATGAATGACAATGAGAACACATGGTACCAAAATTTATGGGGCACAATGAACGTGGTCCTCAGGGGAAAATTCATAGCACTCAATGCCTTCATAAAAAAGACAGCTCCCAAATCAATAACCCAACCATCAACCTAAAGGCACTGGAAAAGCAAGAAAAATCCAACCCAAAGAGCTCCACAAGGAAAGAAATAATTAAAATCAGAGCAGAAATTGATGTATTGGAAGCTAAGAAAACAATTAAGAGAATCGACAAACCAAGGAGCTGGTTCTTTGAAAAAATAAACAAAATTGATAAACCCCTGGCCAATTTGATCAAGCAAAAAAAAAGGGGTGCTTCAAATTAACAAAATTCAAAATGCAAAAGGAGAGATCACAACAGACATAAGTGAAATTGGGGGAATCATCAGGACTTATTTCAAAAACCTCTACTTCACAAAACTGGATAATGTAGAGGAGATGGATAAATTCCTGGATGCATACCATCTATCAAAGCTAAATTCAGAGCAGATAAATCTCCTGAACAAACCTATCACACTCGTTGAGATTGAAAACGTAATAAAAAAACCTCCCTAAAAAGGAGAGTCCAGGACCAGATGGCTTCTCAGCTGAATTCTATCAAACCTTCGTGGAAGAACTCAAACCAATCTTCTTCAAACTGTGCCACACAACTGGTGAACAGGGAAAGCTACCCAACTCCTTTTATGAAGCTAGCATCACTCTAATTCCAAAACCAGGCAGAGATGACACAAGAAAAGAAAACTACCGGCCTATATCTTTGATGAACTTAGATGCAAAGATCCTGAACAAAATCCTGGCAAACCGAATCCAACAACACATCAAAAGCATTATCCACCTTGACCAAGTGGGATTCATCCCAGGAACACAGGGGTGGTTCAACATACGGAAATCTGTCAATGTAATACACCACATAAACAAGATTAAACACAAAACCACATGATCATTTCGATAGATGCAGAAAAGGCCTTTGACAAGATACAACATCACTTCTTGATCAAAACATTGGAGAGAACTGGCATGGTTGGTTCATATCTTAACATAATAAAGGCAATATACAAGGCTCCTAAGGCCCAAATAATACTTAATGGTGAGAGACTGGAGGAATTCCCATTAAGATCAGGAACAAGACAGGGTTGTCCACTCTCACCTCTGCTCTTCAATATAGTACTGGAAGTCCTAGCTCAAGCAATAAGACAGGAGAAGGAAATAAAAAGGATACAATTTGGAAAGGAAGAAGTTAAGTTAGCTCTATTCATTGATGACATGATTGTACATGTAAGAGACCCGAGAGACTCCATCCCAAAACTCCTGAAGATGATTAACTCCTATAGGAAAGTAACAAGATACAAAATCAATGGCCAAAACTCAGTAGCCTTTCTACATGCAAATGACAAAGATACAGAGAAACAAATAAGGGACATGGTCCCATTTTCAATAGCAACAAAAAAATAAATAAATAAAATACCTTGGAATAACGGTTAACCAAGGAAGTGAAAGATCTATACAACACAAACATAAAAATACTCAAAAAAGAAATTGAGGAGGACTTGAGAAAATGGAAAGACCTCCCATGCTCCTGAACAGGCAGAATTGTGAAGATGGCAATCCTACCAAAGGCAATATACAGATTTAGTGCAATTCCAATTAAAATACCAGCAGTGTTTTTCACAGAGTTAGAAAAAATGATCTCAAATTTCATATGGAAAGCAGAAGGCCTCGCATATCCAAACATATCCTCAGCAAAAGAAATACCTCTGGAGGCATTACCATACCTGATCTAAAACTATATTACAAAGCCATAGTAATAAGAATAGCATGGTACTGGCATAAAAACAGGAGTATAGACAAATTGAATAGACTTGAGGACCCAGACTTTGGGTCAAGCAACTATAGCTACTTGATATTTGACAAAGACCCTAGCAATATAGGCTGGAAGAAAGACAGTATCTTCAGCAAATGGTGCTGGACAAAATGGATAACCATATACAAGAAATTGAAACTTGATCCACACATTTCACCATGCACTACACTCAAGTCCAAATGGATTGAAGACCTCAATATAAGATCAGAAATTCGACTACTACTGGAAGAAAATATAGGAAGTACTTTCCATGTTATAGGAATGGAAAAAGACTTCCTGAACAAAACCCCAGTAGCTCACGATCTTAAACAGTCACTCAACGAATGGGATCAAATGAAGCTGAAGAGTTTCTTTACAGACAAGCATACAATAAGCAAAGACAATAGATCACCCACAGAATGGGAGAAAATATTTGCTGGTTATCCAATTGACAGATGACTAATCTCTAGAATCTACAAAGAACTCAAAAATCTAAACAGTAAAAAGTCAAACACCCCACTCACAAAATGGGGCAAAGAGCTCAACAGGCAGTTCGCAGAGGAAGAAATACAAATCGCAAACACACACTTAAGAAAATGTTCATCATCCCAGGAGCGTGTGTGCGGCGCGAGTGGCAGACGCGAAAGGCTTGGGACCTTTCCTGCTGCAGACTGAGAAGCCCACCTTTGCAGTTCCCCGCTCTGCGTGTGCCACGCCCCTCGAATCCCGCTGGACACACTGAGGGGCGAGGGCTCCGAGCCCGGGAGGGCGCCTCGTGCGGTGGCGCTCTGGACAGAAGGGACTTTTACTGGGAAGTCGCTGCAAAGCCTCGGGACCGTGAAACAGCCTCATGGGCCCATAGAGGACTCTCCGGAAGGTCGCCTCAGCCCGTATCTGGCTCCTTCTAAACTCCGCGTGCCTACAGCAGTTGTAGGGGCCTCAACACATTCCTGTGGAGGCCGCCTGCCGCCCTGGCCACTTGGCTGGCGGGCGCGCCGGGCGGGGGCCTGCTGGCCTTGCTGGCCAATCAGTGCCGCTTCGTGACGGGCCTGCGCGTGCGGCGCGCGCAGCTGTATGGCCGCCTGTACTCCAGAGCTCGCGCTGCGTCCTCCTACCAGGCCTCTGGCGCCGGCGGGCCGCCAGGGCCATGCCTCTGCCTTGATGGCTGCCCTCGCCGGTGCCTTCGTGTGGGATGAGGAGAGGATCCAGAAGGAGGAACTGCAAAAATCCATTAACGAGATGAAACGTTTGGAGGAAATGTCACATATATTTCAGAGCTCTGGAGTTGAGTGCCACCCTCCAGAACCAAAGTCTCAAGCAGAAGGGATTGACAATTCAAAAGACAAAGAGGACCCATGGGAAATGGTGATGGACAAGAAGCACTTTAAGCTGTGGCGACGCCCAATTACAGGCACCCACCTTTACCAATACCAAATTTTTGGAACGTACACAGATGTGACACCCCGGCAGTTCTTCAATGTTCAGTTGGACACAGAGCATAGAAAAAAATGGGATGCTCTTGTGATCAAGTTGGAGGTGATTGAAAGAGATGTCATGTGTGGTTCTGAGGTTCTTCACTGGGTAACCCAATTTCCTTATCCAGTGTACTCTCGAGATTGTTTATGTTCGGCAATACAGTGTGGATCAGGAAAACAATGTGATGGTTTTGGTGTCACGTGTTGTGGAGCACCCCAGTGTGCCAGAGTCTCCACAATTTGTCAGGGTCAGATCCTATGCATCCCAAATGGTTATCCGTCCCTACAAGTCATTTGATGAGAATGGCTTTGACTACTTTTTGACATACAGTGACAATCCCCAGACTGTGTTTCCTTGCTACTGTGTTAGTTGGATGGTTTCCAGTGGCATGCCAGAGTTCCTGGAGAAGCTGCATATGGCCACTCTGAAAGCCAAGAATATGGAGATCAAAGTGAAAGACTACATGTCAGCTAAGCCTCTGGAGATGAGCAGTGAAGCCAAGGCCACGGTCCCATCCTCTGAGCAGAAGACCGAGGGTAGTTGTGGCCCAGCCTGGATTGAGTATTCCTGAGGAGCTCTGGGTTAGAAGGAATAGGCATTTCTAGCCTCGCATGTTCCTTGGCTCTGTGCTTGACTGAGGACAAGCCACATGTACTAGAAGGCATCTTCTGTAACTCCCAGTGCATGATAATTCACTAGCTGGAGTCTGGTTTCATTCAGAGCCCTGTTGCTCTTTATCAGACAGAGAAAGGACAGTGGCATCATGGAGGCATGGTCATTTTCTCAGACCAACCATTGTCAAATTCATTATTTCACTGAGCTAATTTGGAACAAACCTCTCACCTCAGGCCGGAAGGGGACGATTTCTGTTTGCTTTCTCTGAGTTGTTCCTCGCTGATATTCCACATTCCACCATTGGTTGTGCAGTGCTTTGGATGTCCTTCGGCTCTGCAGGTCAGCTGGAAAGTGTGATTGGCTGGTCATGTCTCAAGGAGGGGTCACTGCGAATGCTCTTGGTAACAGTCTACTGGATGGGTGTGAACGATGTTTGGCCATGTTAAGTGCCTTGTCCTCACCTTTTATCTTGAGGGACATAAGAAGTTTATACCAAGAAATCCCCCCCACAAAATACTATCACATTGACTCACCTGACTCAGCAATTTTTATCTGAATTGGATTATTGCCTCCTACATAGCCTTAACCCATTTGCCAAGAGCACTGGAGACGAGCTCTCAGACAATAGTTTTCCTATGTTGATGTTTTGATAGGGTCAGTGAAAGTGCAAATAATAATAAATTAGAAAATAAATTAACTTTCTTTCTAACCTTTGAATCAAAATGGAATTGGGGAGTTGCACAATTTCTCTATAGTCCTACTCTACTATTTTAAATATACAGTTGAGTTTTTTGTTGTTGTTGTTGTTTTGTTTGTTTGTTTGTTTTGTTCAGACAATGTTTTCCCACTACAGGTTTGACTTGTCCATTTTAGAAGGCTAAAGACAGAGGATGGACCAGGGGGCGGGAGGGTGTCCCTCTTGAGAACTCTTAGAACTGTAGACAAGCTGAGTGGGCCAATAAATTTGGAGTCATGACCCAAATACCTAAATGGTGGAGATGTGGTTTGTGTGACCCTTTAAAAAGTTTTTCCTCCTGTCTCCAGAGCTGAACTAAAAGCCAACCACACAGTTAAGGTCCTAACTGGATGGTATCAGATTAGCCTTGCTGGCTTTGCTTTTGGCCATTGTTGCAGTCTGCTGGGAGAATAGGGGTCAAGTTTTAAATCCTTTACCTCTGGTGTTCCAAGTAGCTGATTTTTTTTTTTTTTTTCCTGCCTGCTAACCTGTTGTGGTAGAAAAGGGTTCTAAATCTGAGACTAATTCAAACATTTTTGACCATCCCGTTGCCTGTTCAGTTTTGTGCCAAGGAAACAACTGCTGCAGTGTTTCATGAGTCTTCACTGAGTCATTAGCAGAGCAGAGAGATGTACTGAGCAGTGCCAGCATCTTGCATTGAGCATTTCTGTTCTGAGGACCTGACAGAAACCAGGGATGGGGTGGGGATGGGGTGCATTAGGCACCTGTGATTGTGGATGGCATATGTGTGTACAGAAGCAGTTTGTATACACGTGTACACAGGTGCTTAGCAGTTGTGGTTGCCCGTGTTCTGACTCAACAGTGATTTAACTATGTACATTTACTTATGTCATTGTAATGATTTTGCTCCTGTGACATTTTTATCAAATGTGTGAATAAAAACATAAAGATTGGTACAAAAGAAAAAAAAAGAAAATGTTCATCATCCCTAATCATCAGAGAAATGCAAATTAAAA
The DNA here is from genome assembly GCA_036346955.1 of Dipus sagitta. Classification (NCBI taxonomy): domain Eukaryota; kingdom Metazoa; phylum Chordata; class Mammalia; order Rodentia; family Dipodidae; genus Dipus; species Dipus sagitta. Next base: position 65,312,648 of record CM070781.1, read on the forward strand.
CAACTATGAGATTCCACCTTACCCCCATAAGGATAGCAAACATCAAAAAATCAAATGAAAATAAATGCTGGCATGGATGTGGAGATGTAGGAACACTCATCCACTGCTTTTGGGAATGTAAGACGGTACAACCACTTTGGAAAGCAATCTGGAGACTCCTGAAAAAGCTGACTATAGAGATACCAACAGACCCAGTTATTCCAGAGAGATTTGCTCAACCATGTTTGTAGCAGTTCAATTCATGATACCTAAGAGCTGGAATCAACCCAGATGTCCACCACTAGAAGAATGGATAACTAAGATGTGGTTTATCTACACAATGGAATTCTATACAGCAGTAAGAAAAAAATAACACAATGAAATTTGAGGAAAAATGGTTGAACCTGGAACAGATCATTCTCAGTGAACTTACCCAATCACAGAAAAAAAATCTCCACATAGTCTAATTCATTTACAGCACCTAACCTGAATCTACCTAAGATGTCTTACATACCCAGCAAGCATCTCGTGGACTAGACAATAGGATGGGTGGGGAGGGAGGGGAGGGCAACGGAGGGTGTGGGAAACACAAATCTAGACCCAAACAGCAATGGTACCATAAAATTCTACTTCCTAAAAGGCAGACCAAATGGATGAACCTTCACCAGGCCCTTAAAGGGAACACCTGAACCACAAGACACTGGAGAGGGTATGATGAAGACTGACCTTCATCTTCTACAGCTTCCCTCCCTCTCTCACTATCTCTCTCTCTTCTCTCTAACTCTTGTATATTAGTTATCTTTTTCCTCCTTTTCTTAGTGGGCACTGACCTGTAACTCCCAGTACCAGCATGGGGCTATCATCCACAATGAGCTTTACATCAGAGAGACCTACAAAGTTTCCTAAAAGACAGACAGATTTCTGTCAGAGTACTTGATGACCCACCAAAGGTTAGCAGTAAGACCCTACTGCTGAAGACACCTTATGTGCTTGACACGTAAAATGCAATGGCATGGCTGGAAGCTGGAAGAGAGTCAGTCCCCAGAGAGTCAGCACGTCTAGTGCCAGAAGGTGCTACATGGGCGACTGGGGGAAAATGACCAGTATCTGTCCAAGCAACTCATGGTCTAACCTACTTAGCAGCAAATAACCTGTTGTGATGCTCACACAAGTGCAATAGTTGTGCACAGCCATGGTGGGAAACCAACTGCTCTTGATTCGGCTAACTGATCCCCTTGGTGGTACGAGACCCATAGCTGGAGCTGGGAAATAAGTCAGAACCATATCCAAACACAAGCCCGCTCTCCATTATAAAGCTACCACCAATCGTGGGCTACAAGAGGGCCTACACCTACTAAATTCTCTATAAAAAAGTAAGGGTTATCTCATTTGTCTGGTGCTAACTTACTCTCAGTTGGAGAATGTGCTTCTCTTTTTCAGATAGATGTAGGTCCTAAGGAGAGAGCCACCCCATCATACCTCAAAAGGGTCCTGGCTGAATCTAAGAAAAATTGGTGAAACAAGCAAGGGTGCTGTTTTCTTGGTGAACCGGGCACCAGCACAAGGGTAAAGGAGATCAACACAGAGAAAAATCAACTCCTACCAAATCAGAGATCCAGAGGCCCCCAACACCTCATCACTGAAGTAGATCAAAACTGAACCCAACATGGCTTAGGGAAATTTTTCAGAAGAGGGGGCAGAAAGAATGTCAGAGCCACATGTTGGGTCATGACATGCAGAGACATTTATCCTACCCATAACTGTGGGCTAACTCCAGAATGCATGACCCGTATACCTCAATATGGAGGGGCCAGGTGGAGGGGGTAGGTCATGGATGAGCCTAATAATGGTACCAAATTGACTGTATTTGCTGAGTACAAATCTAATTATTAAAAAATTAAAAAATGAATTCAAAACAGGAAACAAGGATGTTTATTGTGTGTTTATTCTAATATCTGACAAAATAGATTTTAAACCAAACTTCATCAGTAGAGATAGAGAAGATAACTTCATACATAGACTTCATACAATTCCAGACATATATACACCAAACACAGGGTAACCTAATTTCACAAAACAAAATCTACTAGATATAAAGTCAGAGATAATTCACAACACAAGAATAGTGGGCAACTTCCATACCCCACTATCACCAAGGGACAGACCATCTAGATAGAAAATAGAGAAACAATGGACTTGAATGATATGATAGGTTAAATGGACCTAATAGACATTTACAGAAATTCCATCCAAACACTACAAAATATACATTCTTCTCAGCAGAACTTCTCTAATACAGATCATATGTTAGGACAAAAAACAAATCTCAACAAATATTGAAAAACTGAAATGATTCCTTGTTATTTTAACTACAATTTAATAAAGCTAGAAATCAACAAAAGATACTATAGAAAATACACAAACTTCTGGATATTGAACAATACACTATTGGACAGTGAATGGATCATTAAATAACTCAGGAAAGAAGTCAGAAATTCCTAGAATTAAATGAAAACACAATATACCAAAATCTACATGGGACACAATAAAAGCTGTCTTAAGAGGGTAGTGGATGGCAAATGCCTTCCTTACAAAAGCAGTTTGATCTCAAATAAACAACTTAATGATGTACCTGAAGGAAGGCCTTGGAAAAACAAAAACAAATGAAATCCAAAAGTATCAGCTGGAAAGAAAGAAACTCTGAACAGAAATCAATGAAATAGAAACAGCAACAAAAAGCCAATGAAAAGAATCAATGAAACAAAGTTAGGTTTTCAAAGAGATGAATAATATTGACAAATCCTTAGCCAAATTAACCAAAGAAAAGAGACAGGACCCTAATCAATAAGATTAGTGATGAAAAATAGATATTATAATAAATGCAAATAAAATTGAGAGATCACATAATAGTTAAAAGACTACATAGTGAATTCTAGGTCAGCCTGGGCTAGAGTGAGACCCTACCTCGAAAAACAAAATAAATAAATAAATAAATAAATAAATAAATAAATAAATAAAAATAAAAGTCTAGGTCCAGATGGGTTAACTATAGAAATTTAACATATCATTATAACAGAACTGAAACCACTGCTTCTCAAATTATTTCATAGAATAGCAAAAGAAGGAATGCTTCTGAACACCTTCTATGAACCAGTATTACACCTATAGCAAAACCAGATAAAGATACATAGAAAAAGAAAATTATAGGCCAATATCCCTGATGATCATAAGCACAACAATTCTCAATAAAATACTTGGAAACCAAATTCAAGAGCATTTCAAAAACTTATTAACCATGAACAAGTAGGTTTTATTCCATAAATGGTTCAACATACATAAGTCAATAAATGTAATACACTGCATAAATAGACACAAGGACATAAATTAAATGATCCTCTCGATGCATGAAAGGCTTTAAAAAAATCTAACATCCCTTCATGATAAAAACACTGTAAAGACTAGGGATGGAAGGATCATATCTCAATATAATAAAATCTATATGTAACAAACTTATAGACAACATTATACTAAATAGAGAAAAACTAGAAACATTCTCAGTAAGATCTGGAATAAGACAAGGGTGTCCACTCTACCCACTGCTATTTAACATAGTACTTGAAGTCTTAGCTTGAACGATAAGACAAGAGAAAGAAATAAAAGGAATACAATTGGGAAAGGCAGGAGTCAAACTATCCTTATTTCTAGATGATATAATTCTATATATAAGAGGCCCTAAAGACTCCACTAGAAAACTCCTAGAGTGGATAAACCTTTTCAGCAAAGTGTTTATCAGGATACACATTTAAAATTAATGTACAAAAATCAGTAGGCTTCTTATATATCAAATGACAAACATACTGAGGAAGAAATCAGGAAAACAGTTCATTTACAATAGCCACAAAAATAAGTATAAATATCTCAGAATATCCCTAACCAAGGAAGTGAAAACCTGTACAATGAAAACTTTAAAACAATGAAGAAAGAAATTGAGGAAAATACCACAGGATGGAAAGGTTTTCCATGCTCATGAGAGCAAGAGGTAATACTGGGAAAATGGTCAGTCTACCAAAAACTATACAGAATCAGTGTTATTCCAATCAAAATTCCAGTACTATTTTTCACAGTAATCGAAAAAAATAATTTTAACTTCATATGGAAGCAAAAGAGACCCTGAAAAGCCAAGACTATCCTTAGCAAAAAGAATACTGTTGGAAGTATCACCATACCTCTAGTATTCAAGTTAAAATACAGAGCCATAGTAATAATAACAGCATGGAACTAGCATAAAAATAGACCCCTATAACAATGGGATATAATAGAAGATTCAGGTATAAGTACATGAAATTATTGCCATCTGATTTTTCACGAAGAGACTATTAGTGAAAATATATCCTTCTACATGTAGCTGAATGAATCTAGACCCCATCTCTCAACATGCACAAGAATTAACTCCACATTGATTGAGAACCTGAGTGCAAGACCTGAAATCTTAACATAACTAGTGGAAAAACAAGATATAGATGTAAGAAAGGAGTTTCTGAATAAAAGCCCACTGACCCAGAAAATGGAGCAGTTAATCAACACGTGAATCTCATGAAGCCAAAAGGCTATTGTACAGCTAAGAAAACTGTCTACTGAGTCAGGAGACAGCATGGAGAATGGGAGAAAATCTTCACCAACATCTGACAGAGAATTGACATCTATAATATATAAAGAACTCAAAAATTAAGCAATAAAAAACCAAACAAAATAACAAAAAGAACCGTAGAGGGATGGAGGGATGGCTTAGTGGTTAAGGCGCTTGCCTGCAAATCCAAAGGACCCAGGTTGGGCTCTCCAGCACCCACGTAAGTCAGATGCACAAGGGAGCACATGCATCTGGAGTTTGTTTGCAGTGGCTGGAGGCTCTGGCATGCCCATTCTCTCTCTCTTTCTGTCTCTCTCTCTGCCTCTTTCTCCCAAATAAATAAATAAATAATATTTTTTTAAAAAAAAGAAAGAAAGAAAGAAAAAAGAACAATAGAACTGAACAGAGAGTACTCAAAAGAAGAACTGCAAATGGCCAATAAATATTTTTAAATGTTCAACATTTTTAACCCTTAGGGGAATGCAAATTAACACTATGTTGAGATTCCATCTCATTCCAGTCTGTGACATAAATCATTGAAAAATCTAATGAGGGCTGAGGAGGCGACTCAGTGGTTAAAGGCATTTTCTACCTGCATTTGATTCCCCAGTACCCTCTTAAAGCAAGTTGCACAAAATAGTGAATGAGTTTGGAGTTCATTTGCAGCTGCAAGAGGCCCTGGTGCACGCATTCTCTCCTACCTTCTCTCCCTCCATTTCTCTCTCTCTCAATTAAGTAAATAAAAAGGTAGATTTCTTTTAAAAAATCAAATGGCAACAACTGCTGGAGAGGGTGTGGGTAAAGAAGAACTCTTATTCACTGTAGGTGTGAGTGTAAATTTGGTCTGAGTGATCATATGAGTGCAGTTTCACCAGTCATGCAAATATCCCACTGTGGTGAGGATGTTAAGTGAGTAAGATTGTCTGTATGTGTGGATCAGGGGATATTATGGAACTCTCTTAAGTCCCCACTTAATTTTGCTGTAAGCAATGCTACTTAAAAAGAAAACAACGGGCTGGAGGAATGCCTTAGCATTAAGGTGTTTGCCTGCAAAGCCAAAGGACTCAGGTTCAATTCCCCAAGACCCACGTAAGCCAGATGCACAAGGGGGCACATGTGTCTGGAGTTCGTTTGCAGTGGCTGGAGGCCCTGCCGCACCCATTCTCTCTCTCTCTCTCTCTCTCTCTCTCTCTCTCTCTCTGCCTCTTCCTCTGTCAAATAAATAAATAAATAAAAAGAAAATATTAAAAAAAGAAAACAACAAAAGGTTTGGGCTGAGGCTTTAGTGCAATGGTACAGCACTTGTCTGGAATGTATGAGGACCTGGGTTCAGTCCTCAACACTGCCAATTTTATTTATTTTTATTTAATCGGTACATGTATATAAAGAATACTGTTGAAAGTATCAGCCATAGTAATAATAACAGCATGGAACTAGAATAAAAAAAAAAATATATATATATATATATATATATATATATATATAATGTGTATATATATGCATATACATATACATAATATACATTTGTATATATATTATGTATATATATGCATATACATATACATATATATATATATATATAGAGAGAGAGAGAGAGAGAATGTGCATGCCAGAGCCTCTAGCCATTGCAAACGAATTCCAGACACATGTTCCACCTTGTGCATCTGGCTTATGTGGGAGCTGGGGAATTGAACCTGGATCCTTAGGCTTTGCAGGCAAGCACCTTAACGGTGTTGTCATCTCTCTAGCCCAGCTTTATTCTTTTAAAAAGAGACTATCTCATAATTAATTTGTCTTAAAAGTGGAGTGGTCTCTATCTTGACATGTGCTTACTTTCTCTAGTCTGAGCTGTCTCAGCAAAAGGTACTTCTTGCTATCTGTTGCCCAACCACCTTGACCCACCTTCCCCACAGAAAGTGTTCTTTTGTCTCAGGGCTTTGCTGTTCCATTCTTGTTTTTCTCCTCATGCCTCTTCTGTAAATCTCCTTAATAGAGACCCTCAACCACTCTCTAAACAGCAGCCCATCCCCCAGCTGTGTTCTGTTTCATAACAGTTACCACAACTTGGCATTATACTATATCTCCCTTTCCCCTCCCCTCTCATTCCCTTCCCTTCCTTTTTCTCTTCCCTCCTCTCCATTTCTCTCCCTTTTCTCTTTTCTCCTCTCCTTCCTTTTCTTTCCTCTCCCCTTCTTCTCTTTCCTTTCTCTTTCTCTCAAGAAAGTAGGGACCTGATTTTCTTTGCTGCTATTTCCACAGTCAATAATTTTTTTTGTTGAATGAATGAATAAATCTTTTGCCTGTAGAAGGACAGTTTTCTCCTGGGCAACCTCCCTAGCCGTCACTAGAGATGACTCTCCACACTGTAAGTCTTCTCACATCTGACTTTTTTTCTTGGGAGAGGAGTTCTGGGAGTTGCACCACAGGGTCTGGCCCAGCCCACTGTAAACCACAGTCCTTTCTTGCTTCAGTGCTCCCCAGGGGCTGGCTGTTAGATCCTTCCTTGGGTCATGCTCTTTTCCTCTCAAGGACCTTTGCACAGGCTCTTTCCTGGCTGCACTCTGTTTACCTGTGCTCTTTCTCCCTAGAGTCGCTTCTCCAGGAAGCCTTGCTGACTCTCCAGTTTAGGGTGGATTCCATGTGATGCACCTGTGCAGAACCATGCTCCTTTTCTGCAGACGACTTCGCTCACTTTGTAACTGCACATATGCTTGCTATGATTAACTTCTTACTTAAAATAGACATCCTGACTGTTTTATCCCCTGCCTGCCCAGCACAGTGCCTGGTGCCCACCAGATCCTATATTTGTAAATGAGCATGACAATTTTCACTGTTCCAATAGGTCTTGGAAACACATCCACAGGACATAGAAATGGATCTAAAATGATGACTAGAAAGTCATCACCAGCCAGTTCCTCAGGTTGACCTCAAAGAACAGTATAGGACTGTGTCTTGCCCTGTCCAGGTCTACACCAGGCTCTGTGAGCACACATATTAAAGAAACAGGACATGGCCCTAGGCCTTGAGGCCTTGGAAATCTTGCTGGATACACATAGCCACTTGTCCGTTACTAGCCATACAGATAATATTACTTTACAGATCAATGGTTCTTCTAACATCTAAAAGTAAGTGAAGATCTGTAGAAGGTAATTTTATTTAAACTTATAAATTAGAAACAGAAAAGCACTCTCAGAGGAAAGATTATGGTTTAAGGTAGGCTGGGCCAGATACCACAAGGTATAAAATGGGACCCTTCTCTCCTGTGAGAAAAATCAAATAAGAACAGATTCCCTAGCTGCCCTGTGGGTAGACATCTGTAGAGAGCTTGAAGGAGGAGACTGCTTTAAGGGAGACCACTCACATCCACTCACATAACCACATTCTGAGAAGCCAGTGATTTACATTAATGTCAGCATATTTTCATGCCGCTGAGATGCTTATGATCAACATTCATCTGAAAAAGAAACACGTCTGTAAACCAACTTGGTTTTTGCTGAATTTTTCATAAGAAAATGAAAAAATGTGTTTGTTTTCCCCAGTCCCTCAAGTAGATATGGTTTTTCTCTGTAATTTAGGTCCTGTTTGCTTACCTCATGTGGGATGCCAACAGGTGACACAGGATCCTTTGACCTCTGCAGACTCAACTACTGTGAGAAGAGACACTTCTCTGACAGTAGAACTATCTACAACTCACCTATCTGACTCCCAGACCTCCAAATACCTGAATTACAGATTGCCAACAGTGCCCTTCCTTATTTTGGGGGAAAAATATGAAAACATTCCCTACCATCTGAATTTTTCTTTTCTTTTTTCTTTTTTTTTCTTTTTTTTTTTTTTTGGTTTTTCGAAGTAGGGTCTCACTCTGGTCCAGGCTGACCTGGAATTAACTGTAGTCTCAGGGTGGCCTCGAACTCACAGTGATCCTCCTACCTCTGCCTCCCCAGTGCTGGGATTAAAGGCATATGCCACCATGCCCGGCCATCTGAAATTTTTATTTACAAGCAGACAGAGAGAGAGAGAGAGAGAGAGAGAGAGAGAGAGAGAGAGAGGGAAGAGAGATGGACAGAAAGATTGTTCACACCAGGCCCTCCAGCTGATGCAAAGGAACTCCAGATTCATCTGACCCTTTGAGCATCTGGCTTTATTTACATGGGTACTAAGGAATTGTACTGGGGTCGTTAGGCTTTTCAGGCAAGAGCCTTAACTGCTGAGCAATCTCTCCAGTACCCCCATCTGAAATTTGATTCCAGCGGAAGTTATGTATGAAAGACCGGGAAACCAGGCTGATGCCATGACAGGCGCTGCCCCTGCTAGGCCTAAATTTCAAATTCCGGCTTAGGCAGAGGACCTGAGTCAGCCCCTAGACATGTCTAGGCATGACCAAGGCCTGCCCAAGACTTGTCCCTTCTGCCTCTCTGCCTCAGCCAATCAAAAGAATACAAGTAAAGTTACTGTTTAAACCAACCAATCATGTAACCACCCCCTACTTCTTTGTTCAAATCCCTACAAAAACCCTGCCCTCCCGCTACTCGGGGCTCTTGTGTGGATCCACTGTGCTGGTGAAGTTAAGAGTCTGAGTTTAAGCTGGAAATAAAGCTCTTTGCCTTTGCATGCGTGTTTGGTTTTCCTTTGTGGTCACTAGGGGCGCGAGAACTGGGCATAACAACGTATCCTCTCCCACACCCACCTTTCTCTCTGTCTTATCAAACCTAATCTCTTCTCAGTTTCCTGGGTTCACCAACACTTCAGCACCAATAGAGCTCAAAATATTGATTTCTCCATCTACTCTGTTTTGAAATGAGATTTAATAATATCTAGAGACCATTCTGTTTCTCTAACAAGGCATACACTGCCAGTTTATAATGGAAATAAGTGGAAAAAATAACATACACTTTACTTAAATTTGGCTTGTGGTAAATTGGACTGGAATGTTCTTTCCTGCAGGGGTTGTTTAGCAGTTTGGGAACATTGTTTCCTTTAGAGCAGGCAGCCCCCAGACAGTAATAATGGATAATTAATAATAATCTGAGTGTGAGCTTTCCTAAACAAAGGATAAAAAGACTACAGATATGAGCAGGTCACCATATACCATTTTGTTTCAATGATGCTACACATTTAGAATATATTGTGGATCTGAAATGTGCACAGCAAATTATTTTACAGATACCTAGAATCAGGTCATGTGGGTCAGGAAGACTCAGCCACCATGACATCTGCCTCCTTTAACTGAAATCACTCTTGGGAGAAACATTATTTGATATAAGTTCCAGAGCACTAACAAAAATATTCTAGAAATCACAGTTAATATTTCCTAATAAACGTCTTTCAAAAAGGGTTCAAGGAATCACCCCAGTAAAATGAAACTCAGGGGAAATGTCAACATCTTCCTATCTGCTGTTTTTCTTTCATAATACTTTCACATTCTTCTCTGACTCCAAATTTTACAACTTCCTTGATGGAGAAAAAAAAAACAAAAATACTGTAGGCAAGAGCAGTGTAAACCACAGGGTGGTGCTTCTTCTCACATAGAAAGAAGTAGAGTAAGGAGGGGTGTAGGTCAAGGTCCATAGGAACAACTGGGCAATGGTTCACAACTTCCCATCCCCCATAAGTAAGAACAGGGAACACCGAGACAGCCTCTGAAGACAAAGGATCCCTCCCTCTCTCAACCTGTCCATAGACCAGGACAGTATCCAAAGGCCCTCAGAGGGCAGAACTGGACTGCCCACAGCGGCAAGGCAGGATTCCAGGAACCAGGGAAGAAACAGGAGAGTGTGGTTTGAAGTCAAATGCCAACCCATGCTCCATAGGCTCATGTACTTGTGCTGGTGGTGCTGTTTGGGAAGGTTGTGGAACTTTTGTTAGGTGGAGCCTTGTGGGCAGAACTGGATCACTGGGGGTAGGCTTTGGGATTTTGTGGCCCGACTCTGCTTGCCGTTCTTCCTCTGCTTTCTGCCTTTCGATGTGATGACTGGCTTTCTGGTCCTGCAATGCCACCATGCCCACCATGATGGAAGCTACAATCTGGAACTGTAAACTAAAATAAACTCATCCCTTAGTTGTTCTGGTCAGGTACTTGTTCATGGTAATGAGAAAGTAACTGGTACAGAAGAGACTCCTGATGGAATCCAGCCATTAGGCCACTCAGTTTTCATATCCTATACCTTTATTCAACTCCCTCTTCCCTATTCCTTATTTATTTATGTATGTATTTGGTTTTTCAAGGTAGGGTTTCACTCTAGCTCAGGTTGACTTGGAATTCACTATGTAGACTCAGGGAGACCTCAAACTCATGGTGATCCTCCTACCTTTGCCTCCTGAGTGCTGGGATTAAAGGTGTGCACCACCACGCCTGTCTTTCCTTCCTTATTTAATGTTCATTGTCAATTTAACAAGCCAGCTCAGCCCCGCTAGGCTTTTGCCTTATATTGCCCTCCCTTCCTTTTGTTTCCGCTTATTCTTTCCCTTTTCTTTTCTCCAGGAAATCTAGTTTTGCTTGCAGGGTCTCTGTGCCTCAGTCTCCTGAGAGATGAAATTGTTCTAAGTAATCTGATAGCATATCTTTACCAACCTTTCTTCAATCTGAGTTTTGCCCAAACTTCCACGTTTCCCCTATTTTTTTTCTTTTACAGTTTCCCCTTCTATTTATGATATCCTTCCCCACTTTCTCTATATCATTCCAACAGTAATCACTAGTCCTATTGGTTATTTTTCTTCTTTTCTTTTTCTTTCCACCCATACCCACAATAACCAATATATTAGTATACAGCACTATCAGTGTCCCTTTACTCTCTGAAATACTGGATGCTTAAGGTTTGCAATTGACTTTTCCTCTATTATTACAGTGTGTCTATCCCTGGATAGTGACTGTTGTTGCAGAAAGCATTCTACTGTCAGGAGAGGACTTGAGATAGAGCTTAGTGTCCCACACCCAAGTCTGACAGGTAAAAACAACTCAACCCTACTTCAACTTAGGCTCTCCTGAACAATGCAAACACTTCCACTAATGGATGACCTAAAATATTTTAAAACCAAAGACCTAACTCCCAATGTGCAATGCAAGAATACATGTAAAATGAAAAATTAAGACGTATCTTCTCTAGAAATTATCAATTCCAGAGTAGTAGCTTTCAATGGGAGTGACTTAAATAAAATTCTAAACAAAGAAATCAAAAGAACGATTATAATTATGTTCAAAGAAATAAGAGAGGACATTAAAAAACTCCTAAATGAAATCTAAAATAACACAGACAGCTGAATGAAATGACAGAGTCAATACAACAAAGAAAATGAAATAGAATGAGTCATGGAGGTCTTGAAGACAAGACTGAAAAACTGGAACATTCAGTGAAAGGTAATGATGAATAAAGAAAACATATAAATGAAACATACATGATTTGGCGACACCATTAAAAGACCTGATCTATGAACTATGGGTACAGAAGAAGGAGAAGAATTCCATACAAAAAGGCACAGAAAATAATTTTAATATAATAATAGCATAAATTTCTCAGATCCATTGACAGGCCAATCCACATACCACAAGCATATATAATGCTAAATAGATCCAGAAAAGAAACCTCCCATATTATAGGGAAAGCACTGATAGATACAAAACAAATAAAACGTATTAAAAGATGTGAGAGAAAAATCAAATCACATAAAAAGGGATACTCATATTCTTATGAGAATAATAGCTGATTTCTTAACAGAATACTTATTAATATTTTATTTTTGTTTATTTGAGAGGGGGGAGAGAGAGAGAGGAGAGAGAGAGAGAATGGGCATGCCAGGGCTTCCAGCCACTGCAAACAAACTCCAGATGCATGTGCCACCTTGTGCATCTGGCTTACGTGGGTCCTGAGGAATCAAACTGAGGTCCTTTGGCTTCACAGGCAAGTGCCTTAACCACTAAGCAATTTCTCTAGCCCCTAACAGAACATTTAAAAGCCAGAAGGCCTTTGGCCTATGTATTTCTGGACATATACCCAGCAAAACTATTATAATGAATGGAGAAAGAAATATACTCCATGATCAAAATAGGCTAAAGAAATTTAAGACCAATAAGCCATCTATACAGATGATAATGAAAACAAAATTATTTAGACTGAAGATAAACTCATCCAAGAGACTACTTGTTTCATAAAACAAGTACTACTAGATATAAAGTCACAGATTAATCTCAAAACAGTAATAGTGGGTGACTTCAAAATCCCATTTACCAATAGACAGGTCAATTTACAAAAAATAAACAGAGAAATATTGGAGTTAAATGACATCATAGATCAAATGGACCTAAAAGACCTCTATAGAGCATTCTATTTAAATAGTTCAGAATATACATGTACGGTTCGGGAATGACCAAGACCACACAAACCACTCTGAGGCAAAGATGAGAGCTTTTATTAGGAAAATCATGAGCTGCCAGGACTGACTCTCAAGAGCAGAGTACAGCCAACCTAAGATTCCAGATAGTGTGTTTTATAGGGCTTCTTCAGTTGGGGAAAGGTGAGGAAGGGAAAAGAACTCCTCTGTTCTTTACATCAGCCATTTCAAATAGCTAGGATGTGAGACCAGAACAGTGAGAAAGTGACTTACCATATAAGGGGGGCAGAAAACCATGACCTGGGGCATTTTTAGGCAAGGAAGGCTGGGTGGTTTCTTGAGGAATATGGATAACCAACTTCCTTATGCCCCTGTCACCCTTCTGCTTCTTGGGGACTCCATTTTAGGAGTCTGTCCTGACCTAACAATACATTCTTCAAAACTGCTTATAGAATTTTCTCTAAAAGTAGACCATATAGATCATATACTAGGCCACAAATCAAGTTTCAAAAATACAGAAAAATTAAAGTAACTTCTTATATTCTATCTGACCACAATGGAATAAAGATAGAAATCAACAGCAATAGAAAGTACAGAGAAGTATAAAGAATACACAAAGTATTAAACAACACACTCTTGAATGATTACTACTAGGTCATTGAAGAAATCAAGAAACATTCTAGCACTGAGTGAAAATGAAGATCAGGAACAAAATGTATAGAACACTATGAAAGCAGTTATATGTAGGAAGTTCATAGTTCTAAGTTCCTCCATTAAACAATTCGAGAGATATCAAATGAATAACCTTAGGGCCATGGAAAAACAAGAATAAACCAAACCCAAAAGCACTAGAACCAAATAAATTATTAAAATCAGGGCAGAAATTAATAGAAATGAAAAAAAACATAAAAAAAAGAAACAGTAGAGAGTTTGTTCTTTGAAAAGATAAGCCTACTCAACAAACCCTTAGGTAAAGTAATCCAAAGAGAGAACTATGACCCAAATTAATAAAATTAGAGATAAAAAGGAGATATTATATCAGATAACAGTGAAATGAAGAAAGCCATGAGGATATACCTTAAAAACTGGTATTTCACTGAAATGGTTAATGTAAAAGAAGTGGGCTAATATCTAGATACATATAATTTACCAAAGTTAAACCAAGATAAGATAAACAAGCCGGGCGTGGTGGCGCACGCCTTTAATCCCAGCACTCGGGAGGCAGAGGTAGGAGGATCGCCGTGAGTTCGAGGCCACCCTGAGACTCCATAGTGAATTCCAGGTCAGCCTGGGCTAGAGTGAAACCCTACCTCGAAAAACCAAAAAAAAAAAAAAAAAAAAAAAAAAAAAAAAAAAAAAAGATAAACAATTTAAGCCGGGCTTGGTGGCGCACACCCTTAATCCCAGCACTCAGGAGGCAGAGGTAGGAGGATTACCATGAGTTCGAGGCCACCCTGAGACTACATAGTGAATTCCAGGTCAGCTAGAGTGAAACCCTACCTCAAAAAAAAAAAAAAAAAAAAAAAAAAAAAAAAAAAAAAAAAAGATAAACAATTTAAACAGATCTACAATAAGGAAAAATATTGATGCTGTAACCAAAAATCTCCCTGTCTAAAAAAGTCCAAGCCCAGACAGATTTACTTCAGAATTCTACCACTACTTTATGGAAGCATGATCATCTGAATAGATGCAGAAAAAACAAATTTGACAAAATCTCACATCTCTTTGTAATAAAAGCACCAAAGGAACAAGAAATAACAGGAACATACCTCAACGTAATAAGGCTATATATAACACACTTATAGTCAACATCATGCAAGATGGAAAAAAAACTCAAATAGGAATAAGACAAGATACTTTCTATTCATTTTATAAATTTTTTATTGATTTATTTTATTTATTAGAGAGAGAAAGGCAGAGAGAGAGAGAGAGAGAGAGAGAGAGGGAGAGAATGGGCATGCCAGGGCCTTCAGCTGCTGCAAACAAACGCCAGGCGCATGCTCCACCTTGTGCATCTGGCTTACATAGGTCCTGGAGAATCAAACCTGGGTCCCCTGGCTTTGCAGGCAAGTGCCTTAACCACTAAGCCATTTCTCCAGCCTGATGCTTTCTATTCTTTTTTAAAAGTCATTTATTTATTTATTTATATATTTACAGAGAAAGAGGGGGAGAGAGAGAGAGAATGGGCGCACCAGGGCCTCCATCCACTGCAAACAAACTCCAGATGTGTGCACCCCCTTTGTGCATCTGGCTAATGTGGGTCCTGGGGAATTGAACCTGAGTCCTTTGGCTTTGCCAGCAAGTGACTTAACTGCTAAGCCATCCCTCCAGCCCTACTTTCTATTCTTATTCAATATAGTGATTAAGCTCTTAACTAGGACACTAAGACAAGAGAAGGAAATAAAGGAGATATAAATAGGAAAGGTAGAAGTCAAAGTGTTCTTATTTGTAGATGAAATAATTCTATACATAAGAGACCTTAAAGACTCCATCTGGAAACTGTTAGAGCTGATTACATTTTCAGTAATGTAACAGGATGTAAAGTTGACGCATAAAAATCAGTTGCTTTCTTGTATACCAATAGGCATGATAAGGAAGACATCAGGGAGACAGGGCTGTTAAAGGCACTTACTGCTTATTTGTAAAGACTGCTGGTCTGGATTTAATTCCCCAGTATCCACATAAAGCCAGATGCACGAAATGGTACATGTGTCTGGAGTTTGTTGCACAGGCAAGAGGCCATGGTACACACATATTCATATTCTAATTCTCTCTCATATATTTCATTATCTGTTTGCAAATAAATTGAAATATTATTTAAAAACCAGGGAAACAATATCAATTAAGATTGCCACAAAAAATAGCTTGTTACAAACCTAACCAAGGAAGTGAAGAACCAGTACAATGAAAGCTAAAACACTTAGGAGATAAATTGATGGAGACACTAGCAAATGGAAGAACCTTCTATGATTGGGAGAATTAGTAATGTGAAAATAACCATACTGCCAAAGGCATCTTACAGATTCAGTGTAGTCCCCACCAAAATCCCAATGCCATTCTTCATTTAACTAGAAAAAAAAAAAAAAAAACCCTTAACATTCATGCTTAAAATTTGAAAATTCACCAAAAAGCACATAAGATCCTGAATAGCTAAAACAATCCTGAGGGGAGAAAAAAAAAGTAATGGAGATATCACCATACCCAATTTCAAGTCAAACTGCAGAGCCATAGTAAGAAAAATAGCATGGTACTAGCACACAAAAGTGCAAGGATACATGGAATAGAACAGGGGACCCATGTGTAAAGCCCACGTAGCTATAGTCGCCTGATTTTTTATAAGATACTGAAAATCCACACTGGAGAAAAGAAAATATTTTTAACAAATGGTTCTGGGCAAAATGGATATCCACATGTAAGAAGAATGAAACTAGATCCTTATTTTTTATGCTGCCCAAAAATTAACTACAAATGGACCAAAAATTTCAATATAGGACCTAAAACCCTGGAAGTGTTAGAGATAAAAGTCAGAAAAAAATATTCAACATATAGGCATAGGACAGGATTTCCTGAACAGGACTCCAATTGTTCAGAAAATAAGGTCAACAATCAACAAATGGGACCTCAAGAGATTCAAAAGATTCTGTACACCAAAGTAGCAGTTTATTGAGCTATGAGATGGCCTCTTTGCTGGCTAAATATCTGAAAGAGGACAAATATCCACAAAGAACTAAACAAGAAGAAATCAAACAACCCAATCCAAAAATGGGCTAAGGAACAGAACAGATAATTTTGAAAGAAACACAAAGAGCCAATAAATATTTTAAAAAATATTCAACACCCTTACTCATAAGGGAAAGTCAAATCAAAACTATTTTGAGATTCTATCTAAACCCAGTTAAAATGGCTATCATGCAAAAACAAATGTGAGGTTGTGAGAAGAGGGAAGCCCTCACTGTTGGTGACAGGCAAGTTGCTGGTGCAGTCACTACTGAAGTCAGTGTGAAGGTTTCTCAAGAAACTCAAAGAAAGATCCACCATATAGCCCAGGCACATTACTCCTGAACATATACCCAGGGACTACCATAGATACTTGCATATCTATGTTCATTTTATCAAGAAAATAGAATCAGCCTAGGTGTCCAAGCACTGTAAAGAAAAATGAGACTTGTAGAAAAAAATGGATGGAAATTGAAAATATTATATTAAGTGAAGTAACTGAGGCCCAGGAAGATAGATATTACACGTTCTCTCATGTGTGGGTACTAGTTTCAGTTTGTTTATATATTTATTTATTTATTTTTGTTTTTTCAAAGTAAGGTCTCGTTCTAGCCCAGACTGACCTGGAACTCACTATGTAATCTCAGACTGGCCTCAAACTCATGGTGATCTTCCTACCTTTGCCCCCTGAGTGCTGGGATTAAAGGCCTGTGTCACCACACCTGGCTAGTTTCTGTTTTCTATATATGTACATCTATATGTGGAGTGAATGTAAAACTAGAAAGGAGCTCTTCAGAGGGAAGAATAGACTTTAAAGGTGTGGTAGGTTAGTAGAACATATGTGATATGAAAAGAGAATTATGACCTTGAACTGAGTATGTTCAGGAGTGTGCCTACCTCTAAAATACTTTCTATATGAAATGCATACCTCCTCCCAAATAAAATTCCCACGCATCTTTGTTTGGGGATGGAACTCTTGGGCTTCTCTAACCTGTGGCAGCTAATAAATCTTTCTCCACTCTTACTTCATGTTTGTGCTAGCTTTGGCTTTGCACTTAAGGTCTGAACCCATTGAAATGCGATATTCAGTTACAATGTTGGCATTGCCCTCTCAGTGACCATAACACTGAGTGGACCGAACTATATATCCATTTTCATAAGGAAGCTTTATTGTATTTAAGCCAGAAATGCTCCTGATATTTGCATTGATTTTTTTTTAACTTTAAGGAAAACTAGCTCATGTGGATTGATTAGAGAAAAAAAAATCTTATGAAGTGAGAGAAAAAAAAAATCTCATGAAGTGAAAAATTAGTTCTGCCAGTCAGGTTTGCTGATACACTGAACAGATGGAATGTATTTTCACCCATTCAAGACATAAACTTAAAACTTAAACTAAGACTTAAAACTAAAGCGAAATCACACTAATGGGTTCTTCTAAGCTTTTATATTACAGTTTGTAAAGCTCCAATAGTAGTCAGAGTTTCAAAGGCTTCTTGTGTGTGTGTGTGTATGTGTGTGTGTGTGTGTGTATTCTTTGTTATATAATCATTTTTGCTCACAAACAATACCAGTGATTCAAATTCTTAATATGCCCTTTGCCAGATGAACTCAATTCTTCCCGTATTTTATGTAAATCTAATCAAGTAGTAATATTAGGTCATCACTTATTTGTGAATACATAATTTTCAATGGTTGGTAAAGCTGCGTCAGATTGGGGCCTTCATGATACCACAGAGATTACCATAACCTCACTGAGGAGGGCCCCCAGGGTAACAAGAGTTGGGGCAAGGGGTTAATAGTATATAGCCTGTTAGAATATTTTTAAAAAAGAAACGGAAGTTCCCTTGGGCTCAGGAGAGAAGTACTGACTTGGGAATAACAGGCTTTTCCTGACCCCCAAATGACACTGCTGATCTGACCTTAGCGAGATCTGGAACCTGACATGTTCCCCAAAGATGATGGTCAATTCACATGGCTCCACTTGCACTCCTTTGTAGGACCCCAGTGTGATCCATATCAGGCAACATAAGTGGGTGACAGGGCTATGAATGCTATATGCAACCTTGATTCACCACAAAGCAAGTTCTTCAGTATATCGACTTGTGGGGAACCAGTGGACACTAGGAAAGCAAAAGTACCTCCATCTTAAATAATGACTCCATTTTGTAATAAGCTGTCTGTTCTGGAAAGTCACAAGATCTGCAGTTGTTTGCTAAGTCGTTGTCTTGTGGTCTTGGGGCTGGGGCCGGGGCAAAGGTCTGCAGTTGTTTATTAACCCATACACAGAGAAAGAACAATGTAACCCATAAAGTCGTTATCTCTTGGCTTTGGGGCTGGGGGCCTTATCCTGTGGAACATCTTATGTGTTTTGGGGGCTGGTGAAATAGAACTGTAACAATACCTAAACTGCTGACAAACTCCTCTGTTCTGCTATAAGAGGCACCCTGAGAAAAATAAAATTTGGCAGCTTGATCAGACTCCTGTCTTGCTGTTGGTTCCTTGTGTCTCTTGTTCCCTTCATTTCAGGTTTTCTGGGGTCCGTGCTCCCGTTGAAGCCCCGCTGGCCGGAGCAACTGGCGCCCAACGTGGGGCACGAACCTAGGATCGCCTGAAACACCGTCTGCTACCTGCCCATTGGGATCCCGCACCGAAGCCGCCGCAACCCAAAGAGGGGGTTAGACACTGGCCCGCTAGTGATCACCACGGAGTCGCCCGCCCGTGAGACAGATCCGTTGGAACACTCGGATGGTGAGGTAAGATAAGATTTTTTCTTTACCATGGGACAAGCATTTTCAAAAGAAGACTCTTTTGTGACTGGGCTAAAACAAGCTCTCAAGGTACGAGGAACTAGGGTTAAAAGAAAAGATTTAAAGATATTTTTAGATTATATTGGTGATCTCTGTCCTTGGTTCCCAAAGGAAGGGACTATAAATGAAAAAACTTGGTTAAGAGTTGGAGATTGTTTACGTGATTATTATGAAACCTTTGGCCCTGAAAAGGTCCCTGTTTCTGCCTACTCTTATTGGAATCTTATAAATGATGTTCTCAAGGTCCACAATCATTCTATGGCTGTACGGGTTCTTGTTAATGAGGGAGAGGCTGCTCTTAAACGTTCCTCTAGGCCCCCTTCTGCTTGTGCCTCTGTCATTGTTGAAAATGAAACTCAGGAGCGACCTAAGTCCCCAGCCTCTGAAAAGCCTTTCTGCCACCTTTATCCTTCCCTAGTGGATCTTGAAGCTGGTGAAGTTGGTGAAGCTGGTTCCCCCCTTCCCCCGTTGCTTGATGTGGGCCCCACCAATAAACCTCCTCTAGTGCCTCCGCCCTATTGCCCGCCACTCTGCGCTCCTGTTCTCGACCGCTCCGCCGCCTTACTTCCCTCTGCGCCTGCTGAACCTCTCGCTGACTCTCCTTTCACAGAACTACAGCCTGCCACATTAGCTTCTGTCTCTGACCTCCGTAGGGCACTTCAGGATAAAAAACTTCAACTGCAACTTCTCCAGGAACTTGATTCTGTCACAAAAGAACTTGCTGCCTTTTCTAATCCTTCCTCTGGCAGCCGTAGGCGCAAAACGAAAGCAGACGCACACACCCGCAATACTGGCTTTCTTGCTTTTCCTGTTACTCACACACAGGCCCGCTCTGATCCCGCTTCTGCTCCCTCCCCTGCGTCCAATACGGACTCTGAGGAGGATCCTGCTCCCTCGGCTGCTCCAGCTGATGAGAGTGCTGCCTCCTCTGATTCTGAGGATGAACCTGCCCCGGAGTCTGTTCCCCAACCTAAATATAAAACTCTTAATTTAAAGTTTCTTGAGTGGCTAAAAGCGGCCGTCTCCAATTATGGGCCCACGGCTCCCTTTACTCTCACTCTTCTGGAAAGCTATAGTGACAAATGGCTTACGCCTAATGACTGGTATCGCCTTGCTCGCGCGGCTCTCTCTGGTGGAGATTTTGTTCTATGGCGCACTGAATTTAATGAGAACTGCTTTGACTTTGCTCGCCATAATTTACAAAAGGCCGTTTCTAAAAATTGGACAAAACAAAAATTGTTGGGGGAACATCCCTACGATTCCAACGAATGGCAAGCATGCTATCCCCCTGGACTTTTAGCTCAAATACAACAGGCAGGCCTCGCTGCCTGGCGGCACCTCCCTCTTAAAGGGGCCACCACCGCCTCCTGGCTAATATTAGACAGGGTCCAGAAGAACCTTACAGTGACTTCATTAGTAGACTTAATGAAACTGCTGAGTGCCTTTTTGATGTTGGGGAAACCAACAGCCCCTTTATCAAACACCTGGCCTTTGAGAATGCTAATCCTGCTTGTCAGTCTATTCTCCGCTCTCACAAGCGGGAGTCCATATCTGATTATATCAAGTTATGTGCAGGCGTGGGCTCCTCTCACGCCATGGGAATAGCAATTGGAGCTGCTCTCCGTTCTGCTGGTCTCACTCAGGGTACGAAAACATGTTATAATTGTAAACAACCTGGACATTTCTCTCGTGAATGCACTGCTCCTAAACAGCTTTCTGTTTCTCACCACCCTCACCCCTTAAAAATTCACCCTCTCCCAGGGAAGGCTCCCCGCCACCCTGAGGATTTGTCCTTTCCTTTTCAGGACTATGGCTGCACCTACTTTCATTGGCCTCTTGCTCCTGACATCTGGATTGATCACTGCTGGCCATCAATCCATGTATTTCACCTGGACCGTGCTCAGTGAAGTCGGTGATGTGATCTGGGCCCACTCTATGGTTTCTCAGACCATTCCTTGGCCGACCCTAACTCCAGACCTCTGTAAAATGGCCCTCGGCAGCCTGAACGCTTGGGGACTTGGCACCATTTTTTCAAAACATACTGCTCCTGAAATTAATCTTCACCACTCTTATGGTGAAGGGGATGTTATAACTCTTACCAAAGGTCCTACTTACAGTCTTTCTCCCTCTATGTCGCCCCCTGGCCTAGGTGCCGAACCTTCGCCCTAGTTAGCGGGTGTGCCCCATATCTCCTCCCTTATTGACACTTATCTAAACTTAAAATGATCTGAGTGACTCCCCTCCTTTAGGAGCTGCATAGGATTCAGACCTGTGCATGTTGACTCACAAATGTGTGAGTAGAATATGGGCACCAACATGGGTGCGAGGCATAGCACCGCAAGGGAAGGTCCCTTTTGACTGCTTCTGAATTCCCTGAGAGTCAAACCTGACTTGCATGGAGGTTGGTACCGTTCTTTCTGTGTTAGCTCTGCCTCCCCTCCCCAAAAGGTACCAAGAGCAACCAAGGTGGGGTACGAACCCCACGGGAGGAGTCAGGTCACTGCTCCCCCAGTTGGTTACAGGCCCACCGTGAAATCACGGGACCCTGGGAGTCCTACCAAAATTCACAAAAATTGGCCGCCACAGAAAACACCTTCTAAAACTAATAGAAAGGGAGGAGATGTGGGGAACCAGTGGACACTAGGAAAGCAAAAGTACCTCCATCTTAAATAATGACTCCATTTTGTAATAAGCTGTCTGTTCTGGAAAGTCACAAGATCTGCAGTTGTTTGCTAAGTCGTTGTCTTGTGGTCTTGGGGCTGGGGCCGGGGCAAAGGTCTGCAGTTGTTTATTAACCCATACACAGAGAAAGAACAATGTAACCCGTAAAGTCGTTATCTCTTGGCTTTGGGGCTGGGGGCCTTATCCTGTGGAACATCTTATGTGTTTTGGGGGCTGGTGAAATAGAACTGTAACAATACCTAAACTGCTGACAAACTCCTCTGTTCTGCTATAAGGGGCACCCTGAGAAAAATAAAATTTGGCAGCTTGATCAGACTCCTGTCTTGCTGTTGGTTCCTTGTGTCTCTTGTTCCCTTCATTTCAGGTTTTCTGGGGTCCGTGCTCCCGTTGAAGCCCCGCTGGCCGGGGCATCGACTAGTGAGGCTTTCCATCAGCTTGAGCCATATGAAATTGATGTTTTTTTGTAAATCAAAATAGTTGAACATATTTTTTCATATGGGCCAACCTAACGGCAAAAGAATTTTTAAGGGGTTTTTCTGTCACATTCTTACAGTATGCTGTTAGTGACATCACTCTAAGATGATTCTTGCTTATCATTTAATTTTAAAAGGGTATTTAATTTTAAATGTTGCAGGTGTTTTTTGTCCTTTGCTTCTGTTACTTGATTATTTTATATCATTTGTCCAGCAAGATCAAGTATGTTTCTTTTATTCCAACAATACACTTAACATGAGAACAATTTCTTGGCCTGAATTATTCTTCAATATACTTTAGGGAAAATGTAATATTGTTGTGCTGAATGATCTTATGACAACAAGCAAAATTGTGTCAGCCAGACGACTGCTGCATTCAATGGATAGTTTACTTAGTCTGTGAAATAATAACAGTGTGTCTCTTGCAATCAGCCTGAGTGGTTCCTTGGTGGATGTGTTAACAGTGAGTCATATAAATCTTCTATTCCTTACACATAGCCCTGTGAAAGAATGTCCCAGGAAATTGCCAGACTATGAACAAATTCCAAAGTGTCAACTTAAAATAAATATATATATATATATATACTTAGTTCCGGGTCATTCCTCATAGGAAATATCACTATCAAAAGAAAATACTCTACTTTATTTTAAGTAAAGATGATGGATTCATTAAACATTTGGGAAAAAAGCCTAAATCATTTAGTTGTGTCTCAAGGTAATTTTAACTCCTCAAATAATTCAAAGCAATAAGAAATACATGTGGTTTTTTTGGCAATTAGATGCTTAAAGAAATTCTGAAGGGATATGTCCACATTGCAACAGGACTAAAAGTCATTATATAATAAACTTTTGATATTTTCAGCCAAATGTAAGCACATAAACACTCAAAGGTAGAAATGTGTTTATCTTTAAATTAGATGTTCTCCATCACCCTTAGGTCAATTAGGATCCCTTACATTAGTTTCTAGGTGATTAGGAAAACGAGAAATTGTACATAGTTCACTTGGATTGAACTTTATTGAGTTTAGTAATTCTTATACTCTGATATGTATCATTATATAAAATATATTTGAATATGAGTACTAATACTTTTATTTTTACCATTTTTAAAAACTTAAGGGGTTAGAGAGATGGCTCTGTGGTTAAAGTGTACTTTCTGTGCAAGCATGAAGATCTGAGGTATCCTGAGACCACCAGAGGATCCACATTAAACAGCTAAGTGTGGCCACATACACCTATAACTCTAGTCCTTCCAGTCCAACAGGGGAGCAGAACGCCAGGAATCACAGCAGTTTGTAAAAAAAAGAAAGAAAGAAAACAGCAGGCTCTGGGATCAGTAAGAGACTCCTATTCAAACAACAACAGGCAGAAGAAAATGGAATGGGATACCTGGCTTCCTGTGTGGGGAACAATAGGGCACTAGGAAACCAAAAGTGCCTCCATCCTGAATAATGACTCCATTTTGTGATAAGTTGTCTGTTCTGGAAAGTCACAAGGTCTGCAGTTGTTTGTTAACCCATGCACGGAGAAAGAACAATGTAACCCATAAAGAATGAGGGAGTCCTTATCTTGTGGCTTTGGGGCTGGGGCCTTATCCTGTGGCTGTGGAACATCTTGTGGCCTTGGGGCCGGGACCTTATCCTATTGAAACAGAACTGTAGCAAAACCTAAACTGCTGACCAACTCCTCTGTTCTGCTGTATAAAAGGCACCCTGAGAAAAATAAAAATTGGCAGCTTGATCAGACTCCTGTCTTGCTGCCGGTTCCTTGTGTCTCTTGTCCCTTTCATTTCAGGTTTTCTGGGGTCCGTGCTCCCGTTGAAGCCCCGCAGACCACAAGAGGATCCACATTAAACAGCTAAGTGTGGCCACATACACCTATAACTCTAGTCCTTCCAGTCCAACAGGGGAGCAGAACCCCAGGAATCACAGCAGTTTGTAAAAAAAAAAAGAAAGAAAGAAAACAGAAGGCTCTGGGATCAGTAAGAGACTACTGTTCAAACAACAATAGGCAGAAGAAAATGGAATGGGATACCTGGCTTCCTGCTCCAGCCACTGCAGGTGAGCACATGGGGTGCCTCAAGGACACACACACACCACATAAGCAAAAAAAAAAAAAAAAAAAAAGATAAGGCCAATCAAACAATTGCAAACTCTTTTAAAAGTGTCAGCTTCTATATAGACACAGCAAATACTACATTCATTATTACTGACTGCTTGGACAACCTTTACCCTTGCATAGCACAAGAATACATTCTTTCCTTTGAGTTGAAGTGAGAAACAGAATGGAAAGTAGAGTTTGGGAACTAGGCCCCTCAGCACCCAAGTTGGCTAGTGAGTATGAATTGGACTATTATCTTTTAGTTGTGTTTCTTTGGGAGGCTGAGCTGTCTGCTGGCCTTTTTTTGTGAGAAGATGACATGTTCTACCAGAGTGTTAGGACCTTTGTGTACATCTTAAGAGAAGAACATGTCTTTGATGTAAGGATTGCTAGAGAGAAGTTCCCATTAGCCACACAATGCCTTGAGCCATCCAGACTGGCTCACCCCACTGTCAGAGTATAACCCTGCCCTGATACAGAATATGAACGAGGTGACAATATAAATAATATATTTTTTAAATTAAAATAATGCAAAAACTGACAAAAATATCAAAATTACAACTAGCTTCAACATCATTAATGGATATTGATCTGATATAGTGTGGCGAGACACTGTTTCTGATCATGTCATTAAAGCTTTACTGTGTCTTTGTGTCACTTCAAATTGTTATCCTTTGGGAAGTCTGGCTCCTAATGTTTTGCTTTCACTTTGCCCTTAGTTTTCTCACTGGCACCCACTCACTGGCTCCTGCCCTCTTATGCCAGCCCCTGACTATGGTTTCATGATCTTCTTCCTACTCTTTAATCTCTGAGAAGTCAGGGATTGGATCTGTTTGGTGTTTGAATCTTCACCACCCTGGTGTTCAGTACTTGGCACACAGTAGCTGAATAAAAGAAAAAGCTCTTGGAGCCAGGGCTGGGTATAGCTTCCCTGTGTGGTTACATGGATAGAGATGTTCTGCCTTCGTCTTTCTTCTAGAGCCTACTTCAAGGCCATAGGAGTTTTCTGTACTTTGGGCACATCAAACTAGAAACAATGTGTCACAAGACTTGCAAAAATCAGTGAACTTAGATGTACCTAAGTAGATTCAACAATAATAAATAATCAATTGACTTTACTGAAAAATAGAAGTAATTAAGGCAAGATAAGGTGCTTTCAAAATGATCTATTTTGGCAGAGCTTGGTGGCATACGCCTTTCATCCCAGCACTGAGGAGGCTGAGGTAGGAGGACCACTGTGAATTCAAGGCCACTCTGAGACTACATAGTGAATTCCAGGTCAGCCTGGGCTAGAGTGAGCCAAACAAACAAAACAAAACAAAACAAAACAAAAAGATCTATTTTGTAAAAGATCCATAAAAGGGTATGGCAACTTACGTGCTCTGAGATTTTGCTTTTTCATGACAGCTGATATTTCTCATGTGGGAAGTTGAAGCACTTACCTTAAATGGTGCACTGTTCTGGGACTGGGATCTTCTTTGCCATTTCCACAGTGTAAGCTTTCACTTTGCTGAGGTTTGCCTTTAAATATAAGTACAGCTTATCCGGGTACTCTACAGTACTTGTGAGTGACTCTGGACTTTCTTCCTGGAAGTTTTCTTTAACAATTTCTGGCAAATTCTCTGATTCTATAACACTTGGGTGGGAAGCTGAAGAATTTTCTCAGCTGTGATCCATGTGTGTTTGTCTTAAGGGATAACTTGCCAATTCTGTAGCTAAGCAGGTTTATTTCTGGGAGAGATATGCTTATGGGTAATCCTGCATTTTCGTCATCTTCCCCATCTTCAGAACTCACACCCTTTCTGAGGACAGCATGCAAAACCAAACTTTTGGACCTATAATGCAAAGGTCAAAACAGTTAAAAAGGTAAGTCATTATTCTCTGGCAAGGAAAAGAAATTGTAACCCTAGGACAAAAAGTTACTTCCTCCAGAGGCAGAAGATGTTAACAGACTGGCTAAAATGAGGACCACCAAGTTAGATCGTAAATCATACCCTTGAAAATCTAGGGCTGCAAATGTAGCTTAATGGTACTTGCAATACCTAGTATGTCCATAGTCCTGAGTTCCAAAAAGAATAAAATAAAATAAAAGAATAGAAAATGTAGGTTACCTCCCAAAACAAAGACTTAAATTTCATGACGAAACTGGCTACAAAAGGGTAGATGTACACATTTAATTCTTTTTGTACTTTTGCTTCTGATTATCCATCAGAAATTGAGAGATACTGGGCTGGAGAGATGGCTTAGCGGTAAAGGTGTTTGCCTGCAAAGCCAAAGGATCCTGGTTCAGTTCTCCAGGACCCAAGTAAGCCAGATGCACAAGGGGGTACATGCATCTGGAGTTTGTTTGCAGTGGCTTGGAGGCCCTGGCACACCCATTCTCTCTCTCTCCCTTTCTCTCTTTTAAATAAATAAATCAATAAAATGCCCTACCTCAAAAAGAAGAAAGAAATTTTCTCCTAAAGGAACATAGATGATTATGATAGCTGCTTGTCATCGATATCCTCAGAACAGAAACTCTGTATTTTGCTGCCTTTTATTTGAAAATGAAAACCATGCTAAATAATTTTTTTGCTCATCATTTAACAAATATTTATTGAATATTTATTATAGATATAAGGTTTTGAAATTGCTTCTACATAGTGTATTCTGACAAAAGCTTAGAAAGTTATTCCCAACTTTATATTAGAAATGCTTCCTTTAGGATTTGAAAATGAAAGCTGTTTGTGTGAGCATTCACCACACTCTTATTTAGAAACTCTCCATTTTAATATTGAGCTGGCCTAGTTTTCCTTTATTTTTTACTTAAAAATTAGCATTGGTCAAAATATGTCAAAATTAATTCATATAAAACAGTGATAAAATTAACTTTTTATTCTCCACACTTCTGATACCAACTATGTGGTCTTTTTTAAACCTCATAGCAACCAATTCTCCAATTTTCTAGTCTAGTAGGTGTGCCACAGTTCCTTCTAACCCTGGCACTAATGATCTGGAGTTAGCGCCAGGCTGCACAGACTCTCTACTTCCAATGTCAGTTCCAAATATGGGTTCCCAGGTGTCTCACACTTGCAAACAGCTTGGGAATAGTCAAGAAGTTTCCACACACAAACTTTTCCCTAGGGTTCAGTAATTCACTGAAGAAGCTTTTGGGCCTGAGAGAGAAGTTATGAGTTCTCCTTAGATAATCACTGACCCCCAAAAGAGGGGCAGGTCATCTAGCTCTAGGGCAGAGATGCAGTAAAATACAAAATATCCAGGCAAATAAGAATTTCAAGTAAACCTCAAGTGCTTTGGAAGTGTATTCATTATTACATATTGATCATGTGCATATATTAATGTGTATTTTAGAAGTTAAAGTATTTTATAAATGTATTTTTAACATTTATATATAGATGTTTTATTATTGTTTATTTATACTTTAGTATGTCCTTATTAACATGTGTCAAATGATACTAAAATTAGTATACTAAAGATACTAAGAAATTGTTGTTTATCTGAAATTCAAGTGGGTATCCTGTACTTTCATTTGTTGTACTTGGCAATGTTATTATGGGAAAACCCCAGCTGCCCAGCAGGCAAGGACTATGTTTCTTATCCTTGCCCTTTCATGACTGCACATGTTGGCACACATAGCAACCCAGAATGTCTGTGGAGTAAAAGAACTGGGGGCACCTGGGGTCTGAAGTCAGACCTCCATTGCCTCCTGAGGTCTACCAGATGCCCGTGAGACACTGGCACTTTCTCCTGGTCTATCTTGGCTGCATGAGTAACATTATCTGTTAAATGTGATGAGGAAGAGTAGTAGGTTGCTAGAGTGGGAGCAAAAGAGGAATTTGTGTGGGAGCCAGGAAGAGTGAAGGGAACAGTAAAATCTCTAAGCCAGAGACGTGACCCCAAGCCTGAGGCTGAAGAGCAGAATAAGCTCCATAAAGGCTTCCTGTTGCACAGTTTCTCTTGGTTTTGCATTTTCTAGCCTTGTACAGCTCAGAAGTTAGGGAACAGGAGTGGCAACAAACAGATATGGATCACCCAAAGCAAGAAGATGGTTCAAAGAGAACTTTTGTCACTGGCCACCAGCCAACTGGGCATAGTCAAGTTTCACCGGGGGGCGGGGTTGGATACATTTTAAGTTAGAAGGCAGGGAAATGGTAGATAGAAGGATCTGATTTAAAATATCACTTCCTACTTCTTTACTTCTTTTCTTGCTATTAAAATAGAATATTAAAAGAATAGATGAGGAGAAGAGCTGCTTTAAAAAGTAAGCCATATTTTAGATATAAGCAGGTCTTCCTATGGCAGGGGTAATGCACCACAGATGTAAAGATGTTGTTGAGACCATTGGTCCTGAGTGTATTTACTCGTGGGGTTGGACAAGGGGATGGAGTGACTGAAGGGGTTGCTATTTCTTTCCCATTTGTCACTTTGAACTCCAGAGGTAATTTTGCAGAAATCTTTGCCAAAATTCTGTAACCCTCTAAATGTTAACTTGGCCTTAACTCAATTCATCACCAATGATTTCCAGTATGAATGATTTCTAGTCACTGCTGCCAATGTAAAATTTTTAGAAGTATGTCTAGGGATGCCCAGGGGGAGGCCTAATTGCCTTCCTCTTGTGTGATTGGGGACTCCCTTAAGAAACAAATTGGCCCTTGGACAGCTTGCTGCACTATCTGAGCTGGGCGATGAAATTACAATGCTGGCAGGGGTGGGGAGACTGGTACCCTTTGTTTCTGGCTTCTTAAACAAAAGAAAAATACTATTAGTTAATATTTGATAATCTTGTTCTGTGACCCAAGTCCAGGATACACATTCCTGCAGAGTTCAGCTTTTTAGAGATGTAGAGGAGGTCTCAGTTCTGAGGATGTCACTTTATTTACTCTTCAGCATTTTTTGGGGTCATCTGTCTTCTGAAGAATGAGAGAGGTGATGCCCTGGCGCCACAGTCCCATCATCTGTTTTGGGACTACAAGGCACAATGCTGCTGGAACAACTCCCTGGAATGCTGAAGGAGAGAGACTCATCTAGGTCTGCCTTGCAATGGCAGAATTTCACTGAGAAGAAATGTCTCTGAAGTTCATTTTATTTGTATAATATTTTTAAAAGGCATTTCAGAAGAAGACTGCTGTGGGGAAATGGACTGATTATGGCACTGCGAGGGAAAGATCTCAGTATGCGGCTCCAATTTCCTGTTCATTAGGGATGTGGTAAATCACACTTGGTCAATTACAAAATGGGATTAATGACGTTGCATCACTGGGTTGCTTAAGGCATTACATAAAATAATAAGCTGGATAGTGCAGCTCTTACAGAATGGGCATAAAGAACTTAAGAGGTAAGACTCTATGTGGCTGCTGTTAACTGTGAACATTTGACATTGAGATGGGTATATATCGTAAGCAAGTGAGTCTCTACTGTGTGAGAAGAACTGGAATAAAGAAAGAGTGGGTTTGGACTTGAAAAACCTGTGTACTTCAAGAATAAATTCTAAAAGCCATGTGTCATGGTACACAAATGTAATCCTCATGAGGTCAGATTAAGCTACCATCTTCCATCCTGGTCTAGGTAGCAAGAGCCCAAGATAGAGATAGAGATAGAGATAGAGACAGAGATAGAGAGATAGAGAGATAGAGAGATAGAGAGATAGACAAAGAGAGAGAGGCAGAGATAAAGAAAGAGAATTCTGAGTTACTGCAGAAATCAAGAGAGACATTTCCTTTAATACCAGCACCTGGGAGGCTGAGGGAGGAGGATTGATGTGAGTTTGAGGCCAGCCTGAGACTAATTCCACATCAGCCTGGTCTAGAGAAAGACCCCTACCTAGACAACCCCCTCCAAATAAAAGAAAGAAGAGAAATTTCTACAATTATTAGTATTAAGCCCCAGTAAAAAGAAGTGACCCCTGCCTGACATGGTGGCACATACCTTTAATCCCAGCAATTGGGAGGCAGAGGTAGGAAGATTACTGTGAGTTTGAGGCTACCCTGAGACTACATAGTGAATTCCAGGTCAGCCTGGGGTAGAGTGAGACCCTACCTCCAAAAGAAAAAAACAAAACAAAACAAAAAATGAAGTGTTCCCTTCAATGCAGATGCTCAGTTACAGAGCCACTTTCAGTCCTTTAGCCAATTTTTGGCAAGAATAAGACAAGGGAAAGGGGATCAGAAAAAAGTACCAGTCACCCCCCATGTGTTCTCCCACTGGAATCCTCCAACCAGCAGCACCAGGCTCCTCTCCAGACCCAACAAGTAAGAATATTCATTAGCACAGTTTTAAACCCCTACTTCCCACTGACATATCCAAATTTAAGAAACTTGGGGCCGGACCTTATCCTATTGAAACAGAACTGTCTGGCCCAACCTAAACTGCTGACCAACTCCTCTGTTCTGCTGTATAAAAGGCACCCTGAGAAAAATAAAAATTGGCAGCTGATCAACTCACTGTCTTGCTGCCGGTTCCTTGTGTCTCTTGTCCCTTTCATTTCAGGTTTTCTGGGTCCGTGCTCCCGTGAGAGCCCCGCAGACCACAAGAGGATCCACATTAAACAGCTAAGTGTGGCCACATACACCTCCCTATAACTCTAGTCCTTCCAGTCCAACAGGGGAGCAGAACCCCAGGATCACAGCAGTTTGTAAAAAAAAGAAAGAAAGAAAACAGAAGGCTCTGGGATCAGTAAGAGACTACTGTTCAAACAACAATAGGCAGAAGAAAATGGAATGGGATACCTGGCTTCCTGTGTGGGGAACAATAGGGCACTAGGAAACCAAAAGTGCCTCCATCCTGAATAATGACTCCATTTTGTGATAAGTTTCTGTGCCTAGCTGGAGTTCCTGAAGTGTGCTCTGGCTTTTGACCTTCAGGCTTGTACTGCTCTCTCTCTGCTTGGGCCTGTGAAGGCAGGCCAGTTTCTTCTGCCATTATGGAACTTCCCCTGGATCTGTAAACTTCAATAAATCCCTTCCTCCATAACTGTGCCTGGTCTGGAATTTCATCTCAGTGAACCTGAAGCTGACTAATACAGGGTCTCAATGAATTCCAGGGTGAAAGTACCTTCCCAGTTGCCTGTAACATATTACAGAGGAAGTGGCATATTAAACATGAGTGCTGCTCTCACTGCTAATCTCAGAACCTCCTCTAGGGAGATGACAGTAGATACTGAGGAGACTCAAAACTCATCAAAGCAGAAAATTAGAGGATGCTGAGAGCTCAACACTAAAGGACACTAATTACATGATCTTGAAGGCCCAGGGAACATTGAGGAAGTGGGGGCAGAAGGATTGTAAGGGCCACAGGGTAATAAGGCATATCCTGAGGCATTGTACCCCCCCCCCCAAGAGACTGAGGCAATTATTACCCCACAGTGCATACCAATACCCTCACTAAGCAGGGCCTTGAGTGGAAAGGGGGCAGGGGATAGGGGACAAAAGAGTATAACCTGGTGGGAATATGACCAGTATGAAATATGTTCATACAGTAAAGTACACAATTTAAAAAAAGGTTTCTGAGTCCAAAGTGAGCATATAGGGGGCAGTGGCCATATCAGAATGTAGCCACATTCTAACCCATGGCCTTCTAGATGAGGCACAAGTTGCAAAAGCACTTTGTAGACTAGACAGGAGCATGAAAATCTGGAGTAGCAACATCACCATAGTACTTGGAATCAGGAGTGGAATGCAAAGGCATGGTACTGATTTACTAGCCTAACTTTATCGTCTGGAAGCAGGAGCAGAAATAGGCTGGCAGTAAGCTGTTAATTGTGACATGTGAGTCCCTAGCATTTGACACTGGAAGAGTAGGAAAATGGTTAGCATTTCATTTTTGGTATCCCCTTTCATCATGTGCTCCTCAAGCATGTCAACCAAACCCAGTTGTGATAGTTACCCAGAAGTGGAGGCTTGTAATGATACCACCAGTGACTGAGCTGGGGTTAGAACACCACACAAAATCCTATGACTCAATTCTAGATTACTGAGCGTGCAAGCTACTTTCTTGTTGCTGGGACAAAAAACTCAAGTAGGAGCAGTCTAAGGAAGGAATGGGTTTCTTTCTTTCTGTTTATAGTTTCAAGAGGACATTTTATCATGACAGGAGAAAACACAGCAGGAGCTGGCCTCACATCTTCATATCAGCAGGAGGAAGTAGATAAGTATAAGAGTACAAATCATGGCTGGACTATAATACCTCAGGGTTTGCCCACAGTGACTCACTTCCTCCAGCAATGCTCCACCTTCCAATGGGTCCACAAACTTCCCATCACCAACTGGTGATCAAGCATTCAAGCACATGAGTATATGGGGGACATTTTACCTTTCAACCACCACAGTGAGACTCAGTATTTCCCTATGGAAAGATCTAGCCAACAGGCTTTCATGCTGCCTGCTAATAAAAGCTCACCTTTTGCCTTATGATAAATATGAATAATATTAAGAACCGATTTTGCCTCAGCTGTAACCTATTCCATGTGGCTGAAATTGTGTGCATCTATCACTTTCACTCACTAAATCTTTCCTTGGAATCCCAAAGGAGAGTTTGGGAAATAAAATTCTAGCTATTAGAGAAAATTTCCATATTTGTCTAGGGAAGCATAACAATGATTTAATGCAATAAATGTCAAACGTCCTGTGATAAACAACTGTTTATTACTTTTATTTCCATATGTAAAAGGCCAATATTTTTTGTTAAAAAAATCAGTAAAAATACATTACCAGAGAAATGAGATGAATAAAAGAAAATGTACAATGTCTGCTGGTCATGTACTTGGATGTTACAGAATTGTCATGATGCTAAACTTTTATTTTATTTTAAATGTTTACAATAACTGTTGCAGGCTGATAAGAAGCACTTTGCAAGTAGATTGGTCTGTAACTCACACTCTGAGTAGTACTTCTGAGTATTCTAATAAAATCAGCTACTCTAATGCCAACCTAGAACAAAATAATGGTAGTAGTTAGCATGTATTGTGGGCCCTTTATACACAGGCACTCAGTGTTCCAAGCCTAGTATACCAGTACTCTTTATATCTTCAATTTTGCTCTATGAGGGCTGTGTTACCTGTTATAGTAAATGGAAAACTTCAGAAACAAACCAATGAGTGTTAAACTGGTCACCCTTCTGAGTAGCATGATGAAATCTTACACCACCTTTCTGTGTCCACCAGAACAAGCATCATGTCTTTTTCCAGTGTGTTTTAGCACATACCACCCACCTCTTACTCACCCAGTTCATCTGACTGACAATCAGATCACTTGTGGTACCACAGTGCAGTGTTTAAGTAGCTGTCTTTTGATTTAATAATAGTCTCAAAGAAACAGTGATGCTAGCAGTTTGGATAAGCTAGAGTGGTGCTGGAAATGTGGATTTGCCATCATGTACTGCCCTTAAGTGCAAAGGAAAGTACAAGAACTGTTCCAAGAAGGTGAGAGAATCCTTATTATACTATGCTGTGACATTTTCTCTGATTTGATATTAGTTATTACTATTAATATTATATTGTTCTTAATGTATAAAATAAACTACCACAGATGTGTACAGGTTAGAAAGAACATAGAAAATATAGGACTTTGTTCTATCTTGGGTTTCAGGCCTGCGCTTAGAATATATCCACCAGTGATGACAGGGGCAGGGTGGATTTTTTTGTTCAGGGATTACATTTTACACAACTGAGTGAGGCAGAACCTATTAGTGGTTTCATTTACAGGCAAAGAAATAGATGCACAGATGTGGACTGACTTTCTAAAGGTATCTTAGTCAGTTTAGCATTGAATGGAAGTGTCTACTTCCAAAGTTACTCATTTAATATCTCCTCCCATGCTCAACTACACTGCCTTTCAGAAGGTATTGTTTTAGGTTGCATCTTAATCATCTTAATCTATCTCAAGGGTAACTAATACATATGGCAAGATTGATGATAACACGGATAGCATTATTATCTCTGAATGTCTCTGAGTCACATGCTTAGGGAGCCAGGCAGTAGAAAAGAAGTGATATATAGTCATTGAGTAACCTTCACATTGATTGGAAAAACTGAATTTTGTACCTTCTTTCAGCTCCAGCTGAAACTATGTTCAAGACTCAGAAAATAGTGGACAAGTGGCAACCTTAAAATTAAAAAGAAATGGATGGTGAAAAGAAACCAGAACAAAAATATCACATAACTAGCTAGTGAGGGCTCAGGGAGAGCTTAAAAAACTGCCACCATTTCACAGTAGAAAGGGTCAGGCTCCTCTCCCTGTTCTGCCACAAGTGTACTCCCCCTCTTCTAGGCTTGAACTTGGGTATTCTCTGAACTTATTTGAAATGGGAAGATAGGCCACCAGAACATGACAAAAGCCTATTTTCCTTTGTGTGTCCTGTGACTTAATGTTGCTGTGTTCCAGCAAAGGGGACAGGACCCATGGCAAAACTACAGATGACCCCCAGGCAGGGCTATGTCCATGCTCAGCCCAGTTGTCCAAACCATGCAGAGCCAGGTCTGCTGGGAGCTCAAGCTCGCTGGTTTTGCTCCATTTTTTTCAAAGCTGATGACAGTGTCTCCTACCCATTTCTTGGATGATTATGTCTACTACCCATGTTTCTGATAATGATGTCTCCTACCTATATCTATTGGTAAATGAATTCCTGAAATGCTTTTAAAGATTTCCCCCACCATCTGTAATGCCAGTTAGGGAAGGACAACCAGGGAAGTAAATGAATGACACATGGAATGTAAATGGTACCACATGTCACACTAACCTCCTCAATAAGAAGTGGGGCAAGAAGTAAAGCCACTCTATTCTTCTTTGTGTACAGAGGAGCAACAATAGCCACAAAAAGCTATTAGGATTTTCTTTTGATATAAATGGCTACTTGTATAAAAAGTATATAAACATTTTGTATATAAACTAAACATCTCTAGATGGAAAAATATACTCCTTTCTCACTAAAACTCCACTTTTATTTTTTAAAGTTATGTTGTTGTGGTGGAATTTTATTCAACTTTCTAAGCAGGGGCAATACTGACCAGAACATATCATGGTTTTAATTATGTCCTGAACTGACTCATGTGCTTCCAAACAAACAACTGTTTTCAAAAAGAGTTTTCTTTTTGGATAAACATGTCTTACCTAAAAACATGGGAATACTTTAGACACCATACTGAATACTAACTCTTCAGGCTTGGAGGAGGTGGGGGGGGGATGGGGACCATGGGAAGATACCCAGCCCTTGAGTTCATGACTGTAGGTGCCTGAGGACTAGACAGAAGTATGGGCTAAGGAAGCTGAGAGGAAAGTATCATCACGAGAAAGAGTGTATGGGAAGACCTTATGGGAAAGAGGTTAGACTCTAGACTTGTGGAGAATGGTAGCCTTTCATTAGAAGAGTGTATTGAAGACAGCATTCTAGAATATAATGGAAAAAGTAAGAAAACTCAGTCCCAATTTTGGTAGGAATAGGCAAAATCACCTTTGGCAATTCCTTTAAAATTCCTGGAATTTCCTGAGTGTCATTTTGTCATCTATGCTAACATTTGAGACCCAGTGGATGAGACTAAAGTAATGAAAGGAAGCTTTATCAATGTATGGTATTTATGTTCTTGGCTCTCCAGAAATTGTCACTGGACTACAAGGAGAGTGAAGGTTGGGTAGAAATTTTACTTTTGCTTCTGTTTCTGCTGGGTTTATGGCATTGTGCTTTGATATGAAGCCTCTACAGTTCTCATGCATATCAAAATACTTTGTTGTGAAGATTAAAAATAGTACAGATTAGGGCTAGAGAGATTGCTTAATGATTAAGGTACTTGTCTGCAAAGCCTAGGATTGATCTAGAGCTTGATTGCAGTGGCTAGAGGTTCTAGCATGTCAATTCTCTCTCTCTCTCTCTTTCTCTGTCTCTCTTGCTTGTTCTCTTTCTCATAAAAAATGCTACCAATTAAAGTGACACAGGTGAAGTCTTGGTACAGTATCTGCCTGTGGTAGAAGCTGCTTTAAGGACCTAAAGCAGATTTCTTTGTGGAAGAGTTGGCCCTCTGTTCTCCTCTGGTTCTGTCCTGCACTCAGTGAAGTCTCATCATTCTCAAGGTCATGCAAAATGTCTTAGGGAGAGGTTCTAATGTGGTACCCAGGATGTCAAGACAGAATTCTGGTTACCTACCTTTGAAAGAACCAAATGTTTACAGGCCATGTTGCTTAGGTACATGTTAGGATGGTGTATTAAATTAAATTCCCAAATGCTCACTATAATCCATTTCTTTGCTATTCCAGGAACCAACAACCCCCAAATGAGATATTCTCATGTGAACTTAATCTCACCCAATTTCCCCTTCATTCTCCCTACATGTTGCTGTCTTATTTCCTTCTTTCTATTGTGCCATCTCTTTCCATCTGTATTAGTGTCTATCTCATTAATAACCTAGACTGTTTTTGTCTTTAATGAATGTTAAAATTCTATACATCCTAAAGAACTGTTTCAAATTAAATTTATGATTTATTACTAGCAAATTTTTGATTTGTATCCCTATTTCATATACCTATATACTTGGGGTCACATAACAATTTCCCAGGTGTAAAGGAGGGGTTGCAAGTGGGAGAAGTTTAAAAAGTCCTACTCTCATGGACTGAATGACTGACAGAAGTGCATTCCCTCCTTCCCCAGTTTTAGCAGGGTCCTGGAAGGTGAACAGCCCAGTGGTTAAGGGCTGCCCAGAAGGCTGTACAGGGTCTGCTACTGCCAAACATATATACCTCTTTCCCTGACTCATCACTGGTACCTTGTCAATGCATAATCTTTACTGTACTCTCTTGTCTCTCCAGAATTAATTTCAAACTCTAAATGCTTTGCTTAGAAGTCCTAGGTTTTAATTTAAATATAAGCAAAAGTTTAAAACAGACGAATAGGAAAAATGCAAGAATGCTCACTTGTATACCTTTTTAAACTCAACCAGTGTACTCAGAATCATTTGGCCCAAGGAAGACTCCCCTGTTTAGGCTGTTCATCCTCTCTAGGATGCTAGTTGTTTTGCTTTTGTTAGTCTTGTTTTGGCCTGAAGTCCAAGATCTGACCTGCTGAGCTATGTGTCTGATTTATAAATTAAATGATATCTGTTTTGAATTTTAATCATCTTG
Organism: Dipus sagitta; assembly: GCA_036346955.1. Lineage (NCBI taxonomy): Eukaryota > Metazoa > Chordata > Mammalia > Rodentia > Dipodidae > Dipus > Dipus sagitta. The sequence continues at coordinate 65,350,458 of CM070781.1, forward strand.
AAATTTTTTTCACGCTCTTTTCACTTATTCATTTTCTTTTTAGTTGTAAGAATCAGGTTTTCCAGTTTGCTTTAGACAAAAGCACAGCCCTTTCTGCTATGGGAGCACAGACTAAACTGAGTGAAACTGCATGGTCACAGTGAGGTCTATTCAGGGAAAAGATGTTGGAAAGAAGCTATAGCAGCCATCACAGAGAGGATGAGCACAGACACAAAAGCTGTCTACACCAAGGTTGGGTTCCCACAGAATAATAATGATCTGTCAGAAGGAGACTGACAGTGGGAGTTCAACTGAGAGAACTATTTGAGAGGCTGAGGTGGGTGTATGTATGTGGGAGGAGCGATGACCTTTTCATTTTCTGCTCTCTGGGGATTGAACCCAGGGTCTCACATATGCAAGGCAAATCACTTTACTATTGAGCTCACCCCAACCTTATCTTCAACATAATATTTTCTCCCTTCCACCCTTCTTCTCCTTTTCTTTATTTCTCTCTCAGAAAAATAGTGAAGGAAATAGACAAACTTAAGTGTATTCTCACATCTGCAGACATGTTCTGATAGTAAAATATATTCTTCTTTTATCGACTTATCTCCTAAATTCCATGAGAAAATTGCTTATTGCCAATTGTGTTGCAGTTTATTTCTTGAGGATTAGTTTCACTACCCTTCTTTCATTTTGTTTTCATTTATGTAAACCTTTCACACACACAATTTCAGAGCTATTTTTTGGCTGTTTGAAGCCTTGTGTTTATGGGGTGATAGATGGTCCCCTGGACAGAGCATGAGCCCCAGCTTTCTGGCATGTGTGCTCATCATGGCTGGAAGGAGACAGAACAACCTGGCAGTGCACACAGTATAAAGGGCTCCCCCACCCCCATATTAACAACAGCGACTCGAAACCACATTCCTGAAGCTACATCACAAGACTTGTCTCATACTGACTTTGTATTTGCATATCAGTTCTTAGACATAATATTGCTTAGGTTATTACTATCTGTGTCATGGGTATGCTATGTGGGAATGCTACTTTTCAGTAGCACCTTTAAACTGCAATTTTTATCAACTAGGGGCAACTTTTGTCTCCTAGAGTTCCATTTGGCAATGTCACAACCAAGTTGACTGTCAGAACTAAGAAGGTACACTGCTGCTAACTAACATCTAGTGGCTATAACAGGCCAGGGTTGTTGGCAAATATTGTATAATGCACAGGGCAGCCATAACCCAAGAATTATCTAGCTAAAATACCAGTAGCTTCAAGGTTGAGAACCCCTAGTATGTAGGCTTCCTCAAGCCAAGTGACAGAAGTTATGCAAGCTCAGTCACAACTACAGTGTTGAAAGAAAGGGACATGTGTGATGTGTTCTACTCTGATGGGTAGCTACTATTGACTTTGATATCTATATTGGTTAGGTAATATTCTGTGTTTAGTGGGACTAAGGACCCTTCCAGATGGTCTCCCCTTCTGCTCTCTCCTTTCTCAGTTATCAGCATCACCTCCCATGTCTTCAGTCACTGAAGCTAGGTAGCTCCGGGTTTTCACCTATTCTCTTTCCCTTTGCCTTACTGCACCATTCGTGAGTGGTCAATTCCTTGTAATTCCATGTTCTCTCACTATAACGTCCTGCTGTAACTTCTATGGCTGCTCATCACTGACTCTGTCCAGGCTCCTTGTGGCCTGCTATAACCACACAATAGTAGCCTGTTGCTTCAGCCAAATCCATTTGGTGCTTTGTAATGCTAGTCACATCATTTTCACCCATTTCTCTGGTGAAGGAATACTTACTGAGTGCATACTATCTGCCACTTATTATGCTAGGAAACAGGAGCCTTTCCTGGATTAAATCTTTCCAAGCCTTCACATTGCTTACAAAGAAAATCTTTTGCTTTTAAACAAAGCACAACAGCCTGTGAAAATTTGCTTGTGTTCTAGTATTTCAGTGTATGCTTCCTTCCTATCCTAATGAACTTGCTTCAGCCACACTGAATAAATTAATTTTCTGGGTCACTTACGCTTCAGCCCACGTGTATTTGCATGTATGGTTGTGGTAGTTTGAATGTGATAGCTTGAATGTATAACCCCACAGAATCAGTCATGTTTTTAGCTACAAAAATAGCCTTATTTTAAATGGACAAAGACTATACTGGCATTTCTTTAAAGTAGACTTGTGTAGACAATGGGTATTCAAAAATGCTCAGTAGGGCTGGAAAGATGGTTCTGCAATTAAAGCCTGCTGGCCCTAGTTCAATTCCCAAGACACCTATGTAAAGCAAATGCAAAAATGTGCACAAGCATCTGGTGTTTGTTTACAGTGGCAAGAGGCCCTGGTGCATGTGCACACACATAGACACACACATAATGCAAATAAATAAGCATTTGAAATAATGCTCAGTCAGTATCTGTAATCATCATGATAGTAAGAATAAAGACCACAAGGAGTTACCACCCCACCCCTTGTATTAGAGTTCTCCAGAACAACAAAACATAAAGTATGAATATATTATAAAGGGGATAATTATTATATTGGCTAATATGATATGGTCTGGGTAATCCAACAATGGCTGCCTGCACGTTATAGAGTCTGAGAACATGGTAGCAGCTCAGTCCACAAGGCTGGATGCCTCAGCAGTCTCAATCTGGCCCTGAAGGCCTGGAGGATTCCTGGAGGGCCACTGATCTTCACCGGGTTAAACTGTACACAAAGGATGGCATCAAAAGGGTAGATATACTCACTAACAAGTAGCAAGTAGCAAGGGCAGCCAGGCAAAAGGCACTATTTTTTTAAATGAACAGATTTAGTAAAGATACATTATGTGTTGGTACCATTCTTTCCCTCATTCCTGCCTCCATTCCACTGGGGACCCTCCTCAGTGGCATTGCAGGTATTACCCATGGGGTTGTGGGTTATGCGTTGTGGAAGCAGAAGTCAATTGTTGGGGGGAGGCAAAACCTCTGTGCATGATGTCCCAACCTCTTTCTCAAAATTCCCTGAGCTGTGGTGGGTGAGTTTTAAGTCTACTTCAGTGATGAGCTCTTAGGAGCCTCTGGATCTCTGCTTTGGTATGTGTTGAGTAACCTCAGGGTCTGTCTCCTTCACCCTGGTGCTGATTATAAGGTTCACCATGGAAGCAGCATTCTTGCTCATCTCCCAATTACTCTATGGTTTCAGCTAAAATCAGTCACTTTTTTTAATTAGAGAGAGAGAAAGAGAATTGGCATGCCAGGACCTGAGCCACTGCAAACGAACTCCAGACACATGCGCCCCTTTGTGCACATGTATCACCTGTGTGCATGTATCACCTTGTGCATCTGGCTTATGTAGGTTCTGGGGAATCAAACCTGGGTCCTTAGGCTTTGCAGGCAAGTACCTTAACTGCTAAGCCATCTTCCCAGCACAAATCAGTCATTTTTGATTAAGCTTCCTACCAGAGCCATTAGCAGGTAGATCTCTATTACAGGTGGTATGTCACTGAGGGTGGATCTGATTCCAGCCCTACTAGGTGAGTGCAGAGCAGTTTGAGCTCTGATTGCTCCTGATTTGTGGTGCTGGCTATTGATGGTGTCTCTCTGCTTGGGTCTCTAAAAGGGACTGGGCTTCTTCTTTCCTTCATGGTGTTCCCCTGGACTCTGTAAGCCTAAAATAAATCCCCTTCCTCCCAGAAACTGTGTCTGATTCATCCCAGCAACAGGAAGCTGACTATAATAGTAGTGCTCTGTATTTTTCCCTCCCTTTTCCTGTCCATATTTTTTGGAGGGAGGGAGGGAGAGAGAGAATCGGCACACCAGGGCCTTCATCTGCTGTAAATGAACTCCAGACACACGTGCCCCCTTGTGTGTGTCTGTGTATGTGGGACCTGGAGATGCAAACATGAGTTCTTCGGCTTTGCAGGTGAGCGCCTTAAACACTAAGCCATCTCTCCACTCTTCTTTTTTTTTTAATAAAAAATTATTTACTTATTTGTGAACAGAGAAAGAATGAGAATGAACACACCAGTATCTCTTGACACTGCAAATGAACTCCAGATGCATGCACCATTTTGTGCATCTGGCTTTACGAGGGTACTGGGGAATCAATCCCAGGTGGGCAGAATTTGCAAACAAGCAACCTTAACTGTCAGCCATAATTCCAGACTAGTACTTGTCTTTTCTACTCTTGTCTAGGAAATTCTCATTCATCTCATGCAAATTAACAAAGTAGCTAGAGAAATGCCTTGCACATGGAAGATACTTAAATGTCACCTTTGTGTGTATATGTATGAAACTTGTTCAGTTGCCTAGTTGAAGGTCAGCAAGCATATCTCCATGGCTTGTTGCTTGTATTTCTACCAAAACTCGATTACATATTCTGGCCTCTTAAGGCAAGGGTTATGTTTTAGTCTCAGGACTGCTGGGCTATGCACCATGCTAAGTGTAAATAGATTCTTATGACTGAATGTGTACTATTTTGTCACAATGGTGTCATGTGGTTTTGGAACCCTTGTTTCATGCTGGAAATGTCCTGCATAATTCATTATCTCAAATCTCACAGGGTATGTTGCTAGCTTAAAGAGGTTCTGTCCCTGTTCTAGAACTTTCAAATGCATTACTGTGTAACACAGGGAAGATACTTAGCCAGGCACTAAGCCTCTGTTTCTTTGAATTAGGAATAATGGTATACACCTTTCTTATCTTGTAGGATAGTCACAAGGCTCAAATGCAATTATATCCTTCTTACCTTCCAAAAGTTCATAAAAATTTTCAAATCTCTCTCTATTCAAAACTTAGCATAGCAAACTAAAACCATTCCCTCATCCTTGTGAGGCCTTCTAAAGATTTCCTTCTTGAAAGACTCAGTTTTGTGAACTGCGTATACTCTCCTTCCCTCTTCTATCTCAGATGCCTTCTTTCCAGCCCCATTAAATTACTAGCAACTCACTCACCACCATCACCAGAAATATTCTTATGGCCAACACCAGTGAACACCTCCCTCACTTGATCTGGCTCCTGTCTGCTTCCTTCTGGGATAGTCTCTGCACTGAGGCCTGAGTAACCTTCTTGAAATGGGTTCGAAACACATCCCACCATGTACCCAATCCTAAAATGCCTTCCCATCACCTATGGGATAAAATTTAAGCTCCTTCAAAGGATATGCCAAGCCTCCTCCTCTGACTCCTGCCACTACTTCATCAGTATCTCCAAATACCACTCTTCTTAGAACATACACTTTATTAATATAAAGTCATTCCAGCTTCTAAAAAGTGATACAGCTTGTCACATGTCACCCAAAAGACAGTCAGGTGAAATATGATCATCTCTCAAGATTTAGTTCAAAATATCACATTCTGGGAGAGATTCCTGATAACAGTTTCCACACTCATCCTTTTAAATGTATTTATTTATGTATTTATTTAGAAGGAGAGAGAAACAGAGGAGGGGAGGGAGAGAGAAAAAGAGAGAGGGAACAGGGAGAGAGAAAGAGAGAGAATGGGCATGCCATGGCTCTATCCACTGCAAACAAACTCCAGATGCATGTGTCATTGTGCATCTGGCTTTATGTGGGTCCTGGAAAATTGAACCTGGATCATTAGACTTTGCAGGCAAGTACCTTGGCCACTGAACCATCACTCCAACCTTCCAAGCCTATCTTTTCATATAGAAGGAGAAACCCCCAGCTCATTGTTCCTTGAATCCATCCTAATTAGCATAACATTCCATTATCTCTAAATATTATTATTTAATTACTTAAATTTAATTTATTTAATTATCTGTTTAAATATTTATCACCTTTACTACACAGTAAGTTCCTTGTGCAAAGAACATGTTCTATCTCTTTATATATGATTCATTTTCTGGCACACAGTAAGCAATTGTCAAGGTCTATTTAACAAATAAAGTAGTGTTATATATTACCATTTGAACCTCACATTTTTTTTTTCAAGGTAGGGTCTTGCTCTAGCCTAGGCTGACCTGGAATTCACTATCTAGTCTAAGGCTTGCCTTGAACTCATGGTGGTCCTCCTACCTCTGCCTCCTGAGTGCTGGGATTAAAGGTGTGCACCACCACACCTAGCTGTGTACTTCATTTTTATTCATTTATTATATTTTGCAAATCTTTTAGAATTTTTTTTATTACATTTGGTTTTCATAGGTGTAAGATAATTTTGGCAAATGACTTAATTTATTCAATCACTCTCTACTAGATGGGGGCTTGGCTTCCCTTGGGAAGTAGCACTACTGCCAAACAGCTGTGCTCTGTCTCTAAGGGTTCCCAGCATCTCCCTGACAATCGCACTCAGGAACTCCTGCTCACCTGCTGCTTCCAGCCTGGGTGTTCTGCAGTTGTCAGGAGGGCAGCTTGGCAATGGCGGTGAAGCTTTTGCTCATGGGAAGATGTCTCTGCTGTGAGGACCCAGGGTGGAGGAGAAAGCGTCTGTGATGCTCTTGATCTCCAGCAGGAGAAGATGGTAAAATGAATGCTCCATGTTGGCAAGCTGACTTACCTGGTAGTGCAGGCAGCTCCTGGGTCTCTCCTGCCCAGAACAATGAACAACAAACAACAAGGTCAACATTGTAGAGCAAATGACCAGCAGGAACTGAAATAAGCACCTTTAAGCACCTCTGAAACAAAAGCAATGGATTAGGAGATACATACCCTGTAGGTATTTAAACTCTTAGTTAGCTTTTAAAAATATTTTATTCATTTATTTTTTATTTTTTTATTTAAGAGACAGAGAGAAAGAGGCAGATGTATAGAGAGAATGGGTGCTTCAGGGCTTCTTGCCACTGCAAACAAACTCCAAACACATGCACCACTTAGTACATCTGGCTTTATGAGGGTACTGGGGAACTGAACCCAGGCTGTACAAATAAATACACAAATAAATATTCAAGGAATGGCTAATTTTGTTTTCAGCTTCTCTGTTAAAACTTTTTGTATGCATTTTTAAAAGTTCATAATGTAGGGCTGAAGAGATTGCTTAATGGTTAAGGCACTTGCCTACAAAGCCTAAGGACTCATGTTTGATTCTCCAGAACCCACGTAAACCAGACATGCAAAGTGACGTAAGCACACAAGGTTGCACATGCACACAAGGGGGAACACATGTCTGGAGTTTGATTGCAGTAGCTGAGTCCCTGGCATGCCAATTCTCTTCTCTCTCTCTCTGTCTCTCTCTCTCTTATTCTCCTCTCTCTCAGTTGCTCTTTCACATAAAAAGGCCAGTCTGTTGGGCTTGCTTCAAAAAAAAAGTTCATAATGTTAGCATAATAGAACATATGTATGTAATTTAAACACATTGGAGACTGATGATCAAAATACCTATGCTAGGTACACAGGCCTAAATTACTCTTCCACTTGGAATTCCATTTTCCCTGTGTCCTAGCATTTGAAGCCTTAATTTACATAAAGATACAGCTCTTGTCTTGTCCCCTTCTCTGAAGCGATCCCTAGTTATTCCTTCAGTCTGAATTTTTACCAAACTATAGGCTCTTTATATTTTTAAGATTTTTTTAAAATTTATTTGAGACAGAGAGAGGGAGGGAGAGACAGAGAAAGTGAGTGAGAATGGGCGCGCCAGGGCCTCTAGCCACTGCAAAGGAACTCCAGATGCGTGTACCCCCTTGTGCATATGGCTAATGTGGCACTTGGAGAATTGAACTTGAGTATTTTGGCTGCGCAGGCATGCACCTTAACTGCTAAGCCATCTCTCCAGCCCTCTTTTTTTTTTTTTAAATGAGGGGGAGATGAATATGAATGGGCACATCAGGGCTTGTTGATGCAAATGAGCTCCAGAAACATGCAACACTTTGCATGTCTGGCTTTCTGTGAGTACTGAGGAATCTAACCTGAGTCAGCAGGTTTTGCAAGCAAGCAGGTGCTGTTAACCGCTGAACCATTTCCCAAGACCATGTAGAGCTTTTTTAAAAAAAAATCTTCTTTAGTGGGCTGGAGAGATGGCTGAGCAGTTAAGGTGCTCGCCTGCAAAGCCTAAGGACCAGAGTTTGATTTCACAGTATCCACATAAATCCAGATGCACAAAGTAATGTATGCATCTGGAGTTCTTTGCAGTGGCTGGAGGCCCTGGTGCACACCCCTTCTCTCTCTTTCCCTACCTGCCTCTTTCTTTCTCTCAAATGAATAAATAAAATGTTTTTAAAATATTGCTTAGCACATGATTGTATTAATCATTTGTTTGCTTATGCTTTTTTATTCAATCACCAAATAGTTATTGCATTCCTGTAATATGCCTGTTTCAGACTCTCAAGGGCAAAGGTCAATGAAAGAACACCCTAGCCTTTGAGAGACCCACAATTCCCCTTTTTATTTATAATTCCCCTGTAGCTATACGTGCTGGCTGTCTCCCAAGGAGATTGTTTCTTTTTTAATTATTTTTTTATTAATAACTTCCATGATTATAAACAATATCTCATGATAATGCCCTCCTTCCCTCCACTTGCCCCTTTGAAACTCCATTCTCCATCATATCCCATCCCCCTATCAATCACTCGCTCTTTTATTTCGATGTCATGATCTTTTCCTCCTATTATGATGGTCTTGTGTAGGTAGTGTCAGGCACTGTGAGGTCATGGATATCCAGGCCATTTTGTGTCTGGAGGGAGCACGTTGTAAGGAGTCCTACCCTTCCTTTGGCTCTTACATTCTTTCTGCCACCACTTCTGCAATGGACCCTGAGCCTTGGAAGGTGTGATAGAGATATTGCAATGCTGAGCACTCCTGTCACTTCTTTCCAGCACCATGATGCCTTCTGAGTCATCCCGAGGTCACTGCCATCTGAAAAGAGAAGCTTCTCTACCAAAAGTGAGAGTAGCATTAATATATAGATATGAACATTAAGAGAAGTGCTTACTGGGCAGTTTGATGAGCATAGTATATACATTTAGCCAGACAGCAGCAGACATTACACCCCCTAGGGCTCATGACTACCTCTGGTTTAGGTTTCCAGTCTCAGGGAGGTATTTCCTCCTATGGAGCGGGCCTCCAGTCCAATTAGAGGGCAGTTGGTTTCCACCATGACAGATGTACCACTATTGCACCTGTTGGCTCATTTGGCCTGACTGGCAAAATGTAAGGCTTGCAGTGTCCACTGTTGAGTAGGAGATTGTTTCTTATTCTTCAGTCATCATATCCAGCAGAGAATTAAGTCTTTAGATTCTCCATTCTAGAGGTGTGTATGTGTTTGTGTGTGTGTGTGTGTGTGTGTGTGAATTAACACATAATAGCAAGCCTTATATGCCAAAGTATGAATTTACAAATTAAGTATATAGTTTCAAAGGAATTTGGTACTTTACAGGAAAAATTTATTACAGAGCAAATATAAGTAATGAAGTTTCATAGTTTTGAAGACCCCATGTACAAACACATTGGTTCACAGTTCCCAGAGAAATAGGATACATCTGTCAATCAATCCCTAATTATGTTTTTTTTTAATTTTTTAAGAAAATGTTGTTTATTTTTATTTATTTATTTGAGAGCAACAGGGAGAGAGAGAGAGAGACAGGCAGAGAGAGAGAGAATGGGCACACCAGGGCCTCCAGCCACTGCAAACAAACTCCAGACATGTGTGCCCCCTTGTGCATCTGGCTAACGTGGGTCCTGGGGAATCGAGCCTTGAACCAGGGTCCTTAGGCTTTATAGGCAAGCACTTAACTGCTAAGCCATCTCTCCAGCCCCCTAATTATGTTTTGAGCCCTGCTAGGTTCAATACTCTGTGTGAGGATGTGGGACAGAAGTCATGAGGTGGACAGTTAATTGAGGAGAAAGAAATCTATTCATTAAACTATAATACTGTATCAATGAAAACTAAAGACTTGGATTTATATAATTGTTAAGTTGCAGAATGACCCTTAAGTGCGCCTGTGTGGGAAAGGGCTAATAGTTTCTATTATTTATTTGTGTATTTTTTGCACCGTAGCATGCTTTTCATTCAAGAGGTGCTTGCATGAATTCCTGCTCTGCTGTGTATCACAGGGACATTTTCTATCTTCCATGTAAGGTTAGAAGCTGGATGTGAGAAAATCTCTCTCTTTTTTTGTATATGGGTGTATGTATGTGTGGTTTGGTTTGGTGTATGAATGGTGTATGCATGTGTATGTGCAGATGCATAAATCCCATGTGTGCACATGTAGAAATTAAAGGGGAACATCAGATGTCCTCTTCTATTGCTCACCTGCATATTTCCTCTGTGATGGAGTCTCTCTCTCTCTCTCTCTCTCTCTCTCTCTCTGTCTGAATCAGTACTGCTGTTTATACAAGTCTCAGCAATTCTCTGGTCTCCACAACTTACTGGACTGGAGTCATAGGCATGCATGGCCATGCCCAGCTGGGTATGTGGGTTCTGGAGAATTGAACTCAGGTCTCAGTCTCAGGCCCTCTCAGGTCCTCTTGCTCACATGACAAGCATTCTACCTGCTGAGCTATCTCCCCAGGCCAAGGAAGTGGGAGAATCTCTATCCCATGTCAAGCCCATTCTAGAAGTTAGGAACACTATACAAAAGAATAAAGCCAAAATATTTCTTCTGTCATAATGTAGTAGATGACAATAAACAATGCCTATGTTAGTTGGATGAGATAATATGACTGAAAGGAAAAAGAAACAGGAAAGGGACACTGGGGAGAATTAATATTAAATAATAGAGTTAGGCACATCACAAAGAAAAGGTGACTTCTGAGTCCAGTAGGTTTTATAATTGAAATCTAGCACTCTTAGAGATCTTAGAAGACAATTACAGTAAAAGCCATCCTACTTTATGCAATGAGGTAGAGAGATGCAGGAACTAGGACATTTTATTTACTGTTGTTCCTACTAAGAGTTTAACTTCTAATTTCATGTGAGTTCCTCAGCTTCAAAATCAGATTCTTCTGTCAGGTTTGGTTGCATACACCTTGGATCCCAGCAATAGTTTCAAGGCTACCCTTAAATTACACAGTGGCCAGAACAGTCTGAGCTAGAGCAAAACCCTACTTCAAAAAAAATTAAAAATAAATAAAAACCCAGATTCTTCTTTGCCATTTTAAAAAGCCATTGCACAAATATCTTAGTGTCCCTATAGTTTCATTAAGTATAGTTTCCTGTAACAATCTATGGCTTCTGAGTGTTCCATTGTCCAAAATGTAGGTTTTCATGTGACTTATTTATATCCTCTTAGATTTTGATTAGCCCCCCCCCCTCCACCTTTTCTTTACTCAATCTCTTCCCCTGACCTCACTTAGGCCTTTTCACCCCCATTAATCTGTTCTTCTACTTACATATGTAAGCCATAGATTGTTACTAGAAATTTTTCAGTGCCAGGGAAGGGATACCTTCCAGTGAGTTGCTGGCTAGGGAGGTCACTAATACCCCAAAAAACATTACAGACCATTGCTGAGGCTCTTGTTTCCTACTAGGAATGAATGGTAAGACCCTATTGCTGAAGACTCCACAAAGTTGGGCTGCAAGATCACTGAGAAATCCTGCGGGAGCTGAGCTGAAAACTTCCTCCACATAGACCAGCTGATAGAAAGCTGGAAAAAACTACGCTGCATGAAGTTCAGTGAGAGAGAGAGAGAGAAATCACCAGTGGAGATACTTAGCAGTGGGCACCGCAAGCCTTATATTTGGCCAGCCAGGCTAGATGAGCCAATGGGTGCAATAGTGGCATGTCTGTTATGGGGAAAGCATCCGCTTGAGGCCCGCATCACAGGAGGACATACATACCTGATTCTGAAAATCTATGATAGGGGAAGTCATAAGCCCTGGGGATGTAATGTCCGCTGGGGTCTGGCTAAATGTATGTACTAAGCTCACCAACCTGCTCAGTAAGCACTTCTCTTAATGTTTATACCCATATATTAATGTTACTCTCACTTTTGATTAGAAAAACTTCTCTTTTCAGATGGCAGTGACCTTGAGATAACTCAGAAGTCACCATGGTGCTGAGAAATGACAGAGGAGTGCTCAGGAGTATCTCTATCACAAGTTCCAAGGCTCAGAGTCCATTGCAGAAGAGGTGGCAGAAAGAATGTAAGAGCCAAAGGAAGGGTAGGACTCCTTACAGTGTGCTCCTCCAGACACAAAATAGCCTGGATATCTATGACCTTATAGTGTCTGACACTACCTGCACAATACCATCGTAATAGGAGGAAAATATCATGACATCAAAATAAAAGAGAGACTGTTTAAAAGGCAGAGGGGATATGATGGAGAATAGAGTTTCAAAGGGGAAAGTGGGAGGAGGGAGGGAATTACCATGGGTTATTGTCTACAAATATGGAAATGGTCAATAAAAAATAAATTAAATAAAAAAGAATAGTTTCCTGCTCTGCATATGTAGCTGTGTTGGTGGAACAATTACCAAACATGTGTGAGGCCCTGGCATTGATCCTTAGAAGCCCCCACTTTCCCAAGAATTTGTCTTCTTGAAGGTGAAGATGGCTGTATGAATATTTACTGAAATCATCATAATTCTGAGTGACCTTCTGGCAGTCAAACTGGACTGAAGGAAAAATAAATCACAGTGCAGAGACAAGAAAAATTATAACTGCTGGGATCTAAGATTAATTCAAGCCAACCTCACATGGTTTGTTCTGAATACTTGGAAGGCATCCATGCACCTTACAGAGGTAACAGATGGGATTGGGTTGAGAAAGTGTAATGTTAGGGCAAAGAAGGAACTATGGGAGTCTTTTGTCTCTGGAGACCAGTGACTGTACTTTTCTGTTCTCAGTTTTCCCACTGTGAGGCAGGGTCACAGTGGTACCCATATTTCTTACTTGTGGGCCAGAGTCAACCTCCATCACACATGAATTCATTTTGTATTGTTAAAGTAATAATAATAGTTGGTCTGCAAGAACAGTTCATCCAAGTTCCAAGCCTATTCTTTATGCTTTTGAGATACTCACTCATGGAATCCTTGAAGAAGGCTACTGAGTTACTGTGATCACTGCCATTTTGCCAGGAAGAAATTGAGCCACAGAGAGAAGACTAGCTTACCCGAGGACACACACACCATCTCATTCTCTGAAGCTGAACCTCACTGATTATGTACCAGCCCAAACCTCAACTCCACACACACTCCTTTCTCCATCTCTCATTCATCCTGATAACCTTTTCACTAATTATATTTCATTTATTTCTAAGCATCATAAATATGATATAAATATAAAGTCTATGAGAAGTGTTTAAACATTTTGCTTTAAGGTCCCTTTACGCTCTTAAAAATCCTTGAGGCTGGAGAAATGGCTTAGTGATTAAGGCACTTGCCTGCAAAGCCTAAGGACCCAGGTTTGATTCCCCATAAAGCCATATGCACAAGGTGGCACATGAATCTGTAGTTCATTTGCAGTACCTAGAGCCCCTGGTATACCCATTGTCTCTTGCTCTCTCTCTATCTCTCCCCCCTCAAATAAATTAATGAAATAAAATAAATGCTTGAATGTCCCATACTTGCATTCATTTATAATTATCATATTGGAAGTTAAAATGAGAATCAATTCATTTAAAAATAACAACAAACCTTGATAAATGCATATGACAAACATATGCTTATTTAAAAAAACATATTTTCTAAAAAAATTGTAAGAAGAGAAGTATTACTATACATTTTGACAAATCTTTAGTGACTGCTAATATGGATAAGAGCTGGATTCTCATATCTGCTTCTATATTTGATGCACTAATCTAATCTGGTCTTACATAGATATGCAGTTGGAAAAAATAAGGGCTACTTTCAAAACATTCTTGATAATTATATCTAATCTTCTTGGATAACACTGTAATATGCAAAATTAATTAACTTTTTGTGCCATGTCACATTGAAATCCACCTCTCTAAGTGCCTCTTTATTGCAGTAAGTAGCATGTCAGTCTCATAACAGTCTCCACTGTTCTCTCTTGCATTTCCAAGATTTTTTTTTAACCTGGGAAAGGCATGGTAACATTAAGCATTGGTCATGTGGCAAAAAATTGGCTCACTGAGTTACGCATGTCTTCCAATTTATTATATATCTGGTCAAGATGGTGTCTGGCTAACTGTGCGGCACCTCCTGGGGAAAGAAAGGCAAGACATTAAGGATTCATTGGGTTCTTTAGGGGAGAGCAGTCTCTAATAGACCTCCAGTGGGAGGGCACAAAGGGGCCAAAAAGGGAATTGGCTGATTCCCATGCTCTTGGGTATCCTACCAGTCCCTCAACCCTGTCAAGCAGCTGTCCTAGCCATAGTCAGAACATAGTCAGAACGTAGGAACTCAGGTTCCTCCCGCAGTAACTTCAGTCAAGGGGACACAGGCCAGTGTAGTTCCACCTGCGCTGCAGTGCATAGGTGATCGCTCCACTCCCCCTGCCCATTCGACCTCAGATCTGCTCCCTCCCATGTGACCTCAGACCCACTCCCTCTGCCCATGCAACCTCAGACACACTCCCCCCGACCCTGCACAAAATCTTCCTGCTCCCCCTTCCAGCCCCACATAAAATCCCGGCTTCCCACCCCATGAGAAAGTGGCACCACTCCGCCCACTCATCTTGGCAACCGTCCTACTCTCTCTGCCCTACACTGTGATGGGCAGACCACACCGTGAAAGAAATAACATGAAAAATCAAATGCAAGTAAATCCAATAAGATCACCCAGTCCTACAATGAATGTCTCTAATCAAAACATAGAAGAGACATTAGGAATAGAACCCCAAAATGAAGTTATGAGCAATGCAACCCTGTCCAATCTAATAGTAGAACTTGCAGAAAAGCAACAAAGGGCTGATAATCATGTGGATGCGGTCACCACTAGACTAGACCTAATAAATAAATTAAAAAAAAAATGGAAGGGATCCAATGACAGCTAAAGGATATGAAGGAGAGCAAAAAAAAAAAAAAATCAACTGGCTAAGCTCAATGAAGACATAAAGAAATGCAAGGATGAATTCCAAGGAGCATGAAGAAAATCAGAAAATGATGTGAAAAGAGAAGTTGACAGAGGGATGGAAACTGTGCATAGAAAAGTAGAAGAAAAAGCAAACCTAATTGAACAAGCCCAAAATTCTACAGAAGCTCTCAAGAATAGAGTCAGCCATGTGAAGTATAGAAACTCAGACCTGGAAGAGAAAACAGAAGAAACAGTTCAAGAGTTCAAAAGTTTCAATAAGTTAAAAATTTTCTGTGAACAGAACATGAGGGAACTGTGGGATACCCTTAAACATCATAAAATTCAGATCATGGGAATACCAGAAGGGGAAGAAATTCAGACTAAAGGCATGGAGAACTTATTTAACAAAATTATCAGAGAAAACATCCCCACTCTCTTAAAAGAAAGGCCCACCAAGATACAAGAAGCTAACAGAACGCCAAACAGACTAGACCAAAGAAGAAACTGTCCAAGACATATTTTCATTAAGACTCTAAACATTGACACCAAAGAGAAAATCCTAAAACCAGCTAGGGGAAATCAACACATCACATTTAAAGGTAACCCCATCAGAATTACTTCAGACTTCTCAGTGGAAACCCTGAAAGACAGAAGGCCCTGGAAGGGAACACTGCAAAGTCTAAGAACCTATAGTTTCCAACCTAATCTACTCTACCCAGCAAAAGTATACCTCAAAATAGATGTTGAGAGGAAAACTTTCCATGACAAAACTCAGCTTTACAACTATATGAATTCAAAACCAAATCTACAGAGAGTATTTCAGGAAATTATCCACACAGAAGAATCAAATAATCAACCTTGAATGTCTACAAGAAGCAAGTTACAATAACCAAACTCAGAGAAGGCAGAAAATAACTTCAAAGTCCATGAAAACACCAAACCACATAAGCTAACACTATATGGCAGGGATCAAATCAAACCTCACAGTCATTACCCTAAATACTAATGGCCCTAATTCACCCATCAAGAGACAGAAGCTAACAGGGTGGATCAGAAAATTAGAATCCTCTATCTGTTGTCTTCAAGAAACCCACCTCACCACTTAGGATAAAAACCTCTTCAGGGTGAAAGGGTGGAAATGGACTCATTCCAATTACAGGGCCTCGAAAGAGTCCTGTATTGTTATTTTTCGTCACTACCTCCCTGGGTCAGGAGTGGGTAATTTGCACACCTGCTACCTTCTTTGGATGTGGTAGCCATTTCTCTGCTCCCTCTCTGGAATTGAACCCTGATTCCCTGTCACCCATGGTCACCATGGTAGGCATGGCAACTACCATCGAAAGTTGATAGGGCAGTCGTTCGAATGGGTCGTCACTGCCACAGGGGGCCTGGGATCAGCCCGAGGTTATCTAGAGTCAGCAAAGCCTCCGGCGCCTGTCTCACTCATCTACAGCACAAACCTGAATCTACCTAAGATACCTTACATACCCAGCAAGCATCTCGTGGACTAGACACTAGGATGGATGGGGAGGGAGGGGACGGCATCGAAGGGGTGGTAAACACAAATCTAGACCTAAATGGCAATGGTACCATAAAATTCTACTTCCTAGAAGGCAGACCAAATGGATGAACCTTCACCAGGCCCTTAGAGGGAACACTTGAACCACAAGATACTGGAGAGGGTACGATGAAGACTAACCTTAATCTTCTACATCTTCCCTCCCTCCCCCTCCCTCTCCCTCTCTCCCTCTTCTCTCTAACTCTTGTATATTAGTTATCTTTTTCTTCCTTTTCTTAGTGGGCACTGACCTGTAACTCCCAGTACCAGCGTGTGGCTATCATCCACAATGAGCTTTTTTTTTAAAAATTTTTTTTTGTTTATTTTTATTTGAAAGCAACGGATAGAGAGAGAGAAAGAGGCAGATAGACAGAGAGAGAATGGGCACGCCAGGGCCTCTGGCCACTGCAAATGAACTCCAGACGCGTGCACCCCTTGGGCATCTGGTTAACGTGGGTCCTGGAGAATCGAGCCTTGAACCGGGGTCCTTAGGCTTCACAGGCAAGCGCTTAACCGCTAGGCCATCTCTCCAGCCCCACAATGAGCTTTTGATCAGAGAGACCTACAAGGTTTCCTAAAAGAAAGACAGATTTCTGTCACAGTACTTGACCCATCAAAGGTTAGTGGTAAGACCCTACTGCTGAAGACACCTTATGTGGTTGGCATGTAAAATGGAAAGGCATGGCTGGAAGCTGGAACAGAGTCAGTCCCCAGACAGTGAGCATGTCTAGTGCCAGAAGGTGCTACATGGGCGACTGGGGGGAAATGACCAATATCTGTCCAAGCAACTCATGGTCTAACCTACTTTAGCAGCAAATAACCTGTTGTGATGCCCACACAAGTGCAATAGTTGCACACAGCCATGGTGCGGAACCAACTGCTCTTGATTCGGCTAACTGATCCCCTTGGTGGTACGGGACCCATAGCTGGAGCTGGGAAACAAGTCAGAACCATATCCAAACATGAGCCCACTCTTCATTATCAAGCTACTATCAATCATGGGCTACAAGAGGGCCTACACCTATTAAATTCTCTATAAAAGAAGTAAGGGTTATCTCATTTGTCCTGGTGCTAACTTACTCTCCGTTGGAGAATCTGCTTCTCTTTTTCAGATAGATATGGATCCTAAGGAGAGAGCCACCCATCATACCTCAAAAGGGCCCTGGCTGAAACTAAGAAAAATTGGCGAAACAAGCAAGGGTGCTGTTTTCCTGATGAACCAGATACCGGCACAAGGGGGAAGGAGATCAACACAGAGAAAAATCAACTCCTACCAAATCAGAGAGCCAGAGCCTCAGAGGCCCCCAACACCTCATCACAGAAGTAGATCAAAAATGAACCCAACATGGCTCAGGGAAATTTTGCGGAAGAGGGGGTGGAAAGAATGTCAGAGCCACATGTTGGGTCATGATATGCAGAGACATTTATCTTACCCATAACTGTGGGCTAACTCCACAATGCATGACCCATATACTTCAATAAGGAGGGGCCAAGGGGAGGAGGTAGGTCATGGATGAGCCTAATAATGGTACCAAACTGACTGTATTTGCTGAATACAAAACTAATTAATAAAAAAGGGGGTGGAAAATGATATTCCAAGCAAATGGGCATAAGAAACAAGCAGGAGTAGCTATACTAATATTGGATAAAATAGACTTCAAACCAAAAATAATCAAAAAAGACAAAGAAGGCCACTTCCTACTTATCAAGGGAATGAATGATCTATCAAGAGGATATCGCGACCATAAATCTTTATGCACCAAACTCAGGTGCACCACAATTCATAAAACAAAAAACTTCTTCACAATAAAACAGAAATAACCACAAACACCATCATAGTTGAGGACTTCAGTACTCCCTTATCAGCAATAGATAGATCATCCAAACAGAAACTCAACAAGGAAGTCAGGGAGCTCAATAAAACCACAGAACAATTAGATGTAATGGGCATCTACAGAACATTCCACACTAAATCCACAGACTATGTATTCTTCTCAACAGCCCATGGACCTTCTGTAAAATAGATCATATACTGGGTCACAAAGCCTGCCTCCATATATTTAGGAAGATTGACATAATTCCCTGGTCACCATGCTATATTGCTAGTAATTAACAACAAAAGGCCCAGCAAGAACCCCACTGGCTCCTGGAAATTGAACAGCACACTTTTATACAATAAATGTGTAGTGGACAAAATAAAAAATTAAATTGCAAATTTCTAGAAATGAAAGACAATGAGAACACATTGTGCCAAAACTTATGGGACATAATAAAGGCAGTCCTCAGGGGAAAATTCATAGCACTAAATGCCTTCATAACAAAGACAGAGAGATTCCAAATCAATAATCTAACCATCCACCAAAAGGTACTTGAAAACCTGAAGAATCCAACCAAAAAGCTCCAGAATGAAAGAAATAATTAAGATCAGAGCAGAAATTAATGAATTGGAAACTAAGAAAACAATTAAGAATATTGATGAAACAAAGGGCTGGTTTTTTGAAAAAATAAACAAGATTGACAGACTCTTGGCCAATTTGATCAAGCGAAAGAAAGAAATGCTTTAAATTAACAAAATTACAAATAAAAAAGGAAAGATCACAACAGACATAAGTAAAATTGGGAGAATCATCAGGACTTATTTAAAAAAACCTCTACTCCACAAAACTGGATAATATGGGGGAAACAGATAAATTCCTGGACACACACCATCTACAAAAGCTAAACTTAGAGCAGATTAATCTCCTAAACAAACCTACCACACCCATCAAGATTGAAAAGGTAATCAAAAACCTCCCCAAAAGAAGAGTACAGGACCAGATGGCTTCTCAGGTGAATTCTATCAAATCTTTATGGATGAACTCAAACCATTCCTTCTCAAACTCTGCCAAACAATCAGAGAGCAGGGAATGCTCCCCAACTTCTTCTATGAAGTTAGTATCACCCTCATTCCAAAACCAGGCAGAGATGCCAAAAGAAAAGAAAACTACAGGCCTAGTTCCCTGATGAACTTCGATGCAAAGATCCTAAACAAAATCCTTGCAAACCAAATCCAACAATACATCAAAAGCATTATCCACCCTGATCAAGTGGGCTTCATCCCAGGAACACAGGGATGGTTCAACATATGGAAATCTGTCAATGTAATATACCACATACACAAGGTTAAACAGAAAAACCACACGATCATTTCGATAGATACAGAAAAGGCTTTTGACAAAATAAAACATCACTTCATGAA
Source organism: Dipus sagitta (assembly GCA_036346955.1). NCBI lineage: Eukaryota > Metazoa > Chordata > Mammalia > Rodentia > Dipodidae > Dipus > Dipus sagitta. Next base: position 65,370,083 of record CM070781.1, read on the forward strand.
CAAAACATTGGAGAGAATTGGCATGGTTCGTTTATATCTCAACATAATAAAGGCTATATATAAAGGTCCTAAAGCCCAAATAATACTTAATGGAGACAGACTGAAGGAATTCCCATTAAGATCAGGAAAAAGACAGGGGTGTCCACTATCACCTTTGCTCTTCAATATAGTACTGGAAGTCCTAGCTCAAGCAATAAGACAGGAAAAAGAAATAAAAAGGATACAATCTGGAAAGGAAGAAGTTAAGTTAGCTCTATTTGCAGATGACATGATTCTATACCTAAGATACCTGAGAGCCTCCATGCCAAAATTCTTAAAGGTGATTAACTCTTTCAGCAAAGTAGCAGTATACAAAATCAATGCACAAAAATCAGTAGCCTTTATATATGTAAATGATAAAGATACAGAGAAAGAAATCAGTGACAGTATCCCATTTTTAATAGCAACAACAACAAAAAAATACGTTGGAATAACATTAACCAAGGAAGAGAAAGATCTATACAATGAAAACATAAAAACAGTCAAAAAAAGAAATTGAGAAGAACTTGAGAAAATGGAAAGACCACCCATGCTCTTGGATAGGCAGAAATAATATTGTGAAAATGGCAATCCTATCAAAGGCAATATACAGATTTAATGCAATGCCAATAAAAATCCCAACATTGTTCTTCACAGAGATAGAAAAAAATGGTCTCAACATTCCTATGGAATGGCAGAAGGCCTCGGATAACCAAGCATATCCTTAGCAAAAGAAATACCTCTGGAGGCATCCCCATACCTGATCTAAAGCTGTATTACAAAGCCATAGTAATAAAAACAGCATGGTACTGGCATAAAAACAGGAGTATAGACCAATCACATAGAATCAAGGACCCAGACTTTGGTTCAAATAACTACAGCTACTTGATATTTGACAAAGGCCCTAACAATATAAGGTGGATAAAAGAAAGCACTTGTTGAAACAAGTGGTGCTGGACCAACTGGATAACCATATGCAGGAAATTGAAAATTGATCCACACATCTCCGCATGCACAACACTGAAGTCCAAAGGGATGAAAGACCTCAATATAAGAACAGAAAGTCGGTTACTATTGGAAGAAAATATAGAAGGAACTTTCCATGATATAGGAATGGGAAAAGACTTCCTGAACAAAACCCCAGTAGCACAGAATCTTAAACAATCACCCAACCAATGGGATCACATGAAGCTGAAAAGTTTCTTCACAAACAAACATACAATAAGCAGAGCCAATAGACTACCCACAGAATGGAAGAAAATATTTGCTGAATATGCAAATCTCTAGAATCTACAAGGAACTCAAAAACCTAAACAATAAAAAGTCAAACAACCCACTCACACAACAGGGCAAAGAATTGGACAGGCAGTTCTCAGAGGAAGAAATACAAATGGAAAACACACACTTAAGAAAATGTTCATCATCCCTAATCATCATGGAAATGCAAATTAAAACAACAATGAGATTCCACCTTATCCCAGTAAGGATAGCAAACATCAAAAAGCAAATGAAAATAAATGCTGGAGAGGATGTGGAGAAATAGGAACCCTCATCCACTGTTGGTGGGAATGTAAGATCGTACAACCACTTTGGAAAGCAATATGGAGACTCCTAAAATGTTGACTATAGAGTTACCATCATACCCAGTTATGTCCTTACAGGGCATGTACCCTAAAAGCTCCATGCCTCAGTTCATAGAGATTTGCTCAACCATGTTTATAGCTGCTCAATTCATAATAGCTAAGAGCTGGAATCAACCCACATGTCCATCATTATATGAATGGATAACTAAGATGTGGTATATCTACACGATGGAATTCTCTACAGCAGTAAGGAAAAATGACACAATAAAATTTGAAGAAAAATGGTGGAACTTGGAACAGATCATTCTCAGAAAACTCACCCAATCACAGAAAGATAATCACTGCATAGTCTCACTCATCTACAGCTCCTAACCTAAACCTAATGATGTCGATATACCTAGCAAGTACATGGAGGACCAGACAATAGGGTGGGTGGGGAGGGAGGTGAGAGTAAGGGAGGGGGTGGGGGACAGAAAACTGGACCCAAATGGCAACGGTACCATAAAATTCTACATCCTGAAAAACAGACCAAATGGTTGAACCTTCACCAGGTCCTTAGTGGGAATACCTGAGTCACAAGGCCCTGGAGAGGGTATGATGAAGACTGACCTTAATCTGCTCCTGTTTCTTTTTCTCTCTCTGTCTCTCTTTCTCCCTCTTATCTCTATCTCTTTTATATTAGTTATCTTTTTCTTCATTCTCTTCTTGGGCACTGATCTATAACTCCTAGTACCAGCATGTGGTTATCATCCACAATGAGCTCTTGATCAGTGTGACTTACAAGGTTTCCCAAAAGAAGACAGATTTCTGTCAGAGTACTTGATGACCCACCAAAGTTAGTGGCAAGACCCTACTGCTGAAGTAACCATATGCTGTTGACACATAATATGGAGTGACATGGCTAGAAGCTGGAAGAGAGTCAGTCCCCAGACAGCACGTCCAGTGCCAAAAGGTGCTACATGGGTGACTGGGGGAAAATAACCAATACCTGTCCAAGCAACTAATGGTCTAACCTGCTTATCAGGAAACAACCTGACGTGATGCTCACACAAGTACAATAGTGGCGCACTGCCATGGTGGGAAACCAACTGCTCTTGATTTGGCTAACTGATCTGCTCAGAGGAATGGAACCCATAGCTGGAGCTGGGAAATAAGTCAGAATCATATCCAAAAATGAGCCTACTCTCCATTACCTAGCTCCTACCAATCGTGGGCTACAAGAGGGCCTACACCTATTTAAAAAAAACAATGGTTATCCCATATATCTGGTGCTAACTTTACTCTCCATCGGAGAATTTGCTTCTCTTTTTCAGGTAGACACAGACCGTAAGGAGAGAACCACCCCATCATACCTCAAAAGGGCCCCAGCTGAAACTAAGAACAAGTGAGGGAAACAAGCAAGAGTGCTGTTTTCATGGTGAACCTGGTACCAGCACAAGGCTGAAGGAGATTGACACAGAGAACAATCAACTCCTATCAAACAAGATATCTAGAGACACAGAGGGTCCCAAGACCTCATCACTGAAGCAGACCTAAAATGCTCCCAACATGGCTTAGGGAAATTTGTGGAAGAGGGGATGGAAAGAATGTCAGAGCCATGCGTTGGGTCATGATACATAGAAACATTGCCTTCTACCCATAACTGATGGCTGATCCCACAATATATGACCCATATTCCCCAACAAGGAGGGTCCCTGCAGAGGGGGGAAGACAAGGAGGAGGCTTACAATGGTACCAACTTGACTGTATATACTGAGTACAAAACTAATTAAAAAATTTATTATATAGTATCAAAAGCACTGCATTTGTTAATGTCAGCACTCATCTCAAACACTGGAAGCTGGCATGGGTAGCATTAAAAATATCACTACTCATCTCATCAGAAAAATCTTCAAGCACAGGAAATTGGTATGCTTAGAACACTGGGTACAGAATCTTCAAAATTCTAAGTTTTACTCCAAGCTCAAATTTTATCATTGGCGAGTGATGAGGTTGGCATTTTGCATCCATAGTGCCATATCAATGGATTCAACAAACTGTAGGTCAAAATATTTGGGGAAAGAACTGCATCTGAGGCAGGTGTGGTGGTGCTCGCCTTTAATCCCAGCACTTGGGAGGCAGAGTAGGAGGATCACTATGAGTTCGAGGTTACCCTGAGGCTACATAGTGAATTCAGGTCTGCCTGGGCTAGAGTGAGACCCTACCTCAAAAAACCAAAAAAAAAAAAAAAAAAAACCTGCACCTGTACTAAACATGTACAGATTTGATTTTTCTTTTGTTCCCTAAACAACACAGTACAACTATTTGTCTAGCATTTACTTTGCATTAGATATTATAAATAATTTAGAGGTGATTTAAATTATATAAGGCTATTACATGACATAATGCTGTTGTAATTTTTGAACATGTGTGAGTTTGGGTGTGCATATGTCATGACACATGTGAGGTCAGATGACAACTTTAGCTGGCAGACCTTACCTTCAACCTTGTTTGAAGCAAGGTATCTTGTTCACGGCTGAGTTTGCCAGGCTAACCAGCCCACCCACCAGCTTCCAGGGACTTTCCTGTCTCCATCTCCCATCTCATGGTAGGAAGGCTGAGTGTGCATTTAGTTCTATGTGTGTTCTAGTGATTTGAACTTTGGACCTGACATTTTTGTAGCAATCGCTTTATCCACTGAACCATCTCCTCAGCTCACAAGGCCACTTTCTATGAGATTTGAACATTCTTGGGTTTTGATATCCATGGAGATCCTGGAAGCAGTCCCTCACACGTCCTAAGGAATGACTGTAATTGCTTTGCTTAAAATGGAAGGCTCACTTCATTCATTTTCCAGATAATATCTATCAACTAGAACAAACTCGATAATGATAGGTTGTCTGTTAGCCATTATCTCACATAAAAAGCATTTTGTGAAAGAAGTGGTTATTTGACACTAAGACAAAGATTTATGTGTTTTTCTTAAGATAATCACTGTAGAAACATTTACATATGTAGCCTAAGTACTGAGTCAATATGTATTTCCAACTTACTGAATATTAAAATATATCTTCTTAGAGTTGAGATTTAATAAAATTAATTATTTCTACTGATTCATCAAGCTAATTGAATACTTCTTAGGGTGAGGATGTGGGGACAGAGAGCTAAAAGAGGAATTTTGTCCCCAGAGAACTTTTGGACAATGTCTGAAGACATTTTTGGTTGTCATAACTGGGGTATGGAGGGCAGACTAACAGGATCCAGGGATAAAGGCTGAACATCATGTGTTACACAGGACAACCCTTGACTAGTGCTAAATGTTACTAATGCATCATTCTCTATTCAGTGAAAACTGGCTCCCTGCCCTGCCCCCATTCCTGTGAGTGTGTGGCAGGGAAGAATGTGACTATGAACACAGTCTGGTGCCACTGTCCTGGTTCATGCTTCTTTACAAAAATCCTGCTTTGTTCTGTCAGTGCCAAATGTCAACCCAGTGGATATGGTAAACAATATCTTAGTATTATTGTGGAACTGGCTCTGTCATCACAGGTCCCCTGAAAAGAAGCCTTAGGGCCCCATGAATCACACTGAGAATTGGTGAACCAGAATTAAACATTTTCTGTGAAGGAAGATAATAAACATTTTCAACTTAGTAGGCCATATGATATCTCCCAGGGGAAACAGTCACAGATGGTGAGCAAAGGACTGAGCATGGTTGGGTTTGGCCACAGGCAATAATTTGGTGACCTCTGAAATAGACAACATGCTTTAAAAATTGCTTTTGACTATATTGTTTATTTTTAATTAATTTGATCATTTAGTTTAAAGAATATATAGTTTGTCTTACCTCATAAGCTTCCTTTGTTAGCCCTACCATGATGGTAGCATGCAAATCAGAAAATGGCAAGAAAAGTGGGGCCTGATTATAACAATGGTAGCTTTCCTTTACTAACCATTCAGTACGTGCCAGGCAGTTGACGTGTTTTTTTCTCAATCATCACAGCTTTACAAAATGAGTATCTAAATGAAAATGAGGATGCCACAAAAGACAAGAATGGCTAAGGTGGCACAGGTCACAAATGGGGGAAAGCCAAAACTGAATCACGATCTGACTGATTCCAGAGTTTGGATGTTTCCACTTTCTAGGGATGAAGACCAGTTGATGCATTCTTATACACTGAAACCGTCCTTTTCTTCCTGGACCCAAAGCAAGCACTGCCCACTGATTGCAGCTGTCGTTACCACTGGATCTGGGAGCTTCCTGAGGCCCTTCCTCAAATCGTCCTCCTTTGCACTGGCTGGACATAAGAATCAATTGAGAAGCCATTAGCACAAACCTAATGCCCACTAAGTGCCTCCCTCTGGTTCCTATTTAGTTTCACTATAATAAACGGGGTGGAGGCACAGGAACTTTTAAACCTGTTAGATGATTCTGTGAAGCCAGTGGTGAAAAGTGGCTTTTATGAAAGGTTGTGAATCTCTAAAATAAATAAATAAAATTAAAAATTAAAATTAAAAACCTTGAAAATTTGCTGATTTAAGAAATGTGGATTTGGCCTGTTAATTGACATATTTTCTCTCTTGTACTCTTTATAAATTCATGAAGGAGAAACAAAAATTAATATACTTGGTTGCCTGAAGAAAAATATTTTATTTGCTGGTGTCTGTTATTCTGACTTAAACCTTATCTGTCTTTATAGCTCAAACCTTGGAGGTGACTATACACACTTAAGAGGCTCTAACAAGGGCCATTAGAATGTAACAAGCAAGTGAACTTAAAGTTAGCACATTTTCAGTAAAACTTTGCCAGGTGTTGCAGTCAGGTTTGCATTGCTGGTAGAAATCACCTAACCAAGAGCAGCTTGTGGGGAAAAAAAGAGGTTTATTTTAGCTTACAGGCTCTAGGGGGAAGCTCCATGATGGCAGGGAAAATGACGGCATGAGCAGAGGGTGGACATCATCCCCTTTCCAACATCAGGTGGACAACAGGAACAGGAGAGTGAGCCAAACACTAGCAAAGGAGAGCTGGCTATAACACTCATAAGCCCATCCCCAACAACACACTGCCTCCTCTAGGTGTTAATTCCCAAATCTCCATCAGCTGGGAACCTAGCATTCAGAACACCTAAGCTTATGGAGGACACCTGAATCAAACCACCACACCAGGTGATCCTGTACACTGCTTAGGAGCTCTCTGAAGCCTGTGAGTGATCCCTCTGCTTAGCTCCTTTAGTACCATTCCATGTCACCTCTCCAAAGATGCTGAGATCTTATTTCTGGACCAAGAGTTGGATGGGTCTGGACTGGCCCTCTCTCCCATCCCTATTCTTGGGTTTTGAGAGCTCAGTTCTTTCTGTTTACCTCAAGAGCTTTTTTCTGGCTTTAGAGCTAAAAGTTGCCTGCCATGGGAAATTCATTGCTATGTTTAGCAGTTGAGCATTCCCCAAAGGTCCACATGCTAAAGGCTGGGTCACCAGGGTGGCATTCTTAGGACAGGATGGAACCTGTCAGAGGCGGAACCCAGTGGTCATTACCTTTACAAGGGACTGAGGCATTCTAGCCCCTTTGTCTCTCTTTTATCTCCTTGGCTCATGATATAAGCAGGTGTTTTCTTTTTTAATTCTTTTATTTATTTATTTATTTATAGTTTTTATAAAATACTTTATTTGAGAGAGACAAAGGAAGAGGGAGAGAGAGAGAGAGAGAGAGAGAGAGAGAGAAAGAGAGAGAATTGGTGCACCAGGGCCTCCAGCCACTGCAAATGAACTCCAGATGCATAGGCCACCTTCTGCATCTGGCTTTATGTGGGTACTGGAGAATTGAACAGAGGTCCTTTGGCTTTGTAGGGAAGCATCTTAACCACTGAGCATCTCCAGCTATAAATTTTTTATTTATTTACTTTATAGACAGACAGAAGCAGACAGAGAAAGTGAGAGAGTGAATATGGGCATGCCAGGACCTCCTGCCACTTCAAACAAACTCCAGATGCATGTACTACCTTGTGCATCTGGCTTTACGTGAGTACTGGGTAATTGAATCCTGGCTGTTAAGGCTTTACAAGCAAGTGCCTTTAACTGCTAATCCATCAGTCCAGCCTTTAGCAAGTTTTTTCTTTCTGCTACTATGATCTGTTGTTTCACAGGTTCAAACAATAGAGCCAATTGATGATGGAATGGAATCTCACAACTGCGAGCCAAAATAATTTTTTCTCTTTAAGCATATTATCTTAAGTTTTTGTTATAGGAATGGGAAACTGACTAACACTCCTTTATTATGGGCAAATCAGGACTTTTGGTCACTATGATAGTTACTTTTGAGTTGTTGTGAACAAGTACCCTAAGGCGGAAAAGTTTATTCTGACTCAGTTTCTGAATTTTAGTGTATCATGTAGGGAAAGCATAGAGTTGGATATGGTGGTGACAGCACATCCCAGGGGCAGACAGGAAGCAAAACTTACACACAGGCCAGAAATCTTCAAAGACTCAACCCAAGTGACTCACTTCTACTAGCCAGGCTGCACCTCTAAAATCTCCACCTTCATGAAACAGCATCACAAGCTGAGACCAACCATTCAAAACACATGCCAGTGGAGGACCTTTCAAATTCAAGTCATAACAGTCACCCTGCTCTGGAGTCTGTAAGGAGGAAAGTACTTTAGCTCAGTAGACTCTGCTTAACAGACTTACATTGCAGGCGAAATGATGACATATCATTTTACATACATAAACTTTCCATACATATCTAACCAAGGCCTATATATGTAATGTATACATACAATTTTATTGCTATGGTAGTAGCAGCAAGGCTCTATAAAGTCATTACAAAAAGTGAATCAGAGAACAGTGAGGTACTGCTTCTAGAGGAAACATTGGGGGGGAGGGCTTCAAGTCTTTACTTACCTTCTTGTTAAGTGATCAACTCATACCATTATTTTTTGTATTGTTTTTGTTTAAAGACATTGCTCTTTTTTTTTTTAAAGCATTTTTATTTATTTTCAAGCAGAGGGAGACAGATGAAAGAGAGAGAGAGAATAGGCACTCCAGGGCCTCTAGCCCAACATTGTTCTTTTTACTGGTATATATTCATTGTAAAGAGCAATGGGTTTCATAGGCCCATCATAATCTTTTTAAATTTAGGGATACTAGCAAGCGTGTTAGCATTGTACTTGGTTAACACTTTTAACAAGAAAGTCACCAAAAAATTTAAGGTACAAAGATTGAAGAAATGTGGCACTAAGGCCATTGAAAGTATAGGTTCTTTTTAAAGTTTTGTTTGTTTGTTTTTATGATGCTGGGGATGGAGCCCAGGGCTAGTACATGCTTGACAGACACTCTCTACTGAGCCAAACCCCTAGACTACAGCAGGCTCTTTGTATAGTAGGAATGTTGAAAGTTAAAAGAGAAGACAGAATATCATCGTTTTTGGCCTTAGCTAGGAATTTTTGGTCACTCTGTGCATGTCTGTGAATGACCATTAAAGTACCATGATAAGTGATTTAAAGTTACAAAGACATTTTATTGAGATGGTAAAATATGTATCTTTGAGGTAAACATAGATGGCATATAGATAGATATATGTAATAAAGAGATACATAGATAGATAGATGATAGATAGGCACAACAACTGGCAGATGGTTCTATATCTTTGTGTGTCTCCTACAAATGGAAGAAGACGTTTCAAGCTGTTAAGACATGCTGTTCTATGACAACACTGTTGCAGTTATACGCAGAGAAGTGCAAGCTCAGTTTAACCCGAGTTCTGAAGACACTTCAAGGCTCTCACATACTGTAGAGCTTGTCTTTTCTTGCTCTTTCCAATATAGGCAGGATTTCTTATTGCCTTTACACTAATTGGGCTTTCTTTTGAGGCAAACCCAACAGACTGGCCTTTTTAAAAAGAAAGAAAGAAAGAAAGTGAGATTGAGAGAGAGAAAGAGAGAGAGAGAGAGAATTGGAACACCAGGGCCTCTAGCCACTATAATCAAACTCCAGATGCATGTGCTCCCTTGTGCACATCTGCAACCTTGTATGCTTGTGTCACTGTGTGTCTGGCTTACATGGGACCTGGAGAGTTGAACATGAGTCCCTGGGCTTTGCAGACAAGTGTCTTAACCACTAAGCCATCTCTCCAGCCTTGATTTGCCTTTCTTTTTTTTTAAAAAAATATTTACTTGCAAGCACAGACATACAGGCACACAGACAGAGTGAGGGGCAGAGAGAGAGAGAAGTAAGGGTGTGCCACATTGTGCATCTGGATTTACAAGGGTACTGGGGAACCAAAACCTGGTCATTAGGGTTTGCAGGCAAGCACCTTAACTGCTAAGCTGCCTCTCCAGCCCTGGACATTTTTTTTTTTTAATTTAGCAAATAAGTACACATCCACATTTATGTTAGTGCTCCTGTTTTCCTCCACATATCTGCTGTCCCCAGTATAAACTGTGTTGTGTTTGTGATCCAATTCATGAGTGCAGGCTGCAGATAGGGGATGCCGGTTTGCTTTTCACTTGCAGCTCAGGTGCTTACCAAAGAATGAAAGATCTGTGGGCAGGAAATCTTTACTTTTCTTTTCTTTTTTTCGAGGTAGGGTCTCGCTCTAGCCCAGGCTGACCTGCAATTCACTCTGTAGTCTCAGGGTGGCCTCAAACTCATGGAGATCCTCCTACCTCTGCCTCCCGAGTGCTGGAATTAAGGGCGTGAGCCACCACACCCGGCTACTTTTCTTTCTTGATTCTCCCAATGAAAGATTATTAAATGGGTGCTTGAGGTAAGGAAATATCTCAGTGGATAAAGTGCCTGCTATACAAGCACAAGTACCTCAGTTTGGATCCTCAGAACCCATATAAAGCCAGATGAACAATGAGAGATTCTGCCTCAAACAGAGGAAGGTGAGGATGGACACCCAAAGTTGTCCTCTGACCTCCTCATATGTGCTGTGGTGTGCCTGTGTGCCTGGACCCACACACTTGAGTACAAGCACACACATCATATACCTCCCTCAAAATGTGCTTGAATAATGTTATTTTAAATAAGAAAGGACTCATCTGATTTTCTTTATTTTATTTATTTGAGAGAAATAGAGAGAGAGAGAGGGAAAATAGGCACACCACGACCTTCCGCTACTGTAAATGAACTGCAGACACATGAGCCATCTTGTGCATCTGGCTTATGTGGGCCCAGGGGAATCTAACCTGGGTACTTTGGCTTTGCAGGCAAACACCTTAACCACCAAGCCATTTCTCCAGCACAATTCACCAGTAAGTTAGATAATGTCTAGTGTTTAGATATGGTCTTTTCTGCAAAGGGAAAGTTTGGTTTCCAAAGCAACAGCATTTAGAGATGGTGGAACCTTTAAGAGGTGGGGATCAATGGGTGGTATTTGGGTTACCAGAGTACTACCCTTAGAAGGTACCAATGTCAATCTCAAGAGTGCATGAGGTCTCATTGGACTGGATTAGTTACAATGAGAATGGACTACTATAAGGCAAGGCAGCCCCATGTGTTTGATCTCCTATGTACCTCTGCTCTTGTGCAAACTCAGAACAAGAGATGTACCAGGAGGCCCATGCCAGACACAACTGCTTGATCTCAAATTTTTCTGTCTCCAGAACTGTGCACTAAACAATCCACATTTGGACTTGTTTTATTTATTTATTTATTTTTGGTTTTTCAAGTTAGGGTCTCATTCTAGCCCAGGCTGACCTGGAATTCACTATGTAGTCTCAGGGTGGCCTCCAACTCACAGTGGTCCTCCCACACTCAGATTTTAAATAAACCAGTCTCAGATTTTGTTAGCAACAAAAATAAGAGGGGCCTAAGAAAAAGCTCATCCCTGAATGAGAAGTATGATCATGAGAGAGTCAAAGGAGAAATGGATTGGCTATTTCTTGTTAGTGGAGTGTGATATTACTCTGAGATAATTATGAAATGTCAATTGGGGATGTTGAAATTTGTTTTTCCTTTGGTTTTGGTTACTTGTGAACATTTTTAAAAGAATACTCCTAATGCCATCTTTTTTTTTTCCCCCCTCTGCCTTTAGTAACAACTCAGTTACCATTAGAAAAAGATGCTTTCATTTAGGGTAGACCTTTGGCTTCTAGAAGTCTTTCACTCAGTTCTCTTTCTTGTCCATGCCTGTCATGGTCCATGTTAGAGGTCAACCAACCTGGGCTAAAGGATCCCCAGATGGTTGGTAAAAACCCATTTGGGGAGTACATCTGTAAAGTTGTTTGTGAAAAAGATTAGTATTGGAAGCAGTAACTGAGAGAGACTAAGAGTGCCTCCAACCACTGCAAATGAACTCCAGATGCATGCACCTCCTTGTGCATCTGCCTTACATTGGTACTGGGGAATCAAACCTGGGTCCTTAGGTTTTGCAGGCAAGCACTTTAACCTCTAAGCCACTTCTCCAGCTCATCTCTGTCCCCTTTTGAGGATGTATGTACCACTATATTTTATTTTATTTTTGGAAATGCTGGCTTTTCAAAGAGACAAATTTGGGTGAATTCTTTTTACTGGATATATAACTTTTAGTGACTTATCTAATGACTTTGAACATCAGTCTCTATAAATTAGAACAGTTCATGAGTAGATACTTTTTATTGACTATTGATAGTCTTTCTTACCCTACCACTTTCTTTCATATGGGTAGACCCCCCCCCCTACTTGTCTTGTCAATACAGCCCTCATCCTTCCATGAAGTGAAAATGGTAGCTATTCAGTTCCTCCAAGTCCTATGCAAGTTAGCAATGGGAATGTGACCTCATCTTGGACAACTGGACTTGAGGTGAAATTCTGAGGCAGAAGGCTGCTGAAAAATGTTTCCCCTTACAACAAACAAACAAACATAGAAGGACACATCTCCTTACTAAGCAGACACTATTGGAATCTGCATGCATTGCCTGGATCTGTAGCAGTAGTTCGTAAACATGAAGGACATGTTCATGAGGGCCAAGCCAAGTATACAAGGATGACAACACAGAGGATACAAAGAACCTGGTCATCAAGGGTTCTCCAGCATATGCGGGACTTCTGAATAGACCTTGGACCACTATGTTTTCCATCCAGGTGACCTGTTATATGAGATAATAAACTAGCTTTAGTTGAGGGTGCTATTCCCAAACATATGTTAGCTGACAAAAACACCTCATGTTTTATTCAGGAACATGGAAATGACATCTGTAGAAGACCTGACATAAAGCAGATAATTAAAAATGGTAGTAAACAAATGTAGTGTAAGCATTATTTTAATATGATGTCATGGTATTAGAAATATTAATGAATTTTAAAAAGTTACTTGGTAGAGTCTAGTATTTCATTATAAAGATTATTACATTTAAAAGCCAGACATACTATCTGGCACACCAGAGTAAATACACTTTAAATGCACAAGGCTCTGTTTAACATTAGGAAATTATGCTACACATGAAGGAGTGTGTATAAGTAACGCAATAGGAGATTATCACCAACACTAAAAGCATCTGTAAGCTTTTCCATCCAAATTCCCTTCTTTCAAATAGCAAAACCAACATGAATACTTTTTTTTTTTTTTTTTTGAGGTAGGATCTCACTCTTGCCCAAGCTGACCCAAAATTAACTGTGTAATCTCAGGGTGGCCTCAAACTCATGGCAGTCCTCCTACCTTTGCCTCCTGAGTGCTGACATTAAAGTCATGTGCCACCATGCCCAACTCTCCAATATGAACAATTTTTAACTAGTGGAGATCACTCAGGAAGAGCTGTTTCTGTTTGCTAAACAATGTAATTATTTTTGAGGCAAGCCCATTTTTTAAGTGTGTGTGAATATGTGTGTGAGAGAGCCAGGCACTGCAATCAAACTCCACATGTGTGTGCCCCCTTGTGTGCATGTGTGACATTGCATACTCGTCTCACTGTGCGTCTGGCTTACATGGGACCTGGAAAGTCAAATATGAGTCCTTAGGCTTTGCAGGCAAAGGCCTTAACTTCTAAGCCATCTCTCTAGCTTGGATGCGATTCTTTAAAAGACTTTAGTTGTCTTCTCTTCTATTACTTGTACAGAGTCTGAGATGTTAACTTTTAAAATAACATTTCAGATATTATTATTGCCTGATGGGTTTATCACCAATTTCTTTAAGGAAGTCTAGAAACATAACTGAGACTAAGTCACCAGAGAATTGTCAACTAGCCTGAGTGGTAGTTAAATTTCTCCATCCTTATAATGTTTAGGTGCCCCCTAACCCACATTCATGCTAGAGATTGATAGCAATGGCCTACATAGTACTCTTGTCTAACACTGTCTCTTGAAAAAGAGATGTGATCAGATGTTTGGATTTTTGAGGGGGCATGCTCTGTACAAAGTACAATTAACAAGGAATGAACCTGGAGGACAGTGTTGTGTGACCAGGTTGCTAATATAGGGTAAAGATGCTCCTTGGATAGTTATTAACAGGGAAAATCTTACCTTCAGAGAGTGGAAATATGGCAGAGCTCTCATGAGTGTACTGTGCTGCCTCAGAGAGAGCACAGAGCCTCTTTTGATTTTCAACTCAGCACTGTGATGAAGCAGCCATGGACCTTGGACTAGCTTCCCAACTCTCCCTGACAAACCAGTGTACCTAACAGTGCCCACTTTGTAGGTATGATTGTGAAGTTTTAGTAAGTTAAAAACAGTGTTCAGGACAGTGTCAGTGTTAGGTCTGGACAACATGGAGTCACAGCAGGAGGGCAACAGAGACATAAGGAAATGGGTCATCCACATTCCCAATCATTATCCCTTCACATATTCATTCATTCATTATTCAGAAGTTATGCATTCCCATTTAAAATTTTAAATTTAAAACTCCAAAGACTAAAATCAAACCTTGTTACCAGGCAGTCTATCAAGAGAGGCTGAGGGAGCTGGAGGAGCCAGAGGAGCTGTTGGGGCAAGGTGGCTAGAAGGACCTGGTCATAAAAACAGGGAGAGCAGAGAGAAGGCCATGCATGCAGAGTGAAAAAAAGGATATTTTGGACCCATTTACCTGTATGTTGGCAGAAGTTTTTTTGTTGTTGTTGTTTTTATCAGTGAGAATTTGGAAATCAAAAGTATCATTCTCAGGCCATTTGGACCTATTGTCCAGCTTATAGATGTGGCCAAGCAGAGTGGTAGAGAAAGAGAAGATGTTGTCCAAGAATCATAGAGGCTTTAAGTTCTTAGGGAGACAGGGAAAGAGCAAAACAAGGGTGAGAGGAAAATAAAGCAGAGCTTAAACTGGGTTTACACAGAACACCAATATGACCCCCTGGCCCATCAGGGTGAACAGGACCTGCACCTTCCACATTGGCAGAGACCATACAGGTCAGCACTGTGGCTTTTTAGCCTGTTAATGGGCAAGGAATGCTCCCGATGGTGAAAGCAGCTGGCTGTGGAAAATGAAAGTGGTTGGCAGTGGAAGATGAGAGCTCAGGAGGGAAAGGGGGTGTCCCAAGATGGTAACCAAGCCAAAAGGCACCCCTTAGGGTATGGTAGACTAGAAAGCGAGACCCAAGGTGTCGAGAGTGCGTCTTTCTCGAGACCTGGGATTGGGGCCTAAAGGCTGAGGGGTGTAGCCTGGAGTGCCAGCACAGCTTCCACAAGGAGTGATGAAACCCAATTGCAGACCAACTCAAGAGGAACACTTACCAAGAAGGAGGGAGGAGATGGAGAAGGGAAGAAAAGTGAGGTCAAATTGTGGTGGGTGTGAGAGCCTGTATGAGGCAGAGATAGTTCGAAGCTTTCAGAGGGTCAAATGACAGCTCGGTGGTCTGGTCAGGGGAAAGGAGGTCTGCCACCCAAGAGAGCAATCAGAAGCCTTCCTACCCGAGTCATGAGAACCATATGTAAGGTTCAGGAGTGATCAAGACCACAGAGACCACTCTGAGGGAAAAATGAAAGCTTTTATTCAGGGAAAACATGAGCTACCAGGACTGACTCTGAAGAGTGGGGCACAACCAACTTTGAGATTACATATTGTGAGCTATATAGAGTTTTTCAGTTGGGGGAAGGTGAGGAAAAGAAATCCTTTGTTCTTTACATTAGCCATTTCAAATAGCCTGAATGTGAGACCAGAACAGTGGCCAGGGCCTCCGGCCACTGCACACGAACTGCAGACTCATGTGCCCCCTTGTGCATCTGGCTAACGTGGGTCCTGGGGAATCAAATCTGGGTCCTTTGGCTTTGCAGGCAAACACCTTAACCACTAAGCCATTCCTCCAGCCCAAACCCTGTAATGTTAAGATGGTCCATGTCTTGTTCATGCTGGTTTTACTAGATGATTATCACAGTGGTTATAATCTAAGTCTTCTAAAAAGTAACTTATTGTGATTTTATTCTTAGGAAAATTAAAAAAGCTCCCTATATCTTAGAAAAATCCACTCTATACAAACAATGTTAATATAGTTTTTCTAAGATTCATGTAAGTCATAAATATTTCTTTAATTAATCCTTAAAATTGTTCAATGATAAAAGGTACTTATTTAAGAACTTGCTTCGTGTCTGTCAATGTTGTCTCTAATGCATGTTAAAATCAGGCTTGCTTAACTCAACAATGACCATGTATTATTTTATTCTTGAGCTATGTATAATCAGTCTCAGTCAAGGTTTCACCTAATTAATTGTCTCATTTCTGGTATGTTAAGTTCATTGCTTATAGAGATATTGATACTTAAAAACATGTTCCCCGCCTGGAAAAATAATCTTAAATTGCTGTCCTACTTCCAGTTTGGGGGGTAATTTATACTTGCATTGATACACGGACTATCCAAAGTTATTTTCAAACATAGATGCTAAGTTTTTATACTGTCTTGTCTTTTTCCTGGCACACAGTTTCTATATTAAATCAATTGTCTTAACGTTATTGATAAAATATTGTTTTCAGGGCTACTAAAATGTTCTGCCTACACTTATAACTGTCAGATGCTTAAAAAGTAGAATGTGTATGTTTCCTATGTCCCAGATATAGCTTACACTGTCACCTGACAACTAAACCTAAATATTAATCAAAATGATTTTTTAAAGTGTTAATGACTATTAAAATTTATTCATTGTACTAACTCAGTCCATTTAGAATAATGTTGACAACCAGAAGAATTCATTACATACTAAAAGTAACACCATACTTATGCACAAATAAATCAATTTTCCCAGTCAGAGCTAATCTTTCTTTAAGAAGATTTCCCACATATTCACAGTACATAATATCACAGAACACCCATATTTGGCCTAAAAATCTCTGAATTGTAGCATTATAAGAAGGAAGTTCACCATGACTAATAATGTGGTTGAGTTTAGCCCAAATGTCTTCCAGGGTCTGATTGTTGCAAACAGTGTGTTATATTGTCCATCTTGCTCTATAAGATGAGTGCAAATTTAGTGTCTTTAAACTGTCCTGTAGCTTTTTAGACAAAGGGATAATCTTTCCTGTACAATTTTTTTCTGACAAGTGAAATACTCCAAGACCACTTCTTGTGTTGTTTTCCTTTTTCTCAATTTTTATCCAGATTTTCAGAATTAGTCTGTTCTTTCAGTGTCTGTGACTGGATTAAGGATTGTTTTTTTCAAATTGGGTTGAAATTCCAGGAGATCTACTGTGCAATCATAACTCTTTGATTTAATATTATTGTCTGAAATAGTTAAGCACAGTTTGACATTCTCAGCTGCCTCTCCACAAATGAACGGTGGTAATCCTTTAGGTTTGAGTGGAAGTTTGGACCCATCATGTGGAAACCAAGGAATGAATCTTGATAATGGATGAGTAGGGAAGTCTTGAATTGCCTTTTCTGCAATTTTTAGCAGTTGTTTGGGATCACTCTCATGTGGTTGATAATGTAATGTTACTTCGGTAGTCATTCTGCAGTAATCCATTAGTTCTTGGCTGAATTCTTCAGAGCTAGAATGTAATGTATTAGTACAACACTGACTCTCTTGTCAGATCACAGGGGACAGGACCTTTCAGCATCTTGTTTGGGGGATTCACTTCCATTTTTGACCGCACTTTCTGATCCACGGCCTACAGGTGCTGCAGAGGTTCACCCAAGCTGGGAGATGCCATAAAAGAGCAAAAACACCCAGGTGACAAGTGCGGGGTTGACTCTTGTCTTTGCTGGTAGTACCTCACAATGTCTTGTTACATTTGTCCTTTATGGTCTTGAATGAGTTCTTTTCACTGAAGCCATTTCTCTCCTTAGAGAGCCAGCTATAAAATAACCTATTTACAACCACATATCTCTTCCGGCTAACAATACATGATGATCAAAATGCTTACACTGAAGGGAGAAGGGAAGGGGGAAGAAATAAAAATAAAAATAAAAAAGCCCAATCAGAATGATTTTAAACTATTGTGCCATTCTCTAACCAGATCTGCTTTGCTAATAAGATATATTCTACAACCTTTTTATTAATCTGTTTTGCTAATCACATATGTAGAGTCTCTCTGAGTGATTAATAACCATATGTAGAAGCCAAAATCAATTGGAACCATTGGAGTTAAAAGGATAACCAATATTTTGGTTCCTGATCCTTGGTCAAAAGGCCACAGAAGATGAGGATAGTTGAACTTCTAGCCTCTGGTAAGTTACCTGTCTTCTTGATCAGAGAGAATATGGAGACCCAGAAATGAGTTCCAAGTCAGTATCTGCAACAGGAGAGTCACATTGGAGGAAAATAGGTCCTTTAGGCTTCCCAAAAGAGGGAAGCACAGCCTTGGCTTATCCTAGCAGATGACAATGCTGAGAGTCATAAAACTCACAGGTCCCTAAAAGCTTCTCATACAGTGCCATTATTGACCTCCAAAATATATAGCTAATTCTGGCAGCCTATATGGTCTTAGTCACCCAGTGAGAAAAATATTACTACAATACAAACAATGAGTCAGACTAGTAGGTTCCCCTGTCTGATGCTGACTTATAATACTAAACTCTAATATTAACTCATGCCTTCTACCTCTGCCTGTCCCTGATTAACTTCATCTACCATGACCCAAGCTCCTCTCACTTGCCTTAGCCAGATTCAGAGCTATTCCTCACACCCTCAATTTCCTTAGCTCTGAACCTATCTCATCCATGGATAAGTACACTTCCACCACAATGGACACTCTCAAACTTAAACTGTCTTGTGTTCCTATTCTTCCCCTGATCACAAAATCCCCTCTGCCTCCTCTCTTGCCCCAAGCCCTTTATGCCTCACCTCTTAATGTTCATTCTCTGTTTATACCTGGTGTTTTGATGTCATAGCTGTTGATAAGAGAAACAAGCTCCTTTATTCTCCCTTCTGTCTTCTCATGGGGTGCACAGAGCCCATCTCCTTCATCTTCTCTGTAACAGGTGTCTTCCAGCAACTGCCCTGAAGCCAGCTCAATACAGGGATGATATGAGAGAAATTTCTGCTTCGCTCAGGACCAAGTCATAACAACATGCTACATTGGCAGTATTGATCTCACCACTCTGCCACCTCTAGCCACCACGAAACTGCCTCCTCATCACTCGTCCTGAAGGGAGACCCATTGGCTGCGTTATCCAGCCTGTCCCATAAGAACTCATTGCCCTTATGGTTGGCATAAAAAATTAATAACCTTCATCTCTTATCATTAACAAAAGGCTGGAACATTAGGTCTGGACAAAAATGGAGTCACAGCAGGAGGGCAACAGAGACATAAGGAAGTGGGTCATCCACATTCCTCAAGGAACCACCCAGCCATTATCCCTTGCTTGCTTAACAGTACCCCAGGTCTAGGTTTCCTGCCCCCTTATCTCTCAGGACACCTGGCCACTGTTCTGACCTCACACCCTAGCTATTTGAAATGGCTAATATAAAGAACAAAGGAGTTATTTTCCTCACCTTTCCCCAGCTGAAGAACTCCATATAGCCCACTATCTGAAATCTCAGGTTGGCTGTGCTCCACTCTTGAGAGTCAGTCCTGACAGCTTGTGTTTTCCCTGAATAAAAGCTCCCATCTTTGCCTCAGAGTGGTCTCCATGGTTGGTCACTCCTAAACATTACAGTTAGCACATGAAAATGCTAAACAAATGTCTGCTCTTATGATGTAACTCAAACACCCTGAGGTGTAAACACAGACATACTTGTGTGAACACCTCTGAGAACTCCCCTGCTGCTACAGCATTTCATGAAGAAATACAAGAACTATTAGAAAAACTTAAACAGGTTCTTTCAGAAGCTATACAGCCCCTTCTCTTTTCCCTGTTAGTTTGTGAATTGATATTGATTTGGAAGTCCTAGGAATGTCCCAAACCTCAAAAACATTTCAGTGTAAACAACTGTGGGCCAGTATTTTGGAATCCTACAAAAGGATTTTCTTAAAAGTAAAATAGGATTAACATTTTCCAAGAGAGCAGATTTCTGCTTTTAAGATTATTATATGATTAAAGTGTGATGTAACAGCATTGACTCAGTGACCTGAACTACATCCTCACTCATTAACTATAGCTTTCCAAATTACACATATTGTCTCTTTGCAATTATTTTCCAGTTTTATTATTTTTTAAAAAAATATCATTTTGACAGTTCAATGCATGCATACAATATATTTTGGTCATATTCACCCCCACTACTCTTTATTGCTTCCACTCCCGCTCCCCATTTCTGCTGTTCCCTTTCCTCTTCCCAAGTAGTTTCACTTCTATTTTTTTTAATTTATTTATTTATTAGCAAAGAGAGAGAAAGGAGAAATGGAGAAGAAAGAGACATACAGAAAGAGAGAATATGGGTATATCAGGGTCTCTTGCCATTGCAAACAAACTCTAGATGAATGTGTAATTTTAAGCATCTGGTCTTACATGGGTACTAAGGAATTGAATCTGGGCTGACAGGCTTTACAAGTAAGTGCTTTTGTCCTCTGAGCTATCTCCCCAGACCCTTCTTCTATTTTAGGTCCTTTTTTTTTGTCATTTGGCTTCCTAGTTTTTAAAAATCCTCTTCTGCCAGGCATGGTGGCACAGGTTTATAGTTCAAGCTACTCAGAAGGTTCATAAATTCAAAGTTGTGCTGGGGCTACAGACTCAGTTCAAGGCTAGCTAGACAATTCATTGAGATTCTGGCCTAAAAAAAAAATTAAGAAAGTTGAAAACAGGACTAGGCATGTAGCTCCATGATAGAGAGCTTGCTTAGCATGTGTGAGGCACTAGGTTATACTTTGTAAGTAAAAATGGTCTCACATTTTCAGTTCTGCAAAACTGCTGCTTCTGAAGTAGCAATGGTGGAGTTGTCAGGAATGCATAAATTATAAAATGATTAGTAATAATTAATAATTTCTTGTGTTAAAAGACAAGGATAAGGTCTCAAAATACTAACATTGAAACGTATGCACTATACTAATAGAGTATACATCAGAGGTTACTTTATCATAGTCAAAAGGTAAGAGACTTTTTTTAGAGACAGAACATTGAGAGGACAAATTGCTTGAGATTCTTTTTAATCTTTTTTTTTTTTCATTTGGAGAAACAATGTATAGAAAGAACAAAAATATTGTTAGAATTTCAATGAGGTATCTAGTTCTCCAATTTTGAGATAATTAAAAAACATTTTTATTCATTGATTTGTGAGCAGAGGGTCAGGGAGAGAAAGAAAAGAGAGAGAGAGAACAAGATCCAAGGCCTCTTGCCCCTGCAAATGAAGTTCAGACTCACACACCACTTTGTTCATCTGTCTTCATGTGGGTACTGGGGAATTGAACCCAGGCTGGCAGGCTTTGCAAGCAAGCACCTTTAACCACTGAGCAATTATCACAGCCTGAGATAACTTCTTTTTTAATAACTTTTATAATTTTTAAAATAATTTTTACAATCCCCTGGTCATGTATCAATTTCCTTATCTATCACCCTGAGGTAAATAAATATATTTTCCTACTTATTAATGAAAGCTGAATATATTCTCAATAATTGCACAGTCAAATGTAAAAGCAAGATGTTTCTACCCTTCATTGTTTTTGATTTGGTTTGCATGATTTTAGGAACAGTTTCTGAGGCACATGGAAAAGTAATAAATCATGCCCAGAGCAAGAGCTGTCTGGGCAAAATAATTCAAAAAAAAATTCTGGCAATAAAAGTTAAGAAACAGCTGATGAAAACAGATGTGTCCTTTGTTTTGTTTGAAACTCAAATTTTGGAACATGGCAAAAATGAAGGATGAGTTGGACTCAGTTCAACCCTGTATACTTGGCAGATTGCTGAACTAGACCCCTCCCTTGCAAACAGAAATCAAGGAGGTATAATTGTTTCATTTATAAAGCATTATGGTTTAGATATATTTAAGTCTGGAATTTACTATGCCTTCCTTCTAAAAGATGTTTGAATGAAATTGATTTAGGATTTAAAACAGAAACCAGAGAGTGAAAGGAGGCTTAACTACATGCTTTGTTGTTTGAAACAATAATGTAACCATATAGACTCTGTCTTCATTTGGATTGATTTTAAATGGGTAAAAAAAAATAATAATAATTGACATGGTCTACTGCCAAACAATTTTTTCCACTTTGAAATGATTTTTCCCCAAATAGCACTCAGTGTGGTCATGGCTGTGTTTAAAAGCCCTTGTTCCTCTATTTGTGTTGAGCGTGTTTCCCATCACCCTTTCATCACATTGATCTCCCAAATACTTACAGATTTCCAGCCTTCTAGAAGTCCATCTAATCTGATCTTCAAACACAATGCTGCATTTGCATTTTGGATTCAAAGACCTGATGTTCTGTATTTTGGATTTACTCTCTAAAAAGCAAGGGCTTGGGAACATAGCCCTGAAGGTAAATCTTTTGTGTGGGCTGAAGGGGCCCAGAATGAATTATACAGAGCTGGAATTTCTGGAATTTCTTTTCCTACCACACTTGGTCTCTCATGTAAATGACCTCCTACTGATTATATTAAATAATAGTTCTAGCACTTTTTGTTTGTTTGTTACAAGTAAACAGTTTTTGAAAGACCTTTGGTAACTTTAGCATTGAAAAACTTCTGGAGAACCCAAAGCAGCAGTCCATCCTGAATGATACCATATCGACTAAGCAAAAGTGAGTAATCCCTGAGTGAGAGGGGACAGTAACCAATCATGGAAACTATTTTGAGGAAAGATGTTGTGTATTTGAGAGAGAGAGGGTGGAGAGAGACAATCCTCTTACAATAAAACACTTGCTTTTTCTTCATTAGTGAGAGAAAAACAATATGATAAAAATGTAACTCAGTTAAACTACGTATCAGTTACACTTAAACTTTCCATAATTCATTCATCACAAGGCATAATTCACTCATCATAAACTTAGATATGAGATCTCTGTCTTTCTTTGCACCTCTTTATTTTCAAAAGAGGTAGCCAGAATATCTTATTCATGGTAGCTGAGAAATAACTCCTCATAAATAAGTTGGACAGAAAGATGTGGGTGAATACCATGTCATTACTTCTAGGGAGGAATGAAATGGGGAAAAATGCATTTTGCAAAGCACAAGCCTGATTATCTTACCATCTCTACAATTTTCCCTGTTTCAGTTTCCAGGATTTTGCCTTCCTCCCCCACCCCACCCATAGCAACTATCTTTTCATGGTAAATTGCTTTCATTGCTTTCTGGAATTAAGCAAGGAAAGAACGGCTGTGTGGATGAATGAGTGAGTGAGAGAAAACAATAGCACATAGAAGGATGGAGTTATGAAGGTGGCTAGAATGCACTGAAGAGGAAAACTGTGGAATGTGCTTTTCTAAAGCAAATGATGACTTTCCATATTCTGTCTAGCTACTTGTGAGCTCACCTGTATGTCAAGGTGGTAGTGATAGAGTTAATTAGTCAGGAATTTTTAACACTGAGTTGTTAATGGATAAATTTAATCTAGCTATTTTCCCATAGAAGAACAGAGTTCCTTCATTGCAACTACTGTGCTCATCATGTTTACTATATAGGATACCAAAATCCTTGTATCTTGCCTTTGAAATCATTTTCATTTCCTAAGATGGAGCAAGGTAAAAAATACTCTCTTCATCTGGGCATGATGGCTCATGCCTTTAATCCCAGCACTTGGGAGGCCAAGGTAGATGAATAGCTGTGAGTTCGAGGCCACCCTGAGACTACATAGTGAATTCTAGGTCAGCCTGTGCTACAGAGCAATACCCTACCTCTAAAAACCTATATATATATGTGTGTGTGTGTGTGTGTGTGTGTGTGTGTGTGTTGTGCCAAGACGCCTGACCAGGAGCCAAGAGCCCCGGTCACCCAGAGAACCACCACAGAAGCCAAGACACTCGAATGTAAAAGCAGCAAGCTTCTTTATTGCAAGCCTAGGCCTGGGCTCTGTCCGCACAGTGCGGCATAGCAGTAGTGAGGGAGAGAGCCCGAACCCTCAGGGGGAAGGGGTTTATAAAGGAAAAAGGTTACCAAGATTACATCATATTATGACTTTTAAAATGATTGGTTGTAAGAGGGCATGCGTGGGAATTTCAGAGAGGGCATGCATGGGAACTCCAGCCTACTTATCTTAGGTCAGTAACTTGTTTGCAGAACCTATCTTTTGCAAGAGCTGTTTGCAGAGCTTATCTTTTGCAAGAGGCCGGAGCCTCCATGGCTAGGTATCTCTGGAATGTTCTTGGGTGAAGTCTTCCCAGGAATCGAGGGGGGGTCCATAGCTAAGCAAGCATGGATACAGAAGCAAAAATAGCACACTAGTCAGCTAGTTCCTCATCTGAGCTGAGCCTGGGCTCTTTATTTACTCAAAATGGCTGTGTGATTTAAAATGGCAGCACCACTGTCTAGCCACTAAGCAAGATCACAGAAGCCAGATGCAGCACATTATTTCTCCTTGGTCTCTCATATATATATGCCTTCAGGAAACATCTATAATTGTCACTTTCCCCTTCATCACTCCCCACTTCCTCCAATTTTTTTGAAACAGTTTATTTATCTATTTTATTTATTTGAGACAGAGAGAGAGAGAGAAAGAGAGAGAGAATGGGTGCACCAGGGCCTTCAGCCACTGCAAACTAACTCCAGATGCTTGTGCCACCATGTGCACCTGGCTGATGTGGGACCTGGAGAATTGAACCTAGGTCCTTAGGCTTCACAGGCCTTAACCACTAAGCCATCTCTCCAGCCCCCACCTCATGTAATTTAACTTGTATTTACTAGTCATGGAAGACAGGAGTTGGTTGCTATTACATTTTGGATGTTTATCTCCTCCCAAACTCATGCTAAAATTTAATTATGATTTTTAACAGCATATATTAAGACATGCAATTTTTAAGACATGATGAGGCTGTGAAATTGGTAATGATGCCAGTACCTTGGGAGTGAGGGCAAATTTGGATCCCATTTGTCTCTCTTTACTGATGATGAAAGAAGTTCCTCATCATATGCAGGTTCCGTGACCTTGCACTTTTCACCTTCTAGAACCTTGCCCAGCACATTCTGTTCATTATAAATTACAAGTCAGAGATATTCTGTTATAATAGCGCAAATATGTGAAAATGATTGTAGTCCAACAGTGCACCAGAAATGTGAAGTTGACCCTGGAAGTATTTTGGATGAGGAAAAGGAGGCCAGAATGAGACAAAGATAGTTATTACAGAATACAGACCACCACTGAAAGGATTTTGCCCTCCAAAACAAATGCAGTAGAAGAAAGAGTCAGAGAGAATCCAGAGACAAAGGCCTTTATTATATAACTTAGGGATTTCAAAATCAGTAACACCCAGTAAACAAAGATTGCAATAATGCATCATAATGGGAAATAGTTAGGGAAGTCCCTCTACAAATCCCACTGTTCTGAGTAAACTGCTAGATATTTACCCCACCCCTACCTGTGGAATTCACATAGCACCACAGATGGGGAAATATACCCATTTCCATTTCCTGATCCACTGTTTAGGGAAAACTAGTTTTCCATTCATTTCAAATTTGTTAGGTTCAAACTATTCTTCATTTACTATAGACTTATAGAAACTAATATGAGGAAACACTATTTTTCTCCTGTGGTTTCTTGCATGTTAGTGTACTCTTACCTCTGGTCTTATAAACAGTTATAAACATGAAAATTCAGTCCATTGCTTATGAGTCAACCATCAGATACTCTTTTCTTACAAGGCTTTTGTTCAGACCATATGAATAGGTCCTAAGTCCCCAGGTCACCACAAAATAAACGCAGCCTCAAATTTTCTGATAAATAATGAAGGATGATATGTAAACATCATTCAAAAGAGAACAGTCATTGTTTTGTAACAAAATTCATCTACTTTCAAGTGCTCTTCTCATATTTTTCTGAGAGCAAAATTCTACCAAAACCTTTTATACTGGTGACACTATCTCTGTGCCAAAACCTGCCTGGAGTTTCAGGAATATTCTCAATACTGGTAGAACTATTATTCATCAGACAATACAGAATGAGAATATGGGTGTGCCAGGGCCTCTAGCCACTGCAAACAAACTCCAGATGTCTTATGCATCTGGGCACTGGGGAATGAACCTAGATCCTTGGGCTTCACAGGTAAGTGCCTTAAACACTAAGCTATCTTGTGGGGAACCAGTGGACACTAGGAAAGCAAAAGTACCTCCATCTTAAATAATGACTCCATTTTGTAATAAGCTGTCTGTTCTGGAAAGTCACAAGATCTGCAGTTGTTTGCTAAGTCGTTGTCTTGTGGCCTTGGGGCTGGGGCCGGGGCAAAGGTCTGCAGTTGTTTATTAACCCATACACAGAGAAAGAACAATGTAACCCATAAAGTCGTTATCTCTTGGCTTTGGGGCTGGGGGCCTTATCCTGTGGAACATCTTATGTGTTTTGGGGGCTGGTGAAATAGAACTGTAACAATACCTAAACTGCTGACAAACTCCTCTGTTCTGCTATAAGAGGCACCCTGAGAAAAATAAAATTTGGCAGCTTGATCAGACTCCTGTCTTGCTGTCGGTTCCTTGTGTCTCTTGTTCCCTTCATTTCAGGTTTTCTGGGGTCTGTGCTCCCATTGAAGCCCCGCTGGCCGGGGCAACTGGCGCCCAAACGTGGGGCCCGAACCTAGGATCGCCTGAAACACCGTCTGCTACCTGCCCATTGGGATCCCGCACTGAGGCCGCCGCAACCCAAAGAGGGGGTTAGACACTGGCCCGCTAGTGATCACCACGGAGTCGCCCGCCCGTGAGACAGATCCGTTGGAACACTCGGATGGTGAGGTAAGATAAGATTTTTTCTTTACCATGGGACAAGCATTTTCAAAAGAAGACTCTTTTGTGACTGGGCTAAAACAAGCTCTCAAGGTACGAGGAACTAGGGTTAAAAGAAAAGATTTAAAGATATTTTTAGATTATATTGGTGATCTCTGTCCTTGGTTCCCAAAGGAAGGGACTATAAATGAAAAAACTTGGTTAAGAGTTAGAGATTGTTTACGTGATTATTATGAAACCTTTGGCCCCGAGAAGGTCCCTGTTTCTGCCTACTCTTATTGGAATCTTATAAATGACGTTCTCAAGGTCCACAATCATTCTATGGCTGTACGGGTTCTTGTTAATGAGGGAGAGGCTGCTCTTAAATGCTCTTCTAGGCCCCCTTCTGCTTGTGCCTCTGTCATTGTTGAAAATGAAACCCAGGAGCGACCTAAGTCTCCTGCCTCTGAAAAGCCTTCCTGCCACCTTTATCCTTCCCTAGTGGATCTTGAAGCTGGTGAAACTGGTTCCCCCCTTCCCCCGTTGCTTGATGTGGGCCCCACCAATAAACCTCCTCTAGTGCCTCCGCCCTATTGCCCGCCACTCTGCGCTCCTGTTCTCGACCGCTCCGCTGCCTTACTTCCCTCTGCACCTGCTGAACCTCTCGCTGACTCTCCTTTCACAGAACTACAGCCTGCCACATTAGCTTCTGTCTCTGACCTCCGTAGGGCACTTCAGGATAAAAAACTTCAACTGCAACTTCTCCAGGAACTTGATTCTGTCACAAAAGAACTTGCTGCCTTTTCTAATCCTTCCTCTGACAGCCGTAGGCGCAAAACGAAAGCAGACGCACACACCCGCAATACTGGCTTTCTTGCTTTTCCTGTTACCCGCACACAGGCCCGCTCTGATCCCGCTTCTGCTCCCTCCCCTGCGTCCAATACGGACTCTGATGAGGATCCTGCTCCCTCGGCTGCTCCAGCTGATGGGAGTGCTGCCTCCTCTGATTCTGAAGATGAACCTGCCCCGGAGTCTGTTCCCCAGCCTAAATATAAAACTCTTAATTTAAAGTTTCTTGAGCGACTAAAAGCGGCCATCTCCAATTACGGGCCCACAGCTCCCTTTACTCTCACTCTTCTGGAAAGCTATAGTGACAAATGGCTTACGCCTAATGACTGGTATCGCCTTGCTCGCGCGGCTCTCTCTGGTGGAGATTTTGTTCTATGGCGCACTGAATTTAATGAGAACTGCTCTGACTTTGCTCGCCATAATTTACAAAAGGCTGTTTCTAAAAATTGGACAAAACAAAAATTGTTGGGGGAACATCCCTACGATTCCAACGAATGGCAAGCACGCTATCCCCCTGGACTTTTAGCTCAAATACAACAGGGAGGCCTAGCTGCCTGGCGGTGCCTCCCTCCTAAAGGGGCCGCCACCGCCTCCCTGGCTAATATTAGACAGGGTCCAGAAGAGCCTTACAGTGACTTTATTAGTAGACTTAATGAAACTGCTGAGCGCCTTTTTGGTGTAGGGGAAACCAACAGCCCCTTTATCAAACACCTGGCCTTTGAGAATGCTAATCCTGCTTGTCAGTCTATTCTCCGCTCTCACAAGCGGGAGTCCATATCTGATTATATCAAGTTATGTGCAGGCGTGGGCTCCTCCCACGCCATGGGATTAGCAATTGGAGCTGCTCTCCGTTCTGCTGGTCTCACTCAGGGGACGAAAACATGTTATAATTGTAAACAACCTGGACACTTCTCTCGTGAATGCACCGCTCCTAAACAGCTCTCTGCTTCTCTTCGCCCTCCCCCTGCTACACCCTGTCCTCGTGGCCAGAAAGGCAAACATTGGGCCTCTGAATGTCGCTCCAGGACTGACATTCATAGACGTCCTCTGTCCGCCTCTCAGGGAAAGCCTCTTCCCGTCCCGGGAAACTTCCAACGGGGCCAGCTCCAGGCCCCTACTCCACGGACAAATCTTGGGGCGGTCAGGTTTGTCCCTCCCTCCAACCCACCGGAGAATCAGTGTCCACCCTCTGGCGCGCCACAGCAGGCAGTGCAGGACTGGACCTCTGTGCCACCTCCCGCACAGTATTAACCCCTGAGACTTGCCCTCAAATAATTGCAACAAATGTGTCCGGCCCTATGGCCCCAAGATGTTTGGCCTTCTCCTAGGCAGGGCTAGCGCTTCTCTCAAGGGTATTCAAGTCATCCCTGGAGTTATAGATAACGATTTTGCCGGCAATATCCAAGTTTTAGTCACCTCCCAACAAGGAACCCATCTAATTTTGCCAGGGGATCGAGTGGCCCAACTTGTCCTGTTGCCTCTCACTTTTCTTAACAATAATTATATGTCCCCAAGTCGTGATAACAATCAACCTGGCTCTTCTGACGCTTATTGGGTGCACTCTGTTACGCTGGATCGTCCTACTTTATGGTTGCTTCTTGATGGCAAGCCCTTTGATGGAATTGTGGATACTGGTGCTGACGCCACCATAATCTCTCTCAAACATTGGCCTAAGTCCTGGCCCCTGACTGCCTCTCATACCCATTTACAGGGCATTGGACAATCCAATAACCCTCAACAAAGCTCTCGCGTCCTTACTTGGACTGACGAGGAGGGTAACTCGGGACAAGTCACCCCCTTTGTTCTTCCAGGCTTGCCTGTCAACTTGTGGGGAAGAGACATTCTTTCACAAATGAATATGGTTCTTTGTAGCCCCAATAGTGTTGTCACTTCCCAACTGCTTAGTCAGGGTTTTATTCCAGGGAAAGGGCTTGGAAAGAACTTACAAGGCATAACAGAGCCCATGTCTCCTCCCCAGAAACTCGATCGCTCTGGCCTTGGGTATGCCCCTGAGTCTTCTTTTCCCTAGCGGCCGTTGCCATCCCTGCACCCCATGCTGATAAAATTACTTGGAAAACCCAAAGCCCTATATGGGTTGACCAATGGCCGCTTTCACATGAGAAAACAGAGGCTGCAATGTTGTTAGTGCAGGAACAACTTGCCGCTGGCCACATCGAGCCTTCTACCTCCCCCTGGAACTCCCCTATTTTTGTCATTCGGAAAAAATCTGGTAAATGGCGCTTGCTACAGGATCTTAGAGCTGTTAATAAAGCCATGGTCCCTATGGGGGCACTCCAACCAGGACTCCCTTCCCCCGTGGCCATTTCCTATGGTTCCTTCAAAATAGTTATTGATTTAAAGGATTGCTTTTTTACCATCCCTCTACACCCTGAGGATAGGCCCTGCTTTGCCTTCAGTGTCCCGCAAGTAAATTTTCGTGGCCCTATGCCTCGCTTTCAATGGAAGGTTTTGCCCCAAGGTATGGCTAACAGCCCCACCCTCTGTCAAAAGTTTGTGGCCATGGCCATTGATCCCCTCAGGGAGACTTTTCCCTCTGTCTACATTCTTCATTACATGGATGACATTCTTTTAGCTGCCTGTGACCAGAACCTGCTTTTCTCCTGCCTCCAGCGCCTACTGTCCAATTTGCAATCATATGGGCTTCAAGTTGCCCCTGACAAGGTTCAAACTGCCGACCCCTACCTTTCTTTGGGCTATGAGCTAAAAAATCAACAGGTACTAACCCCCCGAATTCAACTTCGCACCTCTCATCTCTCCACTCTCAATGACTTCCAGAAATTGCTTGGGGACATTCAATGGCTTAGACCCTATTTAAAAGTTCCCACCGCTGCTCTTCTACCCCTCAATGACATCTTAAATGGAGACCCCAGCCCTACCTCCCCTAGACAACTTACCCCTCAGGCCCTTGCTGCCCTGAAAGAAATAAACAAGGCCATTAACCTCCAGACTGCCCAACAGATAAATTCTGCTCTTCCCCTGGTTTTCATTGTCTGCCCTACTACCCATACTCCTACTGGTGTATTTTGGCAAAGGCACCCCCACCACAATCGTGGCTCTCCCCTGCTTTGGGTTCACCTCTCTTCTTCTCCTACTAAAGTCATAACCACTTATCCCCTTTTGGTTGCTCAACTCATCATAAAGGCTCGCAAGCTCTCCCGCCAACATTTTGGCAAAGATCCAAACACAATCCTCCTCCCCTATGGTCCTGACCAACTCAACTGGCTTCTCCAGACTGATGATAATTGGCCTACAGCACTTTCTGCCTTTATGGGCATTATTGACAATCATTATCCTTCTGACCCCCTTATTCAGTTTGCCAACATTCACTCTTTTGTTTTTCCCCTTAATACTTCTAATGACCCTATTAAGGATGCTCCCTCTATATTCACTGATGGATCAGCTAATGGTACAGCTGCATACGTGATAAACGGACAATCAATTTCTCTCCATACCCCATACTCCTCTGCCCAATTAGTGGAGCTTTGCGCTGTTCTCGAAGTCTTTAAACAGTTTCCTTCCCAGCCCTTCAACCTCTTTACTGACAGTGCTTATGTTGCTAAGTCAGTCCCCCTACTGGAGACAACACCCTATGTCAAACCTTCCACTAATGCCTCTGCGTTGTTCCGCTCCCTTCGGGACCTCATTTGTGCTCGGTCTCACCCCTTCTATATAGGTCACTTACGTGCTCATACCTCTCTGCCAGGCCCTCTGACGCAAGGCAATGCTGATGCGGATGCTGCTACTCACCTTGCTCTCGTAGCCTTAACTGACCCTCTCTCCTCAGCACAACAGGCTCACAATATACATCATTTAAATTCTCAAACCCTCCGCCTTGCCTTCAAGCTCACCCGTGCTCAAGCTAGGGAAATAGTTAAGTCCTGTCCCGCTTGTTCCGTCTCTTTACCAGTTCCTCATTTGGGAGTCAACCCACGCGGTCTTCTTCCCAATGAGATATGGCAAATGGATGTAACTCACTTCTCAGATTTTGGCAAGCTTAAATATGTTCATGTTACAATTGATACCTTTAGCGGTTTTATTTTCGCTTCTCTCCATGCTGGTGAAGCTTCAAAAAATGTCATCTCTCACGTTCTTCAGTGTGTCTCTACATTGGGAACTCCAAAAATCATTAAAACAGACAATGGTCCTGGCTATACTAGCCATTCCTTCAAGAACTTCTGCTCTATGCTTCAGATAAAACATGCCACCGGCATTCCCTATAACCCTCAAGGACAAGGGATTGTGGAAAGGGCTAATCAGACCCTTAAGGCTACACTTAATAAATTAAAAATTCACCCCTTTTATGGTATTAAAAATACCCCACGGAATATTTTGGCCCATGCTTTGTTTGTTCTTAATTTCTTAAGCCTTGACAGCTCTGGCAAATCAGCCGCTGACCGCCTTTGGCATCCCACCATGGCCTCCACTCACGCCCTCGTTCGGTGGCGTGATCCCCTCACTTCTCAGTGACATGGCCCCGATCCCGTCCTCATTTGGGGATGCGGCTCTGCTTGCGTTTATGATCAACAAAATGATGGGCCTCGTTGGCTCCCAGAGCGTCTAGTTTGCCAATGGACACCACCCTCACCCCTTAAAAATTCACCCTCTCCCAGGGAAGGCTCCCCGCCCCCCTGAGGTTTTGTCTTTTTTTTTTCTTTTCAAGGTTTTCGGCTGCCCCCACGCTTGATGGCCTCCCGCGATTGACATCCGCACTGATCGTTGCTGATCTTCAGTCCACAAATTTCTTCTGAGCCACGACCGCTCACTCCTGTGAAGCCTCCTTCCTTCTTTTCTCACAATGAAGACCACTGCTTCCCTCTTATTTTGGATGCTAACTTTGATGACCCTCCCCTCCTTCATCAAAGCGGGCCTCAACAAACCCATAGATCGCAATCAACTGCTTCGCGCCCTATATGGACCTCCTTGTGACTGTAGTGGTGGCACTCGACTAAAATCCAAAACATCCTTTAATGCCGCAGATTGTGGAGAAAAAAACGCATATCTCGAGGTATCTCAGACCTTAACGGGTTCGACCCAAGAGTGGATATGTATCCCCAAACCAAAAATTATTCCACCCTCCGGAGGAAAGCCTGGACCCTGCCCTCCTAACTGTAATTACGTTGATCAAATGCATAGCACATGTTATGATCATGTTCAGGAATGTACATCTAACAATGCTGTTTATTTTACAGCCATTCCCCATTCCACGTACTCAGGGTCGTTTGGAGGTGACTGGGAGGTAACCCCCAGGGTAATTGGTAATTACAAGTATGCCCAGGCCTCCTTCAGGGCTTCGGTTGGCAAACCTGCATGCTGGAGCCGGCAGGCCCCTTTGCATGTCTCTGACGGGGGAGGGCCTACGGATCTGGTAAGGGAACAATACGTTCAGACACGTGTTCAAGAAATGATTAATGCCTTGGTCCCCAAAATTCATTTACATCCCTTGGCCCTTCCAAAATCCCGCGGTATAGACATAGATACACAAACCTTTGATATTCTCACTGCCACTCACCTTGCCCTAAATTCCTCTAGCCCCCAATTGGCACAAGATTGTTGGCTGTGCCTCGCTTTAGGAGCATCTTGGCCCCTTGCTATTCCCAGCTGGACCAACCTATCTGACCCAACCCATGCCAACTGCTCTCTTAATGTACCATTTAAAATCCAACCTACTGGTTTTAATTCCTCTGATTGTTTTTATAAGCCTCCTCTTAATTCTTCCAGCGACCTAGACGTGGGAACGGTCTCCTTTACATCGTGTTCCACAGTTATTAATGCTTCCACCTCTTTGTGCCCTAATTCGGGTCAAGTATTTGTTTGTGGTGGTAACCTTGCTTATACCCATCTGCCACAAAATTGGACAGGACTCTGTGTCCTCGCCTCCCTCCTTCCGGACGTTGAGATAATTAAAGGAGACGAGCCCCTTCCTATACCAACTTTTGACTATTTTGTCCCCCGCAGGCGAAGGGCCGTCCAATTCATTCCCCTCTTGATAGGACTTGGACTTACTGCAGCTGTTGGTACTGGCACTGCAGGACTTGGTACTGCCATCCATACTTATACTAGTTTATCTCAACAACTTGCCGATGATGTTAACACCATCTATCAGTCGGTTCAGGACCTCCAAGATCAGGTTGACTCTTTAGCTGAAGTTGTTCTACAAAATAGGCGGGGATTAGACTTGCTAACAGCAGATAAGGGAGGACTTTGTCTCACCTTACAAGAAAAATGTTGTTTTTATGCTAATAAATCAGGCATTGTCCGCGATCGTATTAAGGAACATCAAGAAGAACTTAGCCGCCGCCGCAAAGAACTGCTTGACAGGCCTCTCTGGTCCGCCTGGGGGGGCATTCTTCCTTATGTCTTGCCCCTGCTCGGACCATTACTTGGGCTTTTAATCATACTTTCCTTAGGTCCTTTCCTGTTTAATAGGCTTATGGCATTCATTAAAACTCAAGTCGCCTCTGCCTTTAAGTCCACATCAATTCAAGTGCACTACTATCGCTTGGCTCTCGAGGACCAAGACCTACCTTATGACCGCCCCCTGCGGCCGCCCCCTGGCCTAGGTGCAGAACCTTCGCCCTAGTTAGCGGGTGTGCCCCATATCTCCTCCCTTATTGACACTTATCTAAACTTAAAATGATCTGAGTGACTCCCCTCCTTTAGGAGCTGCATAGGACTCAGACCTGTGCATATTGACTCACAAATGTGTGAGTACAATATGGGCACCAACATGGGTGCGAGGCATAGCACCGCAAGGGAAGGTCCCTTTTGACCGCTTCTGAATTCCCTGAGAGTCAAACCTGACTTGCATGGAGGTTGGTACCGTTCTTTCTGTGTTAGCTCTGCCTCCCCTCCCCAAAAGGTACCAAGAGCAACCAAGGTGGGGTACGAACCCCACGGGAGGAGTCAGGTCACTGCTCCCCCAGTTGGTTACAGGCCCACCGTGAAATCACGGGACCCTGGGAGTCCTACCAAAATTTACAAAAATTGGCCGCCACAGAAAACACCTTCTAAAACTAATAGAAAGGGAGGAGATGTGGGGAACCAGTGGACACTAGGAAAGCAAAAGTACCTCCATCTTAAATAATGACTCCATTTTGTAATAAGCTGTCTGTTCTGGAAAGTCACAAGATCTGCAGTTGTTTGCTAAGTCGTTGTCTTGTGGCCTTGGGGCTGGGGCCGGGGCAAAGGTCTGCAGTTGTTTATTAACCCATACACAGAGAAAGAACAATGTAACCCATAAAGTCGTTATCTCTTGGCTTTGGGGCTGGGGGCCTTATCCTGTGGAACATCTTATGTGTTTTGGGGGCTGGTGAAATAGAACTGTAACAATACCTAAACTGCTGACAAACTCCTCTGTTCTGCTATAAGAGGCACCCTGAGAAAAATAAAATTTGGCAGCTTGATCAGACTCCTGTCTTGCTGTCGGTTCCTTGTGTCTCTTGTTCCCTTCATTTCAGGTTTTCTGGGGTCCGTGCTCCCGTTGAAGCCCCGCTGGCCGGGGCACTATCTCTCCACTCCAACACATTTTTTAAAACTAAAATAAAAGCTTGAGCAGTAGGAAAGTCTTGAATGTCCCCGGCTCTGATGTGCTGTGAGAAGCCATTTGTTAAATATACCCTCTCTGTTAATACTAGAGCAGGAATTGAGTGAGAAATTCTAAAAGCACTAACCAGGAAATATCAATATATCACAGTTTTTGGCAAGTGAAGGATACTTTCTAAGTGATTAAGAAGCCAAGTCCATGTCTGCAGCACAGGGTAGAATCTTAAACTCTACCCTCTCTCTGGTGCTTTGCACACAGCAGGTGGGGTTATTTGTTCAGATATTCTATTGTAAATACTGTTTGATTGTCTTCAGGTTCCTAAGTATCCCAAGCTTGTCAAACATGATCATTTTTAAAGGAATTGATGATTTACATTGAAGCAAACTGTAGTGTGCCTGTGAACATTCAGGCACCATGCATGCAGGCACACACACATGTGAGCATGCCTAGAGCCTGATGATGTTCTGTAGCAGATATGTCACAGAGGGCTTGGATACTGAAACAGTGTTTCTTATACTTTCAGGTATGTGCACATCACCTAGAGAGCTTGTTAAACTGTAGCCTCTGACTGGAATCCTTGGGTAATGCCCAGAGGGGCAACAAGATTTGAGTTGGAATTAACTGCCACTTCAAATGCTTCAATCTGTCTGCTGCCATGTCCTGTTGTCCTTTCTGGATTAACTCTTTAGGTTCATGGGTGGAAGGGCTCAGGGCCTCCATTGAGGGGTGCCTCTCTGCTTTCCTTGTGGTAGGCACGGGCTCACTTCCTTCACAAGCACCAACATAAGAAAGCCAGAGAAAGGGAAGGTTAGATCTATGGGCACTAGGCTGCCCATTTTGTGGGTTTGATTCTGAGGGGAGTCTAAATCAGGCAGCTATTTCTTCAAGGTGCTTCTGTAGCATTATGGGGTTTGCTAAGCTGTTGGGCTCACTGGCCCATCATGGATTGGATAATTTGGGTCACAGTACACTTGATGATTATAGGACATTGTTGAAAATTACCACATGTCACTTTTGAAACCATTACTTCTTATTCCCATTTGCAGCCATACATGGAGACCATTTTGTGCTTTCATGTACTTTTGAGTTTCTTGGGAGCTTTCAGGTGTATAGGATTGCATTGTGGAGGAAGACAACACACTGTTCTGAGTTCACTTGGGCAAAGCTGAGAGAGAAGGAAGTCTGCGAAGGAATGAGGGGTTTTCATAAGTTGGCACCAATCAATTGTCCTTCCCATTATCCATCAGGACCTTTAAACTCCTCAGGGTTTCCAGAAGATTCAAGGCCTTTCTTCAGCTGATTGTAATTGGACATGACAGGCTTCTCTGTGGATATTTTTCTCCTCTTCTCCTATATCACCCTGTTATTTTACAATCCAAATTGATTTCCAAAACTTTCCATAACTCACGCATGCTGTAGGGTTAGTTGCCCCCTTTTTTTGTTCAGTCAGTTCAAACTTCAGAATTAGAAAGTACCATATTAAATTCCAGTTGTTTATATTATATCTCCTCTGCCCCCATTTCCTGTCAGCTCCTCTAGGCGGGAACCATGTCTCCCTCCTGTCTCTGTTCTTATCACTAGCACTAGGTCTCCTATCCACAATCAGCTGCTTTGCCCCACCTCTTTGGGAAGGGAGGGTAAAGAACAACAGCTCTTAGTTGAAAGTACATTTTACATATACTTAAAGTTTTTTGTTTCTTTGCACTTATTTAGGGATTTATTATTCATATTATTAATAGCATAAATCTTTTACAATATATATAGATACTTTGGGGGACTGGAAATGTAGTTCAGTAGTAGAATGCTTGCCTAGCATGTACAAGGATCTTGATTCAATCCTCTGCAAAAAGAAAGTGAAAGAAAAAGCAAAAACAGAACTTAATTTTCTTTTTAGAAAAACAATTACCTTCCCCAGTTGATGACAATTATGTAGCATTAAGTAGTAGCCAGCTGGCACCAATTGACACTGAGGGGAATTAATTGCCAAAGGCATGGCACCTCCTTTTTAACTAAGTCCATTATCCTTGGGAAAACTATAGTTCTAAGTGAAAAAGTCTCCCCTCTGTGAATGTCCACATCTGCAGATTCTCTGGCCTTGATTTGCAAGTTAAAGATGTGAACCACACAGCCAGCTCCATTTCTCTGGGTGTTTTTCAATTGTCAGGAGGAGGGCAGCAATATGGTTCTCAATTACCTCCATTGCTCTTGTGCTTTCCCTCCTGAAACTGTTTCTGTAGGCCTGCCGGATGTCACAGAAATGTGACCTAGGCAAAATGTGTGTCACTTGACAAGTGTCCATGACTCTGAGCCCAGAGAGGATGTAATAAACACACTCCAGTGCTTGGCCAGCATATTTCAGCCAGCTAGGAAAATAAGGAAGAGGGCACAGGATCTAAAACTCATGATGGCAATGGCTGCCCTCCAAGACAAGCCATCTGACTCTTTCCAGGTGCAGTCTGGTGGTCCACAGCCTAGGAAAACAAATGGCCTGAACATCCTTCCTCACACTATGATATTATCTCATGACTGCTTCTAGCACATAGGTCGAAGGGGGAGGCTCAAAACATGCTGGCAGTGTGCAAGTCATGTGTTGGTATCTGCTTTCTCAGGAGACAGGGGCCTCATGAAGATGTGACTAGTACAGCTAATTGGCTTCAGATAAGTTATCTGACACTTAGATAAATGGAGAGAACACATGAGATCAAGAAGACCTCTCAAAAAATATCAAAGCAGTTCTTAAAAAAATCTTTTCTTTGCTGACCCAGGTTAGCAAGGAGGGCTATAATAACTATTATACCCTAAAAATGGGCCGAAAGACCCCTTGCATGGACAAGATGCTAATGAATGAAGAAAGTAATTTGAAAACCTCTAAAACTGGAACAAGTATTCTATTTGAGTTCTTCATGGACAAACAAACACCACCCTAACTTGGGTTTAATTTTAACTACTTCAGATATAGCTAAGGAGAAATTAAAGACTGTCATGAACTTATGTGGACTGTTTATATGTAGGGAGCTAGGGACCACCAGAAAAGCAGTACACTTCCAGCACCTCAAGAATATCAGGCTGACTTGACATCACAGAACTCTGAAATATGGTCTTAATCATTTTTATTGCTCTTGTTTCCCCCAGGAATAGGAACCAGCAATATAAATCTCAATATAAAGCAGATATTCATTGCACAGAATAATTATTTCCTCTGAAAGAATAAAGGCAACTAGCTCTGCCTTCCCTCTTTAATGCTACATGCAAGATGTCTCTAGAGCCTGTTTCCCTTCTGTTGGCTAGGATTTTGACTTGTCCCCATGATACCCATCAATTCAACCACATTCCCTGAAAAAGTAGTGGCAGGGAAAGCAATTTACATGGTTGTTGCCTTCCCTAATTTCAGTCTCAGGTCCAACTTTCAAATGCTACAAAAAAGAGTGGGGCAACACCAAGAGAATTAACAAAGTGTTGATGCTTGCCATTTTCTAGACATCAGACCCTCACCACAAACTTATGAGGTCAATAATATCATGATACCCACTTTATAGGTGAGGAAACTCAGTCAAGAGAGGTGATGTGACTTACCCAGCGCCAGGAGGCTGGTAAGTGACTGAGTCGGCATTGAAATTGAAGCAGCCTGTCTCTGAGGCCACTCTTAGTCACCATGTTATACTGTATGTCCTCATAGTAAGCAAGCTCATTCATGAGACATTTTTGCAGACACATCCTGGGTGGTGATCACCACCCAGTTTACAGTGGAGAATATATCTTCTGCTTTTGTATGTGTGTGCATATGTATGGTGTGATGTGTGTGTAGTGTGGTATGTATGCACATGTGTGTGAAGATGTGCATACCCTGTGTGCATGTGTGAAGAGGGCAGAGGAGAACACTGGGTGTCTTCCTCTATGGCTCTTCCATGTGTTTCCTTGAGACAGTGTCTCTCATTGAACCTGGAGCTGCCGTTTTCAGTTAGACTGACTGAACACTGAGCTCCAGAGATCCTCCTCTCTTGGCTCCCCAGAGGACTGGTGTTATAGGCATGCATAGTCATGCCCATCTTTTCACTTGGGTGCTGAGATTGAACTCGGGCTATCTCAGTCTGTTTCACGCACTCATGCTTGCATGGCAAGTGGTCTTACCTGCTGAACCATTCTTTTCAGGCCTGAATGTATCTTCTTAGAACTATATTTTAGAGAATTTCCATGATCCACTTATCTTTCACTTAGGTAGTAATCTATCAGAAACCCAAGATACTTTGGCATGGATAGCCATGCCTCATCACATACTTTCTGGATATTGGCCCCATGTTCTTTTTTTTTTTTTTTTTTTTTTTTGGTTTTACAAGGTAGGGTCTCACTTTAGTTCAGGCTGACCTGGAATTCACTATGTAGTCTCAGGGTGGCCTTGAACTCATGGTGATCCTCCTACCTCTGCCTCCCGAGTGCTGGGATTAAAGGCATGCGCCACCACGCCCGGCTGGCCCCATGTTCTTGTCTTTGTTATCTTTCCCATATTAGATGTCATTCACAAATTGTGCAGGTTCTGTGGAATACTATACTCTCCATAATAATATCTTATAATATCTTCTCTAATCCTATGCATCAAGTCATTGTATTTTAGGTGATATATAATGTTTATGCATATAAATGAGGTATAATGTGATTTGATTCTTCTCCCCTCTTACATTATACCTGTGAGCTCTAGAAGAATTACAATGAATAGCTTGATTAAATGGAAGTGTCAAGTGAGAATCTAGCAATTTTCTTTTGTTTTTTTGAGGTAGGGTCTCACTCTAGTCCAGGCTGACCTGGAATTCACTAGTCTCAGGGTGACCTCAACTCACGCTGGGATTAAAGGCATACGCCATCAGCCTGGTGAGAATCTAACCTTTTAATGATTAATTGATAGTACTCATGAGTTTTCAGGCATTCTTTTGGCCACAAATGAATTCAAGTGGATGTGATATGACTCATTTCCTCTGGAAGCTCAGAGACACATGGAGGAAAAACAGACCTGGCATAGCTGGTACATTTGGGGTACAATCCAAGTGTGTTGAGAGGAGAGACTGCAGTGACTCACTTTCCTAAGGAAGCTGGGGGAACACATATAGGAGGCAGTGTTTGCTCTGGTTCCAGAAAGATAAGCACGAGAAGGAGGTAAAATGACCCAGGCAGAGGAACAGGTTATGAAAGATCACAATGTGTCCACAGCAATGAATGTTCAGGGAAGGATATAAAGTCCTGAATAGACAGGGGCTAATGAAGGGAGAAGTTTGAGCTGAAGTTGAAGTGGGGCTGGCTCAAGACAAGAATTCTGATAGGTTCCTATGGGTGGTAGATGAGCCTACAGAAGGCATCATGGAAGGAGAAAATTAGGGAGAAAATTGGTAACTTCATGAAATATGCAATAGAATAGGAAGAAACATAGTCCCTTCTCATTGGCCCTCTTCATGTAGGTAGGTTTATTTTATTGCTGATGCAATTATTTTGTTGATGTTACTTGAAATTCATCAAACATTTGTTATATGCTAGACACTGTGCTACATGCTTATATAAATTGTCTGGATGTATATTTGGGATGGACCAAGAAGAGCAACTGAGAAGTCATTTCTGTTGTTGTCCAGAGGTTTCCATTACAATCTTCTCATTTGAGAAAGAAGAAATGACTGCTTTATTTTTGCTGTGGTTAGGATATACCTAATAAATGATTTTTTAATTATTTTTATTTTATTAATTTATTTGAGAGAGGAAAAGAGCAGAGAGAGGGGAGGGGGACAGAATGGGTGCACCAGGGCTTTCAGTCAAAGCAAACGAACTCCAGATGCATGCACCATCTTGTGCATCTGGCTTACATGGGTACTGGGGAATCGAACCAAGGTCCTTTGGCTTTGAAGGCAAGCACCTTAACCGCTAAGCCATCTCTCCAACCCTGACTATTTCTTATTTATGCATTTACCTCAACTTAACTGCATATTGTACAGGAGTAGAGTAAATTCAAGAGTGATTGAGAACTGAATGTGACCTTCACTGGACAGAAAGTTGCACCTCAAGGGTTAGTTGCCTCAGCAGCATACCAATTGCACTCTTCATCCAATAGCTGTACTTAAAATGTAAACACATGCCGGGAAATAGTCTGTGAGTCATTACATGGTCTCCCCTGGTGACACAAGCTCAGCATAAATGTTAGACATGGCTTCATTTAAATTTGGGCAAAATACCCCTCTGAATTAATTTGGGGGAAACACAAAATAAGATTTTATTATTTTTGTTTTATGTACTCTGCTGGGTAATACAGATGGAAAAATTACAAAGCTGCTATCAAGCTGTTGAAACAGTTTGACCACACAGATGGGTGGTGATTTGAAAGACAATTGCATCCAGTCTGGTTTCTAGCAGCCAGCCCTGCAGTTCTCATGCCTGGCATCACGCAAGCACAGAAAGCGAGACATAGCCAGTGAGTAAGTGCATGATTCTGGACTCATGACCGCATACTTTCAGGAGACTCCCCTACTTTTAACGAACAATTCACAGGGTTTCCTAGAAGTCAAACAGGAAGAGAGGGGTCTAACAGCAGGCTCCACTGAACTCGGGATTGTATAAGATTCCAATGTTGGATTGACTTTTCTGGATTTCTATAATCTTTTAAAGCCCAGCAGTGATTGCTCAACTTTGACTACTTTGAACTTCTGAACACAACTGACATGTTGACTTGTGTTCAAAGCGAAAAATTTTCAAGTCAATTTTGAGATTAGCTCGGTATAGAGAGGGAAGAAGATCCTAGGGTCAGAACTCACCATGGTAATGGGGCTATATTATCACAAACACCCCAAACATCCCATATCGTGTATATTACCACACTCCATTATCTTCCCATATCTCAGTCTCTCCACACAGAAAGCAGTGTTTTTCTTTTTCTTTCAAGGCAATGTTTTTGCCTTTCCCTCCCTATTTATTGCAATTTCTTCTGCTTTAAGTAATCAGGATGCTATACTGGACTTCTGCCCTCATGCCATCTGCCTTCAATGTATCCCAGTACCACTCTATGTTTCTTGTTGAAAAGAGGCTGGACAGAAGCACAAGTAGATATATCTTACTGGTTCCTTTTGGTCTCTGAGAATATTTAGTCACAAGATTTTCTTTATAAATTTGAACAAATTCATTCAAATAAAAAAGGAACTGGCTGTTTAGTCAACTACACTTAGTCTTGAGACACAACCTTTAGAATTTTGTAAAACTAAATGAAAGACTTTTAAATGGTAAGATTTTAGTAATTAGAAATATGTAAGAAGGGAAATTATTTCTGAGTAGTGGTCTTTCTTCAACACTTATAGACAATTTTGAGACAAATTCTAAATTAAATGAGATAATGGAATCAAAGATATCAGAGCCCCAAAGGAGGTAACTTAGTTTAAGGCCATTATTTTTGAAGACAGAAAGCAGACTCAGAAAAATAAGAAGACTTCACCAGCTACAGAGAGACTACTGCTTGTCCTTCATGACCAGTGCATCTGTTGTCTCTTGGCTATGTGGGCGTGTGGCCACCTGACCCCAGCTTCCTTTTCTGCTAGATCTTGTTATATTAGCCTTTGTTCTATTTAGCCAATGGAATATAAACAAAAATTATGTTTGACTATCTGGA
Organism: Dipus sagitta; assembly: GCA_036346955.1. Lineage (NCBI taxonomy): Eukaryota > Metazoa > Chordata > Mammalia > Rodentia > Dipodidae > Dipus > Dipus sagitta. Next base: position 65,412,811 of record CM070781.1, read on the forward strand.
AGAGTCCTCTCATTTCCCCTCCTGCTGGCTGAGATTCTGACTTGATGGATGGAGCACCTTTGCAAGAGATGGAAGCCATCTGGTTGTGTCCAGTAATGGTTGAACAAAAAAAAAAAATGTGAATTTATGAGTGGATCAATACAAAATAAATACAGAATGTCATAAACTAAGCTGGGCATGGTGGCATATGACTCTAATCCCAATTCTTGGGAGACAGAGATAGGAGAACCACAATGAGTTCAAGGCCAGCCTAGGACTTGCCTAAACTAGAGTAAGACACTATCTTAAAACAACACATTTTGTCAACATTCTCCAAACGATGTGGTATGACAACTATATACATAGCACTTGATTGTACTGGGTATTATAAGTCATCTAGAGTTAGTTTAAAGTTTATAGGAAGATGTATAAGGGTTTTATGCAATACTATGACATTTCATGTAAGGGACCTTAGCATCTAACAATGCTCGTGTTCTTCGGGATCCTGAAACCAAACTCTTGAGGATATAGAAGGAAGACTGTATTCCTTGGGTTAACTAGGTCCACCTCTCCTGCTCTATGCACACATTCAGAAGCATATGAAATGCTTCCATCATGCCATTCTTTTTAAGTAACAAAGACATAATTGCTGTGTTTAGTATTTCATGTGGGTACTATTTTTTGATTTTGTGTTTCATGCATCACATTTTCTAAGAGAAGCTTAGTCACTTCCAATGTATATAACTACATATTAATAAATCATATATGTGACAAAATAACTACCACTGATGTTGACTTTAATTACTCACACCTAAGAGGTTACTTTCTTTGTCCCTGCATGAGCTGTAAGAAGAGCAGATTTAGTCAAACAGCTGTCAGTTAGAGCTGGCCTAATAACACTTACACCAGTGGGTTCTCTGGGAACCATAGGTCATGGACAAGGAAAAACACTACCAGAAGGCAGATTGTGACAGGTACATGGACACAATGAAGAAATCCCTTCCAAGATTCCTCCTTACACTGATAAGCATGGACTTTGCGGGGAGGAGGACATCTGACTTCTCCAAGGTTGGAGGGGGCTCTTAATCATGGAAGACTCACAGGACTTTCCACAATAAATAGTAACAATAGCAGATTTTTAAACAGATTTAAAAATGAGTGTCAAGGATAACAAAGAAAAAGAGGAAGCATACCAAAGCCTTATTAAAACAGGATTACAGGCTGGAGAGATGGCTTAGTGGTTAAGGAGCTTGCCTGCAAAGCCTAAGGACCCAGGTTCAATACTTCAGGACCCACATAAGCCAGATGCTCAAGGTGAAACATGTGTCTGGAGTTCATTTGCAGTGACTAGACATGCCCATTCTCTCTCCCTCTCTCTCAAATATATATAAATAAACAAAATATATAAAACATTTTTAAACAGGATTACTACCCCCTCCTCTAATTTGTCTGCTTTTAAATTTCATTTTGTGTAGAACTAAGGGGTTGGACTGGATGAGCTAATGGAGTTCCTGTTAAAAGTTGGACACTTTAATATTTCTCTCATTGATTCTGTATGTAATTTAAATTAAAAGCTTCTCATAATTATGTATTTGCTTTTACTTTTAAAAAGATAAATCAAAATCTTAAATACCTATACAAAGTCAACAGAAAGACACAGCCTTCAGAACCTGAATTTTTAAGAAATTTGTAATTCAATACCCACAAACTTTGATGGTACCATGGTGTTCTTGCTGTGAGATTCTGTTCTGCAAATGTTTAGGTCAAAACTTTTAAACATCCACAAATATTTGTATTATGCACGCTGTCAAATAACATTATTCAGAGGGCTCAGAGCCTACTGATCCCAGGCACTTGCTAACATGCCAGCTATGGGCTTTCAGGATGGGTGTCGTGGAGTCCGAAATTTGCTTGCAGATTGTCTGCTGGGCTATGTAGAATTGCAACCAGAAAGGTGTTGAAGCCCTTTCTTCAGCTGTGACCATACAAAGTGGCCTTGAGTATGTTACAGGGCTTTCTCCATTTTAACCCTCCTCCTTCCTCAGAGGACACACTAGCAATTAAATTCTCCATCATGGAACTGTCCACAGAACCCTGCTACTTAGTCCCAGTATCAACACAAAAGGTTTAGAAGAGAAATGGAAACTCTTAGAAGTCCCAGAACAAATTTAAAGGTTATAGAGCTCCACTGGATCATGTGCTTTAAAAATTCAGGAAAATGACAAAAAGAAAAAAGCCAAACTTACTTCATCCATGTGCCCAACAGCTCCATAGATTCTTGCTATTTGACCAATGAGGTAGGGGAATATCTCCCCAATCTCTTTCAGCATTGGGAGAAAACTGTTTAAAGCCAGTGGCTCATAGCCTGTGATTTCTATGAGGATGTTTAGGATGATGCCATTGTGGGTTGAATCCTTCAAATACCTGATCAGGAAAGGAACACATTTCTGAACCACCTACAGAGAGAGGAGAGGAGGGAGGAAGAGAGGGAGAAAGAAAGAAGAGGCAAAGAAACACAAATCAGAATCAGTTTTTTTCTTCTTATTGTCTTTTTTTGAGGTAGGATCTCACTCTAGCCCAGACTGACCTAAAATTCACTATGTAGTCTCTGAATGGTCATAAACTCACAGTGATCCTCCTACCTCTGCCTCCCAAGTGCTGCGATTAAAAGTGTGCCTGGCTCAGAACCAGTTTTGAAAGCAGCCTTTGAGAAGCCAGTAAGTACACCCGTCTGGCCTTGAACTTGTAATCATCCTCCTACCTCAACCTCCTGAGTACTGGGATCACAAGCCTATGGAAAGCAATATTTTTGATATTATATCAGAAGTCAACTCACCCTGGGGTTATCACTCTCATGGGAACAAAAGTGAATCTCCAGACTTTGGAATATAAAATTTACAATAGATCATCATAATTTTCAGTTAATTTGCCTTTCAATCTGCACCCTGCTATTAAAAAGTAAGATTTTAAAAATGCTTAGATTGCTGCTATTCATAAACCAAGTTTGGTTATGTTACAGGAATGTTACATTTCTTCCAACAACCATAAGAACTGTAATTTAAAGGACAATATGAATATGTAAGAGATCTTTGTTGATTTTACTAAAGCCTTCTATTTGGGAAAATACTGTTGAGAAAGTTTAATAATAGGGCTATGGAGATGGCTCAGTGAGTAAAGGCACTTGGTTTCAAAGACTGCTGGCCCAGGTTCAATTCCCTACTACCCATATAAAACTAGATGCACAAAGTGGCACATACATCTGGAGGGTTTTGTTTTGTTTTGTTTTTGCAGACAAGAGGTCCTGATAAACCTATATAGGCCCATAGAGTGTATGTAACACTCTCCTAACAAATAAATGAATAGAAATATGTTGAAACAAGAAACTTTAGTAATAAAGATAAGGAAGCAAAAAAGATCTGTCAAATTCCCTTAAATCTTCTACTTTGTTTCAAAATGTCATAACTAGGTAAAATTATTGCAGAAAATTATTTCCATCATATTACCATGGCTTGACACTTCTTATCTGCCTGAAATTCCCGCACTGGGGAGGTGGAAACAGGAGGATTTTTGGTGTTTGCTGGGCAGCCAGTCTAGCCTAACTGGTGAGCTACAGGTCAATGAAAGACACTGTGTCAAAAGCTAACAAGATGAATAGTGTACTCGAGGTTGTCTTCTGGCCTCAACAAGCATTCATACATGTGCATACACACACATATATACACACAAACACACAGACACTATTAAATTAAACTAAAAATAAAAGACAGAAGCTTGGAATATCTTTTCTGAACTGACTCCTACCTGTTTTTATCACTAAACCTCTTGCCCACTCTTCCAGTTCTTTCCACATCCAGACCCTATCATGTAACATACTTCAACCATGCTGAATTTTAAAGAACATTTTCTTGATACACTAACTTTTCTTCTGTGTCTGGGATTTCACTTCTGTTGTTTGCTATCTATGAAATTCCTGTAGTCTCTATTTTGCTTAGACTGACCTATGTATTCCTGAAGCCTCTGGAGAGCTGTTATTTCTTCAGCAATACTTCTTCACTATTGTCCTCTTCCCCCCTCAGTGCCATGTCCCCAATGATGGCCCTGTTGTGAACTCCATGGCTCTGAGAAGCTTATCCTCGCACTTCCCTCTTCTGGCCTGGATGGATGCTTTCAGACTGGATGGAAGCTCTTCAAAGAACCTTGTCTACTTCATACAACATGGATACCCTGTGCCTAGTACAGAGCCTCACCAGGGGGGAGTTGACAAATGTGTAAACATTTTCCAAGTCCAAGGCAAACCTCAATGATTTTAAAGAGTAGCATTTGAATACAATATCACTCCATAGTAGCTGAATACTATATGTAATGTTTAACCATTAACTGTTGCCGGCCATCCACAGCATAACCAACAGGGGCATACAAAAGAAAGTTTTGAGGTAAAACTACCCTATGCATAGATTTAAGCTCTATATTCATTTGAGCACTTTGAGAGAAAAGAACAGGGTAATTTCTGGCAAGCGGTACGTATGTGTGAGCAGTTCTATAAATGCTGCCTGTGCATTAGGGAGTGATCACATGTCCTTCTGAGGACACCATGACAGGTTCCTGGCACATACAGCAAAAGTGTCAGCCAGCTGCTCTGGGTCAGGGCAACATACCTAAACTGAGGCCTTTTGGAAATGGAAAATGCTCACACATTTCCTGCCCCATCCAGAAAGTTCCACTCCCTAGACTTGACTCTTCAGTTCCTATTCTTGAGACACCAAAGTCTCGGTGGCATGTGCTTCTACCCATGTCAATGTTATTCTGTCATTTACGCTCCAACCACAAGCCCCAAATCTCACAAGAGTGCATTATATCTCTCTGTTGCCCCTTAAATAATAGTAAAAAGGAGACAGGAGTGGTGGCACATGCCTTTAATCCCAGCACTTGGGAGGCAGTGGTAGGAGGATTGCCGTGAGTTCGAGGCCACCCTGAGACTCCATAGTGAATTCCAGGTCAGCCTGGGCTAGAGTGAACCCCTACCTCAAAAAACCAGAAAAAACAAAAAAAATAATAATAATAGTAAAAAGGAAAAGAAAGTTAGAAGGAAGGAGAAAAGAAAGAACAGAAAGGAAAGAAAGAAAAAAAGAATAAGGAAAATACAGGAAGTAGGGAAGGGAAGGGAAGGGAAGGGAAGGGAGGGAAAGGAAAGAAGGGAAGGAAGGGAAGGGAAAAAGGGAAGAAAGAGGAGGAAGGGAAGGGAAGGGAAGAAGAGAAGCCAGGAAAGGTAAGAAGGGAAGGGAAGGGAAGGGAAAGGAAGGGAAGGGAATAAGGGAAGGAAGGGAAGGGCCACAGCACTATTACAGGCACAGGGAAACAAATCATCCTGGTCACAGTTGAATCCATAGAAAGAACAAAGAGCTGAACAGTCCTGAATACTAGAAACAAGATCGTTGCAATTTTATAAATTAAACAAAAGCTAATTGTTTTGCTGTGAATGCCTAATAACACAAAGTTTACTATGGTGGTGACAAAACAAAGATATTTTTTAAGTTTGTCACAAGCATGAAAAAAAAGTGATGCTTTTGCTTTTGATCTGGAAGAATTTTATTTTGTTTTGGGCTGGAGTCTCAGGAGTGCTGTCCCTTTGGGAGCTGACTTCATGATTTGGAGAACGTCCTGTCTGCTCAGAGCAGAGCAGCCCTAGAAACAACACAGATGGTGGGTAGAGAGCCAGCTGCCAGGCCATAACCTCCATGCCACACAGCACTGAAAGAACTTCCCAACTGGTCTCCTTGTTCCACATTTCTCAACCCTGTTCAGCTTCCAGAGGACATTGTCCTAAAACCTTAGTCTGCTCACATCAAGTCTCCTTTAGACTTTCAGAGATCTTTCACAGCACATGGCCAGAACACCCATGCCATGCACCCCAGCGTCTTCACCATGGATGTTTCTATTGCTTCTTCACCCAGCGAAGCTTCCCAGCACTGAGTGCCCAAAGTGGCCTGACACAGAAAGAAGTCTTCTCCTTTCAAATTCAACCTTCCCTATGATACCATCTAGGGGTGTTGGGTTCATTTTCTCTGCCATTTAAAGAATTAAAAGGCAGAAAAGAGTTTAAAAGAATGAAAGTTTATTTCAAAGTAAGAGAAAAAAGAAAGCAGATAAAACAGACTCCTCTAGGAGGAGGGGATTCCAGGGCAGGAAAATTTGTAGTCACAGTGGCAACTGGACTTTCATCAAGTGAAGGAAGCCTGCGCATCCCGAGACCATAATTTGTCAGTTTCAAATGAAGATGCGGGTGCTCACTAGTCCATGACATATCCAATACTGCAGGAAAGCCTGCCAAGCTGGCCAGCAAAAGGGAAAAATTTACTTAGGCCAGGAAAAAGGAGGAAGTAGGGTCACTTTCTTTGCCATCTTGGGTTAAGATATAGCCACCTACCAAAGGCCCTTTTCCCTATCTGTCTGCCAAGTTAAGGAGACTGCCTATCTCCTGTAGGGTTTCACCCCCAGCTTACCTTGATAGACACAGGGCCTGGACCAGAGTACAAATGGTGGCCCTCATACACACCCAAACATTTAACAGTGATATAAAACATTCTTCTAACTGAAAAATACACCTTTGAACAATCTGAAATGCAAGATTCAAATTTAGAATCTTTGGCATGTGCAGAAGGGATGGAGAGAGATGACCTGGCCCCATGTCCCAGTCATTGTCCTGCTTGTGAGTATCTCAGCTCACACATGCATGCCAATCTAAGCCATGGTAAACTCATATCAGTATAACGTGAACCCTAAAATAATTAAAATTTCTCCAGGAGATTTCATGCTAGGGAAGAGAAAAGCCCTGGTGCTAGAAGGAGTCTTCCCTCTCAGGGAAAGTCTTCTCACAGTTGTGATTATGTATCTCATAGATAAATCTACATATGAATATATCCTGGCTTTCCCCCCATCTTTTTCTATAAATTGAAGCACTACTTACTATAGGTAAGGTAGAGAAAATGGGATTTTTTTTCTCCAGTTCTGACCCAAACTGTAAATAAATCCATTTTGCTTTACCAATTCCTTCCACTGGCCTTTGGTTAAGGCCACAAGCACTGGTTCACTTCAAGTTCAGGTTGTAATCATACTATTGGACTGGCTTGTCCTTGGTGAAGAGACCCAGGGCCAGGCCTGAACATGCATTGGAAGCTACTTGAGTTATCTAGGAAAATGCCAAGGCCCTAGAGACCTGGGCTGTATTTAGTGAGGGATGGATATGAAATGGGAGCATAAATGGAGGAGGCTAAACCAGAGCCTTCTAAAGCAAGCAGCCATGGCAGAGCCCCCAGCCTTGACCTCTCTGGTTCTTCCTGAACAGAATTAGTACTTCTTTTTTTGGTCCTTCCATTGCTGGTTAGTCACAAGACTAGCAATGTCATTGAACTGAAATGTAGATATAGTTTCCCAAACAATGTGCACCTTAACAAATAGAAGTCATCTGAAAATTGTGCCCTAACTTGGTGGTAGTAAATGGCATTCAAGTCCTTGCACAGAATAAGAGATAAAGCATATGTGCTTGTGTGTACATGTATTCATGAGCACCACTTACATTTGTCCTCAGGCCAATTTTTTTCTTTTGATTAATTTGGCTAGCATTAAGACTTTATTAATGTGTAGAAATCTATAAGATGGTTGTCACTCTTTCCATTTACTATTTATTCCCCTCCACACTGAAAAATATTGTATCTTTGAAAAACAAGGTCTGCTCTCTAGATCATCTTGGAACAGTCTAAGTATTCCATCACTTTATCTCCATGATGATCTGCAAAAGAGTTCTTTAAGTAACTCTGCACAGTGACATCAGGGGACTGTAGTCCTGGTGCTGGGTGCTGTGTTAGATGTTGTAGGAATTTCAGGAATGTTGTGTGAAAATCCTAGGAAAGGACTCTCTCCCCTAGGGCTCAGATCACAAAACCACAGAAGCAGTTTTTCTGGGTCTGAACATTAAGCAGGGAGGTCCATACTTACCACTCATCTCTGCACACCTGGGGCCAGAAGCCCATGTTTGGGGGCTAATAATTGTTGAATGCACACATGCCAGTAATTTCCATTCCTTCTGTTAGCTAGACTGTGGCAGCCAAAGAAATGCTGACTTGATTCTCATAAGGGCCACTTGGAAAACTAATTGCTCAGACTATTCCTGTAAATGGATCCTGAGGATTCACTGTGTATGTGTTGGAAGGGGAGGGAGTACTGGCATGAGTCATGGTCTAAGAACTGCCTCTATCTGAGAAGAAAGATGTCCAGAGGTAATAATGAAGGAGAAGGACTCACCTGCCTGTCCAGTCACACCCTGAGGTCACAGATATGTGGCTACTGATACCTCAAAGGCCATCAGCTTTAAGTGAAGAAATTTTCTTCTTTGCCTTTGTTGTGGTTCTAGGGGTTGAGCTCAGGACATGGCACATGCATAAAGGAGCTCCTTTCATATCATATGAGAAAAGAGCTGACATGGCAAATATTTGACTCCAGAGCTACAGACCCAGCCTGAGGAAAAGGTTTTCAAAGGCTAACTATTGACCTCTAGTCTTTGGAGAGCTATGCTGTCACTGGTCTCAGAGGTTGGGTGGTGAGAAGGGCATGCAATACATGAGATCTGAAGAGATGGCCCGGAAGTTAAGGCCTTTTCTTCCAAAGCCTAACAGCCCCGGTCCCATTCCCCAGTACCCACATAAAGCCAGATGCACAAAGTGGCACATGCATCTGGAGTTCATTTGCAGTGACTAGAGGCCCTGGCATTCCCATCCTCTCTCTCTCTCTCTCTCTCTCTCTCCCTCTATCTTCTCTCTCTCTCTCTCTACTTGCAAATAAATAAATAATCTTTAAACAAGAAAACACATGGCATACTAACCTACTGCCCTTATTGGGGAACCCACTAATACTTCTCTATTAGTTACTTTTCTCAGGGCTGGGACAAGATATGTGACAGAAACAACTTAGGGAAGGAAGGAAGGAAGGATGTATTTTTGATCACAATTTTAGGGATATAAGGTAGGGGTGTCTCAATTCCTGTTGTTTGGTAGCATGGGGAAGCTTGTGCTCACATCATGGAAACCCAGCAAGCAGTGTGATACACTGGAACTAGAGGTGAGCATCTGCATCAGTCAGGAGGGTCCAGAGGACAGAGATCAGTGCAGGCAATGTTATTAAGATAAAACGTTTTCTCTGGTAGGAAGTGGGGGAAAAGATATCAGAGAAAATTTCTGGCATGTTTTAGCTGCTGAAATAGCCAAAAACGGGCGGTAGTTGTGAAGTAAGAGCCTTTCTGGCAACAAACAGAGATTTGTATAAATACTCAGTGTCTGAGTCATTGTCCATCAAGCAGTCTCCAGGACTAGCTTCTTGCAGTTTTGAGAGCAGGAAGCTATTAGAAATGGTTTCAAATGGGCTTCATTAGTCCTTTCCTGAGCCTCCAGGCAGCTGCAGAGTTCTGACAAAACCTCATAGAATGCCACATATGGGGTCATCCTCACACTTGGGCCTCACTGCATTGGGTGAGCCCCTTTTTCCTCCCTCATCCTATAACTGAGCCTCCTCTGGGCTTCATCTGCATTCATGCCTGGGCTTTCCTACATGGGAAATGAGTTACAGTAGGTTATTCTCTCCAGATCTATTTTGAGCTTTTCCTGAATTCACCTTCCAAACCTGCGTGTTTTGTTCCTGTATTTGGGCTACAGAGAAAATGGGCATGGCAGCACCAAGTTTGACCTTTTATTCGCTCCTGCATATTTTCTATATCACATCTTCTCTAGGCTTCAACTGAGGTAGTCATAATAATGGCTCCTAAAGATGTCCGTTCTCCAGTCACCAGAGCTAGTGAGAAAAGTATCTTATATAACAGAAAGAACCTTGATGATGTGATAGACTTAAAGGTCTTGATGTTATCTTGGATTGTTCTGGACAGTCCCAATAGGATCATAAGCCTCGCTACCAAAGATGGGAGGAGGGCCAGAATCAGAGAAGGATATATAGAAACAGAAGGTGAGGTGGGGGCTGGAGAGATCTCTAGGTGGTTAAAGCATTTGCCTGTAAAGCCAAAGGACCTAGGTTCAATTCCCCAGGACCCTTGTAAACCAGATGCACAAGGTGGTGCATGCATCTGGTGTTCGTTTGCAGTGGCTGGATGCCCTGGCGTGATTGCTCTCTCTCTCTTTCTCTCTCTCTCTCTTTCTCTCTTTCTCTCTATCCGTCTCTCTCTTTCTTTTTTTTTTATTGACAACTTCTATACTTACAGAAAATAAACCATGATAATTCCCTCCCCTCCCCCACTTTCCCTTCTCAACTCCACTCTCCATTATATCCCCTCCTTCTCTCCATTAGTCTCTCTTTTATTTTGATGTCATCATCTTTATCTCCTATTATGAGGGTCTGCTGAAGGTATTGCTAGGCACTGCAAGGTCATGGATATCAGGGCCAATTTCTGTCTGGACAGTTTCATTATAAGCAGTCCTACTCTTCCTTTGGCTCTTACATTCTTTCCATGACCTCTTCTGCAATGGACCCTGAGCCTTGGAGGGAGTGATAGAGATGTTTCAGTGCTGGACACTCCTCTGTCACTTCTTCTCAGCACTATGTTTGCCTTTTGGGTCCTCTCAGTGGTCACTGCCATCTGATAAGAGAAGCTTTTCTAACCAAAGGTGAGAGTAGCATTAATACGTGAATATGAACATTAAGTGTAGTGCTTTCAGGGAAGATTGGTGAGAATAATATATGCTTTTAGCCAGACAAAAGCAGGCTTTATACCCCTAAGGCTCATGACCTTCCCCCACCCCCTTTTCTTTCTCTCTCTGCTGTTCTCTCAAATAAATAAATAAGTAAATAAAATATTTTTTAAAAAGCTGAGGTGAGATTGATGTGAGTCATGCCAGCAGCCTCTAAAAGCCAGAAAAGGCATGGAAATAGATTCTTTTCTCTCAAGCCTGAGGAGGGGGTCAGCTCTGCTGGACCATTTTGGACATTAGGCCTGAGGAACTCCAAGATAGTACACAGTACACTTGTATTATTTTAAATCACTAAATGTGTGCTACTTTGGCTATAGCAGCATTAGATAATGAATATACTGCTCAAGTGTACCCGCTCAATTAGCTTCATTTTAGGTCATTCAAGTGATTCCACTCCTCACTCAAACTGTAATGAATATTCCCCAGCTTGATTTGACCTTTCTCTTTCTCTTTCTTTCCTTTCCTCTCCTTTCCTTTCCTTTTTCAAAGTCCCTCATTACCACAAATTATATAGTTGAGTTTTCTGCATTTGGAGAAATTGCAGGGGTCAGCACATCTGGAGTGCCATGGATAAGCCTCACCCTGGGAAAACCACCTTCCTGATCATGGTATCTCCACTGCCAACCTCTTACTTAAAATATATATTTTATTTATTTGCAAGCAGAGAGATAGAAGAGAGACAGACAGAATGGGCATGCCAAGGCCTCTAGCACTGCAATTGAACTCCAGATATATGCACCACTTTGTGCATTTGGCTTTATGTTGGTACTGGGGAATCAAACTTGGCTCCTTAGGCAAGTGCCTTAACTGCTAAGCCATCTCTCCATCCCCTTCCTCTTACTTTTAATCTGAAGTGCATGTCATGTTCTACTAATACATTTCCCATATCTTCCATCTCTTTATTCTTATTGTGTTTTTAAATTATTCTTATTTCCTCTGGACTTTATGGGTGGACAGTCCAGTCTCATACCATTTTCTAACCTTCCCTTCCACATGCAATCCACAATAAGTGACTGCTTTCACTCAACCAAGACCCAAACACGCTGCTCCTTGTGAGTCACTGAGGAGTTCCATTTGCCAAATCCAAGGTCAGTTCCCATCTGTAGTTGCCTTTACTTCTCTAGATCATAATTTCCTTGAGTCTTATTTTCCCCCTTTGGAGTCCACATCACAACCTTTCCTGGTTCATGCTGGCCTCTGCTTTCTCTAGTCTCTCGTTCATTTATTGATTTCTTAATTCAATGACTTTTTATTGAAGCTCTACTATGTGCCCAGCATGATGTCAGGAAAAACATATGACTGTAGGCATGGATCCCATGTTTCTCAAAGAGTTTAAAAATGTGCTAGAAGAGATATACATGCAAAAAAATGATGATTACACATTATCCTAAGTGCAAAAGTGAAGATGCACACCAGGTAGTACACATGTTCCTAGTCTACTGCCCAACCTCTGGCATTGCTTCTTCAAGTGTGGTCCCACAAGCAGTAGCAGCACTTCTTGGGAACTTATAAAAATAGCAGATTGTGACCCCACCTAAACTACTGAACCAAGATTTCTGTGGTAAGCTGAGGTATGGACCAGCTACATGGTTTTATCTCCTGGGGCCTCAGTATCCAGGTCTCCCAACTTTGCCCTGTTCCACTAGCATAGAATTATGCATTCCTTAGGGGGCTGGCCCTGGTGCTTTCCTCTCGCAGAACTTCACAACACCATTTTCCCCTCAGGTAGAACCACTGCCTCTGAAATCCACATGTACTGCCTCCTGAGTCTCAAACAGAAAAATAAGGCTTTGCTGGGATATTGGTGATAATAGTGGAGGTGGTAGACACATAGTGTCCAGGAAGCCCTTATTACATATCTGGTGATAATAAGAAGGATGCCTGATAGGGAATGCAAGCCAAAACCTAGAAATCAAATCTGAGAAATGGAGAGAGAGAAATTGTATTTTGTTCACATTATTTGACCTCCTGGATCAAGGTCAACCTGAAGTTTTTATTTTTTTTTAATTTACATATATATTTTTATTTGAGAAAGAGAGAGAGAGAGAGAGAGAGAGAGAGAGAGAAATAGTGCACCAAGGCCTCAGCCACTGCAATCCAACCTGAAGTTTTGTTTGTTGCTTTCCCCATTACATTAGCCATCAGTTACTTCCATTGTTAAAATCACTATGTCATTCGTAATCATAATTCCAATTGTTACAATATTCCACAGATTTGCTATCTAGAAAATGACCCTTTGCTCTGAACTGATCTACTCAGAGATCACATGTAGGCCTTTCTTTTGGTCCTACTTGAGATAGTACAAATTCTTTGTGTGTCAAGCTTTATTTGGGTACTGGGGAAGTGAATCTGGACTGGCAGGCTTTACAAGCAAAGTGACTTTACCTACTGAGCCATCTCTCTAACCCCAGAAAATACAAATTCTTAGAACTGTGTAAGCACATCAAAGTTGTATTGAAGCTACCCTTCCATAGCTACAGACTTGCACTGATGGTCAATTTTATGTGTCTACTTCACTGGGTCACTATTACATATTTCTGGGTTGTCTGAGTAAAGTAGAAGATCCCTTCTATTGTGGGTGGATATCAGTAATTTGAGGATCTGAATAGAGCAAAAAGGCAGTGGAGATAAGAATTCACTCTCTGCCTGACTGCTTGCTCTGGAGCATTTGTGTTTGTCTGCCCTCAGACTGGGACGTACACCATCTGTCTTCCAGGATTTTGGACTTGAACTAGAACTACATCTTTGGCTTTCCTGGACCTTTAAGTCAAATAGAAGATAGATCTTCTGAGCTTTCATAATGGTATGAACTAAAACAACACACACACAGCATCATAGATAGTGGCTTTCACTTTTAGATAAATGCTTCTAGATGTGCCCAAGGAAACCCTGCACATCATCCCGCTCATTTTATCCAGAAACATGTCTGGCTATATGGACCATCAGAGTGTACATGATATCCAGTGCATTTCAAGTCGACACAGTGCACTTCTTACCTCCTCTTGGCAGCTGCATGCAAGAGCTGTAGTAGATGGTACTGCTCTTCTTCTTCCAGCTGAGACATCAAGGCCAGGAGTTCTGTCAGGTATCTGTCAATTAGGTGAGGCTGCTTCTCATACACAGCAGGTAACACCCTCAACAGTACAGCATTTCCTGTTGATAGAGCCACACAGGGAACAATGACTTTACCAGCCCAAAGCAATATAAGTAACATTATTTTCCATGCAGTAACCTTTGCCCTTACACATTAAGCAGCACAGACCAGCAACCAAGTGTTAAAAACAACAAGAGTACCTCATTAAAAAAAATCATTAAAGCACGATTTAAACTGATTGCAGAAGGGTAGTATTTCATGATACAATCAGCATTATTATCTCATGAAATTCCACCCCCCAGTCATGCTCCATGGGGAATAGAGGCACATTTGACAGTAAGCAGACCACACCCTTGAGAAGGAACAGTTCCGATATAAAGAATTCCTGACAAGAAGCAATGATTGGATGATGCTTAAATGAAAAGTAAATGGTGTCATAAGCATGAAACAAAAACAAAAAAGTGCAAAGGAATGTGTTTATATTGCAGAAGGATACAAAGGCATGGCTTAGACAAAGGATATTTGAAAACTATGCCTTACTTTGTGAATAGGTTTAAGAGGGAGCAATGCAAATTTAAATCCTTAATCCTGCACTATTTCGAGGAAATTTTAAACTCAGCTTGTTTGTCACATGTAATTTGCCTCACAGACATGTATAGGCATATGGATTTAAAATGGCAAAACCTCAAGAAAAAATATGACATAAGCTATAGGACTTATCTGCAAACAACATATGGAAAACAGCCGCTTATCACTTTATGGCATGGACTTTTTCCCCTCAAAATTTTCTAAAGTACTTATGTATTTTGGGGGAATGAGTTCCTAGGGATTTCTTAAATAAAAATTTTCTTGACTTTATTTACCTTTTTTCTTTTCATTATTCAGAGGAGTGAACCCAGAGCCCCACATATGCTAGGCAAGTACTCTTCCAAATGAGCTGTGCCTCATTTCAACAAGATTCAAGATTTATTGTAATTTGGCTTTGTTTATAGAGACATACACAGAAATTATACATATGTAGACACTCATTAAGTAGTGGGAACATGCTCATGTATAAAAGACATTAATTATGAGCACCAAGGAAAGAAGGTCAGGTTTTCAAAAATATCAGTATTTATACTTAGTAAAAGGAACAAAATTGAATGTATTTGGGTAACAATAAGGATTGAAATTGCTTTAATATAGAATTAATCTCAAACTTGTCTTACCAATATGTTCATAAAATAAAAGATGTTGGAAATATTCAGGTTTTTATCTTTTTAAAGAAGTTTTATGAGCCATGCATGGGGTAGATGACTCCAGGCCCAGCACCAAGCAGGAGGACCAAAAGTTAGTTCAAGACCAGCCTGGGCTGCATAAATGAGATCTAGTCTCAAAAACCTAAACCTAAGAACCAATAAATTGAATCCATCTTTATTAATCCACAGCAAGTTAATTTAAATAACTTATTTATTTTTGGTTTCTGTTTATTTTTATGCACAGATTCTTCTTAAAAATTCAGGATTTTGGGGTGTGTGTGTAAGTTTTGTGTGTATGTGTATGTGCATGCATGTGAGTGAGGGTACACATGTGCTGTGGTGTACATTTGGAGCTCAGAGGACTTCTTCTGGATGTCAGTCCACTCCTTCCACCTCCTCTGAGGCAGGGTCACATGTTGTTCACAGCTGCTTTCACCAGGATGGCTGGCCTCTGAGCTTCTAGCGAATTCTCCCATCTTTACCTACCTTCATAGGTGAGGCTGGGATTACAAATGCTTGCCACAGCATCTGGCTTTTAATGTCTGAATTTGGGTACTCAAGCTTGTATGGCAAGTACCTTATCCACTGAGCTACCTCTCTAGCCCCAGGATCAGAAGGTTTTAAAACTTTTTATTGAAAATTCCATTAAGTATAGACAATATACCATGATTGTAATCCCTTCCCATGGCCGCAATTTCCTCCTCTCATATCCCCCCTCCACTGAATCCTTTCTTCTTTCCAATTAGACTCCTATTTTTTTAATTAATTATTTATTTATTTGAGAGTGACAGACAGATAGAGAGAAAGAGGCAGATAGAGATAGAGAATGGGCGCGCCAGGGCCTCCAGCCACTGCAAACGAACTCCAGACGCGTGCGCCCCCTTGTGCATCTGGCTAACATGGGTCCTGGGGAGTAGAGCCTCGAACCGAGGTCCTTAGGCTTCACAGGCAAGTGCTTAACCGCTAAGCCATCTCTCCAGCCCTCGACTCCTATTTTGATGTCATTGTTATGTAGGTCTTGTGTAGGTAGTGTCAGCCATTGTGAAGTCATGAATATCAAGGCCAGCTGGAAGACAGCATTTTAAGCACTCCTCCCCTTCCTTTGGCTCTTACATTCTTTCCACCACCTCTTATGCAATGATTCCTGAGCCTTGGAGAACATGATATAGATGTCTCACTTAGTGCTCAACACTCCACTGTCAGTTCTTCTCAGCACTATAGTGAGTTTTGAGTCACTCCAGTGGGTACTGCCAGAACCTTTTATTCAGGGGATCAGAAATTTTTAATGCAATAGCCAATATGGACAAAACATATTAAATTATAGAACTCAGTTATATGGACACGCTGGTCACCTAATGAGAAAAGTCTCATTAAATGGGTCTGTAGTTGGACTTTGGAACAGAAAACTGATGCATGACCTTTTGGTATCACACTCACTGAAGGCCTGGGGAGCTTTGAAAGGGAAAACCCTACACCAGTCATGTTCAGCTGACTTTAATTTAATCAAATACATATAAAAAGAAGTGCAGAAGAACCTTGAGTCAGAAACTGATGAAGACATTTGGGCGTAGAAATCCTATAAAAACAGAATTAAAGCCAGGCGTGGTGGCACACACCTTTAATCTCAGCCCTTGGGAGGCAGAGGTAGGAGGATTGCTGTGAGTTCAAGGCCACCCTGAGACTACGTAGTGAATTCCAGGTCAGCCTGAGCTATAGTGAGATGCTACTTTGTAAAAAAAAAAAAAAAAAAAAAACATTCAATTAATAAATTAATATATCCTTCTCACTTATTAAGGATTTCAAGCCATCAGATAACTGTCAGTAGCAATACAAAGGAACAACAGCGTGACAATCAACCAGGTTCGCCAAAGCTTTAATTTGTACCATAATTGCTTCCTGTCCCACCATTTCTTCTTTTTTTTAAAAAAAATTTTTTTAAATATATTTTATTTATTAATTTGAGAGAAAGAAAGAAGAAGAGAGAGGGGGAGAGAGAGGGAGGGAGAGAATGGGTGCGCCAGGGCCTTCAGGCACTGCAAACAGGTGTAGGTGTCCCCTTGTGCATCTGGCTAATGTGGGTACTGGAGAATTGAACTGGGATCCTTTGGCTTTGCAGGCAAACGCCTTAACCGATAACCATCCCTCCAGCCCCATTTCTTCTTTTTCTCCTCAGAGGCAACCGCCACCCTAAAGGTACTGTTTTTCATCCTCGTGAATGTTTTTTAACTTAATTACACATGTATGCATAAATAAATAACAGTAATTTTTTTCTGTTTTGCAATTTTATATGAATAGGATTATATTATATACATCCCTTTGCAGTGTATTTTATTCCCTTCAGCATTATGTTGAAGACCTCCAAGTAGGTCTCCTATACTAATTCTCACTATGGTAGATATTTCACTGAATACATGGGGACTTAATAATAGACTTTATGCTTGAAAGACATTATTACTCTTGGTGTTACTTTAAAAAAAATGGTGCTGCAATTTTCCTATCTATCTCTTTGTGCAAAGGGAGAGACACTGCTCAGAGCAGCACTGTGAAGCTTAATGTTCATGGAAATCACCTGGGCATACAGGGTACAACAGATACTGTTCACCAGGCCTGGGGTAGGGCCGAGAATCTGAATGGCTGATGTCCATGGCCCTTGTACCACATAAGTATTTAAGAGTATTTTCCTGAACTGAGTTTCTAGATGATTTAGAATTTCTTGATGAAGTGACTGTTCAACTCATATTGCTGCCATAAGAAATTATTGCAAAAGTGCCTAAAATAACAGAGATCTGTTATCCTCTGTTTGCAGAGTACAGCAGTATGATGGGCGTCTTACTGGGATGGGTAAGGCTGCAAGGGTCCTTTCAGTGAAGGCCTAGAGAGAGAACCAGTTCTTTGACTCATCTGGCTTACATGGATGTGTTGGTTCATGGCCTCTTCCATTACCTCCAAAGGGAGCAACATAGTGTCTCTCTGATCCTACTTCTGTCATCCCTCTTTTTCAGCTGATTCTGCCTCTTGCTTCACTCTTCCACTTTATATATATATATATATATATATATATATATATATATATATAAATATATGTTTGAGAGAGAGGCAGATATATAGGAAAAATAGGGCCTCCAGCCACTGCAAGCAAACTCCAGACATATGCACCATCTTGTGTATCTGGCTTATGTGGGTCCTGGGCAATTGAACCTGGGTCCTTGGACTTTGTAGTAGGCAAGTACCTTAACTGCTAAGCCATCTCTCCAGCCCCACTGAAGAGTGAAAGTAGAAGCACTTTTAAGAGCCTCATGATTCTATGAGATTCAACTAAAAACTCCAGGATTGATTGCTTTGTTATTTTATGTAGTAACCTTGATTCTATCTTAAAAGAAATGGTATATAACGGGTTCATAGGTAGCAAGGATTAAAATGTGGACATCTTTGAGGAATTCTTATTCATTTTTCTTATTAATTTTTAAAAATAATTTCTTCATTCTGGAGATAATTATTAGTTGGGTTATCACTTTTCAACAGCATGGGCAATGTAGTTGATTTGTTTTTAATTTTTTAATTTTATGGCTTATACTCTTGTTATTGAGAACACTTCCTCTTTTCTCATAAAAATATTCTCCTATAGTTATTTTACAGGCATTATGAGTTTTAGTATTTGACTTTAATCCACATGGGATTTTGTATATATGAGGAGTGAAGTTATAACCATGTGTTTTTGTGTGTAAATAATCATGTAGGCACCCTTGAGTGATTAATTGTTGCTCTTCTGATTCTAAGTATGTCTTTTACATATTAGGTTTTCATACACATCTGAGCATGTTTCTGGGTAAATATCTACCCCTTCATTAAATGTACATTTTCTTCAATACAAGCCTTTATAATAAGTCTTTATATCTCAGAGGGCAAATTTCTCTGCCATCTTCAAATTCCTCTTATATTCTGTATACAAATTTTACCATCAGCTTGCCAATTTTCTTGAAAAAAAAAAAAAGGCTGGGATTGTTTTGTCTGTGTTGAATGCATGGACTAATTTGGGACAATTGACATTTTTGTAGGAAAAAAAAAAGCCTTTCTACTCAATAATATGATTTATCAGGTCAGAGAGATGGCTCAGTGCTTAAGGTGCTTGTCTGCAAAGCCTAACATCCAGGGTTTGATTCCCCAGTACTCACAAAGTTTGTTTGCAGTGGCTAGAGGTCCTGCCCAGCCCATTCTCATTATCTCGTTCATTCTCTCTTTCACCACCCCCCCCCCGTCCTTTTTCCTCTGTCTCTGCTTGCTAATAAATAAATAATAAAAAATTTTAATATACTTTTATTTTTTATAGGTTTTATTTATTAATTCTGGATATACTTTGCATGGATACATTATGTGTTGGTACCATCCTTTCCTTAGTCCCTGCCCCCATTCTGTTGGGGGCCCTACTCAGTGGGGTTGTAGGTACTCTTCATGGGGTTGTGGGTTATGCATTGTGGGAGCAGCACTCAGTTGTTGAGGGGAAGCAATGCTTCTGGGCATGATGTCCCAACTTGTGGCTCTTACAATCTTTCCACCCCCTCTTCCACATAATTCCCTGAGCCATGGTGAATGAGTTTTAAGTCTACTTCAGTGATGAGCTCTTAGGAGCCTCTGGATCTCTGCTTTGGTAAGTGTTGAGAATCCTCAGCCTCTGTCTCCTTCACCCTGGCACTGATTGTCAGTCATCATGGAAGCTGCCTTGTTACTCATCTCTCCAATTCTGCTGTGGTTTCAGCTGGGGCTTGGCTGAAGTGTGGTAGTGTAGTTTATCTCCTTGGGTCTCACTACCTTCTTAAAAAAGAAAAACATATTCTCCAATAAAGAGTGAAGTCAGCACAGGTTAAATGGGATAAGCCTTAGTAATTTAGGGAGAATTTGATGGATATAGGCCCTCTTTTAGCCAAAGACTAGTGGGGGATTGACATTGTCTACAAAGGATTCTGACTTGGCTCCCACATCCAGATATGGGTTCCTTTCCACTGAGCAGATCTCTTAGCCAATCAGAAAGCTATTGGTTACCCACCAAGGCTGTTTGCCACTATTGCACTTCTGTATACATCTTGTTTGTTTCTAAGTATCTTAGACCCCTGGTTGCTCAGACCATTGTTGCTCACTTTCCCCCAGTAGCTTGTAGCACTTTCCAGCACTAGACGGGCTAAATGTCTGAGGACTGGCTCCCTTCCAGCCAGGTCTCTGCATTCTAAGCCAGCAGCATATGGTGTCTTCAGCAATAGGGTATTACCTTTGACCTCAGGGAGGTAATCAAGGGCTTTGACAGAAACCTGTCTTGTTTTGGGGACCTCTTAGGTCTCTTTGATCAACAGCTAATTGTGGGTAGCAACTGCATTCTGGTACTAGAAGTTACAGGTCAGAGCCAAAAAAAATTTTTTAAGGTTAGACTTTATCTCCAGGGCCCTTCTTTTCAGGTGCTCCCCTATGTTTCTGTTGAAGGTTCAGTCTTTTAGTCTATCTTCAAGGATAAATGTTTATATGGTACCAGTTCATTCTGGGTTTAGTTCTGTGTTTTCCCCACACCTTTCTTTTCCCCTCCCACCACCCCCTTCCATCCCTATTTTCTGGGCCTTGAATTACCTATCAGGTATGTCAGCAACTCGAGCTGATCCAGGTTAGGAACTGCAGATGAGTGAGACCACATGGTGATTGTCTTTCTGTGATTGAGTTCACTGAGTATAATCTGTTCCAAGTCTGTCCATATTTTTACAGAGTTCATTGTGTCACTTTTTCCTTACTGGTGAGTAGAATTCCATTGTGTAAATTTACCACAACTTCATTATCTGTCCATCCAATGATTGGGTTGATTCCAGTTCTTAGCTATTATGAATTGAGCAGCTATAAACATGCTTGAGCAAATATCTCTGCAGTGATCATATAGCATAAATGCCCAGTAAGGGAATAACTGGGTCTGTTGGAAGCTTTATATTCATCCTTTTCAGGAATCACTTTTGATTTCCATAGTGGTTTACAAGATTATAATCCCACAAGTGAATGAGGGTTCGTCTTTCTCCACATCCTCAGCAACATTTCTTGTTATTTAATTTTTTAAATGATTGCCATCCTTACTGGGATAAGGTAGAATCTCATAGTTATTTTACTTTGCATTTCTCTAATAGTTAGGAATGTTGAACATTTTCTTAAGTGTGTATTAGCCATTTGTACTTTTTCCTTTGAGAACCCCCTATTTAGTTCTCTGCCCCATTTCTTGAGTGGGTTGTTTGATTTTTTTATTGTTTAGTTTTTGAGTTCTTCATACATTGTAAATATTAGGCACCTGTCAGTTGTATACCTGGCAAAAATTTTCTCCCATACTGTGGGTAATCTATTGGCTCTGCTTATGGTATGTTTGTTTGTGCAAAATCTTTTTAGTTTCATGAGATCCCATTGGTTAAGTGATTGTTTAATTTCCTGTGCTACTAGAGTTCTAATCAGGAAGTCTTTCCCCACGCCTACATCATGGAGAGTTCCTACTATTTTTTATTCCAGTAGGAGAAGAGTTTCAGGTCTTATATTGAGGTCTTCAATCCATTTGGACTTGATTTTTGTATATGGTGAGATGAGTTGGTCTAGTTTCATTTTTCTACATATGATTATCCAATTTGTCTAGCACCATTTGTTCAAGATGCCATCTTTTCTCCAGTCAACATTATTGGCACCTTGGTCAAAGATGAAGTAGCTGTAGTTACTTGACCTAAAGTGTGGGACTTTAATTCTATTCCATTGGTCTATGTGATTGTTTTTATGCCAGTACCATGCTGTTTTTGTTACTATGGCTTTGTAATATAGCTTTAGATCAGGTATGATGATACCTCAAGAGGTATTTCCTTTTTTTTCTAAATTTTTTTTTGTTATTTTTATTTATTTATTTGAGAGCTACAGACAGAGAGAGAAAGAGGCAGAGAGGGAGAGAGAATGGGCGTGCCAGGGCTTCCAGCCACTGCAAACGAACTCCAGACGTGTGTGCCCCCTTGTGCATCTGGCTAACGTGGGTCCTGGGGAGTCAAGCCTCGAACCGGGGTCCTTAGGCTTCACAGGCAAGCGCTTAACTGCTAAACCATCTCTCCAGCCCCAGAGGTATTTCTTTTGCTGAGGATATGTTTGTATATCCAAGGCCTACTGTCATTCCATATGAATTTTCAGGTCATTTTTTTCTATCTCTGTAAAGAATAATACTGGACTTTTTATTGGTATCTCATTAAATCTGCATATTGCTTTTGGTAGAATTGCCATTTTCACAATATCAATTCTACCTATCCAGAAGCATGGGAGTGCTTTCCATCTTCTCAAGACCTTCTCATTTTCTTTCTTGAGTGTTTTTATGTTTTCATTATATAGATCTTTCACAACCTTGGTTAGTGTTATTCCAAGGATTTTAAATTTTTTGTTGCTATTGAAAATGGGACAGCCTCACTGCTTTCTTTCTCTGTATATTTGTCTTTTGCATATAGAGAGTCTACTGATTTTTGTGCACTGATTTTTTATCCTGCCACTTTATTGAAGGAATTAATCACCTTTAGAAGTTTTAAGATGGAGACTTTTGGGTCACTAACATATAGGATCATGCCATCTGCAATAGGGCTACCTTGACTTCTTCCTTTCCTATTTGTATCCCTTTTATTTCTTTCTCCTCTCTTACTGCTTGGGCTAGGACTTTTAGCACTTTGTTGAAGAGCAGTGTTGAGAGTGGGAACTCCTGCCTTGTTCCTGATCTCAATGAGAAATCCTTTCGTCTTTCCCCATTAATTATTATTTGGGATATATATATATATATATATATATATATATATATATATATATATATCCTTTATTATGTTGCAATATAAACTATCCATGCCTATTCTCTCCAGCATTTTGATCATGAAGTTGTGTTGTATTTTGTCAAAGACCTTCTCTGCATCTATTAAAATGATCATGTGGTTCTTATGATGAAGTTTATTTATGTGGTGTATTATTCTGACCAGTTTCCATATATTGAACCATCCCTGCATCCCTGGGATGGAGCTAACTTGATCAAGGGGGATAATATTTTTGATGTGCTGTTGGATTTGGTTTGTGAGAATTTTGTTCAGGATCTTTGCATCTATGTTCATCAAGGATATAGGCCTATATTTTTCTTGTTGTATTTCTTTCTGATTTTGGTATTACAGTGATTAGCTTCATAAAAGGAGTTGGGGAGCATTCCCTTCGCTGCACTTATGTGAAACAGTTTGAGAAAAAATTTGTTTCAAGTCTTCAATAAAGGTTTGATAGAATTTTGATGAGAAGCCATCCAGTCCTGAACTTTTCTTTTTGTGGAAGTTTTTGATTACCTTTTGAATCTCAATGGATTAAATAAGCTTGTTTAGGAGACTAATTTGCTCTGAGTTAAGTTTTGGTAGGTGTTATGAGTCTAGAAACTCATTCATTTCATCCAGATTATTCAATTTTTTGTAGTAGAGGTTTTGGAAGTATGTCCTGATGATTCTTCCAATTTCATTGATGTCTGTTGTGACCTCTCCTTTTTCATTTCTGATTTTGTTAATTTGAAACATCTCAAGTGAAAACTTGATCAAATTGGCCAGGCATTTATCAATCTTATGTATATTTTTTTCAAATAACCTGTTCTTTGTTTCATCAATTTTCTTAATTATGTTCTTAGTTTCCAATTAATTAACTTCTGTTCTTATCTTGATTATTTCTTTCCATCTGGAGCTTTTGGGTTGGATTCTTCTTTTTTGCCAATGTCTTTAGGTGGATGGCTAGGTTATTAATTTGGGATCTCTCTGTCTTTGTTATGAAGGCATTTGGTGCTATGAACTTTCCCCTTAGAGCTGCCTTCATTGTGCCCTATAAGTTTTGGTAAGCTGTGTTCTCCTTGTCATTCAATTCTAGATATTTTACAATTTCCTTTTTGATTTCTTCCTCCACCCATTTAAAAGTGTGTTGTTCAGTCTCCAGGAACTTATGGAGCTCCTGGTACATTTTTTGTTGTTAAATTCTATCTTTACAGCATTGTGATCTGATATCATGCAGGAAATTACATCAATTTTCTTAAATTTATGGAGGCAAGTTTATGGTCCATTTTGATCTGTTTTGGAGAAGATTCCATGGGCTGCTGAGAAGATTGTGTATTCTGTAGAATTTGGGTAGGATGTTCTGTGGCTGTCTGTTAGGTCTAATTGATTTATGGTGTTGTTGAGCTCTCTTACTTCCTTGTTGATTTTCTGTTTGGATGATCTGTCTATTAATGATAGTGGAGTATAGAAGTTCCCAACTATGATGGTGTTGGTATTTATTTCTGTTTTGGTGTCAAATAGATTTTGATTTATAAACTATGTTGCACTTGTGTTTTGTGTATATAGATTTATGAATGTGATGTCCTCTTGTTGGTTCATTTCCTTGATGAGTAACAAGTGGCCTTCTTTGTCCTTTTTGATTAATTTTGGTTTGAAATCTATTTTATTGATATTAATATAGCAACACCTGCTTGTTTCTATTTCCACTTGCTTAGAATATCATTTTCCACCCTTTCACCCCAAGTAGGTATCTGTCTTTAGGGTGAGGTGGGTTTCTTGAAGACAGCAAATTGAAGGGTCCATTTCTATGATCCGCCCTGTTAACTTGTGTCTTTTGATGGAAGGATTAAGAGCATTGATATTTAAGGTTATAACTGTGAGATTTGATTTAATCCCTGCTATGTGGGGTGCTTTATGGGTTTAGTGTTTTCTTGGACTTAGTGCTTTTTTGAGCCTGCTCTGTTTTTGGTTATAGTGATCTTCTTCTTATAGGCTCTAGAGATTGGTTGTTTGACTCTTCAGTGTGGAGAATTCCCTGAAGTATTCTCTATAGGTTTGGTTTTATGTTAATATAATCATAGAGCTGGCTTTTATTAGGGAAAGTTTTTCTTTCACAATTTATTATGAGGGATACTTTTTCTGGGTACAGTAGTTTTGGATTGGAAGCCATAGGTTTTTTAACTTTGAAGTGCTCCACTCCAGGCCTTTGTGGCTTTCAAGGTTTCCATAGAGAACCTTGAGGTAATTCTGATTGAGTTGCCTTTGTATGTAATATGTTGTTTCTTTCTTGCTGCCTCTCTCTCTCTCTCTCTCTCTCTCTCTGTTTTCATTGTTTAGAGTTTTCATAATAATGTGCCTTGTAGAGTTTCTCCTTTGGTTCAGTATGCTTGGAGTTCTGTTAGCTTCTTGTATCCTGATGGGGCTCTCTTTTGAGAGAGTAGGAAAGTTTTCTTCTACAATTTTGTTGAATAAGTTCTCCATGCCTTTGGTCTGATTTCTTCCCCTCTGGTATACACATGATCTGGATGTTAGGATGTTTTAAGGTATCCAATAGTTCTCTCATGTTCTGTTCACAAGAATTTTTGAAGTTATTAAAGTTTTTGGACTCCTGCCCTGTTTCTTCTGTTTTGTCTTCCAGCTCTGTAGATCTATCCTCCAAAAGATTAACTCTGTTCTTCAGGATTTCTAGAGAAGTTTGCATTAGTTTAATTTGGTTTGAGTATTCTATTGCCTATTTCTGTATAGTATCCATCCCTTTGTCAAGTTCTAATTTCAGGTCATTTACTGATTTTCTTAATGCATCTTAGAACTCATTCTTGCATTTACATATGCCTTCATAAAGCTTAACCATCTGGTTATTGAGATACTCTATTTTTTGGATTACTTTCAGTTCACTTATCTCTCTTTTGATGTCTCTCTGGTTTTTGTCTGTTAGGTTAAGCCTAGTGATGACAGCTGTGTGGATTTCATTTATGTGATTATTGGTTTTTTCTTGATTTGTTGCCAGTTCTGCCATTTGCTTGGTCAGGGTCGCATATCTTGTGTCTTGTTTTGAGGTTCTATTCTTTTTGTCTCTTCTATGTTTTCATTGGAGACTTCCATTGTGGGACTAGGCAAGCATGTTGGAGCTCCCTCACTTTGATGTTTCATATTGTTTCTTTTGTGCTGTGGTCTGCCCATCACAGTGTGGGAATCTTATTTAATTAAGAAGAAAACAAGAGTTTTCCCTTGTAGTGTCATCAGTGAGTGTTCCGTTTTATGTTTGACTAGAACAGGCTAATGATGGTTTTGTACTTTGGGATGTGCAGGTTGTGAAAGGCATAAGCACAGCAGCCACTCTGGGCTGGTGCTTAATACCAAAGTTGAAATTGGAGGTCTGGGATCTCTTTGACCTCTTCTCAGCTGTGGCTTGCCTGTGGCTCCAGGGCCATAGCACTTGCCCTTGCTCTCCTATTGAACCCAGATGGGTATGTTATGAACCCCCAGGCAGGTAATTTCCTTTGTGTATCTGGGTTTATGTGTGTACTGGGGAATGGAACCCAGGTCATTAGGTTTTGCAGACAAGCACCTTAACTGCTGTGCCATCTGTCCAGTCCAATAAAACTATTTATAAAAAGAATATGATGCTGGGCATGGCAGTACATGCCTTTAATCCCAGCACTTAGGAGGCAGAGGTAGGAGTATTGCCGTGCGTTTGAGGCCACCCTGCGACTCCATAGTGAATCCCAGGTCAGCCTGGGCTAGAGTGAGACCCTACCTCAAAAAACCAAAATAATAATAATAATAATAATAATAATAACAATAACAATAAAATAAAATAAAGAATATGATTTATCTATGTAGATATCTAAGCAGAATAGCTGAATATTAGTTGCATCATACATATCTTTCAATAAAATGATCTGAATGTGTCCTATAACTATTCCACAAATAGACGCTTCCCCTTCTCAAAGAATTGAAAACATTTATCTGCTGGTATTGAGAAAGCAGTAGATTTTTGCATCTTGATCATACATCTAGTAAAATTTGCTAAGTTCATACTGGTAATATCACTTGAGTCTTTTGGATTTTCTGTATGCACTTTACCATCTCATAATGATTGATAATGGTTTATTTTTTCCTGTATTTCTTTTTTCCACCTTCTATCTTTATACCCTACTTTATTTTGACTTTGAATGATGAAAGCAATGTCAATGGGTATCCTTCACCACTCCTGTACCTAATGAATATGCTTCCAAGGACTGATAGTTATGTATGTGTCTGTATGGATTTGAGTAGGTACGTTTTACTGGTTAAACAAATTCCTGTCTGTTCTCTAGTTCAATCATGAGTGTTGAGTTTTATCATCTACAGCCATACCACCCTGAATACTCCCTGTCTCATCAAATATGTTTTCTCATCTATAGATATTGTCATATGACTTTCTTCTTTAAACTGTTAATAGTATGACATGTAACCAATCTGGTAGTCTTGGCACAAATTCCACTTAGTTATTGTATTAATCACTTTTTTGTTGCTGTGATAAAATATCTGGGGGGGTGGGACTTAGTTTATGGTTGGTATCTTAGTTACTTTACTCACTGCTGTGATCTAATACCTGTCAGAAGAGGCAGCTCAAGGGAGGAAGGGTTTATTTTGATTTATAGTTCCAGGGTAGTCCAGCATGGTCAGGGAGGCATAGCTGCTTGAGCAGGAGGTGACTAATCACATTGAGTCCATAGCCAGGAAGCAGAGAGAGATGAATTCTGCTGTTTTCTCCACTTCATACAGCCCAGAGCCCCAGACTATGGAATAGCACCATCCACAGGCTTGATGGGTCTTCCCATCTTAATTAACCTAATCTAGACAATCCCTCATAGACAGGCTAAGAGATTTGCTTCCATGGTGATTCCAAATTCTGTCAAGTTCGTAACCAAAATGAACCATATAGTTGGTTTACTCCATTGATGTGAGCCAGTGGCAGGAGGAAAAGTTGTTCCCCTCATTGTGGTCAAGAAGCAGAGGGAGAGAGTGACTTCTGTCACATCTGGCCCTAAACCTATTGGATGGTGTCACTCAACTTAAGGGTGAGTCTTTTTCTCTTAGTGAATTGCTCCTAGGACTGCCCTCACAGACACAGCAAAGGTGTGCTTTACTGATTCCTGGTACTTCTCAACCCAATCAAATTGATGAATAAGGTTAGCCATCAAGGTTAGTCAGGATGTATTTTTATAATATGATTCTGGCTTCGTTTGGCTAATATTTTGTATGGAGCTTTGGCATTGATATTCTTAGATGAGACTAGGTGTAACTTTTCCATCCCTGTACTGTCTTTATATCTCTTTTTGGAATCTTACTTTCCTATATATATAAAAAGAATTGCACACATTCCTGTACGTGCTATTCTCAGATACAGTTTGGATAAGTTGGGATTATGTGTTCTTTGAATACTTGGTAGGAATTGCCTATCAACTATATGTGCAGTGCTCTGTTTATTTTATTACATCAAATTTGAATGATCAGTTCCAACAAATGATTTATCACTCATGTTAAAATTTTCTTCCATGATAACTCACTCTTCAATTTATTTCTATAATTGGCTCAAATTTTCTACGTATTTTTGGAGCTGTTTTGTTAGTCAATGCTGAGCTTCCTTGCTATTAAACAATATCTTTTACCATAATGGAACCATCATTTTTTGTACATACCTATTATTATGCTTTGCTAAATTTATTAAATAGTGCCAGGCTGCCCTGGCAGGTAGTGCTGAGGAAGGAACAGGCCCACTGGTTCCTCCCAAGGGGTTGAGGAGGAGTATGAGTGTTGACAACTCAGAACCTCTCCTAGTCACCCGAGAAAAACCACACTGAGTCGGGAGTCTTATCGAAGCAGGAACTCGCTTTATTGTTACAGGCGGTTGCCTATATAATGTTGAGAACGAAGGAGGGGGTCTCAGGAAAGGATGAGGTGTAAGGGCCAATAGCATATTGCGACTTTTGAAATGATTGGTTATAAGAGTGCACAGGAACTCTAACTTTTTTGCAGAAGTAGCAGGCCAGAGGCAATTTGGTGCCCTGCTGAGTCATAGCTGGCCAGAGACAGGTCACCAAACTTTAGCTAGGCTCAGGAAGTTCCACTAGGCCTCACGTCTGGGCCTCTCAAGGCCCAACATCTCCCCCTTTTGTTTTTGTAAGCACGGTGGAAAACATGGCCCCTGTCTTAGGTTGTCCCCCTCAGGGGATCTTACTCGTCACTGGGTACCATGTATCCAGCTCATTGAGAATCCACTCCATGAACTGTCTTAGGTTGTCCCAGCCTGTCTGAGATCTTACCCATCATTGGTCAGATGGAGGGCAGAGGAGGGATGCTCATATGAGGACAGCCAGTCATATGAGGAGCTTGACTCCTGAGTAGTGAGCCTATGATAACGTATTTCAACCTGATGAAGTCTTATTGCCTCTAGTTGTTGGTGAATAAATTGTGTAATCTTATTAATTACACAATGTCTGACAGTGAGGAGAAGGAGAAGGAGGAGGAGGGGCCCAAGTAGAGGGAGAAGGTAGGGTAAGAAGCCATGTAAGCCTGTCCACAGCAGGTTGTCCTGGAGGTCCCGCTGCCTCCTCTCCAAGTCTTCCTGGAGCCTCTTAATCTTGTCCTGGATGATTCTTGATTTATTAGCATAAAAGCAGCATTTTTTCCTGTAAAAACAAGCATATGCCTCCCTTTTCAGCCATTAGTAGGTCTAGTCCCCTCCTGTTTTGTAGGACGACCTCATCCAGGGAATCTAGTTGTTGTTGGAGATAGGTCTCCCTCTGATATAATCAAAAGAGGGCAGAGGGAAGGCCTCATTTCCAGGAATGATATCTATATCTGGGATTAAGGTGGCTGGGGCACAAAGGCCTGTCCAATTGGTGGGCAGAAAGTCATAGGCCATCCCGCCTCCACAAACATAAACCATTCCAGAAGGCAGGCAGCATTAAGCACTGGGCTCAGTTGTGTTAAAAGTACATAAGGAAGGATGAATGTATCCCACATCTATACTGGAATTACTAGGGGAAGGTGGGGCCCAAATGCAAGTTCCAGAGGAAATGTTGGGGAAAGCTGTATGGGGATGGAGAAGGTGGCTGAGCAATTTTTTAAGGTCGTATGGGCAACTGTACTACAAGCAGCTGGGGAGGCCCAGATCAGAGGCAAAGCCAGCAATCCTCCGCAAGGGGGGGGGAATTGTTTGCATTAGCAGGGTAAAGACCATTTTAGGAACAGTCCTCAGGGGTGGGACACTCCCTGGAGAAGTGATTGTCAGTGTCTCCTTGTTGGGACAAATATTTTAGGTCTCTCACTGGTACCCAAATGGGTCTTTTTTCATCTTGTGGGAAGACACATCCAAACCCTCTCCCTGCTGTGAGGAGTGGGTCTGGTCCTCTCCAGGCCCCAGTCAATGGGTCCCTCCACCTTACCCAGATAGAACTGTAGGTAACGGATGAGGATCAATGTTTTTGAAAAGGGGATAATTGTTTATCTTCTTTAGAAAAATTTAAAATATTTAGGGTAAATAATGCCTTTTTTAGTTGGTCGTGTGGGGGTAAGGATTCCCCCTTTTGTTTTTGTAATTGAGACTTGAGAGTCTGATTATATCTTTCAACGTTAGCCTGCCCTGGGGTTAGTATGGGATGCCTGTGGAATGTGAGATTTTCCAAGTCTGGAGAAAATCTACAAAGGCCTTGCTTATGAAGCAGGGTCCATTATCTGTTTTAATTTGGTCAGGTAGTCCAAGGGTGGCCAAGCATTCAAGCATATGGCTAATAGCATGTTTAGATTTTCCCCCGGCATGTGCCGATGCCCAGTAGGCACGGGAAAAGGTATCGACTGAAAGAAAAATATATTTAAGCTTTCCAAATGGAGAATAGTGTGTGACATCAATTTGCCAAAGATGATTAGGGTGGAGCCCTTGAGGATTGCTTCCTGTAGTTTGAACGGGGGGTACTTGGAGGAAAGGCTGACAGGACTTACAAGTGCAGAGAATTTTTTTTAAGGTCTTTGGCTGGTACCTGTGGAAACCTGTGCTTGAGACCTCTCCAGTTGATATGGGTCAATAAGTGGAAGTGTGTAGCTTCTGTAATAGTATTACACTGAGGCATAGAAGCCATTTTATCAGCCAAATTGTTTCCTCGAGAGAGAAATCCCAGTAAGTTTTGATGACCCCTGAGATGTTGAAGAAAAATGGGGTTCATTCTTTGTTTGAGTAGGGAATGAGCTTGAATCATCAGAGGAGATATAGGGTTGGAGTCCAGTCTAATATGGGCCTCAACCAGGTTGGGTAATAAATTAACAACATAACGGCTGTCAGAAAACAAGTTAAACATCTCTTGAATCACTATTCAAGAGATAGAAGCTAGAACAACAGCAAATAGTTCTTTGAACCTCATGGGAGACTGACTTTATGGGCATAGGCTCTTTTTCCTGTTTTAAGGGAGGGTAAATGACTAGGGAAGCCCCCAGGTGCCCTCCACTGGTAAACACGGTAAGAAAGTCAGGGTTAGGTTGAGACAGAAAAAGCCAGGGGGCTTCCACTCTAACCTGGAGAAAGAATTCATCCATTTGTGGGGGCCATAATGGCAATCAGTTTTACCTAGAAACCCCTTGAGAGCTGTAACAACTCTGTTATTATTTCTCTGAAGCCAGGTGAAATCTGTTATCTTAAGGGGAGTGACAATAAGGTGAGGTTCTGTGCCAAACAACCAGACAGAGGTGTCTCTGCCCTTGATAATGCAATCAGCAACCTGGTTGGTTATAGAATAAACTCTGGGGACCCCACCAATTGAGAGGTGAACCCATTGGATGGGCTCACCTTCCTGGGCCAACAGTGCAGTGCATAATGTTTCCCCAGAGAAAATGTAGAGGGAGATGTGTAAATCAGGATTGAACCTCTTTAGGGCCACAGCATTTATAGCCTGTTGTACCTTATGAAAAATTTGTTGCTGACAAGGGGACAAAATTACCTGACAGGAGAAGTTAAGATCCTTTAGGAGGTCAAATAAAGGGGGCAGCTCTTCAGTAGTTATGGGTATCCAAGGCCTCATCCAATTAATTTCTCCCAAGAGCTTCTGGAGTTGAGGCAAGGTGTAAGAATCCTGAATATAAAGTTGTGGTTTAACAGGTGAAACTGTATCTAGGGTAAGGATCGAGCCCAAGATCTTAAAGGGAGGCACAGTTTGAACTTTCTCAGGAGCTACTTTAAAGCCGTGAGTATGAAGGATAGTTAGACATTGGTGGGTAAGGTCCTGGAGTGTGGAGGAATCTAGGCACTCAAGAATAATATCATCCATGTAAATATAAAACAGGGTATTGAGGAGATTGATAAGAGAAGAAAAAATGGATAACAGGTAATATTGACAAATGGGTGGGCTATTAGCCATGCCCTGAGGTAAGTCAGTCCACTCAAATCTCCTATCTGGGCCACAAAAATTAACAGCAGGTACAGAAAATGCAAATATTTCCATGGCTCCTGGATGGAGAGGGATAGAGAAGAAGCAATCTTTAATGTCAACGATAGTAATATGGTATATATTGGGAATAGCTGGGATCCATGGGAGTCTCCTCTGAGGGGTTCCTAAGGGGATCATGCATTCATTGATCTTCCTTAAATCATGGAAAAATCTCCAGGACCCATTAGGCTTTTTTATGACAAAGACACAAGAGTTCCAGGGACTAGTGGAGGGATGGATATGTCCGGCCTTCAACTGTTGATCAATAAGTATGTGGAGTTGGTGTAACTTAGAAGAAGGGAGAGGCCACTGCTTAACCCATATAGGATCCCCCAGTCTCCATTGGATTTTAAACGGGCGGGGGGGGGGGGCAGCTGGGCAGTGGCCCTTAGAATTGGGGGTGTTCATTGGAGTGCTTTTGTCTGAGTTGCTCAAAGTAAGGGTCACCTCTATAATTGGGATGACATTCCCTCCCTTCCTCAAACTGTTGTTGATATTCTTTTTTATCTAACAAATCATTATAAAAGGCCTTATGGTCAGTAGTGATGAAAGCCTCGGCATCTGGAGATGTCTTGCCCCAGTAAGTTAGCAGTGAGCCCAGTCACCACAAGAGGGCGGACTTTTCCCCTGTCCCCACCTGGGTCAGTCCAAGGGAGCCACGTGGCAGTCTCCCAGGAGGTGGACTGCCTGCCAACTCCCAGTAGGGGAGGGCCGGCACAAGCTGCCAGGAGGGGGGCACTTCCTCCTTTCTCAGGACCGTTCGGTCCGCTCCAGTGTCGATAAGAAGTTTGAATCTTTTATTGCCAATATTTAAAATAATTTTGGGTCTAAGGCCGGGGACCAGAGGGACAGTCCAGTGGGCTTTGATGGTCTCTTTCCCCTTATTTAATGGGGCTGGGGGGAGCCCCAGGAGGAGTTTAAAGGCTTTCCCTGTATGTCAAACTTTGACTGACACTCCCTAACCCAATGAAACCCCTTTTTGCACTTAGGGCAGTGGGTGCAAGGGGCATTGGTGGTTCCCCCAAAGGGCGGGGGAGGCTTTGTCTTGTTGGGGCACTCCTTTTTAAAGTGGCCCTCGTCCCCACACCCGAAGCATGTTGATTTTTTAGGATTTAACCGTAATGCACAGATCGTAGTGACCAAATCTCCCTGTTTATTTTCCTGAAGGGCGGCAGCCATGGCCTTAGCCTGATGGGAGATAGCGCCAATGTCCTTGGTGGCTACAATCCATCTACTCATGGAGTTGTCCTTGAGACCCACACAGGTGAGGTGGTGATCAGCCGTCATCCCTTCCCAGACCAACATTTTAGTAAACTGATCCCGTAATGCCCCTGGGGGAACTTTTCTTTGGAGACTTTTTCCACCCTATCTATAAATGTAGCCAATTCCTCAGATAGTTTTTGAGTAATATTCATAAGGGGGGCTTCAGAGGGTTCCTCATCAAGCCTTTTCCATGCCACCAAGCCCAGTGTCCTGACCTGGTCCCTATACAGGTCAGGTATAGCTGCCTGTTGAGTGCCTGCAGCATATTGACCAGAGGTACCAGAGAGCATCCCAAAAGTTATTGGCACAGGGGACTGTTGACTTTGGTTTCGTTCTGCCTGTGTATGGCATTCATCTTTAAAAAAGGCACACCACTTAATGTATAGGGGACCCAACAAGACAGCCCTGTCTAGATTTTTCCAATCTTGGGTTGTACAAGGTTGATGGGCAAGTCCCTGTAACAGGGTCTCAGTCCAAGGAGAGTTGGGTCCATCCTCCGAGACCGCCTTTTTAAGCTCCTTAAGGTCCTGAGCTTCCCACGGATACCAGGCAGCACAGTGATTGCCCCCAGGATTTAGATTGACAGGAAATAAAACGTAGCTTTATTTTCTGACGGCTTGGCAGCCGAATATGAAGGAGGGGCTGAGGGGGTCCAGAAAGGGTTAGTCGGTGGAGGAGGTGGAGGAGGCCCCCCAGAAGGCCAGGGAGCACTCTCAAAGGGATTGAGTGAGGATTATAAAGATGTACCCTTTTCTGGGGTTTTTAAAGCTGTATCTCCAGGAGGAGTAGCTGGATCAGGCTGTATACTATCTTTTCCCTCTGTCTTTTGTTTATGTTTGGTTGCCCTTGAAGGGAAGCAGTCCTTGAGGGCTGAGATCGTAGGGAGGACCCCTAAGGGGGGTATTTGACCCTTCTCCACATGTGCCCGACAAACAAGGGCCTCTACCCTATCCCAAATGTCCCAATCAAAGAGATTTCCTTCCGGCAGCCATTGGCAACAGTTTAAGAAGGCAATCCCAGGTCTATTGAGACTGATTATCAGTCAAATCAAGCCCTCTACTCTTTAGGAGTGCCCTGAGAGATTCTAAGGCAGGATTGGATTTAGAGGTAGACTGTCCCATATTATAAAGTCGAGAGAGAAATGTCCATAAAATTAGGTCAATAGCAACCCACAGACACACGAGCACAACACAAACACATGGATCCAAAAGATAGGTAAACATGCTGCACCAAAGCCACAGATGCAGGGTGCTGGTGAACCGATAGTGAAAGGAAAGAGAAAGAGAACGAAGAGATGTTGACAAGCAAGTACAGGTTATAGAAGCAAAGTGTAGCACATTAAATATGAAGACTACCTCATAACTTATGAGGGTACACTCAGCGGCACACCGATTGACCTCCTCAATGAATGCCTCTTACAGGGCACTAGTCTGCCGGGTTCCTGGAGCCCCACGTTAGGTGCCAGATGCCGGGCTCCCCTCGACAGGTAGTGCTGAGGAAGGACCAGGCCCACTAGTTCCTCCCAAGGGGTTTAGGAGGAGGATGAGTGTCGACGACTCAGAACCTCTCCTAATCACCGGAGAAAAACCACACTGAGTCGGGAGTCTTGTCGAAGCAGGAACTCGCTTTATTGTTACAGGTGGTTGCCTATATAATGTTGAGAACGAAGGAGGGGATCTCAGGAAAGGATGAGGTGTAAGGGCCAATAGCATATTGCGACTTTTGAAATGATTGGTTATAAGCGTGCGCAGGAACTCTAACTTTTTTGCAGAAGTAGCAGGCCAGAGGCAATTTGGTGCCCTGCTGAGTCATAGCTGGCCAGAGACAGGTCGCCAAACTTTAGCTAGGCTCAGGAAGTTCCACTAGGCCTCACATCCGGGCCTCTCAAGGCCCAACAAAATAGCATGTCTTGATATATTCTTCTCCTTCCTTTTTGTTTATTACTTATTTATTTCTAGGGTTTTGGGGTTTGTTTTTGAGACAGGGACTCACAGCACAGACTGGCCTTGAATGTGTTGCAGTTCTCCTACTTCTACTTCTCTGGTGCCAGGATTACAGGTAAGTGCCACCACTCCTGATTGCTTTTTATTTATTCAGTTATTTTTCGTCTTTCTCTTTTAATTTTTAAATGTTTCAATATTCTTCTTTCTCATGCTTTACATGTTGTTCTTCTAAGTGACATGCTGTTGCATTTGTAAAATATTCCTGTCTGACAACCTTTGTCTCTTAATTGAAAAATATGCTTCCCGGGCTGGAGAGATGGCTTAGCGGTTAAGCGCTTGCCTGTGAAGCCTAAGGACCCCGGTTCGAGGCTCGATTCCCCAGGACCCACGTTAGCCAGATGCACAAGGGGGCACACGCATCTGGAGTTCATTTGCAGTGGCTGGAAGCCCTGGCACGCCCATTCTCTCTGTCTCAGTCTGCCTCTTTCTCTCTCTGTCTGTTGCTCTCAAATAAATAAACCAAAAAAAAGAAAATTAAAAAAAATATGCTTCCCTAATGTTTGGGGTTTATATACATATATTTATTTTAACCACGTTATGTTATGCTTTTATTGATCTTGCTTTGTCTGTGCTTTCTATTCAGTAGATCAAGGTTTGTAACTTTTTAAGTTCCCTGTATCACTTCTGTTTGCATAGACTGTTGCTTCTGGCTTGTTTTGGGTGGCTGTCCTTGGGATTCTTACAAAAAATTTTGAACATAGGACAAGTAATTTTTAAAATCATCCTCCTGAGCAATGGAAGGGTTTTCCAAACTTTATTGAACATAAGAGGAGTGTTTTTTAGATAGTTTTCTTGACTCTGTCTAATTCATTAATATGCTCTTCAACTTTGCCTAATTTCTTAATTTCTTTGAGCTTTTTAAAAATTTCAATTAGCTTTGAAAACCTTTTAGCAGTTACATATGACTCTTTAAAAAAATCTCCTTAGCCCTTTTCTTTTCACTAATATCATCTTACTATTTCATATTTCCACTTCTTCTTTGAAACCTTAAATAAATGTTCACATCTTTATTTACTAGGTTTTAGTTGATATTTTAAATAAATGAAGCTCTTGGGGGTGTAATCCTTTTTGTGTTTTTGCTGATTCACATTTATGATGGGTTAGTCCCTCAGATGTTTATATATGTTTGACTGTAAATTTATTCATATTGTGGCATGGGGTATGTACACTTAAATTTCAAATGTGAGAGAGCAATTCCGAAGTCACAAGCTCTTAAGGGTCTTGTAGTGTTCAAAGAGAGTCATGTGTGCTTCCAATGTTCTAGTGCAAGGGCAGAAAGTGGGGTACCTACTGTACTAAAAATGCAGCCTTTGGAGGGTGGAGGGTTCTGGTTTGAGGAAAGGCCTCACTTTTAATCCTTTCCCCTAATACTGGATGGAACAGTTCTGAGTGATCACCCCATCTCCTTCACCTCCAGCATGGCCTGGCAGGTACTCAGGAGCTGACCATTTTGTGCTACTTTTACTCAACTGTCTTTGGCCACTGGGTAGTTTTGTTGCTTTATTGGAGCCCATCAGAATGTTTTTTTTTTTTTTTTTTTTTTTTTGGTTTTTCGAGGTAGGGTATCACTCTAGTCCAGGCTGACCTGGAATTCACTATGGAGTCTCAGAGTGGCCTCAAACTCATGGCGATCCTCCTACCTCTGCCTCCCGAGTGCTGGGATTAAAGGCGTGCGCCACCACGCCCAGCTAGAATGTTTTCAGTTTTTGTTACTATTATGATCATGTGAGTGTCAGTCTAGGTATTTGGCACAGGAAAGTTTTTCAGTTGTCATAGACTTCCATATATTGTCAGAAGGAGGTATCACTAAACTTAATTTTAAAACAAGAACCTTGTCCCCAAGCCTTGCAGAATAATACAATGTCTACATAATACCAGATTATGGGGAGGCACCTAAAATTAGTTTATTCCTTTCCCCCAGCTCTTCCTCAGTTTAGGTTTAACCATGAAAAGTGTTTTTATATAGGTTCAGGTTCAACTACAGAAGAAGGAAAGACAAAAGAACTCACAATGGAGGTGACTGCTAAGACATGGAAGTTATGTGTTGGTTATCTTAGAGCCATCTTCCATAGCTTAGACTTCTGAGAGGGTTCAAAAGAAAAGTGGGGGCTGGAGAGATGGCTCAGCAGTTAAAAGCACTTGGTTACAAAGCCTGGTGGACTAAGTTCTATTCCCCAGTACCCATGTAGAGCCAGATACACAGTAGTACCCATACTCAAACTCTCTCTGTGTCTGCCTCTTTCTCCCAAAATAAATAAATATAAAAAAGAAAAGTGGAAAAAAAGGATTTTTCTATAGTTTAAAGGGTTATGAAACTAATGAAAGCGTACACTAAGTGCCAAAATGATGATTTGCCCCCACACTTCTGAGCCCCTGACTTCTCTACACCCTCTCTTCCATAGTGCTACCAATCAATTCAAGTTACAAGAGCTAATTAATCCTGGGGAGGGGGGAGGGGGCGCAGTGAAAGTTAGTTTCTCATTTCTTTCCCCTGATCCTCATCCAATTAATTTTCCTATGGGGTAAACCTTGTGGTTTAATATTGCACAACTTCCCAGTCTCCCTTGCTCTCCCACCCAGCCCCCTCCCCCAAATCCAGGGGAACTCCCTCTGCGCTGTGCCACGGGCATTACTCATTCATCCTCATTCAGACTTTCCCCGCGTTTATTAAGGGCTCAACTCCCGCCTCTCGCTCACTCTTCTGCGGCTCCAACTCCAGGCAGCCACCGCCAGCCTTGAACTTGGTCTCCAGCCATGCGTCTCCTCGCGTTCCTGCTGTGCGCTCTCGGGTCGGCAGCGCGGGCGGAGAACTCTGAAGATTATGAGCTCATGTATGTGAATTTGGGCAACGAAATAGACAATGGGCTTCATCCCACCACTGAGGACCGTAAGTTCATTTCAACTTTCTCTGCCGCCCCCTCCCACTGCATATACCATCTCTCTTGGCCCAAATAATATACAATTACTTTGTAGTCCATGAAACAAGCTAAAAATATACGTTGTTTTGCAAAAAGTGAGAGCTACCTGAGGAAAGTGGGGGCTTTAAATAATTATTTCTTCAATGGTTTCTGAATTCAGTTTTATCTATACCTGAACGAATGATTTTTATGTCGTTTTGGGGATAATTTACACGCAGTTTTCGGGGGTGTCCTTAAAAAGTAGGGGGCTGCTGGGGACAGGCTGCGACTTTGGTCACTTGTACAAAGCACATCAGAGGAAGGTCTTGGCAGGGTCTTAACGAGTGTGTGTCCCGCGCTCTAGCCACGCTGTGCGACTGTCGCCAAGAGCACTCTGAGTGGGACAAACTCTTCATCATGCTGGAGAACTCGCAGATGAGGGAGAGCATGCTGCTGCAGGCCACCGACGATGTGCTCCGCGGCGAGCTGCAGAGGCTGCGGGCGGAGCTCGGCCGGCTGGCAGCGGCCCTCCTGGCCAGGCCGTGCACTTCCTTTGTCGGGGCGGCCGCCGAGGCCAGGCTGGCGCGCGCGCTGGACCGGCTACTGCAGGAAAGCCGAGATGCGGGCCGCCTCCTGGCGCGCCTGGAGGACGCGGGACCGCTTCGGGAGGCGGCCGGGCGCACCCTGGACGCGGTGCTCCTGGAGCTGCGGCGCACCAGGGCCGACCAGCGCGCTGTGCTGGGCTGGGCTGCTAGCCGCTGGCTGCCTGCAGGTAAGGAAGGACCCGAGGCGTGGGGACCTGCCCCTTCCGCGGGGATCCACGGGCGCGTCCCGCGCTGCCCATTCAGGCTGGAGTGAATGGGAAACTGCGTACACTTCTTGCCCCCCTCCTCCAATCCCTGCCTGCACTGGCCCGCTGGTGGGTGAAGTGCATACACCACCCCTTTCTCTGCCTAAACAAATCAGGCTGGAATGGATAGGAAACTGCACACACAGCACCCTTCTCTGAATGCATGCTCTCAGAGCGCAGGCACACCATGTCAGGCAGGCAGATCGCTTTTTAAAACAAATATACCTCAGCCCCAAGAACCCAAAGGACAGCGGGGCGGGGGGGTGGGGGGCGACGGAGTTAACCATCAGTCTGGAAATAGACAACAAGGCCCCTGACACCGGATCCCAGTACTCCCATTGGCGGTGTTGAACCGTGATCCCTCGCGCTGCTCAGCTTCCCTCCGTTAGGGATTTCCACATCTTCTCATTTTTTTCCTGCCCCACTTCTCGGGCGAGCTCTGGTTTCCCGCGCACTATTCCAGGGCCCAGGCTAACTTCCAGGGACCTTTTTCCCCCTCTGTCCAACTCCTCCTCCCTGCTTCTGAGCTAGACTCCAAGCTGAATGTGATTTCTTACAGACTCAGCAAAATTTCACAAGGATTCCCCAGCCCGCGGGGTCTGTGGAATTAGTTCCACCTTGAAGGTCAGAATACTGGGAAGTCAGGTACAGGAGTCAGAGTGTAGATGACCCGTCCACTTCCGTGAGAAAATACTGTACATAGCTTGTCAAAGTCCCCCTTCCCTCCCCATCTGCAACCCTCATAAACCCCCTAACAGACTTTGGGGCCACAAAGAATACACTGGAAAGCTAGTTAAAGAAATGGGAGAAGTGGCCACAGAACCACTCCTTTGTAATCAAAGATTCTGAGAAACAGTGATGTAAAATCCCCTGTGGATGTTTTAGAAAATCATTGTCCTTTGTAGGTAAATACAGCTAGCACTTTTCAGGAGAATCTCAGATACAGAAAATAATGACGCACACTACCATCTTGTGTTTCTAATGAAACAACTCTTCCAATGAGGTAAGGAGAAGAGTTCACAGGCAGGCTTGAGAACATGCTTCACTTAATATTACAGAACCCACACCAGAATAGTAGTTTGTTTGCTTGTTTGTTTGTTTTCCTGAATACTTCAGGACTGTTTTTCAGGACAAAGCCCAATTCTTTAAATATTAAGTAGGCCTCCAGAGAAAAAGCATGATATCAAGTCTAAAGCAGAACTCAGTGTGAGGGGAGACAAATGAGAATTCTAATTTTGTCATTATTTTAATGTATCGTATTTCTGATTTTACAAATTGTGTGAAAGTCATTGTACATATAATGTGCCCAAAAAGAAATAATTACTCAAATTTTCACCCTTGCCTCTGCTAGAATTTAGAATTCTGAACTTTAAAATGTAATTCTTATTCCATCCAATAATACTTTCACCTACATGCTATGATTTCCCCTCTCTTTGTCTCCTGCCAGGTTGGTTCCCAGGGGATTCCTAGCTATTCTGTGGTTGACCTCTTAATAACCTGCTTTTAATTTTGTTTGGTTTTGATAATATAATTACAAAGACTTATTAGTTAAAAGCCATTTCATCGGAGAGATTCTGACATTTTAAAGGGGTATCAAGCAACTCAATAACTGTCCCCTAAAGGAATTTCACAAAACTCTGCCAAC
The DNA here is from genome assembly GCA_036346955.1 of Dipus sagitta. NCBI lineage: Eukaryota > Metazoa > Chordata > Mammalia > Rodentia > Dipodidae > Dipus > Dipus sagitta. The sequence goes on from CM070781.1 coordinate 65,453,797, forward strand.
ATACAGCACCATTGTATGACCTTGAGTGGCTGCTGCAGGCTACAGGGAAGCTGGTCTCCTAGACACAATGATAGGCCATGGTGGCATGCAATCCTGACTGCCTGGCCTTGATGGAACAGGAAGGCAGTCAAGTAGATTGTAGTAGGTACACTGTTGAATGGCACTTTGCTAAAACGTACAAGGACAGGAGTATTTATTTCAATCCCCCGTGGACATGGTGATCTTTTGTTCTATGATTCTTATTTGACTTAATGGATGAAGCTGGAGAAGTCACACCTACAAAATTCATTGAACAGCTCCTCATTAAAAATTAGTTTAAGAAAACTTTGGTTTTAACTGTTTAATGAAATAATTTGAATTTTCAAGAGTGATAAAGCCAATTTTGTGCACTGGTATTGTAGTTGCTTTTATGTGAGTTTTTCTAACTCAATATTTTATTTGAATATTACCAAAAGATAAGATTTACATTTTTTTTAAAAAAAGAATATTTTATTGTTTTGAGAGCGGCAGAAAGAAAGAGAGAGAGAGAGAATGAGCATGCCAGAGCCTTCAGCCACTGCAAACAAACTCCAGGTGCATGTGCCCCCTTGTGCTTCTGTCTTACATGGGAACTGGGGAATCGAACCTGGGTCCTTAGGCTTTGCAGGCAAGCACCTTAACCACTAAGACATCTTTGTAGCTGAAGATTTACATTTTTTAATGTTTTCAGGACAGATCCTAGCTATCTCCAAGCCATTTAAAAGGGCTCATTTCACACAGACATTTGATTCCCCTAAGTTCTATATGTTCATTAGTCTTTCAAAGCTTTTCAGTGTTATCTTATAGCATCTCCCCTTTATGTTGGTACAAGGTGAACACCTAGTCCTAACTTAGTTCTCAAAGACTTTCTTATTTGATAGAGAGAGAGAGAGAGAGAGAGAGAAATTGAGATTAAAGGTTTCAGCACCACCATTTCTCAAGGACACCTGGATCTTCAGTATCTTCAGCTCCCAGAGGTGAGGTGACCTTGAGATGAGATTAGACTAAGCCCTCCCCCCATGTTCAAAAGTTCCTCCCTGCTAAGTATTCTTAGCAGTAACACATTCCCCAACCAGATACTTTGGAAGAATTTTCTCTTTTAAAGCTTTTCTATAACTATTGTTCATAAGCATGTGGACAGAGTAAGTTTTCAAGCTGATCCTTAGTCTGCCCAGTTCTTTTTTTTTTTTTTTCTTTATCTGACTTTAATGACTCAGCAGATTATCCAAGAACCAGGAAACATGTAATTTATTTTATGCAGACTTAAATCGTGCAGAAAAACACAAAATTCAGCAACATCATTAAAAGGCTTAGGTGTAAATTCTGAGAACCATCACAAAGAACTCCCCCTACCACCACCACCTCTTTCCTGCTTTCTGTGTAACTGAAAACTGCCATCACCAATGGCAAATGAACATGTCTGGCTGAATTTATGTACAAAAATTTATTTAGTTTGCTGCCCAGTTCTTGAGTGTCTTGCTCTTGCTGCTCAGGAAGGGCCTTTCATAAATAATGCTAAAGGCTGGAGAGCTGATGAGGCGCATTGATTGAATTCACATAGTACTAAGGAGCAGTAAAACAAGCCTAATGCAGGGGTTCTAGATGAAAAGGTACAATATCGTGTGTTAGTTAAGGATAAGGATGTGGCTGCTGTAAACAGACTTCTCAAGTTCAAACTTGAGTTTTAAAATGATAGCAGACAATTTAACTTTGCTTCAGGTAATTCCCATCTCTCAAGTGGGAATTAAAAGGCCATCTTTAAAGGTCAATTGGAGGATGGCTCAAAATGACATATACATTTATTAGAACAGTGTTTGGAACATCGTGAGTACTCAATGAACATTAGTCATCTTTGCAGTACAATGCTGCCTTTCAAAGGGGAGTTTTTAGCTGGGGTTGATGGCTTAGACCTGTGATCTCAGTACTTTGGAGGTGGAGTCAGGCGGATGAAGAGTTTAAGGTCATCCTCAAGTTACATAGCCAGTTTGAGGTGAGCCTGATCTATCTCAACCACCCTATAATAATAATATTAATAATAAAAAAATACAAAGCGTAGTTTGCGATAAACTCTGTAAAGTTCTCAAACATCCAAGAACACACAGCATATTAAAATGTGTTTCTCGTGAACATCTCTATTCTAGAACTTACTTTTAAAAGGTATGTTGATTATGGCTACCTGAAATGAGCTAGGTTTACTATTCTAGGAGGCTGCTGAGGATAGGAAGGGGGAAACAAGGTGGATTGTAAATCTTTGCAAATTATAGAATCATTATCCAAACTCATTCTGATTCAACATTCCAACAACATGATAAGAAAGAAAATAAGCTGATTGCACGGGGAGGTGGTTACTCAGCATGAATTGTGTTATTTTGTGGCTGAATGAGCTGGTTCTCTCCTTCTACTTATACATTGCTTTATTCAGATGTTTCACTGAAAAACAAGTCACTTTTCCTTACTCATTATCTACACCATAGAGATGGGTGGTGAGGCTCCTTTAAGTCCTAACACACCACTGCATATAGTCACCAATTAAATGCTTATGTTCAAATAACTGCCAGAATGACTCCCAATGAATCTGCATTTTACCCCTCACATTTTTTTCTTTTCTTTCTTTCTTTCTTTCTTTCTTTTTTTTTTTTTTTTTAACCCTAGGCTGTGAAACAGCGATTTTATTCCCAATGCGTTCCAAGAAGATTTTTGGTAGTGTTCATCCTGTGAGACCAATGAAGCTGGAGGCTTTCAGTACTTGCATTTGGGTCAAAGCCACCGATGTATTAAACAAAACCATCCTGTTCTCCTATGGCACCAAGAGAAATCCCTATGAGATCCAGCTGTACCTGAGCTCTCAGGCCCTGGTGTTTGTGGTGGGAGGAGAGAACAGGCTGGCTGCGGATGGCACGGTTTTCCTGGGAAAGTGGACCCACTTGTGTGGCACCTGGACTTCCGAGAATGGGAGCATGGCTTTGTGGGCCAGCGGGGAGCTGGTGGCCACAGCTGTGGGGATGGGCACAGGGCACATTGTTCCTGAGGGAGGAATCCTGCAGATTGGCCAAGAAAAGAATGGCTGCTGTGTGGGCGGGGGCTTTGATGAAACCTTAGCGTTTTCTGGAAGACTCACAGGCTTCAATATCTGGGACCGAGTGCTGAGCCCGGAGGAGATAAGCGAGCTTGGAGGAGAGGAGTCCTGTCACCTCCGGGGGGACATTGTGGGCTGGGGAGTCACCGAGATTCAGCCCCACGGAGGAGCGCAGTATGTGTCTTAAGTGTTGTGAAACCCCACTCGGAGCCAAAGAAGGAAACTTACACTAAATATTTGCCAGTTGGGAAACTCTGTAAACTTCAGTGCGCAGTAACACTCCAGGCTAATGGAGAGTGCTGAGAGTGGTCTTTTATTTATCTTGGCAAAATACTGGCTAAGCAGTTGAAGGGGAGACATTGGAGAAAGCTTTTGGGGATATTGTTACCAGACTTCATGCCATGGTGCTTTCAGATTAATGTTGTGTCTCTGCAGATAAACTCTCAAATAATTAAAAAAGACTGTACCGTGAACAGAAGGACGATTGTTTTACTTCGATTGATTTTGTTTTGGCCCGAGATGCATTTTACATTGGAAGGATACAAAACAAGACTTCTTGTCTGTCCATTGTTTATTGTTATTGCCATGTATCTTGTCACAAAAAAATGAGGATAAAATATATTTATGCTACAAAGTGACTTATTAACAATTAAAAATGTAGTTTATTGTGATAACTAGGTGCCCCTTTTTTTGGAGAAGATAGTTGTGTAAGTTATGTTGTAAAATGGATTTGTATTAATTTTATTTTTGTAAATTTCTACTGTAAATAAAATGTTTTATAAACTCCTTTGTGTCCTTCAATTGTAAGTTTAAGAGATTTTTTTTTAAAGTAAATGCACAGTTTTCTTTTTTCATTTAAACTGGGCAATTACTTTTCAGAGACTACTATGTACCAAGCAATAGTTAATATAGCTAGAAACAAACTGTGCTGTTATTATAAGCTTTGGCTTCTTAAAACATAATAAATACAATCTGGGCTAAGTAAATTCTGGGCATGACCAACCATGTCTGTAAACAGCCCGTGGTGGGAGCAGAGACTGAATTATTGCTGGGGTTTGCATACTGAAGACAACAGCCCCAGCTCTTGTTTTCTCAACAGAGGAATCAGGAAACTGAGGAGGAAATGAAGTCATGCGTAAGAGCGTACATGATTTACTGCACATTTGTCACATGAAATAAACCAGCATGTATCATAGTGTTCTCAGCTTCATGAGATGCCTGCAAGAAATGACTTAGGTCTATCATTACAGAGACCTAAGAATGTGGAACAACTCCGGTCCCCAAAGTATACCCATTCTCTTCCTCATAAGGGGAAGGACAGTCAAGCCCTTCTCACTCAGGAGTGGAGGGTGGATAAGGCTCCCCACTAAGCCAGTGATCTTCTCCTGAGGGTTCTATGCCAGGGCTGGGAGAAGAGCATGTCCAAGCTGCTGCTGAAATATGATAGAACCACAGTGACAAGGTACCCACTTGAAGACAGGGCCTGGACATCCACAGGCCATTTCCTGTTCGTGAGAAGTGGTAAATAAGGCCAATGGTAAATTTGTAACTAACCAGCTGAGTGACCTTAGATGCCATCTGGGATCTTCTCAGGAAGAGAAGGGTACCTTTCAGACATGAAGTGCCACGAATCTAAAATTTCAAGGATGCTCATGGAGTCAATACAGCCTCACCTTGCTCTTCAAGCCTACATAATCAGGCTCACGACTTTTACTTATGAGCTGACAGACCACTCTCATATTTCAAAATTGCATAGCTCAAGGTTCCTGGTACATTGGCCACATGCTAAGTCCTTGTGCTACTCCCCTTATGATGCGCCCTGTCAGCAGGAAGAAATACTGCACCCAAACTTAGGCAGGTTCTCACTTTCTTCTGCATGAATGTGATCTGTTTGAGACACCTCAGAAGATGGAGGCTAAGATAACTGCAAACTCATAATGTGACACACTTGTCAGGGTACATTAGCCTTTTTTAAAAATAGCAACTACCTGTTGAGAACAAAGAAGAAATAAACAGAAGAAAATACATACAGAAGTCCTTGCATTTGAAAGTAGAAGTGCATCTGGAAGGGCAGTGTCTGGGTAAGTACTTATGCCAAGGATTTAGTCTTTCATATCTATTTCCTTCTTTCCCTAACCCTAGAGCTCTAGTGTTGGTGGCATGCTTGCAGCTAGACATGGGATATGGCTAAGCTGTGACCAACGCTTTAATATTTCTCATCCTCTCTGACTAGAACATGGGAATGATGGCTGAGCAACTATTTTAGAGCATGAGATTTCATGCAAAAAAATGTAGACGCCTAGGTTCCTGGTAACTATGAAACTGCCAGGACCTCCCTGAGCTGTCTGCTCCTGGACTTCTTTGACAGGAGGGAAAAACACTATCTTCTTCTTGTTTTTAAATAATGCATTAATAAATGACCTCTTGATTTAAAAAATGTTAAAATAATGATTATTTGTAATTAACCTCATCTTTTAAAATTTCTATTTTTGCATGTTTTATAATATACATAAAATATTATCTTCTTTAACCCATTACTAATTGTTGATGCAATCTATTCCCCTTAATTCAAAAACAAATTAACAAGACAGGGGGCTAGAGAGACAGCTTAGCAGGTATGTGCATGTTGCAGTCAGGTTCATATTGCTGGCAGAAAACACCCAACCGAGCACAGTTTGTGGGGAAAAAAAGATTTATTTTGGCTACAGACTGTATTTTGGCTTACAGACTGGAGGGGAAGCTCTATGATGGCAGGGGAAAATGATGACAGAAGCAGAGGGTGGACATCACCTCCTGGCCAACATAAGGTGGACAACAGCAACAGGAGAGTGTGCCAAACACTGGCAAGAGGAAGCTGGTTACAACACTCATAAGCCCACCCCCAACAATACACTGCCTCTAGGAGGTATTAATTCCCAAATTGCTATCAGTTAGGAACCTAGCATTCAGAATACCAAAGTTTATGGGGGACACCTGAATCAAACTGCCACAGTGTGCTTGCCGCATAAGCATGTGGGCCTACGATCACCCAAGTTCTATTCCCCAGCACCCACATAAAAAGCTGGACATGACCATCTATGTCTGTAAACCAGCCCATGGTAGAGGGCTGAGACTGAAGAATTGCTGGAGCTTGTTTACTGAAGACAACGGCTCCAGCTCTTCTAGAATTGCCTTTGAAGTCAGCTAAGAAACAGCATTCCTAAAGTTCAAAATCTTGATTAAAGTAACTGTGTCTATTCACTTATCCAGTCTTGGATTCAGTGAACATGAATGGATGGGACTCCTGGTTCTTACATCAGTCTGATAAGTCTGCCTGCAGTGTGGAAGAAAGCTTGCTGGGTCAGAAATCTAGCCTTTCAACCCTGGCACCACCTAGCGTTACTAATTATAAGACATAGTCAGCTGATCTTTCTGCATCTTATTCAGTAGCAAAACTTGCCTTCTCAATGAGGGTTATTAAGCAGATATTGTATTGTACATAAAATTGTTTTCTGACCATAAATATATCTGAAATTAAATACATATTTTAAAAATGTTTTTCATCTTGTTTCCAGTGTATTAAAACATAAATAAGTGAACAAACAAAAATGGGAAATGCTTGAGCATTAGGATTCCTTCACATTGTGTGTGTGTGTGTGTGTGTGTGTGTGTGTGTGTGTGTGTGTGTGTGTGTGTGAATGTGTGTATGTGTTCGGCGGTGACTTTCAGAGCTCTGCACGCAGATACCCTCTGCTGGGCAGGCTTCTTCTACTTCACAGCTACCTCTGCTGGCGAAATCGGGAAGTGCAAACCGACTTTATCAGATCCAAGATTATCAGTCCCCAAAGAGGTTCTTTTCTCTTCCCAAGTATTTCTATTCTTTGATCCATACTTGGATTGACTTTTTACAATGTTGTATCTAACGTTTTCCTGCGTATGTTATTATTCGAGTTGAGTGTGTGTTATAGAATTGCTTAGTAGCTTACTGCCTAGTATATTTGACTAGCAAATATTTTCCTAACAACCTGTGAGATGGTCAATGTAAAACCTTTTCCTTTAATAATACTTGTAGAATGAATTTTTAATGCCTAGGGATCTCTTTAGGGATTATGAAACTCCATGATGATATGGTCCTGCCTCTAATATTTTAATATGAACTTGGCACATGACAAGTATATGACAGTTATGCAAGTAGTGGCAATGATGGGGATGATAAGGAAAAAGAATCATAGTAATCACTGGGGAATTTTGGGGCGTTATGAAAAATACAGATGTTTTATCTATCTAATCATCACACCACACACACACACACACACACACACACACACACAAACACGTACATGTGTTTAATACATGTGGAGGCAGTGCTCTATCTCCATATTCCTAGAGACACCTAACCAATCAGTGCTCTTTGAATTTTGTCTCACATAAAGAATGAAATGGAGTAAGTCTATCATAATTAACTAGGCAATATTTTCTAGGCTGTTACCAGCAAGTCAGAAAGAAATCTGGACTCTTTCTGAGACAATATCACATTTTCTTTTCACAGATTTTCCACTTAAGTTTCAAATCATTTGAGGTCATCTTGTGACTTGTGCCAGATAATCATGTAAAAGACAAAAAGAGATGGAGAGGCATATTTCATTGTTATGACCACCAATTTCAGACTTGGCAGCAATGTACATTGTATCACAGAGTTCCAAGTCAATATTTGAAGAGATCTTTCATATAAACCCTCAATAACCACTTGAAATTGGAGATTTCCTCACTTTAAAGGCTGTAGATAATATATCAGATGCACTAAGCATTGGATGTACTCTTATTTTTTAATATTGGGCAAGCAATATATCCCATACCCATATAGAAAAACAAGTTTGGAGAACTATTCAGGACCTCTTCTCTGAAAAGGTTCTGATGTTAGAACATGACAAATTTATCTCTGATATCACTTAAGCAGAAAAGAAATTGATTACCCAAGTGACATTCTTGCCTTAGTTATTTTTTAATTAATTAATTAATTTGATAGAGAGAGGGAGGGATGGAGGGTGGGAGAGAGAGAGAGAGAGAGATGCAGATATGCAGAGATAATAAGTGTGCCAGGACCTCCAGCCACTGCAAACAAACTCCAGACACATGTGCCTCTTTGTGCATCTGGCTTACGTGGGTACTAGGGAATCAAACCTGGATCCTTAGGCTTCACAGGCAAGCACCTTAACTGCTAAGCCATCTCTCCAGCCCTTGGATTATTTTAAAAATACTAATATTTCTTATAAAATAGAAACTCAGAACACAGGAAAATCTAAGTATCACACATAACCATAAAGTAAAGATTGATGGATTCAACTATAAAGTCTGCTGGGCATGGTGGCACAGGCCTTTAATTCTAGCATTTGAAGTGAAAGGTAGGAGGATCATTGTAAGTTCAAGGCCAGTCTGGAACTATAGAGTGAATTCCAGGTCAGCCTTAGCTAAAGTGAGAGCCTCCCTTGAAAAAAAATCTGCATAAATGAGTTTTATTTAAAGTCAAATGTTAAAAGATAAACAAAAATTGGAATTTGTGCCAGAAAGGCTTAAATGTTTTAAACTTTAAAACTTTTAAAAAAATGTTTTTGGGCTGGAGAGATGGCTTAGTGGTTAAGGCGCTTGCCTGTGAAGCCTAAGGACACATGTGTGATCTCTTTCCAGATCCCACATAAGCCAGATGCACAAAGGTGAGTCAAAAGTAAGGTCACACATGCTCACTAGATGCCGCAAGAGTCTGGAGTTCGACTGCAGTGGCCTATTCTCTCTCTCTTTAATATTTGCTAGTACAGAGAAATAAAAGACAGACCGACAGAATGGGTACGCCAAGGCAACCAAATTCCAGAGTCATGCTCCACTCTGTGCATCTGGCTATATACGTGTACTAGGGAATCAATCCCTGGTAGTTAGGTTTTGCATGCAGGCGCCTTAACTGCTGAGCCATCCCCACAGCTCTTAAATATTTTTTGATATATAAAGAACTCCTAAGTCAGTGGAGGGAAGCACCAATAATATCAGTCTTGCTGGATGATTATAAACAAATCCCCAAATTTTAATGGCTTAAATGACAAAAATTTATTTCTTAGCAGAGCTTTGTTTTCACTGTGGGTCATTTCGGCTGTTTTCCATGATCCCTTCACTAGATGGTTTAGGATTACCCTGGCACATTCTTAGTAACTGCTTGCCTTGATTGTTAATTCAAGGAAAGACATCAAATCTCTTCCTATTATCAAATCTCTTCCTATTAGGTATAATTTTACTCTAAGCTTTTTTTTTGTTTGTTTGTTTTTGTTTTTGTTTTTGTTTTTCGAGGTAGGGTCTCACTCTAGCCAAGGTTGACCTGGAATTCACTTTGTATTCTCAGGGTGGCCTCAAACTCATGACAATCCTTCTACCTCTACATCCCGAGTGCTGGGATTAAAGGCATGTGCCACAATACCCAGCTTATCTAAGCTTCTTTTGTAGATGTCCTTTGTCTGAGATTAATGAATGAAAGATTTAAAATTCCACTTTTAAATTTAAGACTATTCCACTTGGATAAAATTTATGTATGTTGTGACATGAACTATCTTAGAACATTGGTTAAGTGATCTACTTTTCTTCACTGCAAAGATTCCCTGTTATATAAACATTCCATCTCTATTCTGTTTTCATGGTGTTGCACCAGTACTATGTTGCCTTAATTACTGTTTCAGTGTCTTGATACCTAGTAGGAAAATTATTGTCTCCTCCCCCCATACAACTACCATCTTTTCCTTGTACGAGATTGTTTGGGCCTTATCATATTTGTGAATTTTAAAATCTTTCATAGAAATTTCAGTTGGTATTTTACTAAAATTTTACTAGATATATTGAAAATTATATTGAAAAAACACCATTGCTACATCCAGTACTCCCATCTATGAATACAAACATGGTATATTGTCCTACATGTTTATCCTTTATTTGAGTGCTTTCAAAAAAGATTCAAAATTTTATTCTTAAAGGTTACATATGTCATTTTCTCTAAATATTGTGTACTTTCCCTACTTTAAATAAGATTTTTAAAAATATATGTTCAACGTATTGCTTCTTTCATATAGAAAAACAACTGACTTCTATAAGTTGATCTCATTTCCCACAATTTTACTATTGTATTTATTGTGTCTAAAATTTTTTTGGAGAGTATTGGATTTTATACTATAGAAATCATATTTCATAGATATAATACTTGTAATTTATTTTTGATTGTTATAATGTTAGTTAATTTTATGGTTGAATTTAGGCTTTCCAGTTCCATGATAAATACAAATAGATATAGTAACATGTTTGTCTCATTCCTGACTTTAAAGACATGCTTTGACTGTGTCATTTTAACACACAAATATCTTCTGAATCAACTTAAGGAAGTTCTCCAGTATTTCTAGTTTGTATTTTTTTCAGAAGCATATTATGAATTTTATAAGACTTTGTACTGATAGCATGATCTTTCTGCCACAATTTTTTACAATGGGAGAATTAATTCTGAATATTAAGGCATCTTACATTCCTAGGCCAAACCCAACTTGGTAATTATGCATTTTATAAAATGGGGCTAGCAAGAGTTTCTCTCTCATAAACTATGAGGAGAGAACAATTTAAAAAATAAGTTCTGGGAATATAGTAAGCACCTGGTAAGTGTTGAATGTTTTCTTTAAGTATTGCCAGAATCATTTTTCTACAACTTTTGATCTGTGCATCTATGTTCATGAATAAGGTGAATGTGTATTTTTTTTCTCATAAAAGTTATTGTCTGGTGTTGATATCATGACTATACCAGACTTTTAGAATTAGTTGGAGAATGTACTTCTTTTCAATTATCTGAAGAGTTTAGATAAGATGTAATTATCCATTCCTTACCTATTTCTTATAATTTGATTATAAAGATAAATGGGGCAAGATTTTTTAAATTAAAAAATATTTTGGTGGGTTGACATAAAAATATAAATATAGGAGTGGGAAGGTATCTCTGCAGTTAAAGTCACTTGCTTACAAAAGCCTGCCAAATCAGGCTCAAATACCCAGTACCCATGTAAATCCAGGTACATCAAGTGGCACATGCATTTAGAATGTATTTGCAGCAGCAAGAGGTCCTGGCACACCCATTCATATTCTCTTTCTCTCTCTCTCAATTCTCTTTACAAATAAGTAAGTATAATTGCCCTGTTTGACATGTTGATATTCAGATTTTCTAACCCTGAGCTCTCAAGTATCAATGAAGATACATATCATCTACTCATACCTCTAATCCTTCTGCTACAAAGGACCTTTTGTAATATGCTTCTCATGGAGAATTCAGAGGATAAGTGGAGTCTAAACAATTTGAATATAATAAAGTTATATTTAGATTTAATGGGAAATGGATATTACATATATAATTGCTAATAATAAACAAGATAAAAAATCGACTTAGACTTCTTGAAACATTTACCTTCAAGGGAAAATACATAAGCCTATTAGAGAAGGATTTTCATAATAGAATTATATATATATATATATATATATATATATATATATATATATATAGCATTTGAGTTGGAATCAGGGACAAGCATATGTATAATATGACTCTAAATGTGTAATTAATGAAATCATACCAGGTAGGCTCCACAGGCACAACAAGGCTCCCCATTCCCATTGGGTCAACTTTTAAATCATTGTTTTAAAATAAAGACCAGAGTGGCACTGTTTATAAACTTTACAGATGGCAAAAACCTTGGAAGAACAGTATATGCAATGAGATGCAAAACAAAATAAAAACCCAGCATCTAATAAGATCTTTACCTGGGGAAACAGTGAGCTGAATCTCATCAGGAAAAAAGTAAATAACTATGTAGGTAAGTACTTATAAAAAGCTTAAGACAAAAACCAAACAACCCAGAGTATGTCTGCTATTGCTGAATGTACTGAAAGAACTTGTATTAGTTTTTAAACTTTGGAGATTTAGTGGACAATAAGCTCAACAGACGTGAAAAATGTGTTTATGTGGCCACTCAGAAAAATAGTGAATTTAATTTTAAGGTTATATTGGCAAATTTAGCTTTGAGATAGGGAGATACAGCCATTTTAGTTCTCACAGACAAGACTGAACTTGGGATATTATGATTAACTGTGGACTGTACACATTGTGGTTCCAGTAAACAAAGAGAATTCAAAAGTAGGCAGGCAGTGTGGAGGAGGGACCAGGGTGCATCTTGCAAAGTGACTCAGAATTGTTATATGTGGGTCAGTGAGCTAAGGCAGAATGGAACCTGGTTGTTATGACTGAGGAAGGGAGGTGTGGAGCAGAGGAGTGTCGAGATACAATGTTCCAATCTTTGAAAGTGTCTCATGTGAAACAGGCCGAATGGGAAGGCCTTAGCGAAAATGGGAGGCTGAAGGGAGAGAATATCTAATTCATCATAATAAATATTGAATACTCAGATTTTTCCAGGCATAATGCAGGATTTCATAAGAAATAGTAGGTTTCCTTATACAAAAGGAATAATCATAAAATATGATTATCATCATCATCATCTTAGCTATATTTATTGAGTTAACAAGTGACATTATCTCATGCCACTGTCCCAACATTTTTATTTTCACACAAGGAAACAGAGGCTCAGAAAGATTAAAATGCAGCCAGAAATCAATGGAGCTGAGGTTCAACGGCAGCAGTGGGCTTTGGGGTGAAATGGCTAGAGCATCAGTCTTATTTTAACTTCCTTATGATTCAGCTTGCTCTTCTATAACATGACACACTGGAAACTTGTGGTTTCAATAGGCCTGCTATTCATTCACATGACTGTTGGTGGCGGTCTGGATTGTTCTGGAATCCACTCCTTCATGACTCCTACTCTTGTGGTGCCAGTGCAGCTGACTCACATCTTCTTTTCTGTGGGTGGCTGGTTATTTTAAGTGTAGAGGATGGACATGCAATATCCACTGGCAATAATAATGGTGTTAGTTCAGAAATGGTCAGGTGGCCCGTGTTGGAGAAAGCTGAAGAAATGAGATTGGATGTGGGCTTGTGAACTGGAATACATGAAGACCCTCACTGTGAACACAAAAGAAAAGCAATCTAAGGGAGCAGGGATGAGCCATGGCTTTTGGAATTACCAATGAACCTTGAGCCAAGTCAGATGGGTAGTCTGATCCTCATGGGCTTCCAGTCATGTGCCAATGAGGAGTGCTCCTCTTTCCTATCTTCGTCTTGTTTCTTCCCCACTCTCTTCATCAAGCTGTTTATACTAGGGTCTTCTGTCACTATAAATGTGACTAGCTGGTAAAATGGGATTATCATAGCATCTTTGTTATGGAATATTTATGGGTATTAAATGATCTAGTGGATGCAAATAGATCTATATAATCTTTGACATGAAGAGGATATGCAATACATTTTCCCATTATGTGATTCTCATTGAGTGGATGGCCATTCAGATTTTTTTTTTTGTAAGAGTATAGGAATGAACACTAGGATACTATAATTCAAAAAAGAGGGTTTAAAGTTGAGAAGAAACCACTAATAATACAGAATGAAGTCCCAGTGATGACTGTCAAAGCTGTTTGCAAGGCAAAGAACTCATGCTCAAACTCTCTTCTGCTTTGCAGCCTATAAAGTGAGGCATAGGTCTGCAGTCACATCACTCCTAAAAACCCAAACCCTGAACTACATAACCCCAACCACTCATAGGCTAAATTATCACTCATTTATGGTAATTTTTATAGTGCCAGATCAAATAAACCAAACCATTTGTTTATTTCAAAGGCTCGCAGTGAGGTTAGACAATGTATTTTGTGTGTCAAAGATTTCCTTGTCATTGAAAGGGCATTAAAAACAACCTCGCATGAATGAGCTCAGCTCTTGGCAGCTGTAAAGAGATAATTCAATTTTTTTCATGAATCTATTACTTGCAAGTCCACTTATCATAGTTTTAAAATGCTTGATGTGTGTGTTTGTAATTCCTATGAAATTTATTCCAAAAATGTTTCTAAGGTGATAAGAAAAAAAAAGTATAATTGCTTTTCTGGAGTCTTAGCAAATTGAATCACATGTAAAGTAAAATTAGTAATTTAATCCTGTAGCCAAAGGAAATTATAAATGAAAATGCTTTCTAGTATTATTAATGATAAATCTTTAGGTGAGCACAGGTTAGTCAGCCTCTTACTGGCATTCAAACAGTTCTGGGATCTGGTAGGCCCTGAGTGGGGTGAAGAAGCCTTCTTAGAAATCTTTGATGCAAACCATGCTTATCCCCTTTAGCCCATTAAGCTCTCACTGTTCGTTGGAGAATCAGTTTTCTTTTTTACAGCAGGCAATGGAAACCAGGAAGAGCCAAAATCCATAAACGTGAAAAGAAAAGATAGCCGATTCCCTATCGTGAGATGAGCCACTTTTCATACATCAGTCAGGATCCAGGTGACAGCATAGAGGAACCGGAAAGTTAAACATGAGTGCTGCTCTCTTGGTGAGTTTAACAACCTGTGCCAGGTAGGTGGTGACAGACACTGAGGACACTCAAAATGTATCACAGCAAAAATCCAGAAGTTGCTGAGAGCTTAATAGTAATGTAGACTTACAACATACCTGCCAAGGCTCAGGGAGCATTGTGGAAGAGGGGGCAGAAAGATTGTAAGAACCACAGGGTGGGAAGGAATACCCAGAGGCCTTTCCCCTCCACAATGGCTTACTGCTGCATTCATAACCCATAACCCCATAGTGAATAGCAATAACCCATTAAGGAGGGCCCTCAGTGGAATGGGGGAGGAGAGGAGGGAAATGAGATTAACACATATGTTCATACAATAACATTTCTAATTAATAAAAATAATAAAAGAAAAGAAGAAATATCTGATACAACTAGCTCAAGGTAGGAATAAAACCTTAGTCATTTACAGGCAATAGGTATTGTGAGAATTGGAGGATTAATTTTTTGGTAATCCCAGCTCCTGGATAGACTGTTTGATATCAGGGAAAGGAAAGAGAGGATTTTAATTTTATTTTTGTGGTAATGGAGGTTGAGTCTTGGACTTGGGTATCTAGGCTAGTTCTCCATCATTGAGCTATATATATCCCTGCAAAGAGAGTTTTAGATAACACAAACCCATCTATTTTACTGTAAAAGTGCAAATACAGCTTGATACTGGAAAAATGCAACCTGCTCTGGGGCCTTTCTATCAGAGTGCAACACCAAGGAATAAGACTGCGGTTCTGCTAGACGCTGCCCCATGGAATTCCTGGCTGAGGGCTGGTGGCTCCTGAAGCATCAGATGAGTGAATAACCACATCAGGCACAGGCTGCTAGCTTGGCAGGGCTGCAGGGGACTTGCAGCAGGAGTCCTACTCCAGGAGCTCCATGGCAGCCTTGAGCCTGCTGGGCACTGGGTGGTAGAGGAGGATTTGGCTCTCACACTGAGCATGCGGGGAAGCACAGTATTGGGGTTAGCTAGGGACATCTGGGACACAGCACACAAGGAATACATTGAGAACTCCAAGAAATATTAGCACTAGGAGCACTAGTATTGTCAATTATTAAATCACCACTATATGTGCTTAGACACCAATGGGACTTCATGTATTTTTATTAATGTAGACAGGGACATCTAGGTATATATCAAATACTGCCATATAGTGTTCTTTGACCCAAAAATGCAAAAAACATAAAAACACAGTTTTTTTGTTTTGTTTTGGTTTTGTTTTTTTTGAGGTAGGGTCTCACTCTAGCCCAGGCTGACCTGGAATTCACTATGGAGTCTCAGGGTGGCCTTGAACTCACAGTGATCCTCCTACCTCTGCCTCCAGAGTGCTGGGATTAAAGGCGTGCTCCACCACACCCGGCAACACAGTTTTTGATATATCTGAAATCAAAGTAAAAAAGAAGACAAGGGGATATTTTGTGTGGATTAGTTTGGCCTTCTCTTTGATGCAAATGCTGGAGCAATTAAAAGAGCTATCCCACAGGGACTGACTGGAGACCTTCATGACCCCACAGTGACTACTATAACCCTATTGAGGAGGACACCCATGGTAATGGGAGTTGGGGTGGGGTGAGGGGAAAATAGTGTATAACCTGTTATAATAGATAAAAAATAAAACTTAAGAAAACATTATCCTAATTGATTTCTGTGGTAATATTTTATGCACTTGTATATCTCCAAACCATGTTCACATTTGAGAAGTTATTACATGCTTTCTCATGTATTTTAGCTAATCAAAGATGTTTCTTAGAATCAATGAAAGAAATGATTTTCCATCTACTACTGACCACAGTGGGACCTGTCAGACTCCCTCACCAAGACAAGCATTCCACAGCCAGAAGTTAGACACAAGGACCAGAATCATGGGCAGCATGGCTCTCCAGAGTGAGAAATGTAGGACTGGAAGGAAGGAACCCTACACCTGAGTAAGTCCAAGCATTCGTCTGCTAAATGAAGAGACAGGCTTAGGTGGCCCAGGTAACCTCGTGGCATGCTCACAAGTCTTCTTTCTTAGAAGAAAATCTAACTGTCTCTCCTTACACTAGACCTCCCTCCCTCTTACAAGCCATAACAACTGTAAAAATACTTTCTAGCAACTCAGTCCTCTCCCTGCCCTGGGGCTCAATTTCTGGCTATACCTTGGAGAATGCTCTTTACTATTACTTCTGTGTGACCAGCTAGGAGGTCGGCCTTGGAGATTAAAGCCAGGGACAGGTAGTTGGACATGTTCTTGTTGCCTTTGTGGAGGAATTTCACTGCAATGGGGATGGCTAATACCATCACAGGGGTCCAGTTGTAATTCTGAAGAAATGTAATAAAACAACAAACAAGGGACTCATTGTTCATTCATTATTCATTCACCCACAAAATACTTACTGAGCAAAGCTCCCAGAATATGGCTATAAAAACAAAGAACTTGCCCTGTTTACTTTGTATGTGGAAACTCTTGGTTGTTGAGGGAAGACTTAAGATGGACAGGTAGCTGACAGCCCAAGTTAATGAAGGCCAAGGCAAGAGAAGTGCAGGATGCTAAGGGAGCAAAGAAGGAGAATTTAACTTAGTCAGGGATGTCCAAAAAGACTTCTCAAACTCTTAGCTGGGCGCAGAGGACTGAACAGGTTAGGGGTGAGGAAGAAAGAGCTAATGCAGAGGCAGAGAGGTGAGAGAGCAACGGGCACACCTGGGGAGCTGGAAATAATCCCATATGGCTGTGGTGTGTTCTGTGTGAGTAATTTAGGGGGCTGGGAGAGTTGAGAGAGGGTCAGGAGAGGCAAACAAGGGTATGGTTATTTATGCAAGCTAGGCCAAGGAGTTTGGAATTAATTTTGAGAGTAATCAGGAATAGCCCAGGAAAGGAAAAGCTGATCTGATTTATATGTGAGAAAAACACCAAAGGAATGTTGACAAGTTGCATTCTGTTTGTAAAAACATCCGTCTTGTCAGGTGATCACCGAGATGTCACTCAACTCTCTAGGTCTCACTTGTAACAGTTTCTGATAAACAGATCTGATAGTAGACCTTACATCAACTTCCTGGTACACATACAGAAAGCCTGTCTAGGCTGCTGAGGGATCACTGTCATTTCAAAGAAGGTCAAATAAGGGCCACCATCCAACTGGGGGTTAACGTTGAGTAATCAATGTCAGGCTCATCTGCGTCAGACTATGGTCACTAAAGGAAAATGTACAAGGGTGAGCAAGAATACTAGGATAGAAACTGCTGACTAGCCATCAATAACTATTCATTTTCTTTTCCCTTTAGAAAGAAATCCTAGAATTTCTGCTGGCATTTGGTTCAAAGCTAGAGACAGGGTTTCTCAGCCTTTGTAAATAGAGGTGGTGATATGTATAGTTTTAGACAACAGGAGAGCAATGGCATTGGTATATTTAGCTTCTAAGCTTCTATTATGCTGAATATTCCTTTTCTGACTTTAAAGATAGTTGGAACAAAAATTTGGTAACTGAAGCAATCACCTTAGACCAAGACTAGTTAGAAATTGCTGAATACTAGAGAGCCACCACCTTTGTACTTGGACTCTTTTTTTTTCTTTTTTTTTTAAGATTTATTATTTTTTTTATTTTTCCACTTTTTTTCTTTATTAGTTAGTTTTGTATACAGCAAATACAGTCAGTTTGGTACCATTATTAGGCTCATCTGTGACCTACCCCCTCCCCTTGGCCCCTCCTTGTTGAGGTATATGGGCCATGCATTGTGGAGTTAGCCCACAGTTATGGGTAAGATAAATGTCTCTGCATATCATGACCCAACATGTGACTCTGACATTCTTTCCGCCCCCTCTTCCACAAAATTTCCCTGAGCCATGTTGGGTTCATTTTTGGTCTGCTTCAGTGATGAGGTGTTGGGGGCCTCTGAGGCTCTGGCTCTCTGATTTGGTAGGAGTTGATTTTTCTCTGTGTTGATCTCCTTCCCCCTTGTGCTGGTATCCGGTTCATCAGGAAAACAGCAACCTTGCTTGTTTCGCCAATTTTTCTTAGTTTCAGCCAGGGCCCTTTTGAGGTATGATGGGGTGGCTCTCTCCTTAGGATCTACATCTATCTGAAAAAGAGAAGCAGATTCTCCAATGGAGAGTAAGTTAGCACCAGGACAAATGAGATAACCCTTACTTTTTTTTATAGAGAATTTAATAGGTGTAGGCCCTCTTGTAGCCCACAATTGATGGTAGCTTGATATTGGAGAATGGGCTTATGTTTGGATATGGTTCTGACTTGTTTCCCAAACATAATATAAGTCAGGGCCACTTTCATCCTTAAAGTTTCCTGGGAAGCATGAAGAGACAGTTATGCCCTTAGGTAACATGAGATGTAGAATTTCCCTTTAGCACATCAAATCCTACAATAAGGACAAAGGGAAGACAGAAAGGCAAAGATTACCATTTCTACACAGGGTTTCTGAGCAATATTGTATCATTTTAGAACTGGGACAAGTGGACCAAATGGATACTTACATGGGAGAAAAGATTATTTTGAACCTTATACCAATTAGAAAAAAATAAATTCCAGATAGATTGTATATATAAAAGTAAAAAATAAAAAATAGGTGGAAATAAGAATAGATGGCCTCTGGATCAGAGATTTTCTTATGCCTAACATAAAAAATACTAACATAATAAAAGAAAAAGTCATAAAGTGGATAAAAGTAACAACTTCTAATCAAACTATATGTTTAATAAAATGGTAAGGTAATCCAAAGAATGGCAGAAGATATTTGTAATACATTTATCCAACAAAGGTCTATTTGTACACAGAGTATAGACAAAGAAACTGTGGATCAATAAGAAAAGTCATCCACTAAATGAAAAGTTAGATGAGGATTTAAATAGATGCTTTACACATAAAGATATAAAACTAATTCAAACATGAAAGTGTGCTCCATTTCAGTAATGATTAATTATGGTATGGGCTTTAATGACAGATTTTTGTTTACTGAGTATTCATTAAGATATGATATGAGGGCTGGAGAGATTGCTTAGTGGTTAAGGCACTTGCTGGCAAAGCTGAGGGACCCAGGTTTGATTCCCCAGTACCCACATAAAGACAGATGCACAAGGTGGCATATGTGTCTGGAGTTCATTTTCAGTGGCTAGGAGGCCCTGGTACTCCCATTTTCTCTCTCTGTTTCCCTCTCTGTCTCTCTTTATCTACCTCTGCCTCTCTCTCTCTCCCAAATAAATAATAAATATTTTTTAAAAAGATAGAATATGAACTCTTCCTGGAAAAGACAACAGTTATATAAAATCAAATGTCAGCTATTTTAAGTGAAATGAAAAGTTGGATTAAGTATTGGATTGGATATTGTATACATATCTAGACAACTCCTATGTTAGGATTTTATAAATGACAATGACATATAGTGGTAGGTTCAATGAAGTCAATAGTAAAATAATGGTGGTGACAGTCAGAAAGATCTACTTACACTGAGTAGGGAATTCAGGTAATATAAATATTGTGGAATAGCTGAAACATGCAAATGTTAGTGAGTCTTGGGAATAATAGCATTTGTTAGTCCATAAATACTTTTTTGTTATTTAATAAAAGCAAGCTACTGAGCAGAATTTATTTTTCTTAATTTCATGCTTCAAACTCACATCATATGCATTAAGTAACCCCGTCCTTTCTTTTGAGGACCCTCCCACTCTTGGAAGTTTTCCTTGACTTCTTTAATCTACTTTTGACCTGTTTAAAAAGATTTCCACATTGCATCAGAATTTGGAAAATTACAACTTAGCTAATTTTCCTTGTCAACAGCAGAATATGGGTATCAAATTAGTAGCATTAACAGCTATTAGTATTTTTACCCTTTGGCTGAGATTACACCTTTTGTCTTACCCTCCCTAAATTGTACTTAATCACCAAAAGCATCAGAGCCACTGGAACCAAGCACTGTCTCATTAGGATTGGTGAAAGCAAAAATGAATCTTTGGGTTTAAAGACTGGGGAATAGAGTGGAGATCCTGTACTGCATTTTTAATCTTACAAATAGGAAATGTCTTAGCAGCTTAAATATTTTTTAAAATTTTTTATTAACAACTTCCATGATTATAAAAAATACCCCGTGGTGATACCCTCCCTCCCCCCACTTACCCCTTTGAAACTCCACTTTCCATCATACCCCCTCCCCATCTCAATCAGTCTCTCTTTTACTTTTGATGTCTTGATCTTTTCCTCCTCTTATGATGGTCTTATGCAGGTAGTATCAGGCACTGTGAGGCCATGGATATCCAGGCCATTATATCTTTTAATATAAGCTTAATATTAGGTTTTACTTTGATATGTAGCTTAAAACCAAATCAATTGTACATACACTGGCACTTTAGCATGAGGGTAAGCTTCTTTAAAATAATTGGGGATCTTTAAAATTAGGCCCTAGTAGAAAAAAAAAAAAAGTTCATGGTCATACATCCAGCAAATTCATACTAAAAATAGTCTTTTTGTAGGATGAAAGAAAACTTTATATATGTTACAAGCTTATTACATGTATTTACATAGCTCTTTCTTCTCTAGGTACTTAAAACAGTTTAAAAAAAATTAGTCTGTTTGCAGGCAGATGCATATCCACTATACTTAAGAAACGGGCAAAGCCAGGCATGGTGGCACACACCTTTAATCCCAGCGCACTTGGGAGGCTGAGGTAGTATCACTGAGTTCAGGGCCAGCCTGGGCTAGAGTGGGATCCAAAAACAGGGCCACCATAAATACTTTTTGAAGTCACAGAAAATATTACTGGTATGGTTTTTCTCCTACTAGACTCCTATTCAACATCCATTCATCCTTCTTTTGAAGACTTTAATCCTTCTCTGGGGAACTTCTAGGTACTTTATTCTAATGATGGTGTTTCCAAGACAGATTCAAGGACTCACATACTTGCCCACCAGAGAATCATATTTTCCTTGCTGGATCAAGAATAGGCACTTCAAGTTTAAATAAGGAGTCATGAAGGACTCTCTGAAAGGGATTCTGTGTTTCCTACTGGACTCAAGGTGTTGAAGAGAGAAGATTATGAGTAGCTTCCACTATCATGTGACCTCATAGGTGGGCGATAACTTGTATTAAACTTGAGGAACTAGGTGTGGTGGTGCATGCCTTTAATCCCAGCACTAAGGAGGCAGAGGTAGGAAGATAGCCATAAGTTCAAAGCCAACATAAGACTACATAGTGAAGAGGGACTCTACCTTGAAAAACCAAACCAAACCAAAACAAAACAAAACAAAAAATTTGAGGAAACATGGTTCTTTTTTTTTGGTTTTCTGAGGTAGGGTCTCACTCTAGCTCAGACTAACCTGGAATTCACTATGCAGTCTCAGGGTGGCCTCAAACTCTGGGTGATACTCCTACCTCTGCCTCCCAAGTGCTGGGATTAAAGGCATGCACCACTACTCCTGGCAAAACATGGTTCTATTTGAGAGATGAGCTGTAAGAAACTAGTGTCCTGTTAATATCATTTGAGCTAAGTGTAATATACTGCACCTGAGGCCAGTTCCATACCTAAGTTTTTTCTAAATGATCCAATTAAATCTCTTTTGCTTAAGCTTTCTCCTCCCTTGTCACCAGTAATAATAAATGTACTGGCAAATTTTCAATAGATTCCTGTACTTTATCCATTTTCTAGATGTAGGGTCTAAAGTGTTAGAACCAGGGCCTGCAGTAAAACTCCAGTGGCTTCTCTGCAAGCTTTTCTCTGTGTTGTCCCTCCCCATCTCCATTTCCAGTGAGTTTAGTTGGGCTTACTGAGTGGCCATTGCTAGTATGATAGGTTATGATACCTCCCTGGGAAGCTGTCTATTCCCCTCTCTTAGGGCTGTACTTCACCTTGAGAAGTTCTGGCATATGTCATACCAAACTGTTTGGATTTACCAGGGCTAACCTACAAAGAATTTTCAGAAGTAGGTAATAGTGAGGCCAGTGTACTAGTGGGGACATTCCTTAATGAGACCTAGGACATCCCTTTCCCATTGTTAGGACACCAAGCAGTCATACCAGAGTGTTCACTCATAGGCACAAAGTCAGATCAGAACAGAGCAGAAAGAGGCCCTAAGGGACATTTCATTAAGGCCATGGTGAAACATGATTCAAATGACTCTTGCCCTACAATGGAATCTCCATTTGTGATGACAGGAACATCCTATCCATCAAATTGAGTTTCTAGCCCCTTCCCTGTAATGCTGAATAAATATGCTAAAATAATGATCCTATGTTGAGCATCATCCTTTGTTCGTACACCTTCAGACTGTGGTGTCTAACAAGATTAATGGATATTTTCACTTTTTCAGTTATATACCTGATCCTTTGATCCTTAGTCTCATCTTGGATTGCTACTATAGCTATACAATATCTCCATTACATGTGGGATTCTGATAGTTTCATTTTTGTCTTTTGTGTATATGTAATATATGTGGTATGTGTGCAAGTGTACACATGTGTGTAGGCCAGGGTAGGGTGTCCAGTGCCCACTTCTATTGTTCTTCATCCTTATTACCTTGAGATGGAATCTCTCACTGACCCTGAGCTTTGGGCTAGACTGAATAACAAGCAAGCTCTCAAAAGCCTCTTGTCTCTACCCTGCTCAGTGCTGGAGTTAAAGGCATAAGAACCTTTACCCATCTTTTTATGTGGGTTCTGGGGATCAAACTCAGGTCTTCATACTTGCATAGCAAGCTTTCTTATCTACCAAGACATCCACAGCTTTATATGGCATATTCTTGTCCCTGTAGTGACTGCTTAAAGTTCCATCTTTGATTGTGGAACATAATCACATAGTTCTCTTTCCTTCCTTCCTTCTTTCCTTCTTTCCTTCCTTCCTTTCATGAGAGAGAGAGAGAGAGAGAGAGAGAGAGGAAGAGAAAATAGGTGAGCCAAGAACTCTAGATGCATGCACCACTTTGTGCATCTGGCTTACATGAGTTCTAGGGAATCAAACATGGGTCGCTTGGCTTCACAGGCAAACATCTTAACCACTAAGCCATCTTTCCAACCCTTTTAGTTTCCTTTCTTTACTTCTTCCTTATACCCTTCCTTCATTTCTTCTTTCTTTCTCTCTGCATGTGTATATAGCATGTGTGGCATGTGTGGTGTATGCATGTGTGAATCACACAGATTTCTGAGTGCTTTCCAACAAAGCATTACATGCTCAAGTTTACTTTACCTACACTGACTCATTTGCACAGAACAACTTGAAGATAGAAAAGTACATTCCTGCCAGTCATGGTGGCACATGCCTTTAATCCCTGCAATTGGGAGGCAGAGGCAGGAGGATTGCCATGAGTTCGAGGCCACCCTGAGATTACATAGTAAATTCCAGATCAGCCTGAGCTAGAGTGAGACCCTACCTTGGAAAAAAAAGAAAAAAAGAAAAGAAAACTACATTCCTTGAGTATGCTATTACAAGATGTTTTGTATTGGGACTTCCAGCCAAGATGGTGACTGCCTAACTGCGCAGCACATCCCCAGGAAAGAAAGGTAAGACATTACGGGTTCACTGGATCTTTTAGGGGAGAGAAATCTCCAATAGATTGCCAGTGGGAGGGCACAGATGGGAAAAAACGGAATCGCTGATTCCCTTGCATGCGGATAGCACACACTTCCCCCAAGCAGCCTCCATAACCACAGTCCCAGCTTCAGGAAACTCCCACACTTAAAGTAGGAAAAGGGTCCCAGGCCAACATAGTTCCACTTGCCACACTGCACAGGGGCAATCTCCCTGATACCCCTGCCCACGAGTGACTTTTGCCAGGCTATGCCTGCTGGCCCATTGGAGCTCAGGCTCCTTTGATCAATTTGCCTGCCAAACATGCGCAACTGCCAATCCCTGCTGGGGAAAGTTTAGCCTGCTCCGCCCATCTGCTGACTTACTGCTCTGGCCACCACACATTCACATGCTAGCCCAGGTCCATTGCAACTCCCCACGTGAGCTCAGACTGTCTGTGTCTGTCACTTGCACTAGCTTAGGTGCCAGCCCCTCCCTGTCTGCCATGCTGGCTGACCACCATTTCCGTGTTGCGGGTGAGCTCAGACTGCTTCTGGGCCCCAGTGTTCCGCCACACCAGAGTTTGGGCTGCTAGAGTGTTTGGTGCCTCAGTGTCCCTCCTTGCGTGAGCACAGGCAGCTGTGGTGCATTACTGCCTGAGAGATCAGGCAACTTAGGTGCCCCTGCTAGGCAGGAGCTCAGGCAGCTTTGGCAAGTGACAGCCAAAGCCCAGACTGCTTGGCAACAACCTCAGGCTGCTACAGCTTCCCATTGTGCTTGAGCCCAGGTTGATCCACCAAACTATGCGCCCATACACTGCTATGGATAGACCACAGCACAAAAGAAATAACATGAAAAATCAAATGCAAGAATATCCAGTTAGATCACACAGTCCTACAATGAACATCACTAATCAAAACATAGAAGAATCATTGGGATCAGAACATCAAAATGAAGCTATGAGCAATGCAACCCTGAACGTGCATAAAAGCAACAAAGAACTGATAATCCTGTGGATGCTGCCATCACTAGACTAGACCAAATAGATAAGAACATGGAAGGAGTTCAAAGACAGTTGAGAGATATGAGGGAGAGTGAAAAAGAAGAGGACCTCAAAAATCAGCTGGTGATGCTAAATGAAGACATAAAGAAATGCAAGGACAAATTCCAAGAAGGAGCAAGAAAATCAGAAAATGATGTGAAATGGGAGCTTTTACAGAGGGATGGAAATCATATATAGAAAAGTAGTAGAAAATGAAAACCTAATTGAACAAGTCCATAACTCTCTAAAAGCTCTCAAGAACAGTCAGCCATGTGGAGGATAGAAACTCTGATCTGGAAGACAAGATGGAAGAAACAGTTCTGGAGTCCAAAAATTTCAGTAAGTTCAAAAGTTTCTGTGAACAGAACATGAGGGAATAGTGGGATACACTTAAACGTCCTAATATCAGGACCACTGCAATACCAGAAGGAGAACAAATTCAGACCAAAGGCATGGAGAAGTTATTTAACAAAATAATTGAAGAAAACTTTCCCAGTCTCTTAAAAGAAAAGCCCATCAAGATACAAGAAGCCAACAGAACTCCAAGCAGACTGAATGAAAGGAAAAACTCTCCAAGACATATTGTCATTAAGACTCTAAACATTGACACCAAAGAGAAAATCCTAAAAGCACCTAGGGAAAAACAACACACCTCTTATAAAGGTAACCCCATCAGAATTACTATAGACTTCTCGATGGAAACCATGAAAGCCAGAAGGGTCAGGAATGAAACACTGCAAAGTCTAAGAACCTATGGCTTCCAAGCCAAACTACTCTACCCAGCAAATGTATCATCTCATAATAGATGGTGAAAGAAAAACTTTCCATGACAAAACTCAGCTTTACAATCACATGAACACAAAACCAAACCTACAGAGAGTATTTCAGGAAATTCTCCACAGAGAAGAAACAAATAATCAACCTCAAATGCCTACAAGAAGCAGATCACAATAACCAAACACAGAGTAGGCACAAAAAACTTCAAAGTCCATGAAACCACCAAACCACATATACCATCACAATATGGCAGGGATCAAATCAAATCTCACAGTCATTACCCTAAATATCAATGGCCTTAATTCACCCAACAAGAGACACAAGCTAACAGGATGGATCAAAAAATTAGACCCCTCAATGTGTTGTCATCAAGAAACTCACCTCACCACTAAAGACAGACACCTAATTAGGGTGAAAAACAATATTCCAAGCAGATGGGAATAAGAAACAAGCAGGCATAGCTATCTTAAAACTGGATAAAATAGTCTTCAAACCAAAAATAATCAAAAAAGACAAAGAAGGCCACTTCCTACTTATCAAGGGAATGATCCATCAAGAGGATATTAAAACCATAAATCTGTATGCACCAAACAGAAGGGCATCACATTTCATACACCAAAACCTACTTGACAATAAAACAGAAATAAGCACCAACACCACCAAGTTGGGGACTTCAATACACCACTATCAGTAATAGGCAGATCATCCAAACAGAAACTCAACAAAACCATAGATCACTTAGACCTAAAGGACATCTATAGAACTTTCCATCCCAGATTCACAGACTACACATTCTTCTCAGCAGCCTATGGAACATTCTCTAAAATAGACCATATACTGGGTCACAAAGCCTGCCTCCACATATTTAGGAAGATTGACCTAATTCCTTGCATGATTTCAGATCACAATGCTATATTGCTAGAAATTAACAGCAAAAGACCCACCAAGAAACCTAAGGGCACCTGGAAACTCAATAGCATACTATGGATAGTGGATAAAATAAAAACGAAATTGCAAAATTTCTAGAAATTAATGATGATGAGAACACATCGTACCAAAACTTATGGGACACAGTGAAGGTGGTCCACTGGTGAAAATTCATAGCACTCAATGCCTTCACAAAAAAGACAGAGAGATCCCAAATCAATAACCTAACCATCCACCTAAAGGCACTGGAAAAGCAAGAAAAATTCCACCCAAAGAGCTCCAGAAGGAAAGAAATAATTAAAATCAGAGCAGAAATTAATGAATTGGAACCTAAGAAAACAATTAAGGCAATTGACAAAACAAAGAGCTGGTTCTTTGAAAAAATAAGCCCCTGGCCAATTTGATCAAGCAAAAAAAAAAAAAAGAGATGCTTCAAATTAACAAAATTCAAAATGAGAAAGGAGAGATCACAACAGACATAAGTGAAATTGGGAGAATCATCAGGACTTATTTAAAAAACCTGTACTCGACAAAACTGGATAATGTGGAGGAGATGGATAAATTCCTGGATGCATGCCATCTATCAAAGCTAAACTCAGAGCAGATTAATCTCTTAAACAAACCTATCACACTCGTTGAGTTTGAAAAAGTAATAAAAAACCTCCCTAAAAAGGATAGTCCAGGACCAGATGGCTTCTCAGCTGAATTCTATCAAACCTTCATGGAAGAACTCAAACCAATCTTCCTCAAACTTTGCCACACATTTGGAGAACAGGGTAAGCTACCCAACTCCTTTTATGAACCTAGTATCACCCTAATTCCAAAACCAAGCAGAGATGCTACAAGAAAAGGAAACTACCGGCCTAACTCCCTGAAGAACTTAGATGCAAAGATCCTGAACATAATCCTTGCAAACCAAAGCCAACAACATATCAAAGCATTATCCACCTTGACCAAGTGGGATTCATCCCAGGAACACAGGGGTGGTTTAGCATAAGGAAATCAGTCAATGTAATACACCACATAAAAAAGGTTAAACACAAAAAGCACATGATCATTTTGATAGATGCAGAAAAGGTCTTTGACATGATACAACATCACTTCATGATCAAAATATTGGAGAGAATTGGCATGGTTGGTTCACATCTTAACCTAATAAAGGCAATATACAAAGCTACTAAGGCCCAAGTAATACTAAATGGAGAGAGACTGGAGGAATTCCCATTAAAATCAGGAACAAGACAGGGTTGTCCACTCTCACCTCTGCTCTTCAGTATAGTACTGGAAGTCCTAGCTCAAGCAATAAGACAGGAGAAGGAAATAAAAGGGATACAATTTGGAAAGGAAGAAGTTAAGTTAGCTCTATTCACTGATGACATGATTGTATATGTAAGAGACCCGAGAGACTCCATCCCAAAACTCCTGAAGGTGATTAACTCCTATAGCAAAGTAGCAGGATACAAAATCAATGCACAGAAATCAGTAGCCTTTCTATATGCAAATGACAAAGATACAGAGAAACAAATAAGGGACATGGTCCCATTTTCAATAGCAACAACAACAAAAAAATGAAAAACTTTGGAATTACGTTAACCAAGGAAGTGAAAGACCTATACAAGGAAAACATAAAAATACTCAAAAGAGAAATTGAGGAGGACTTGAGAAAATGGAAAGACCTCCCATGCTCCTGGATAGGCAGAACTAACATTGTGAAGATGGCAATCCTACCAAAGGTAATATACATATTTAATGTAATTCCAATTAAAATACCAACAGTGTTCTTCACAGAGAGAGAAAAAAATGATTTCAAATTTCATATGGAAAGGCAGAAGGCCTCGCATATCCAAACATATCCTCAGCAAAAGAAATACCTTTGGAGGCATCACCATACCTGATCTAAAGCTATATTACAAAGCTATAGTAATAAAAACAGCATGGTACTGGCATAAAAACTAGGAGTATAGACCAATGGAATAGACTTGAGGACCTGGACTTTGGGTCAAGCAACTATAGCTGCTTGATATTTGACAAAGGTCCTAACAATATAGGCTGGAAAAAAGACAGCATCTTCAACAAATGGTGCTGGACAACCTGCATAACTATATGCAGGAAACTGAAACTTGATCCACACATTTTGCCATGCACTACACTCAAGTCCAAATGGATCAAAGACTTTAATATAAGAACAGAAACTCAAATACTACTGGAAGAAAATATAGGAAATACTTTCCATGATATAGGAATGGAAAAAGACTTCCTAAAAAAACTCCAGTAGCTTACAATCCTATACAGTCACTCAACCAATGGGATCACATGAAGCTGAAGAGTTTCTTCACAGACAAGCACACAATAAGCAAAACCAAGAGTTTTCCCACAGAATGAGAGAAAATATTTGCTGGTTATCCAACTGACAGAGGCCTAGTCTCTAGAATCTACAAAGAATTCAAAAATTGAAACAGTAAAAAGTCAAACACCCCACTCACAAAATGGGGCAAAGAGCTGAACAGGCAGTTCACAGAAGAAGAAATACAAGTGGCAAACACACACTTAAGAAAATGTTCATCATTCCTAATCATCAGGGAAATGCAAATTAAAACAACTATGAGATTCCACCTTACCCCAGTAAGGATAGCAAACATCAAAAAATCAAATAAAAATAAATGCTGGCGAGGATGTGGAGACGTAGGAACACTCATCCACTGTTGGTGGGAATGTAAGATGGTACAACCACTTTGGAAAGCAATCCGGAGACTCCTGAAAAAGCTGACTATGGAGATACCAACAGACCCAGTTATTCCTTTACTGGGCATCTACCCTAAAACCTTCAAACCACAGGCCAGAGAAATTTGCTCAACCTTGTTTTTAGCAGCTCAATTCATAATAGCTAAGAGCTGGAATCAACCCAGGTGTCCATCACTAGAAGAATGGATAACTAAGATGTGGTATAACTACACAATCGAATTCTATACAGCAGTAGGAAAAAATGACACAATGAAATTTGAGGAAAAATGGCTGAACCTGGAACAGATCATTCTCAGTGAACTTACCCAATCACAGAAAAAAAAGAAAATCGCCACATAGTCTCACTCATCTACAGCACCTAACCTGAATCTACCCAAGATGCCTTACATAACCAGCAAGCATCTCATGGACTAGACAATAGGATGGGGGGGGGGGAGGTCAGGACAACAGAGGGGGTGGGAAACACCAATATAGACCCAAACAGCAATGGTACCATAAAATTCTACATCCTAATAGACAGACCCAATGGCTGAACCTTCACCAGCCCCTTAGAGGGAACACCTGAGCCAAAAGACACTGGAGAGGGTATGATGAAGACTGACCTTCATCTTCTACAGCTTCTCCCTCCCTCTCTCTCTCTCTCATTCTCTCTGTCTCTCTTTTCTCTAACTCTTTTATGTTAGTTATTTTTTTCTTCCTTTTCTTAGTGGGGACTGACCTGTAACTCCCAGTACCAGCATGTGGCTATCATCCACAATGAGCTTTTGATCAGAGAGACCTACAAGTTTTCCTAAAAGAAAGACAGATATGTGTCAGAGTACTTGATGACCCACCAAAGTTTAGTGGTAAGACCCTAGTGCTGAAGACACCTTATGTGGTTGACACGTGAAATGGAATGGCAAGGCTGGAAGCTGGAAGAGAGTCAGTCCCCAGACAGCGTGTCTAGTGCCAGAAGGTACTACATGGGCGACTGGGGGAAAATGACCAATATCTGTCCAAGCAACTCATGGTCTAACCTACTTAGCAGCAAATAACCTGTCGTGATGCTCTCACAAGTGCAATAGTTGTGCACAGCCATGGTGGGAAACCAACTGCTCTTGATTCGGCTAACTGATCCCCTCAGTGGTATGGTACCCATAGCTGGACCTGGAAAGAAGTCAGAACCATATCCAAACATAAACCCACTCTCCATTATCAAGCTACCACCAATCATGGGCTACAAGAGGTCCTACACCTATTAAATTCTCTATAAAAAAGTAAGGGTTACCTCATTTGTCTGGTGCTAACTTACTCTCCATTGGAGAATCTGCTTCTCTTTTTCAGATTGATGTAGATCCTAAGGAGAGAGCCACCCCATCATACCTCAAAAGGGCCCCAGCTGAATCTAAGAACAATTGGCGAAACAAGCAAGGGTGCTGTTTTCTTTGTGAACTGGGTACCAGCAGAAGAGTGAAGGAGATTAACACAGAGAAAATTCAACTCCTACCAAATCACAGATCCAGAGACCCAGAGGCCCCCAACACCTCATCACTGAAGTAGACCAAAAATGAACCCAACATGGCTCAGGGAAATTTTTAGAAGAGGGGGCGGGAAGAATGTCAGAGCCACATGTTGGGTCATGATATGCAGAGACATTTATCCTGTCCATAACTGTGGGCTAACTCCAGAATGCATGACCCATATTCCTCAACAAGGAGGGACCAGTGCAAGGGGGTAGGACATGGATGAGCCTAACAATGGTACCAAATTGACTGTATTCACTGAGTACAAAACTAATTAAAAAATAACAAAAAATATGCTTTTATTATAAAATCATATCTATAACTTTAAAAAATTGTATTCACAACTACTTTACTTACAGACAGGAAACCATGATAATTCCCTCCACTACCACACTTTCCCTTTACAACTCCACTCTCCATCATATCCCCTCCTTCTCTCCATTAGTCTCTCTTTTAATTTGATATCATCATCTTTTTCTCCTCTTATGAAGGTCTTGTGAAGATATTGCTAGGCACTGTGAAGTAATGGATATCAAGGACAATTTCTGTCTGGAAAATTGCATTGTAAGGAGTTGTACCCTTCCTTTGTCTCTTACATTATTTCCACCACCTCTATCGCAATGGACCCTGAGCCTTGGAGGGTGTGATAGAGTTGTTTCATTGCTGGACACCCCTCTGTTACTTCTTCTCAGCACTATACTTCCTTTTGAGTCATCTCAGTGGTCAGTGCCATATGAAAAGGGAAGCTTCTCTAACCAAAGAGAGAGTAGCATTAATATATATATGAGTATGAACATTAAGTGTAGTGCTCTCAGGGAAGTTTGGGGAGAATAATATATGCATTTAGCTAGAAAAGAGCAGGCTTTATGCCCCTAAGGTTCATGATATCCCCTGCCATAGGCTTTTGGTTAGGTTTTCAATTCTAGGCATGTATTCTCTCCCATAGAGCGGGCCTCCAGTCCTATTAGAGAGCAATTGGTTTCTCTCATAGCAGACATGCCACTCTTGTACCCATTCTGTCATTTGACCTGTCTGGCCAAACTTGAGGCTTCTAGTGTCTACTGTTTTCACCACTGATGAATTCTGTCTTCCACAAGGCTGTATTCAGTGAAGCTTTTTCCAGCTTTCAGTTGCCTGCTCTACATGGGGAAGGTTTTTAGCTCAATGACAGCTTGATTTCTCAGTGACCTTGCCACCCAGGCATGTGAGTTCTTCACTAATAGAGTCTTAGCATCATTACTCATGGGAAACCAAGGACCTTGGCAATAGCCTGTAATGTTTTGGAGGTAACAGGGACCTCCATGGCCAACAACTCACTGGAAGATATCTGATCCCCACCACTGAAAATTTTCTAGTAGCAATGTATGGCTTCTGAATGTGCCATTATCCAAAAAAGTAGGCTTTCATATGTCTTATTCAGAATATCTTGAATTTTGTTTGAACCTCCCCCACCCTTCTCTTACTCAATCTCTTTCCCTTGCCTCATTTAGCCCATTCCACTCCCTGTAATCTGTTCTTCTACCTACAATACATTATACAATACAATATCATTCCTTAAAGTCCTTCCCTCTCCTCCCTCCCTTATAGTCTTTTTCTACCTTACTGGCCTCTGCTACTGATCTTTGGTTCCAGCTCACACACAAGTCTAAACATTTATAGCTAGGATCCACATATGAAAGAGAGCATGTGACATTTGGCTTTCTGGTCCTGGGTTATCTTACTTAGTATAATCCTTTCCAGCTCCATCCATTTCCCTGCAAATTTCATAATTTCACTTTTTTTAGTGCTGAATATAACTCCATTGTGTAAATATACCACATCTTTATAATCCATTCACCTGTTGAGGTAGATCTAGGCTGGATCCATTTCCTATCTATTGTGAATAGAGCAGCAATAAACATGGTTGTGCAAGTGTCTCTAAGGTAGTGAGTAGAGTCATTAAGACATATGTCTAGGAGTGCTATGGCTGGATCATATGGTGAATCTATTTTTAGCTGTCTCAAGAACCTCCACATTGATTTCCACAATGGGTGTACCAGACTACATTCGCACCAACAGTGTAGAAGGGTTCCCATTTTCCACCATCCTTGCCATCATTTATTGTCATTTGCTTTCTTGATGATAGCCATTCTGACAGGAGTGAGATGGAATCTCAAAATAGTTTCAAGTTGCATTTCCCTGATGGCTAAGGATGTAGAACACTGCTTTAGATGTTTATATGCTATCTGTATTTCTTCCTTTGAGAACTCTCTGTTTAATTCCATAGCCAATTTTTAATTGGGTTGTTTGATTTCATATTGTTTTGTTTTTTGAGTTTTTTGTATATTCTGGATATTAATCCTCTGTCAGAAGTATAGCTGGCAAAGATTTTCTCCCATTCTGTAGGTTGTCTCTTTGCTCTATTCACAGTGTCTTTTGCTGAACAAAAGCTTTGTAATTTCATGAGATCCCAGTGGATGATTAGTGGTTTTATTCTGGATACTATGCCAATATGGTGAAGGGTTTCCCCTACCTTTTCCCAGAGCAGTTTCAGAGTTTCAGGTCTGGTATTAAGGTCCCTGATACACTTGGACTTGAATCTTGTACCTGGAGAAAGACAAGGATCTATTTTCATTCTTCTACATATAGATATCCAATTTTCCCAGCAGCAGTTGTTAGAGTCTGCCTTTTCTCCAATGAATGTTTTTGGCATTTTTGTCAAAATTCGGATGGCTGTAGCTGCGTGAATTAACATCTGGGTCCTCTATTCTGTTCCACTGATCTACATGTCTGTCTTTGTGCCATTACCATGCTGTTTTTGTTACTATGGCTTGGTAATATAGCTTAAAATCGTGTATGGTGATACCAAGCCTTATTTTTGTTGCTCAAAATTATTTTGGCTATTCAAGGTTTTTGTGCTTCCAAATGAATTTTAGGATTGTTTTTTCTATTTCTGTGAAGAATGGAATTGGAATTTTAATGGGGATTGCATTAAATGTGTAGATTGATTTTGGTAAAATTGACATTTTCACAATATTGATTCTTCCAATCCAGGAACAAGGGATATCTTTCCATTTCCTAATGTCTTCTGCAATTTCTTGCTTAAGTGTTTTAAAGTTCTCATTGTAGAGATCCTTCACTTACTTGGTTACATTATTCTAAGGTACTTTATGTATTTATTTATTTTGAGGCATTTGTGAATGGGAAAGATTCCCTGATTTTATCCTATGCATGTTTGTTGTTAGTCTATAGGAAAGGTACTGATTTCTGTGTTTATTTTGTATCCTGCTACTTTGCTGAAAGTGTTTATCAGCTCTAATTTGCTGGTAGAGTCTTTAGGGTTCTTTATGTATAGAATCATATTATCTGCAAATAATGATCTCTTCCTTTCCAATTTGTATCCCTTCTATGAGTGTCTCTTGCCTTATTGCTATAGCTAGGACTTCCAGTACTACATTAACCAAAAGTGGGAAGAGTGGACACCCTTGACTTGTTCCTGAATTTGTGGAAAAGCTTCAAGATTTTCCCCATTTAGTATTATGTTGGTTGTAGGTTTGTCATAAATAGCTTTTTTATGTTGAGATATGTTCCTCTATTCCCAGTTTCTGTAGGACTTTTCCCATGAAGGGATGTTGGATTTAGTCTAATGCCTTTTGTACATCTATTGAGATGATCATATTATTTTTGTCCTTCAGTCCATTTACATAGTGTATTACATTTATCCATTTGTGTATGTTGAGCCACCCCTGCATCTCTGGGATAAAGCCTACTTGGTCAGGTTAAATAATCATTCTGATATATTCTTGTATTCTGTTTAATCCCATTATAATCAGATAGAGTACAATGAATTATTTCATTTTTTTGTATCTGTGAAGATTTGCTTTGTGTCCTAATATATAGACTATTTTGGAGAATGTTCCATGTGCTTCTGAGAAAAATGTATACTCTGCAGCATTTGGATGGAATGTTCTGTAGATATCTGTGAGGTCTGTTTGTTCCATGACATCATTTAATCCAAATGTCCCTGTTTATTTATTTATTTATTTATTTACTTATTTATTTATTTTGCTGGGATGACCTGTCAATTGATGAGAGTGAGGTACTAAAGTCACTGCAATTATGCTTGGTGTTATCTGTAACCTTAAGTCTAATAGTGTTTATTTGATGAAATTGGGAACTCCCAAGTTAGGTACATATATGTTTAGGATTGTAATGTCCTCCTACTGGGGTGTTTTTTAATCAGTGATAAAGTGATCTTCTTTATCTTTCCTCACTAATGTTGGTTTGAAGTCTATCCTATCGGATATTACAATAGCAATGCCTGCTTGTTTCCTAGGCCTATTTGCTTGAAATACTGTTTTCCATCCTTTCACCCTAAGACAGTGTCTATCTTTTAATGAGAGATGAGTTTCCTGGAAGTAACAAATGGCAGGATCCTGCCTTTTAATACAATGCTAGCCTGTGTCTTTTGGTTGGGGTACTGAGGCCATTGATTTTAAGAGTTGTTATTGAAAGGTGTGTGTTTATTCTTGCCATTCTTCTTGTTTTGTAGCACTTCCTATTCCCTTTACTCTTTTGTTTTGACTGTTACTTGAGTATGGCTTATTTTTCCCCATTTCTTCATGTGCCTGCTTTGCTTTCTCTTCAGCATGAAGGATTCCTTCAAATATTTTCTGTAGAGCTGGCTTAGTTGTCATAAATTCCTTTAGCCTGTTTTTGTTGTGGAATGTCCTTATTTCTCCATCAATTTGGATAGATAGCTTTGCAGGATAAAGTAATATTGGTTGACAGTTGTTATCTTTCAGAACTTGGAATACATCATTCCAAGTCCTTCCGGTTTTTAAAGTTTGTGTTGAATAATCTGCTGTGATCTTGATGAGCTTGCCTTTATAGGTGACTTTCTTTTTCTCTCTAATTGCTTTCAACATATTTTCTTTGGTTTGCATGTTTAATAGTTTAATTATAACATGGCAAGGAGAAGTTCTTTCCAGGTTTTGTCTGTTTGGTGTTCTAAAAGCTTCTTGTATCTGCATTGGCATTTCTTTCCCAATTTGGGGAAATTTCTCTCTTATGCTTTTGTTGAAAATACCTACTTAGCCTCTAGATTGAAATTCTTCCCCTTCTATTATACCCTGAATTCTTATGCTTGATCTTCTGATAGTGTTCTGAATATCTTGAAATTCCCATTCATACCTTCATACCTTAGCTTGTCTTTCTCTTTGTTAGAGTGTATTAGATCTGTCTCCTGGTCTTCTAGTTTAGATGTTCTGTTCTCTCCTTTATCCATTCTACTGCTGAGAGTTCTTTTTAATTGACTGACTGGTTTTCAGTGCTTGAATTTCTACCTGATTTTTATTCAGTATTTCTATTTTCTTACTCATGTCTTATAGTGACCTCCTTATTTAATTAAGCTTATCTCCTGTGTTCTTTTGGAATTCCTTCAGGAATTTGTTTTCTCCTTTAACTCCTTTGTTTTCTTCTTTGATTTCTTTGCATACAGATAATTTTTTTTTTGAAATTTTGAAATCTTTGTCAGGCATTTCATTTAAAACAGTCTCCTTGGGGGCCATTTCTGATGGATTTATAATTTTTGGTGGGGTGTATTGCCTTGATTCTTTGTGTTTCTTGTATTATAATGTTGTGATTTTTGCATCCAGAGTTGATTTGATGCTTGAGTTTTCTATTAATCTCCAGTTCTTTTGGATTTGGAATCCAACTTTATGTGCCTTCAGCACTGGAGTTTAAGGTGCCAAGTGTGGCTTTTGTACTCCAATCTAAGTGCAGAAGTAATCCCAGGTGTTGAGTTTTCCTGCTATTCTAGTATTCTAGTAGACTGGGTGGAGCAATTTACTGGCAAATTCTAAAATTCAACTGAGCAATATACACATTCAATAAAAACCAGCACAGAGTATGCAAATGTGGGGATTGAAACAAACAGGTAATGGTAAAAAGCCACAACCCCTAAGGGTGTGTTGCTCTACACCCTTAATCCTGTCAGCTGGGAGGCTGAGATTTCTGTTCTGAAATGGTTTCTGGGTCAGCCTGGGCCTGAATCAGACCCTGCCCCCAATAATGACAAGAAAAAGACAAAGACATTATGAATCTGAAAGCATCCAAGGCAACAATAATCAGCCCCCAAATACAGGTTAGTTGAGAATATTAAAGCCAACCAAGAATATGTAACCCATAACCTTCCCTGACATGGAAAGAGAGATTAGCACTTCCAGTGCAGGCCTATGTACCTGCTTTTTTGTCAGTCTCCCTTTTTACCTTTTGGGGTGGCTTCAAATCTGACCAATGCTTAGTGCCCACCTCAATCCCTCTGAGTTGTGATGTGAATCTGGTGTTCTAATCAGGTGTGCTGGATGTCCTGCCACCAGGAGCTGAATATGTTTTCTGGAGGGGAATGGTGCTGTCAGTTGGGAGAAGGGAGAGTGCAGGAAGCCTGGAGTTGTGCTGGCACTGCTCAGCTGTTCCCACCTGTGTCCCCTTAAGAAGCTCCTCTGCTGTCTCCTCTTCAGGTTTCTTGACTTTGTAAAGAGGCTGATGAGGTTGGAAAATCCCCTTGTTTGGTCTCTGCTCCTGTAGTTGGGTGCCAGGCAAGTCCATGTGGCCATTCTTGGTCCAATTCCACAAGCTCCTCAGTGGGATTCTGGCCAATTTCCTCCTTTCTGATAGATCTTAGTCTCTCCTGCTTCTCCACTGTGGCCTATAAAAACCTATACACCTTCACTTTTCAGACAAAGAATGTATCTTGCTGTGGTTTTGCTCAAATCCTTCCCTAGGCTGGACTGCTGTGGCTCTTAAGCAGCCATCTTACCTCTGTAACTTTTAATTTTGATCTTTTTTTTTTAGTGTATTGATTTTCCACCTAAAACTTGTACTGCTACAAGCATTCATAGGTAATTTTTACAAAGGTTTTATAGGGCTGAACAGATGGCTCAGAGGTTAAATGTGCTTACTCGCAAAGCCTGATGGCCTAGGTTCAATGCCCTAATACCCACATAAAGGCAGATGCACAAAATGGCACATACATATGAAATTTGCTTACAGTGGCAGGAAGCCTAATGCACCCACACTCACTCACTCTCTCTCTGCCTCTATCTCTGTCATAAATAAATAAATAAACAAACAAGCAATAATGAATTTTGGGTATGTTTATATTGTATGTTAAGCTTCCTTTTCTTCATGCCTTCCATTTTTTCATCCCTTTCCTTTGTTTCCCTGAACAGTATCATGTCTAGTTTTATGTCATGTACATCAACAATTTTATGTATCTATATAAAATCTAGAAAATACAAATGACTTAAAACATACATTATGTGTCTCTTTTTTGATTGTCTTAAATCCATTAATATGATCCAGTAGCATCCAGATTCCTACAAATGTCATAACTTAATTTTTTTTTTTTTTTTTTTTTTTTTTGGTTTTTCAAGGTAGGGTCCCACTCTAGCCCAGGCTGACCTGGAATTCACTATGTAGTCTCAGGGCGACTTCAAACTCATGGCAATCCTCCTACCTCTGCCTCCCAAGTGCTGGGATTAAAGGCATGTGCCACCATGAAGATTAACTTAATCTTCTTTACAGCTGAAAAACTCCATTGTGTATGCAGGACACATTCTGTACCAATTCCTCTGTTGTTTGACACCTAGATTAGTTGCATAATTTAACTATTATTAATAATATTGCAAAACACAGTAATGCTTCTGGTATGTTGATCTGTACCCCTTTAGATGAATTGAATACACCATAGTGGCATATCTATATCATATGGGAGATTTCCCTTTTTTTTTATTAAGAACATACTTTTTATGGACAATCTTGTGTTGGTACCATCATTTCCCTCCTCCCTGCCCCTATTCCACTAAGAGCTCTTCTCAGCAGAATTGCAGGTCCTCTATACTGATTTTCAAAGTGAATGGAGTAACTTACATTCCCATAACTAGTATATAAGAATGCCCCTTTCCCATTGCCTTAGTAGCATTTGCTGATTTTTATTTTCTTTTTTTTTTTTTTGGTTTTTTGAGGTAGGGTCTCACTCTAGCCCAGGCTGACCTGGAATTCACTATGGAGTCTCAGGGTGGCCTCGAACTCATGGCAATCCTCCTACCTCTGCCTCCCGAGTGCTGGGATTAAAGGCGTGCACCACCACGCCCGGCTTTATTTTCTTAATTACTATCATTCTCACTACTGAAAAATGAAACCTCAATATAGTTTTATTTAGCATTTATTTAACATTTCCTCATATATTTATTGGTCATTTTGCATTTCAATTCTCTGTTCATTTCATTAGCACATTTATTGATTGGGTTGTTTGATTTCTTGAAGAACAGCTTTTAAGTTCTTTTCTTATGATGGATATTAATCCTTTGTCACATATATCTAGTACAAAGTTTTGCTCACTCTGTTGTAAATAGGCTGTTAATATCATCAGATAACATTGGCCAGTTGTTGGCCTTATTCCCTGGGCAACAATAGACCTATTCAGAAAATCCTTGGTTACAGATATAGGTTGAAGTGTTTTCTCTTTTTTCTCTAACATTTCCAGTTTCAGGTCATTGATCAATATGGAGGGCAGTGTGTGTGTGGGGGGGGTGTGTGTAGGGGGGTGTGGGTTTGTGTGTGTTTGTGTAGAGGTGGATATGGGGATGTAGTGTCATACTTCTACATGCAAATATCCAGTTGTCCCAAGGCCATTTGTTGAAGAGTTTGCCTTCTCCAATGTTTCTTTTTGTCACCTGACCCACAGGGTAGATTATAGCTTCCTCCTAAACTAAATAACACTCTGAGACTGTGATGGGCAGACCACAGCGTAAAAGGAATAACATGAAAAGTCAAATGCAAGTAAATCCAATAAGATCACCCAGTCCCACAATGGATGTCTCTAATAAAAACATAGAAGAAACATTAGGATCAGAACCCAAAAATAAAGATACTACTATGCAACCCTGAGAAAGCAAATAGCAGAATTTGAAGAAAAGCAACAAAGGGCTGATAATAATATGAATGCTGTCATCACTAGATTAGACCTAATAGATAAGAACAGGAAGGAATCCAACGGCAGTTAAATGATCTGAAGGAGAGTGAAGAAAAAAAGAGGACCTCAGTAAGCAGCTGGCTAATATACAAACCAAATTAACCAAAACTCTATAGAAGCTCTCAAGAATAGAAGCAGCCATGTGGAGTATGGAAACTCAGAATTGGAAGACAAAACAGAAGAAACATTTCATGAGTCCAAAAGTTTCAATGCATTCAAAATTTTTTGTGAACAGAGCATGAGGGAACTGTGGGATACCCTTAAACAACCCAACATTCAGATCATGGGAATATCAGAGGGGAGGAAATTCAGACCAAAGGCATGGAGAATTTATTCAACAAAATAAACAAATAAAACTTTCCCACCCTCTCAAAAGAAAGTCCAATCACGATACAAGAAGCTAACAAAACTCCAAACAGACTGGAACAAAGGAGAAATTCTCCAAGACCTATTATCATTAAGACTCTAAACATAAATAACAAAGAGAAACTCCTAAAAGCAGCCAGGAAGAAATAACACATGACATATAAAGGTAACCCCATCAGAATTACTTCGCATTTCTCAATGGGAACCCTGAAAGCCAGAAGGGCCTGGAATGAAACACTACACAGTCTAAGAACCTATGGCTTCCAACCCAAACTGCTCTACCCAGAAAAAGTATCCTTCATAATAGATGGTAAAAGAAAAACTTTCCACAATAAAATTCAGCTTTACAACTATATGAACACAAAGCAAAAACTGCAGAATGTACTTCAAGGAATTATACACCCAGAAGAATCAAATAATCAACCTCAAGTGCCGACAAGAAACAGCTCACAATAACCAAACTTAGAGAAGGCACAAAAACTAAAAAGTCCAAGAAAATACCAAACCACATAAAACACCACAATATGGCAGGGATTAAGTCAAACCTCACAGTCGTAACGACTAAGTATCAATGGCCTTAATTCACCCATCAAGAGACATAAGCTAACAGGGTGGATCAGAAAATTAGACTCCTCAATCTGTTGTCTTTAAGAAATCTACCTCAAAACTAAAGACAGACACCTCCTCAGGATGAAAGGGTGGAAAATGATATTCCAAATGGAAATAAGAAACAAGCTGGCATAGCTATACTAATATCAGAAAAGAAATATACTTCAAACCAAAAATAATAAAAAAATACAAATGAGGCCACTTCCTACTTATCAAGGGAATGA
The DNA here is from genome assembly GCA_036346955.1 of Dipus sagitta. Lineage (NCBI taxonomy): Eukaryota > Metazoa > Chordata > Mammalia > Rodentia > Dipodidae > Dipus > Dipus sagitta. The sequence continues at coordinate 65,495,051 of CM070781.1, forward strand.
TCCAACAAGAGGATGTCATAATCATCAATCTTTATGCACCAAACACAGGTGCACCACAATTCACATAACAAAACCTACTTGACAACAAAACAGAAATAACCACCAACACCACTGTAGTTGGGGACTTCTATACTCCACTGTCAGCAATAGATAGATCATCCAAAAAGAAAATTAACAGAGACGTGAGAGAGCCCAACAAAGCCATAGATCAATTATATATAATGGTCATCTAAAGCATTCTACCTAAATCCACAAACTACACATTCTTCTCAGTAGCCCAGGGAACCTTCTCTAAAATAAATCATACACTGGGTTGTAAAGCCTGCCTCCATATATTTAGGATGACCGACATAATTTCCTGCATGATATCAGATCACAATACTGTATTGCTAGAAATTAACAACAAAAGATATAATAGGAATCCCATCAGCTCCTGGAAAGTGACCAACATACATTTAAACAATAAATGGGTAGTGGACAAGATAAAAAATGAAATTGTGAAATTTCTAGAAATGAATGACAATGAGAACACATCATACCAAAACTTATGGGACACAATGAAGGTGGTCCTCAGGAGAAAATTCATAGCATTAAATGCCTTTATAACAAAGATAGATCCCAAATCAGTAACCTAACCATCCACCTAAAGGCACTGGAGAAGCAAGAAGAATTCAACCCAAAAAGCTCCAGATGTAAAGAAATAATTAATATCAGAGCAGAAATTAATGAATTGGAAACTAAGAAAACAAGAAAATTGATGAAACAAAGACCTGGTTCTTTGAAAAAACAGACAAGATTGATAAACCCCTGGACAATTTGATCAAGCAAATAAACAGAGATGCTTCAAATTAACAGAATTAGAAATGAAGAAGGAGAGATCACAACAGACATAAGTGGAATTAGGAGAATCATTAGGACTTATTTCAAAAACCTCTACTAAACAAAACTGGATAATATGGAGGAAATGGATGAATTCCTGGACACATACCACCTACCAAAGCTAAACTTAGAGCAGATTAAACTCATAAACAAACCTATCACACCCATTGAGACTGAAAAGCTAACCAAAATCCTCCCCAAAAAGAAGAGTTCAGGACCAGATGGCTCCTCAGATGAATTCTATCAAACCTTCATGGAAGAACTGAAACCATTTTTTCTCAAACTGTGCCACAAAATCAGAGAACAGGGAAAGATATCCAACTCCTTCTATGAAACTAGTGTCACTGGAATACCAAAACCAGGCAGAGATGCCACAAGAAAAGAAAACTATAGGCCTTTTTCCCTGACGAAGTTAGGCACAAAGTTCCTGAAATAAAATCCTCGAAAACCGAATTCAATGACACATCATAAGCATTATCCACCTTGATCAGCAGGCTTCATCCCAGGAATGCAGTGGTGGTTCAACATACAGAAATATGTCAATGTAATACACCACATAAATAAGCTTAAACACAAAAACCACATGATCATTTCAATAGATGCAGAAAAGGCCTATGACAAAATACAACATCACTTCATGATCAAAACATTGGAGACAACAGGCACAAACGGTTTATATCTAAACATAATAAAAACTATACATAAAGCTCCTATAGCCCAAATAAAATTTAATAGGGAGAGACTGAAGGAACTCTCATTGAGATCAGTAACAAGCAGGGCTGTCCACTCTCGCCTATGCTCTTCTAGTACTGGAAGTCCTAGCTCAAGCAGTAAGTCAGGAGAAAGAAATAAATGGGATACAAATTGGAAAGGAAGAAATTAAGTTAGCCCTATTCACAGATGACATGATTCTATACATAAGGCACCCAAGAACCTCCATCTCAAAACTCTCAGCAAAGTAGCAGGATACAAAATCAATGCACAAAAATCAGCAGCCTTTCTATATGCAAACGACAAAGATACAGAGAAAGAAATGAGTGATATTGTCCCATTTTCAATAGCAACAAAAGCAAAATGAAATACCTTGGAATAACATTTACCAATGATGTGAAAGACCTGGCACTAGTACAAGGGTGAAGGGGATAGAAACAGAAAACACTCAAGTCCTACCAAACCAGATATCCAGAGACACAGAGGCTCCCATGACCTCATCACTGAAGCGGACCTAAAATGAACCCAAGATGGCTCAGGAAAATTTGCAGAAGAGGGGGTAGAAAAATTGATAGAGCCACAAGTTGGGTCATTATAAACAGAGACATTGCCTCTTCCCCATAACTGATGGCTAACCCCACAATGCAAGACCCATATTCTCCAACCAGGAGGGTCCTTGTGGAGGGGAGGTGGGTAGGACAAGGAGGAGGCTAATGATGTTATCAACATGACTGTATACACAATGTGTACATAACTAATAAAAAAATAAATCTTTCCTGTGGTGGTTTGAATGTAAACTTTTTTTCTATAGACTCATGTGTTTGAATACTTAATCCCCAATTGGTGGTGCTGCTCTGAAAGGGTTTAGAGCCTTTAGGAGTGGATCCTTGCTGCAGGAAGTGAGCACTGGGGGCAGGCCTTGAGGTGTTATAGTCTAACCCTGCTTGACCCCTCCCTTCTTCTTCCCTGCTGATGTGACATGCTGATATAACAATGTGACATAAGCTTCCTATTCAGGCTTCCCATGCGTTCCCTACCATAAGAGACACTTCCCCTTAAAATTTTAAGCCAAAAAAAAATCCTCTTCCTTCCCTAAGAATTCCTAAATTTCTTTAGGTTGGGTATTTTTTCCCAGCAACATGCAAATAACTGATACAGAAAATAAAGTCTCTGAAATGTGATTCCAATAAAAGTACATATCATCACACTAATGCATGTCATTATTTAAAAAACAACTTTGATACACTCAATTTGTCTACCTTCTTCCCACATAGCACTTGGAAATCTCTCAAAAGAAACAGAAAGTAGAATATTAAGCCAAGAGCAAATCACTGACACAAACACTAAGAACTTTTCACCTAACACTTTGCATCTCCAAACAGTGTCTAGACAGCTCCTAGTGTATCAGAAGTCATGGGCACAGCTGACAACACAGGATGTGAGTAAGAGGCTGGGGACCATGGTGATGCTTGACAGAGGAGGGTCCAAGGAACCTAAGAGATAAAAACAGCCTCCTCCCAGTGGCTGGCATGTCTTTAAAGGCAGTTAGTGCAATAGATCTCATGTACAGCAAGTTGTTCTATCTTTAGAATTATTTGGGCCACAATAATGCTAATGACAGAGGAAGTTCTGTGGTCATGGCCCTAACTAATACACCGCTTTAACAACAGTTGACAATGCCAAAGCCTCTGACAGGCTATTACACAGCTGTGAGTTTGTTGGTGTGAATATTATATCTCACATTGGTCAGGGGAAAACTGAGTGAGGTATAATGTAGGAATAAAGACTTACTCTCAGGGCCTGGTTATATCTAGCCACAGAGGTAAGACAAAAGGTCTTGTCCTACAGACATCACAATTGTATTTCTTAACTAGATTAGCACCAGTTTGAAATTTGGTGAAGATTTTTCTTTTGCAAGTACACTTTAGTCATCACTGCATTCATGACCTCACAAGGGCTAATGCTACCTTCACAAGACCTACATATAGGAGGGGAGAAATTATGACATCAAAACAGAAGAAAGGTTAGTTGGCAAAAAAAAGAAGGGATTCAGAGGAGGGAGGACAGAGGATAGGAAAAGGAGAGGGGATTATGATCATGGTATATTGTCTACATGTATGGAGTTTGTCAACAAAAAGTGTTTTTTTTTTTTTTTTTTAAAGAAAACAACTCTGGGAATGGCTCCCAGTGTTTTCAAATTAAATGAATAAAGCAAAGTGGAAGAGATGTATATCTCAGGTGATGGCAACTAGAGAAGAATTCAACTGCAGAGCTGCAGAAAAGGATCAAGTTCAAGGGGTTCCTTGGTTATTCAGCCAACCTCACCATGCATAAAGACTAATTTTGGATTTGTATACAAAATGTTTGATTTGGTCAAGGAAGGGGCCATGACTACAGTAACCAGTACAATGAGAATAAAGCCAGGTCTAGGTCCTGGTGATGGATGGCCTACCACTTCAACAACTTCATTGTAATTGCATCAATTATGTCAAAAATTTTAACATCTCTAAGCCACACTTTAATCTTTATTAACCCTCTCCATGTTTGTACCTAATGAATGCAGAATGCCTGGTGGGGGTATCCTCCCTTTCATGATTTTTACAGAGGATGGGTAATGGCTAAAATCTATACATAAACCTGTTCAGAGGAAGCTCTGAGCCTTCACTAAGATATAGCTTGGGTTAGGCACCTTCCCATCATGGCTATACCACACATGGAGATAGCTTTTGTAATAGAGTCTTTCATGTGCTTCAAACACAACCAGTTGGAAGCACTGAAAGATGATACTTGGATATCTTAGATGAGGTTAGCTGGATGCTCAATTCTATTACTCTACAAGACTGCAGATATTTCTGCTAGCAACAAGTACTTATTTTTTTAAACCTTTTATTGACACCCCCCAACATATAGACAATAAACATGATCATAATCTCCTCCCACAACCCTCCTTTTTCCCCTTCCCAAATGCCCCCTCCAGTAATCCCTTCTTCTTTCCAACTAGTCTCTCTTTTATTTTGATGTCACCATTTTTCTCCTCCTATTATGCATGTCTTGTGTAGCCACTGTGAGGTCATTACAGACAGATATCTTTACCAAGCACTTACTATGTAGCAACTGTACTATGTATGCACTTTTCAGACCATATCACTTATAAACTGCATAATTCTGAACAGTAAGTATTGTTCCCCTTTGTTTATAGAGAGAAAAACAGAGACAGATAAAACAATTTTCCAACTTCTTATCTATATAAGAACAACATTGCTAATTGAAACTATCAGGCTCTAAAGTTCTTTGCATGTCTATCTCCCAGTACCTCCTGAGGGAGTCAGAGTTTCAGACTGGGAATGATCTGATTCAATCTTTTCTTTTATTCATAACCAGTTGAGAGACTTGTCTAAGGGCACAGAAACAGGGGATTGTTAGTAACATATGACCAAAGTCAAAACAAACAAAAAAACCCAACCAAACAACAATAAGAACAAAACAACCCTGAACACACACACGCAGACACACAAATACACACACAAACACACACACACAGAGACACATACTGGTTTTGTGTTGAGGAAAGAATATGGAGGTGGTTGAAATTTCAAACACAATTTTAAGGAAAATATAACAAATTCATAAACTTAGCAAACAAGAAAAGAAGTGATTCACTATAATTCCAATCAAAGGAGGTCCAAAGCTGGATGTGGTGTCACACACCTGTTATCTCAGGACTCCAGAAGGTAGACATTGTGGCTACATAATGACATCTTGGCTCATAAAACACAACAAAATAGGAACAGGAATAGTTACTTGAAGGAGGCTTAACTGTAGGAATAAAAAGGAAAATTGGAAGGGAACAAAAGAAGTGTGGGCATGTGTGTACACATTTAGCTTAAAATGTTGGTCAAGTGGTTAGCAGAAGGAACAGTGAATGAAACAGCCAAAGTGTAGGAGGAAGAAATAACTGGGGCCTAGCTTGATTGTAGTATGATCCTAGATTTGCATACCTTGAGAAGTAGGATGGACAGAAAGAAAATTAGCTTTTTTTTTTATTTTAAACTTTAAAAAATATTTATTTACTTATTTGCAAGCAGAGAGATAAAGACAAAAAGTGAGATAGAGAGAATAGGTGCTCCAGGGCCTCCAGCCACTGCAAACCAACTGCGGATGCATGCACCACTTTGTACCTGACTTACCTGACTGGGGAAGTAAACCCAGGTCATTAGGTTTTGCAGGCAAGTGCCTTAATTGCTAAGCCATCTCTCTAGCCTGAGAATTTTTTTTAATTATAATTTTCAGTTTTATGCAAGCCAAAATCCCTGACTACCTAAGTTTTGAAACTCAGTCTACAATTTGATTTTGCTGAACAAGGAAAACAAAATGAGTAATCTGAACTGGGTGGTACAAAACCATCTTTTAAAAGTTTCTTGCAGACAAGACTCCCTAAAATGTGGTGAAAGCTGAATACAAATTCTCCAGCTATTGAGTGCAGACAAGGTGCTAACCCTCACTCAAAGCATACTTGCCCTCAGGGCTTCACTCTAACTTCCACACAGAAGCTTTGGCCTCTTCCTGGGGTACATGACAGACCTCCCATGCCAATTCTGGCCCTGCTCTCTTCTGTGATTGCCTTGTCCCTTTCAACCAAGAGGCCTCTCCCTCAGCCTTTCTCCCTGTCCTGTCCCAAATACTAGTCTTTGACCTTATGACCCTGACCTTAAAATTATAAACTCATATATTCTGATCATCAGTAACTATATCATTTCTACTTCTCAAAAATATATACTTTATTTCTACCTTTTATATAGGGGACAGAATGCCTTTCTTAGAATAAAACAGCCCTTAATGCTATGATTTTGAACATCTCTTATTACATTAACAGAAATTCCAACAGAAGCAACTTAAAGGAAGAAGGATGGCTGGAGAGATGGCTTAGCAGTTAAGGCATTTGCCTGCCAAGCAAAGGACCCAGGTTCAACTCCCCAGGACCCATGTAAGCCAGATGTAGAAGGAGGCACATGTGTCTGGAGTTCATTTACAGTGGCTTAAGGCCCTGGAGTGCCCTTTCTCTCTTTCTATCTGCCTCCTTTTCTCAAATAAATAAAATAAATAAATAAAAGTTGAAGGAGGAAGGATTCATTCTGCCTTGTGATTCAGGGGATATAGTCTATCATGGTGGGGACAGAAGGTGGCAGAAGTAGCTCATTGTTGTGGCCATGGGAACATGAGGATGCTGGTAATATTGCATAAGGGCTTGGGTTGGAACTGGGCCAGGATATACCCACAAGTCCCATCCCAGTTACCCCATACTCCAGGTAGGCCTCATCATCTAAAGAATCTAAAACCTCCCACAGCAGCACCACCAGCTGTACACCAAATGTTCAAACACATGAACCTATGGGGGATATTTCACAGTTAAACCATAACAGTAACACACTTACAACTATCTGACTTTGGCCTTATTTCATAAATCTACACTTTTGCACACACTGGTTTTTCTTCTTGCTCTACCTTGCCTAGCAGATGAAGTTCCTGTTCATTACCTTTCCAAAGACAATCTCTGTCCATCAAACCTCCTTGACTCTAGAAACATGCCAATAGAGGAGGTACTAATCCTATGGAAGCTCCTGAGCACTGGAAATGTGACTGATCTAAGATAAAATGTATTAGGACACATGATAGATTTCTAAGACTTACTATGAAAAACTCAACATACTAATTATTATACTGATTACGTGTTGAAGTGTAAATAGTTTCTGTTTATTTGGTTAAGGAAATGATGTTACTAAAATCAATTTCTATCTTTTACTTTTATTTTATTTTTAAATATTTTTTATTTATTTGCAAGCAGAGATAGAGAGAAGAGATACATAGAGAGAGAATATGCACACCAGGGCCTGCAGCCACTGCAAAGTCCAGATGCATGCTCCACTGCATGTGGGTTTACATGGGTACTGGGGAATCAAACCCAGGTTGTTAGATTTTATAGGCAAGTGCCTTAACCACTGAGCAATCTCTCCAGACCAGTTTTTAATTTTTAAATGTTGAATCACATGCGGATTTTATGTTTTGGGCTTGCACCAAATTTCTGTTGGACAGATCTATTCTAAGATTTAGTCCAGTACTTTGAATTTGCAGAGCATGCTGGGAAGCAGGGCTAAAATATGAGTGTCTCTCTGAATGCCTATGGCTCTTTAGGGTATACTGGCCTGGGAAAATGGCTCAATGGGAAAGGGCCTGCTGTGAAAGAATGAGGACCTTGTTTTGGATCCCCAGAACCTATGTAAAAATACTGAGTGTGGTAGTGCGCACCCACAAGTCCCTGTGCTGCAGAAACAGAGACAGGGAACCCCTGGGGCACAATGGCCAGCCAGGTTAGCCAAATCAGTGAGTTCTAGGTTCAATTAAAGACCCTGCCTCAAAAAATAAGGTGGTTGGGATAAATGTCTCTGCATATCATAACCCAAAAAGGAGGGGCCTGGGGGAGGGGATAGGTCATGGATGAGCCTAACAATGGTACCAAATTTGACTATATTCACTGAGTACAAAACTAATTAATAAAAAAGGAACCCCTCTCTGCTGATACAAGGAACTTTTTTCTTTAGTTTCACTTCTTTTACTTCTAACTAAATGTAATGTGTCTTATCTAAACTTACTTTCTCTCTGTAATAAAGTTCCTCATTCAACCCCCCCCCCAAAAATATGGTGGAGTGTGATCAAATACACCTGATGTCAAAATATGGCCTCCACACCCATGAACACATGCGCATGTGCATGTACTCCCACACGTGCATGCTCACACACATGAATATACATATACACATATACAACATGCATGCAAAATCCCAGATGTATTAAGTCCTTCATATTTCATCCAAGCAACATTCATCCTTTGCTGAAATCCCCATTTCCTCCCCATCCATCTAAAACCCTGGTGATAACGGAAAATGGTGTGGTGCTGTGTGTAATCTTTGGTTGAGTTGAGTAGTCCCTGGACTCAGAAAAAAAAAAAAAAAGGAATATTACTTCAGCAAAGCATGGGCAACAGTGAGGTGAATAAAACAGTAGTAGTGAAAAAGAATAAGAAGGAAGTTAATATTGGTGGTTACACAGTTCTAGACATTTAAACACAGGCAGTTTCTTGACCTGTGTGTGGTCATCAGTGTTGTATTTGGATGGGGAGGGTAAAAACAGTCTGGTCCTAGACAACTCCATGCTTCTGGGATAAATATACAAATCAGATACAGTTAACAGGAGGAAGGGATTTATTTCAAGCATACAGATCTGGGGCGGGGGGAGTTCCATCAATAGCAGAAGAAGCTGTTTCCATACATCCAAGCAGAGAGAAACAACCAAACAGCCATTAAAAAGCAGGAAAGGGCAGAAGGTAGCAAGGGCCCCACCAGAGCTGAGGCTGCTCTGCATACCTTTGGGATAGAATTCAGATCTGCCCCAGATGCATCTTAGGGTTGACCCTCAGGATCTGTCCGCAGTGATACCTCCCAGAGCTGGGAGGCTGGAGATATAAGTTACAAGTTTTAATAAAACACCTGAGTCTATGGAGGAGTCTACCTTGGTCACATGGTCAAATAAGATGGGAAAATACTCAACTCAACAAAGTTTACCAACTTTTCTTTCACTATTAGACTTTTTAGCCTTTAGTATGAATTGAATTGAATTGAATGTGTCCCAATTTACCTCACTATAGAATACTTTTTTTTTTGAGAAATATCAATCCCATCAGTAGTGGGTAAAATTTGTCATAGACATTGTAATTTAATCTGTATTTTACAGGGAAGGAATCATGGCTTAGGAAGCTAAGTGACCTGCCTTGTATTTCAATTTTACACTACTGGCTTGTGACTGAGCCAAAATTCCAAAGTCACATTTGAAGGACTTAGATCTGGTCAGACAGGCAAATATCATGATAAAAAAACAGCACATACAGAAATGCAACTAAAAATAATTTAGGTGCAGGAGTGATGGCTTAGCAGTTAAGCACTTACTTGCAAAACCCAATGACCCAGGTTTGATTCCCCAGTACCCACATAAAGGCAGATGCACAAAGTGGTGCATGCATCTGAAGTTTGCAGCAGCTGGAGGCCCTGGTATGTCATTCTCTCTGTCTGTATCTCTCATATCCCAAACTCACTACTCCTCATCTTTGGTTTCCTTGGATGAAAGAGGCCTTCTCTTGCAAAATTTCCAGTATTTCTCATTTAAATCTTGTCACATACCACTTAATTATCTTTTATATGAGAACATCTTATCTCTCCAAATAGACTAAAGGCTTGGTTTGGGGTTATTTTGAATTCCCTAAAAGTATGTCTTGTCTATAACAAGGGTTTAATAGAACTTTCTCAGTTTACTGGTTACCAGCTGGCTAGCTTACTACCAATGGTTTCTGAGGCCTTTTTGTCTTGGTTTGTTCTTTTAAGTTAGAGTCTCTAAAGGCACATAGAAAAATTGGATCTTGGTTCCAAGACATCGTGTATTCACTGCCAACTCAGTATGAAATTGCCTGTTGTTGAAGAGTGACATACCTGTAAAATGCAACTGGTGATATCAGATGTGATTTTGGCATGTGGAGTGTCTTTATCTTTCCCAGACAGTCTCAGATTGTGCTCTAAGCAGGAATCCCAGAACCCCATAAGGGCCCTGGCATGCGTTTCAATTGACCCTGTCTCTTTGATTGCTGTTGTCACCCACATGATACAGATATCAACCACTGCCTGGTCATTGTTATTGGTTTGATAATCCTATTGTGGAAGAAAACCTTCATGTGAAATAGTATTCTAGAAACTTGTCCATCAAAGGAGGAAATATGAACATTTACTTAGACTGTGCTGAGGGGTGAAAGCCCATAAGAGCCCACTTCCTTTCTTAGAGATGACATTTTGTGAAATAGGCCAGCAAGCAGGCCAACATGAAGTAGGTTTGAGCTATGGCCAACGGCATGCCGCAGCCATAGTTTGAGGAGCTTAATTACTCACTTGCAAGAGGGTGGAATCAGTGGACTACTTCAATTCCTCAGTCCATTATAGGTCAGGTATTATCCCTCACTCTGACAGTTCAGTAATTTATATAAAAAATTTTCAGGGTTGGAGAGTTAAGGAGCATGCCTGCAAAGCCTAACAACAAGCATTGTATTCCCCAGTACCCACATAAGACAGATGCACAAAATGGATACATGTATCTGGAGTTTGTTTGAAGTGGCTGGAGGACCTGGCATATCCATATTCTCTTTCTATCTGCTTGCAAATAAACAAATAAATAAAATATTTAAAAAATTCAAATAACTTTCCAATGTTTTCTCATTAGCTTGTCTCAGAATACAATAGAGTACATCATTTCCATTCTTTTTTCAATTCAAATAATACCACTCTCAGATTAGCTTCCCCCAACCAAATTTCCTTCCACTACTTCATCTTAATTATCTTAATTATAAATATCACTCATATTTATTATAATATTTAATTACATCATCATTTGGACTAAGAAATCATGAATTTTGGAACTTCTAAAATTTCTAAATATAAAAAAGGTACATTGCTTTAAGTTAGAAAATCGGTCTAACTATAAAACTCCACATGGGTGTTTCACAATACAGAAACTGTATTAGAATATCAAAGGGTTCAGATTCCATACTGTCATGTGTGACAGACATGAGAGGTAAATTTTGTTCACTGCATGTCCTTGCTCTAAGATTATGTTTTACTGTTATAATTGTATAGTGCATGTTGTGTATATGAATACCTATATATATTCTACACTGTTTGTAAGCTGTATTTCTCCAAAAGTGAAAATTTCTGAGACAAAGGATAGGAATATTTTTGAAGCTCATAGTATACTGCCAAACTACCGTCCAGAAAGAGCTTATTGATTTATACTCCAACAACATGATCTGTTCATTGTGTCTTTGAAAGAACAGAACATTTGTAATTTTTGCTAATTTGATCAGTGAAAAACAGTGTCTGATTACTGGTTTACACAGGCATTTCCTTGACCTGAAGTGAGGTTACGTGTCTCCATGTGTTTACTGGTCATTTGTATTTCTTCCACTGGGAGTTGAGCAATGTGTCTTACATCTATTTTTCCTTCATTTGACTTTAGTTCTTTTTTGATCCTCCTTTAGGGCAATTTTTTTTTTTAACGATACTAAGTCAGCATTTGACATTTGGGATGCAAATATGTCTGTAGGCTTTATTATGTATAGATTTTTCTTTTTAAACTCCTTTTCATTGCCATGCTAAAATTTTAAGATAGTCATATTTATCAAGCTTTGGGAGTTTTGTTGTTTTTTTTTTTTAATTTGAAACTTAGGTTTTTACTTTTATTGATTTAAAAGATGTAATTCAAAAAATTCAAAAAATGCCAAAATTGCCTGTGAAGAGCAGAGTCACTCTAAGCCTCATCCCTCATCCCCTAGTTCTCTTCTGCAGAGGAAACCCTAGTCAACAATTCCTGATGTTTTTTCAGTGGCATCCTAAGGCACACAGAAATCACCCATGCATTCTCTTTCTTTCTGTGTGATTTCTTTGATACAGTTTTATTTGCAGTCCTAATAAATAAAATTAATTAATTAATTAAATACCCTCTAACAATTTTTTTTTCTGAATTAGAGAACTTGGTAAAATATTCCTCTTGCAATGTTAGAAAATAATCTCTTAACAATTCACTTAGCTCTTAAACTTGTCAGTATGGAACTAAATATAGATGTATTTTATCTTTTAACTAAGTTAACATTGCTTTCTGGAAAAACTGATTTCTAATATGTGCCTTCTGTTACTTTCTCTTTTTCTTCATACATTTTTTAAAATTTTTTGTTTATTTTTATTTATTTATTTGAGAGGGACAGACATAGAAAGAAAGAGGGAGGCAGAGAGAGTGGCCTCCAGCCACTGCAAACGAACTCCAGACACATGCGCCCCCTTGTGCATCTGGCTAACGTGGGTCCTGGGGAACCGAGCCTCGAACTGGGGTCCTCAGGCTTCACAGGCAAGCGCTTAACCGCTAAGCCATCTCTCCAGCCCTTCATATGTTTTAAATTGCTTTTACAACCTAAGTTTCATGAATATGATTCTTAGTAGCCCAAAGCTACTGAGTAGCGATTGCAAAATACAAAGGCATTTCTTGATCATCATTTGATTCCAAACTCATCTAACTTCATTAACAACTTAAGCATTGTGAGCTACATGGGAACAGAGAACCCTGTAGCAAATAAGTGGGAACCTTTGCTTTTTCACAATATTCAGCAAAAAGGATTCTTTTGACTCAGTATTGATTGTGTATATTTAGGTATTCTTTCCCATGTTTTGCCTGGTAACATCATAGTGCAAAAGAAAAGAAAAGCCTGTGTATTAGGCTTAAATGTGTGGTGTGGTTTTGCTTCAAATTATTTGCTTTAATTTAGATTATCAACAGAAGCTCTTTTGATAGAGGATGTGGCAGTTTGAATGTATGTCCCCCATGGACTCAGGTATTTTATTAAAGCTTGTAACTTGGGTCTGTAGCCCCCTGGCTGGAGAGGGTCTTACTGGGTGGGGCAGTTCAGCCAAAGGTGTGTTTGGGGTTGATCTGAATTCTAGCCCAAAGGTATGCAGAGGGCAGTATGAACTCAGGGGTCCTGCTTAATGCAGGTTGGTGCTTGCTGCTTAGTGTTTGCTGGCTATTTGGTGGTTTCTCTCTGTTTGGATTTGTGAAATGGAGCCAGATTCTTCCTCCACTGATAGAATATCCCCTGGATCTGTAAGCTTGAAATAAATCCCTTCTCCCATAAACTGTGTCTGTTTGGAAGTTCATCCCAGCAACATGAACCTATCTACAACACGGGAGGATCTTACTATACAAAGTACATGATTCAGGGGTGCTAAGGTATACTAGAGTGGACTCCATGGTACAGGCCAAGTCCTCCATTCAGGACAAGTCACTCATTCCTTCAGTTGTTATCCCATAGCAAAATCTGCCTGGAGAAACTGGTCTTGGTCAACAGGGATAGTGTCATGCGCATTGTGTTCCTCCCATGGATGGCCTGTATGTAATGACTAGCCCATGTGGGGATAGAAAAGTTGGTCTACCTTGGAATGACTCTGATAGATCATTCCAGACACCCTAGGAGATTGGCTGAGGCTCTTTCTCACTATATCACAGCTCATTTCTCTCAGCTCAGTTCTGCTACATCTGCTGCCCTGAAAAGGTGCTATTTCTCAGAACCTCCCTGACTTACCAATCTCTTGCATGGTAACTGCTATGTCAAAGTCAGTTTTAATATTTTATTTATTTATTTGAGAGAGAGAAAGAGGCAGAGAGAGAAACGAGAGACAGAGAGAGAGAGAGGATATGGGCATGCCAGGGCCTCTAGCCACTGCAAACGAACTCCAGGTGCATGCACCCTGACTTACATGGGTAGTAGGGAATTGAACCTGGGTCCTCAGGCTTTGCAGACAAGCATCTTAACCTCTATGCCACTTTCCAGCTCCAGAGTCAGTTTTGCTAGTAGAATACATTACTAAAGTTTATACCAATGGCATCGAGAAACATAGCAAACCATATCTAAATAATAATTTAACAACAACTGGCAAAGAGATTTTCAGTTGGATGAAACAAGTCTCAATAAAAGCTGATGGTGCAGCCCCACGAACATGTATGACATACCTGTGTGTTCTGGGTCATGAACACAAAGGCTCATCTTCCGTACTTAGGTGAGTACCGAATCATCTGGGAATGTTAAGGGGACTTTTGAGATGAAGTTAATGTGTGCATAATAATGTCAGTGAGGCAGTCTAGCAAATTGCATGTAGTCTAGATAGCTAGTTAGAAAAGCTGAGTAAACACCCTAAGGATTAATTCTATCATACCGCTTATGTAACTACAGTTAACATGTAATGTTAGGTACAGTATGCCATTTGTGAACTTTAATATTACTGCGAGCCTCTTGAGGCTAAGAATTTATTGTGTGATACCACTTTATTAAAAAAAGAGATGTTAAAATTTTTATGTACTCTAATTTTACATGTGATATGAAGAAAATATTCTGCTCCCTAAATACCTTCTTCTAAAAGGAAAGAGCTATATAACATTAATTACTTCTTGAAATAAATATTCCAAATGATTAAAAAATTACCTCTTTTGATGTCATTGAATGATTTATATCTTTTTTGGTGAAGGGTCAGTTTTGTAATTAGATTTTTCAGACTCACTTCAGTGTTCTTATGGAATATGTGTGTGTGTTTGTGTATGTGCCTGTGCTATTTGGTCTGTATCTATGCATATTAAAATGAGCAACTTCTAATGACCAGATCTATTTCGTCAAACCCATCACTCTAGTTTTGAGATTTATTATTCCAGTGACCTGGTCATTGTCAATCTTAAAATAATTTATCCTATAGACATGAATGTCAAACTAGAGAAGGAGAGCAATGAAAAAGCCACAAATAGAGTTGGCCTGGCAATCAGGGTGGCTTGCTGTCACTCAGCTACAGATCCCACACCGCACACCAGACTGCATTAACCCTTCACTGTGCTGAAGACAGTCTTCAGGAGTGGTCCACATGGTCCACTGGAACATGGAAGATCTGAAATAAAGCAGGCAGTGGCAGGAACAGTGGACATGTCCCAGGAATAGAAGCTAGGAAGGATGGAGATACCCTAAGACCAAGGTGGTAGTCATTTAGAAATAGCATGGCACCAAGCTCCCAAATAAGGACTATTCCAGACCACCATGCTAAATATGAGGCTATGCTCTTAAAACTGTGCAATCTCTGGCACTCACTTCACTCTGTGCTTAAGTTTCTTAATGTGTAAAACATGGACACTATTACCTACCACTAAGGATTGTGGTGAGAATTAGTCACCAGATGGAAAGGATTTACATCTGCCTCTTTGTGAGTGCATATTAGCTTTTATTTTAAATTATTCCTACTAAGGATATCAGAACCTTAAAAGAAGGCTTTGGGCTTATCATAGTGAGTCACAAATATTTCACTCTGTGGTTGGTATTTTAACATATTTATTCCACAATCACTTCATGTATATCCAAAGCCCACAGGTACTACTATCCTGAAACAGTCACATTCTACATCTGCATCCCTGCTAATAGTCTCATGTTTCTAGTGCTCTTTCTACTTTTGCAACCACATAAATATAGGTTATGTCATTCTGTCACTCCAAGCATCTCTCAAGCTAAGACACTAACAACCATAGCAGCAAGTGGTTCCACAGTTACCAATATCATTGGGGTTTCTGGCAGAATCAAACATAAACTACTCTGGGGAAGAGGTAACACTCAACTCAGCTATTCAGTATTCACACAAGTAAAATCTTATTTTAACTACAAGAAAAAAAAAAAAAACCAAAGTATAAACCTTCAAGGAAATAAACACAGAGCAGACCAAATATTTAAAACTTTAGGCAATACAAAGGGGGGTTGGGCTAATATCTCAATTAGTAAAGTGCTGACCTTGAAAGCATGTGTACCTGAGTTCAATCCCCCTAACCCAAGGAAAACCCTGAGTATAATGGTGTGCACTTATAATCGCAGTGCTTGGGTGGTGGAGACAGGTAAATCTCTGGGCCTCACTGGCCAGCCCAGTCTATTCTACTTGGGGAGCTTCAGGCCAATGAGAGAACCAATAAAATATGTGGTTGTTTTCCTTAAAATTGACACCTGAGGTTTTCCTCTGGCTTCCACATATGTGTGTATGTATCTGCCCATGCACAAACACTCAGCCCCCAAATTACAAAAAAAAAAAAAAAAAAAAAAAAAAAACTTCAAGTAATGGAATTACTGACCTCAAAATATGTTCAAAGTCATTCAGTATAGAATAAGAAAATTTTTTTAAATGAAAAACACTAATTTATTTAAAAAAGAACAAGAAAAATGTTAAATATAAAAACTTTTAGAACTGACAATCTCAAAAGGTAAATGAAATAATGGTTGTTATACAGTTGGAAAAAAGCTCAATAAATCAGAATCTGTAGCTGAGGAAATAAAGATAACATATCACATAAATGGAAAACACAAAAGATCAAACAATCACAGAGGACACTATCAGATCAAATATAAGGTCAATAATTCAGTCTGCTTTTGAAAGAATCATGACAATCTCAATGTCTACAGTACTGATGAAAGACAAATATATTTAAATATTTCTTAGTTCATAGGTGGGTGAGTAAACAAGGAATGTTTAAGAACTTTCCAAAATTGATTAAAGACCTCAAATTCCCTGGCCAACATGAATGCTGAGTAAGATTGGACAAATAAAACCACAGTCGGACACTAGTGAAACCATACAACATGAAAGAGAGAGAATATTAAAGGAGAAAGGGAGGTTAGAAATAAAGAAATGGTAATTAAAATGATGGGTTTTACAAGCTACAATTAAAGTTACTGGGAAATAAAAAGGCTACCAATCTAAAAAAATTTTATGTACAGGTAATTATTCAAAGTAAGGTCAAAGATGAGGACTTTTTCAGTAAACAAAGAGTTTATCACTTTACTAATCATTACCCAAGGGATTTTTAACATACATCAAAAAGAACTGGATTCAGAAAAACATAATGCAGATAAAGGCAAAAAAAGAGAAAGAAATAGAGAACTATTAGGAACTTTAAAAAGGCATTGACTGAATTTTTATTGTCAATTATTTTTTTGCACCCCATGTGCCCAAATGCAATGGCCAGAGAAATATGTCAAGTGTTCTTCTCTATGCATTTCCAACTTGTTTCTCTGGGACAGTCTCTCACTGAACCTGGAGTTTATCATTTTCAGACAAACTGGCTGATCAAGAAGCATCAAAAAGCCTCCTATCTCTGCTCCCTTTAGCAATGGGGTTATAGGAAATGCATGGCTACACCCAAGAGTTTTTTTTTTTTTTTTTTTCCTAGAGAGAGAGAGAATTGGTACACCAGGGCTTCAGCCATTGCAATCAAACTCAAGATGCTTACACCACTCACTGGGCATGTGAGACCTTGTATATGCCTTATCTTTGTGCATCTGGCTTACGTGGGATCTGGAGAGTTGAACATAGGTCCTTAGGCTTCGCAGGCAAGCATCTTAACTACTAAGCCATCTCTCCAGCCCCTATACCCAACTTTTTTTGTGGGGGTTCTTGGAATTGAACTCAGGTCCTTATGCTTATACAGTAAGCATTCTTCTCAACTGAGCCATCTCAGTTAAGTGCTTGCTTGAAAAGCCTGACAGTCTGGGTTTGAATCCCCAGAACCCACATAAATCCAGATGCATAAAGTGGCCTATGTGTCTGCAGTTCATTTGTAAGAGCAAGAGGCCCTGGCATGCCCATTTTTTCTCTCTCTTTCTCTCCTCTCTATCTCCTTGCAAATCAATAAAATTTTAAAAAACAATAATTTTAGAGAATATTTTCAAAGATACTTTCAAAAGGAGAACAAAAGTGTCAGTTAATAATTACATGCAGGATAGACATTGAAATATTCTATGGTCTTTATTGTGTTGATTTGAATTATGTGTACCTCATCAACTCGTGTGCTCTGAATGCTTGATTCACAGCTAATACCAGTTTTGGAGGTAGAGCCTTGCTGGAGGAGGTGTGTTGCTGGGGGTTAACCTTGATAGTTTATTATCTCTAGCTTGCCAATGTTAGCTGACACACTCTCCTGATGCTGTTGTTCACTTAGTATTGGCCAGAAAGTGATGTCCCACCTCTGCTCAAACCACATTCTCTCTCCCCTGCCATCATGGAGCTTCCCTTCCAGTCTGTAAATCAAAATAAACACTTTCCTCTCTCACAAGCTGGTTTTTGTGCCAGCAATGCAAAACTAACTACAACTTATGGAAATATAGAAAAACAGGGCTCTTGAAAAGCAAGACATTGTCACTGTCATTAATCACATATAAAAAGGTATAACAACAACAAGATCCACCATTACTTTTAAGTTTCCCAAAGGAAGAGATAAAGCTACTAATTAAATATGAGTAGCATTGTGCCTTAAATACAGTCCTATATAAGACTCTCATTTCCTTGAAAACTCTTTCATATATTCCATAGGGATTGTTTATTTCTCCCATTGTCATTTGCACTACTTATTATAAGTGATTTTTTACTAAACAATTTTCTAACAAAAATGTATATTCTCTGTTAAGTTCAATAATGCCCTTAGTTATTACTTTTCAGGAAAATGTGGGAATGCTTGTTTCTTCAAGTGTGAATATTGGGTTTACAATATGACATTCAGCTAAAGACAGTAGAAGAAAGGACAACATAGGCCAATTTCATACATAAACATACTTCCAAAGCTCCTTTACAAACAGCCAAGCAAATTAGAGATGCATTGAAATATTGACAAGTTTCATTTTATCCTAGGAATGCAATAATGGTGTTGTGTTTGAAAAATGGTATTGCAATTCACCACATTAACAGAGCAAAGGGTAGAATAGGATTATTTAAGAGGGCAGGAGAAAAAGTCTTTTTTTAGAGAAACAACAGTACAATAGAAACTGCTTAAACTGATAAATCATATTAACGCAAACCCTAGAGCAAACATCATCCTCCCACTGAAAGTCAGGAAACTAAATGAAGAATGAAGAAAGAATAAACCATTCTATCCAACCTCATTCTGGAGAGCTGGTCAGGATAACAAGACAAAGAAATCAAAAGGGGGCTAAAGAGATGGCTCAGTGGTTAAGGTACTTGCCTGCAAAGCCTAAGGACCATGGTTCAATTACCCAATACCCACATAAAGCCAGGTGCACAAGGTGGTCACATGTGCCTAGTTTGTTTGCAGTGGCTAAAGTCCCTGGTGTGCTCATTCTCTCTCTCTCTGTCTCTCAAATAAATAAAATATTTTAAAATATTTGAAAAAAATAAGTGAAAAGCTATAAGGGACTGGAGAGGAAGACACCTTTCAGATAATACTGCATGGTTTAAAATGCTGCAGAATGTGTTTCTTTCACCTAAAATATATTCTTAGACCCAGGTGAGGTGCAACACACCTGTAATCCCAGCATTTGGGAGGCTGAGGCAAGTTCAACAACAGTCTGTGATATACAGTGAGACTGTCTCAAGAAACTAAAACATATTCTCTCTTGACTCTGTCTCTTCAGCCCATTCCTCATACATACTAGTCCATCTCTCCGCCTTTCCTAGAAAAAACTCCAGGTCCTAAACTCTTGTCCCATCATCTTGAATTAACTTTCCTTTGGCTTTCATCCTGTCCCACCCAGCACTCTTGTTGGGTCCTGGTGGACCTCTGGTGGTTAACTTCCCACTCTGTATCTCCTTTGTGCTTGGTATTATTTCTTCATTTGTCTTTCAGGGCACCTCATGATTTTCTGACTGCTCTCTTTCTCAGAGGATCTTTCTTCTCAGCCGCCTCCTGTGAGCTTTCATCATCTGCTTGGCTTCTGAGCACTGGACTGTCTTTGAATTTTTACTTTTTATCTAAATTCTGTCCCTTACTTAGTCTTGGGGATGATTCAGTATAAACTTATTATTTTCAGTCCAGATTCTGAACTCATATCCAAATAGATTATATAACATCTTCACTCAAGGCCTGACATCTCAGATGCTACAAGCCTGAAGTAGAACTTATAACTCCTTCCTCTGCCTTTCCAGTCCTGGTTTTCATCCTACAAGTGTTAAAGCGCTCTCTCTCTCTCTCTCTCTCTCTTTCTCTCTCTCTCTCTCTTTCTCACTAGTTCCCTCTCTTCCTACCTCTCCCTCTCTTTTCTTTAATTGTTTTCTCCTTTTCTCACTCTTGATGCACTGAAGGCCTTAGTGAAGTAGAAACAGGAGTAAGGTAGCTTTTTACAGGCAGTTAGTCAGGGCCAGAAGCCCAAAGAGGGAGCAAGGAGATGCCAGTCTGTCAGTCCTGACAAAACTGAACTCACCAACTGATTCTGCCTCCTACAAGATGGTTGACAGCAACACTCCCCAGCAGGAACTTACTTCCTCCTTCTTCCTCAGATCATCTTCTCTGGATGAGCTCCTTGAGTCCACCAAACAATCAGATCTTGGCCCATCAGTCCCTAGTCTAATAACAAGACTAGCCCTAATTGGATATCTGATCTGTATAAGGGAGATTACCCACATGGCCCATCCTTCTATTCCTGTGATCTTGCCTGCCTAAACGTGCATGTAAGCCTGACTCTCCTCTACCCAGCTTGCCTTCTTTCTGTGTCTGCTTTGGGGCACATTCTCACTTTGATTACATCTATCATTTTCCTTTGATCTCTGAGTTCTTCATTATTTCTGATCCCCTCTGGTTTGTTATTTGTTATTTGTTATCTTTAGGTTCTGCCTTCCACATGTAGGAGTATGTCCCTTCTCCAGGGTACTTTACTGGGTAGATTTCTCCATGGTACAGATTCTCTGTCTCCCCTTTCCCTTTCCAACCTGACAGGGAGAATGCTTCTCTGGCTTTAGTCTCAGCTAGTACCTTAATTCCCCTACAATAAACCTCATGACTCAAAATTTCCCAATAAGCAAATTCAGTACTTTATGCTTCTCAAAGTATGTTTTATTTAATTCTTTAGATAAGGGCCCAAAAGTTGGAGTTTACAGGCCTGAGGGACCCCTTGTGCCCCAAGTCTTGCATCATTAGCCACCTCAACATATGTTTACTTTGCTCTTATTAGGTTAAGAACTTTCATTTCCTCATTTAAGGGAAGTACTTCCTTTTAGCTTCTCTTTGACATACCAAAATGCCAGAATCATTAATCTAAAGCCAGTATTAAGTTAAAAAAAAGGGTTGCTGATGAAGGGTTAATAACTTTCCCTGAAAACCAGAGGAAATTAAAGAGTTAATAACTATACCTAAGGCTATAAGGCCATAAAAGAAACAACAGAGAAGTTCAGTCAGCTTCTCTGGTTGATGTATGTTTCCCTTAGCTCAGATGGCCTTGAAGGACCAGGAATCATCTGGGTATCCTCCTCTAGACAATCCTGAAGAAGACTATTTTGAACAAGGACACAAACAGCTACAAGTTTCTTATCTACTGCACCTAGTACAGTCTGTTTTTCTTAGGATCCTCTTTGTAAACTTGCACCCCAGCTTGACACAGTGCTTCAGCCATTATCCAGTGGGAAGGCTGCTGCCCCTCACTGTTTCTTTCAATAAATAGTCTTTCTATAGAGATCAAGTCCAGTGTCCTCTTTTGCTTTTCTCTTACACTTTCCTTACAACTGGAAGACTGCGGCGAGCCCCCCCGACCAGCGGGAAAGAACAATCACCACACGAGGATCCTTCTTGATCACACTTTATTGGAGAGCTCTTGGTTAACAGGAGAGCGGAAGGAGAAGGACGCGGGGGCGGGATGTGCAGCTACCTTTATAGGGGGATGGGCAATAAGGCACCTACGGATTGGCTGCTTACCCGCTTGTCACCGCCAGGCGCCACAGGATAGGCTCAGGACAGGTTGCGTCAAGCGCATGCGCGTACCTTGAATACGTTTGGCGCGAAAGCACTGTCGTAAAATGAAGTTAAACGCCACGAGGTAGATGTGGTTTCCTGCAGTGCCAGCGACATCTAGTGGTGGGGACTAGATGTGGCTCCCTGCAGTTCCCCCTTTCTATTATAAAGCGCAGCAGGTGAAGGTAGAGGTTTGATCTCTGATAAACAAAAGGACATTGTGAAGACCCCAGGCCAGGTGGCCAGCCAGGCTGGTGCCTCACCCGTCCGGTACCTTTTCTCAGAGATGGGATGTCGGTACCAACCCATATGCAATCAAACATGCCCTCCATGAGGCTGCTAAGAGCATACCTCATGTGCAGTACTTTGTCTCGCAGCCTGAGCGCCAATGAATGTCGTGTTCCCAACACCAACCCTCTGCCTATCCTTGTGCAATGGGCACTTCAGGCCCTAAGGGTGCAAGGGCCAGGGGAAACTAGGTGCTCTTTAGGGCCGACAGCCAAATCTGGGGGGAGGACCCACACTCCAAAGCGGCAAGTGCTTGAGAAATAACTACCTTGTCCCGCCTGGTCTGGGCTTGCAGGCGACAAATCAACCAGAGGCACAGTGCACAGCCCCCAAGGCAGCAAACTGCAAACATCCCTACCCCTACCCACTCCTTGAAGAAGGAAAAGGCAGAGGAAAGCCAAGAGGTAAAACCCTCAGCCAGGCTAAGGTCCACTCGCGTGGAATTGATCATAACAATAGCTTGTCTTAGTTCTTCCAATTCCGCATCAAAATCTAGGGACCAATTCCCTGCCAAGTACAAGGACAGATGCTTTGACAGATTTGCTGCCCTTGTAAAGTTTTCATATTGAACACTAGTGATACATAAGGCATTAAGTTTCCATTCACATCCCAACTGAGCGATTTGCCAAAGAACATCAATTTGCTCCTGAACTAGGTCCACCCTTTGATTTAGGATCATAATGCCACCTTTGAGTTGGGAATTTAAATTTGATTGTGTGTCTAAGGCGGCAGCTGTGGAAGAAGCCAAGGTATTTAAGGTAGAGGCGGTTTGAACGGAAGAAGCCATGGCTACACCAGCGGCTGTAGCTGCGGCAGCAGCAGCCGCCACCGCAACAATAACAGCGGCCGTAATTCCAAAATCTCTCTTATGCCTGAACAAAGACAATGTACTAGGAGCCTCTACAGGCACGGGGACCCAACGGGGGACCCTAAGTACCATGGCTCTGTGATAGAGTGTTGCGTCCCAACATTGGGACAAATAACAAGAAGCATTAGAACAATTGCTGAAAGAAAAGTTACTAAGGACAAACATGAATGGTGGATGGACACACACCGGGGTGGGGGCATAAGAGGCATTTTTTCCTAGGTATTCTCCTATCCGGGTGACACCCCCGAGCACTCCCCCAAATCTCCATTCAAGGAATTCGCTCAGGAATAGTAGCTCATGGACTACTCCAGACACATTATTACGGGCAACTGTCCCCCCCCGTAATAAAACAAAGGGTGTCATATCTGTGCAGCTACCATTAACCCCACACAGAACCCACTTTGAAAATGGGTTCATATTACTATCCTGTAGAAATGGTCCCTCCTTCCACGACAACTGTAAAGGAAAAAGCCCTTTCATATTCGGGGAATAAGTAAAGGTCCGTCCCACATCTGCCCAGCCCACAGTACTGGACTGGCATTCCGTCCATGGCCAAAGGTCCCCTTCATAAGTTCCCATACAGTGAGGTGCCAGGCGTGGTTGAGGCAGAGTCACAGTACCTCTCTGGCCACGAAAAAAGGTACCATTGAGCCATATCACCTCTTCTGAGAAGGGGTAACTATAAGCTTTGTGGGACGAATTCTGAAAGGTAGATTCTGGGCCCCATCTCCTGTTCCCCCTAAACCAAGCAAATGCCTGCATCTCCAGTTGTATACAAGAGTCACGTTCACGGGCGAGAGTAAAGCAGAGACTTCCACTTTCCTCGAAGTGTCGAGCCTCCCCCAGGGGGGCAAGGGTCAGGTCTTTAACAACCGTAGGGAGATTGAGACCTTGCTGAGTAGTGAAGAACCGAGGAAGGACTCTCGCCGTGTGGCGAACGGGCAGGGGCTTGGGGAAAACAGACAGGATGCCCCAGCGCAATTCTCCTCTACTAGTCTCCAGGCACATAAGGATCAGCATCCACAGGATCTTTGGCACTCGTACTTGGATGGCCATCCTCGTCCCCTGGACTCTCCTCTGGAGTTGATGTCAGCGTCTTGACTAGCCGGGCCGGGACCCAATGTGGCGATTCCTGGTCCTGTGGAAAGACACAAACAGCTCCCCTGGATCTTACCAAAGCAGGATCCGGTCCCTTCCATTTATTATCCAACACATCCTTCCACATGACCAGTTCCGGATGTGCTTGTGCCCCCTGGTGACAATGTCTGTCTGCTGCAGACCTATCATGAACATCCAAAACTAAAAAATTAAGGGTATAGAGTGCTAGAGAGACTCTCTCCTTGGGGGTTGCATTCTCCGCTATCCCCCTTCGTTGCTTAAAAAGGATAGCTTTTAAACTTTTATTTGCTCTCTCCACAATACCTTGGCCTTGTGGGTTGTAAGGTAGGCCAGTAGTGTGGGCAACCTGCATCTGGGCACAGAAGGCACGAAAGCCAGAGGAAGCATAAGCAGGGCCATTGTCAGTCTTTAGGCGTCGCGGTTTTCCCCAAGACGCCCAGGCTTCCAAACAATGAGTTTTTACATGAGTAACCTTTTCCCCTGCAAGAGGAGAAGCATGTATGATTCCTGAGCAATTATCCACCGAGACGTGCAGGTATTTAAGCTTGCCAAATTCCAAGACATGAGTAACATCCATCTGCCAAAGATCACCAGGTCTTAGGCCCCGTGGGTTCACACCCACATGTGGAGAAGGCAGGAAAGTGACACAGGATTGACAAGCCTTAACAATATCACGTGCCTCGGACCTAGAAATGGCAAAGGTCTTTCTTAAGGTGTTAGCAGGAACATGATACAGTCTATGGAACTCGGTGGCCATATCTTTAGGACTACTCATGGCTAACATGGTCATCCGCGTGGCTTTGTCTACCAAGTCATTTGCTTGAGATATAGGTCCTGGTAACAAGGAGTGAGCACGAACATGAGTAACATAGAAGGGGGAGGAGCGTTGCCAAATGAGAGATTGAATTTGAGAAAGAATGTTTGAGACAGGACTAGCAGAACGAATAGAAGCAGCAATTTCCAGTCCAACAACTGCATTAGCCACATACTGTGAGTCTGTGAACAAATTAAAGGGACTACCAAAAGTCTGAAACACCTCCAAGACAATCATGCATTCCACAATTTGGGGAGAGTCAGGCCTATAGAACTTCACCACAGGTTCTGAGCCCTGAACCATATAAGCTCCGCGACCTGTTTTTGAACCATCAGTGAAAATGGCAGGGGCTGAGGGCAAAGGGCCCTTTGATGTGACCCGGGGAAAATAGACTAAATTTTTTTCCACGAAGGACAGAATGGGGCTTTTTGGGTAATGGTTATCTATAGGATTTGGAAAAGCACACATAAGAATGCTCCATTCATCAACTGTACCGGATAGAGTCTCTACTTGTTCCTTAGTATAGGGGATGATAAGCTTATCAGGCAACTTTGCAAAATGAGTTAGGCACAATTTCAAACCCAAACAAGCCTGTTGGGCAACCAACTGTGGGAAGTACTGCAGGGTACGAGCTCCCAAGGAATGTCCATGAATCCACAAAAGAGGGCCGTCCTGCCATAACGCTCCCGTGGGGACATCCCTTGTTTTTAGAATACAAAGAAGAAGTGGACTAGAAGGGTCAAAGCGTTTAAGCTGTGCCTTCATAAGGGCCTTTTCTATTTTGCTTAAGGCTTGACGAGCTGGCTCAGTGAGCACACGAGGAGAGGTAATCTCAGGATCACCCTCCAAAATGGAAAACAATGGTAACAAATCTGCACGGGGGACATGGAGAAAACCTCGCAACCAATTAATGTCCCCCAAAAGTTTTTGAAAATCATTTAATGTATGCAAATGGGAGGTACGGATGCAAATTTTTTGAGGTTTCACAGACTGAAGGCCAATGACGGACCCAAGGAAATTTACTGAATCCGTTTGCTGGACCTTCTCTGGGGCAATAAAAAGACCCTTATGTTCCAATGCCTTGACGACCTCCTGAAAGGAGACATGCAAAACATCTAAGGTGGGGGCTGTGAGTAGGATATCATCCATATAGTGGATCATACGTAAAGAGGGGAACTGTTGTCTTACTACAAATAACACTGAGTCTACATAAAGCTGGCACATAGTGGGACTGTTGGACATCCCTTGTGGCAACACACGCCACTGAAAGCGGGCATCAGGCTTCTCATGATTTACAGCTGGTAATGTGAAAGCAAAACGCTCTCTGTCCTGAGGGCAAAGGGGTATGGAGAAAAAACAGTCTTTAATATCTAAAACCATCACTGGCCATTCCCTGGGGAGAGCAGAAAGCGCTGGCAGGCCCCTCTGAACTGGGCCCAGGACCTGCATTTGAGCATTGACAGCCCTCAAATCATGTAATAATCGCCACTTTCCAGAGGACTTTTTAATCACAAATATAGGTGTGTTCCAAGGGGAAATAGAGGGCTCCAGGTGGCCTAACTGCAATTGTTCCTCAATTAACCTCTGGGCTGCTTCCAGTTTTTCCTGTGAGAGGGGCCACTGAGGAACCCACACTGGCTTATGAGTCATCCAGGGTATGGGCACCTGTTCAAAATTGGAAGCAGAATTTTCAGTGGTCCCTAAGAAAAACCCAACCCAAAGCGATCCAGCTTCTCCTCCGGGATGATGGGCTGAGGTCGCCCTTGAAGGTGCTTCCCTAGACCTGAGCCTGGAACAAAGCCCTGAATTTTCATCATATTTTTACTAGCTTCTGAATACTCATTGGTCAAGCGGAGATTCATCTGGGTCTGAATATCTCTTCCCCATAAATTAATGGGAACATCCAACACAAAAGGTTGGATTTTTCCCTTTTGACCCTCTGTAGTGGTCCATGTTAACTCCTTTGCACTCATATGTGGTGTTTTAGCAAACCCTAAGCCTTGCAAGATCTGAGCTGATCTCTGCAAGGGCCAGGCTTTTGGCCAAGAATCTAATTTTATTATACTTTTATCTGCCCCAGTGTCCACCAGTCCTGAGAATTCTCTTCCTTCTATGGTCAGGCGCAGAAGGGGTCTTTGATCCAACTCCAAAGACAAGCAGGTCAAGTCCACACCGGTAGACCCAAGGCTCTTGTCACCCCTTTCCTTATCTAGTGCAGGAAATAGAGAATGGTTAGAAGGCAAAATCAGCAATTGGGCAATACGGTCCCCAGGGGCCACTGACACTGCCCCATAGGGGGAATGACAAAGAATTTTAATTACACCTGTATAATCTGGATCGATAACACCGGGGAAGACTATGAGACCCTTTAAAGTAGAGGAGGAGCGCCCCAAAAGAAGGCCCACCATATCTCTCGCTAGCGGGCCAGACACATCTGTGTCCAGGATTTGCACGCCCATTTCCGGAGTTAAGACCAATCCGGAGGTGGCACAGAGGTCCAGGCCTGCGGAGCCCGATGTTGCTCTCCGGGCTGAGGCAGCGGGGGACCTGGTGCCACAGTCACCGGGACCTGAGGTGTCTGCATTGCCCCATAGATTTGTGGGCCCTGGGGACGTGGGCCCTTCCCCCCGTTTTTTTGGTCCTGATTACTTGAAAGAGGGGGGAGGGGCAGACCATTAATATCCCTCACAGATCTACATTCATTAGCCCAGTGTTTTCCCTTCTTACATCTAGGACAAGTCCCAGGGGGGCGCTGTGCCGGTCCCGCATCTCGGGCAGGGGCTGGGCTATCCGCTTGAGGACATTGGCGTTTAAAATGTCCCAATTGACCACATCGGAAACAGCCCTTTTGAGTCCCTGTCCGTTGAGCCTTAGCGGCAGCTATGACTGCTGCTGCTAATCCTGCATTAGACAGGGGCCCCCCTATCTCTCGACAGGCTTTGAGCCAGTCATCCAATGTTCCCCTTCTTACTGGTTGTATAGCGTTTTTGCACTCCTTAGTGGCCTGTTCAAATATTAGCTGTTGTATAAACGGCATGTTGTGGTCAGCAAGGCCAATTGTCTTTTCTGCCACTTCCAACATTCTAGCTGAGAAATCAGAAAATGGCTCTGTAGAGCCCTGAACAATCTTAGTCAACTGTCCTGCGGCCTCTCCCTTATTGTGGAGCTCCTTCCAAGCCTGATAATGAATATTATTAATTTGGATATACACGTCTGGATGAAAATTAAGTTGATCTGTAAGAAAGGGACCAGTCCCCAGAAGCATATCAGAAGTCCAGTCCCAGTCCCCTTTCATAATATTCTGCCTAGCTTGTTCTTGGGCTTTATCAGAAATCAGTGATCTGAAATCCAAATATTGCCCCCTCGTTAGGCAAGCCCGGGCTAAATCTAACCAATCACCAGGAGTAAGGGTGCGCTGCGTGAGTCTGCGAAGCAGCATAAGTGAATAGTCAGCAGTGGGTCCAAAGTCTTTGCAGGCCTGAACTAAATCTTTAAGTTCCGTATAGGGGATTGGCTCCCAGCCTCTTTGATTGGTAGTGTTATTCAAAAAAACCGGGAAAGCGGGGGCCAGGCGGGACCACGTCCGCGGCTTAACAAAATGGCTGTGATCCTCGGCTGGGACATAGGGGGGGGGGAACATGAGGGCGTGGCAGAGCACTAGGCGGTGCTCGGTTCCGAATACCAACTTCCTCTTTTAAGGCACTCCTCCCCCTAACCGCGGGAGGGCAGACACGCCTGCCCACAAACTGAGCATCCTGAGCACAATGTAAAGCTGCCTCCTCTAAATCCTGTCCCTCTGTCCCACTGGAGTCCTCCTGATCAGAAGCAGAACTACTGCCGTGATCATCTCGTATACTCAGGTGTCGCAGCGGCTGTAGGGAAGGATATAACCCCACAGCCCCCTGCTGCGGCGGGGCCCTAGGGAAGTCCTCACCCCTCCTGTGCATACAGCCGGAGCCCTCATTACTCTCTTCTAACGGGGGTGCCTTCTCCTCTACATGGCAGGGAACCTTTTCCTTGAAATGACTGGCCACATTGGGAACTCCTCCCGGGAACTGACTGGCCCTTTTTTCCTGTACTTCCTTATATAATCTGGGTTTGCTATCCCCACTTGCATCAGATTCTGACAAACTATCCTGATGTTGCCTGAGCCGTCTCCAGCCCTCCTGAAGTGGGTCCGGGTGGCTTCCAGAACGTAAACAAGAATGTATCATCCTCCAGAAAGGGAGGGTACCTCGACCTAAGTGCCCCTCCTCCCTAGCCGCCTCAAGGTCTTTACCCAGCTTTTCCCATGAGGGCAATGAGAGATCTCCGGACACCGCAAACCATGGAGCCGCAGCATCAATGTCCTTAACAATCTTTTTAATAGTGGCATTAGAGACCTTTAGATCACGTTGTTTCAAAACTTCCTTTATAGGCTGAGTAAAATCAATGGGAGAATGCCGGGCACTCGATGTATTGCCCATCACGAGCTGGAAGGCTGGAAATAAAACTAACAGCCAGCCCCACGCTATCTACTGAGGATTTATCTGACTCGAGGCTCCAAGGACCAGAGCCGCGTTGTCTACCGCGGGTTTAACCGGTCCAGGCTATTAGCAGACTAGGCAGGATAGAAACGAACACAAAACAATAGAAAGGCCCAGACAAAACAAACAAAAAACAGCAAGAACAGCGAGGCCCTCAGACATGGACATGACTGAGACACAGAAAAGAAAAGAAAAAAAAGAAAGAATGACTTACCGGTACCTTCCTCTCCGTGTGTCAAGTTCTGAATCCTCCTTTTGGTCCTTCACCTGGTGCCCACAAGGCTCCCAGCGTCCCGGGGATTTCGGCACCACTTTGCGGCGAGCCCCCCCGACCAGCGGGAAAGAACAATCACCACACGAGGATCCTTCTTGATCACACTTTATTGGAGAGCTCTTGGTTAACAGGAGAGCGGAAGGAGAAGGACGCGGGGGCGGGATGTGCAGCTACCTTTATAGGGGGATGGGCAATAAGGCACCTACGGATTGGCTGCTTACCCGCTTGTCACCGCCAGGCGCCACGGGATAGGCTCAGGACAGGTTGCGTCAAGCGCATGCGCGTACCTTGAATACGTTTGGCGCGAAAGCACTGTCGTAAAATGAAGTTAAACGCCACGAGGTAGATGTGGTTTCCTGCAGTGCCAGCGACATCTAGTGGTGGGGACTAGATGTGGCTCCCTGCAGAAGACCAGCAAAGTAGTATGCAACAATCTGTCTAATAATATGGGCATCCAATAATGACTAAGAGGTGGATAGCTAATGCAGTGTGTATGCTCTGGGTGAATAATGGGTCATTAACATCACAAGCAGGATATAATGGACTGGCACAGGGTTCCATTTTATATGTAGCAAAGAAGGTAATTTAAAATTTTTGAATTATAGGTTGGGGATGTAGATCAGTGACATAGTGCTTGCCTAAAATGTAAAAGCCACACCACCCCACCCAAATGCAAAACCAAATTTATGAATTGCTTCTGGATTATTGCTACTTTCTTGCTTTCCATAGAATAATCTACAAATAGGAAAAACAACGTCATGTCAGGTACAAATCCTGTTCAGTTGTCAATATTTCCATATGGAAAGGTTTGGGCCTCATGAGGCCCCCTTCCCTCCCTAAGGATGTATAAATAGCAGTTGCTTGAGGTGAGAGAAACATTTTCATTTTTAAATCATTTTTATGTGTTTATTATTTATTTTATTTGTGTGTGTATATGTGTGTGTGCATGTACATACGTATGTATATGTGGAGTCCAGAGGACAATCTTAGTTATCATTCCTCTCAGGTACCACTAACATTGTTTTTTTGAGACAGGGTCTCTCACAGTTCTGTAACTTGCAAAGTAGGATAGGCTGACTGCCCCTTGAGCCCAGGGGATTCACTTATCTCTGCCTCGGTGTACTGGGTGTATACACTACCATATCTGGCTTTGTTTTTCTTAACATGGATTCTGGATATTAAGCTCAGATGCTCATGCTTGCAAAGAGAGAAATTGCCTGACTGAGCCATGTCCTCAACCCTGAGGGAGATATTTTCCTCATTGGTAGAGCCACTGGTAAGTTGTCTATGCTCATGTAAACAAAACCAAAACCTCATCCTTGCTTCTGTAAGCAACTTTCTTTCTTTCTTTTTTCTGATGCAAAAGAAGACATGAGGGTTTATGAGTGACTCAATGGTTAGTGGTTCTTGCTTATAAAGCTTGGCAGCCTGGGTTCCACTCCCCAGTACCCATGTAAAGCCAGATACACAAAGTGGCACATGCATCGAGTTCATTTGCAGTGGCAAGAGACCCTGGTGCACCCATTCTCTCTCTTTCCCTCTATTTCTATCTCTTCCCCTTCCTCTCTGCTTGCAAATAAATAAATTAAATACTTAGAAAAATAATACATGAAAGTAGGAGGGGGAGGAAGAAGATCAGCAAGATTGGGAAGGGGATAAAGGAGGGTAATGGAGGGTTGAATAGGACCAAAATACATACGTGTGTGTGTGTGTGTGATGGTCTGTGTGTGAAAATGTCATATTGAAACCCACCATTTTGTATAATTACTATATGCTAATAAAAACAACTTAAAAAAATTATCCTCAGAATTCTCAAAATGGCTGCCCTGGGTCCTACATGTTCTAGCCTCCACTTTCCCTGTAACCTCATCTTCATAAATTTTGTTTTGTTTTAGGTTGAGGGGTATCATACCCAGGCCTTCTCCCTGGGTTCCCTCTGTTCCAGCCATACTGGCCTTCTTACTGTTCCTCAAAGACTCTATCTATACTCTAATCTCAGGACATTTGTATGTGATGGACTGTGCCTGAAATAAATTCTTCCAGGTACTTACTGGTATTGCCTCCTCATTTCTTTCAAGTTTTCTACAGAATCAGTTTCTCAGTATGGTCTGTTTACCTTGCCTGGCCTTCATGAAACTTCTAACCTCCAATCTCCTAATTTATTTTTATGTAGCACTTACTTATTATCTTTGTAATATACCATATATTTTCCACACTGATTTTATTTTTTCTAACCTAATTAAATCGATGATGTCAGATATTTTGATTTATTGTACTCACTTCTGTGTCCCAGAATCCATATAGAATCTGGCACATAGAAGGTATCTAATAATATGAATTGAAAAATGAGTATATAGACAAATTATTAGGATGTGTAGAAGAGTTCAGTGAGTTTACTGTATATAAATCATGAAATAAGAATCTTTGCTAATATCACCTGAAAAAAAGTTGAAAAATATAATTTAAAAAGAATATTATTTATAGTCTCACATGAAAATATAAATACTTATAAGTTTAGCAAAGGATATACAAGAATTTTAAGATTTTTTTAAAAAACATAAAATTTCATTAAAAGATAGTTAAGATAGATATAATATGTCTGCAGGTAGATAAAGAAAGCAGAGTCATAGTGATGCAAATTTTCTTCAAATTGATCTATAGACATAATAAAATTCCAATCAACATCCTGACAGAATTATTCATAAAACTTGAGAAGCTTACTAGAAAATTATTAGAGAATACAAAGAAATTAAAGCAGCTTTAAAGAAATTTGGGGATACTTGCCAAAGAGACAAAGTATGGACAGACACGAGATATACAAATGCATAAGTGACAAAGGGTTAGTGTAAAAACATAATTTAGTAAGGAAATTAAAAACTGTTAGTAGAAGAGAATAAATTAGATGTATGTGTTATCCCAGAACTCAAGACACTAAGTCTAGAAGATCTAGTTTGAGGCCACTTGGGCTACCAAGTGAAACCCTATCTCAATTCCTCATGCCCCACCCCAAGGAAACTAAATAAACAGAAACTGGCACTTTACTGAAACTCAAATGGTAAATATCAGAAAAGCATGAAAAAATGGTTGATCTTTACATACTATTTTGCATGGATTGAAAATAAGTTAAAATTTTTGATAAATGATTAGTTGTAAAGAAGGGATTCTGTGTAGGGGAAACAGGAGAGAGGAGACAAAGGAGTGTGGAAGGTGGAAATTATGAACATGGTATATTGTGTATATGTATGAAGGCTGCCAATAGTGTTTTTTTTTTTTTTTTTTTTGGTCTAAGTGCAGCAGTGTTTTTTTTTTTATTAATTAGCTTTGTACTGAGTGAATACAGTCAATTTGGTACTATTATTAGACTCATCCATGACCTACCCCCTCCCCTTGGCCCCTCTTTGTTGAGGTATATGGGTCATCCATTCTGGAGTTAGCCCACAGTTGTGGGTAGGATAAATGTCTCTGCATATCATGACCCAACATGTGACTCTGACATTCTTTCTGCCTCCTCTTGTGCAAAATGTCCCTGAGCCATGTTGGGTTCATTTTTGGTCTGCTTCAGTGATGAGGTGTAGGGGGCCTCTGGGTCTCTGGATATCTGATTTGGTAGGAGTTGATTTTTCTCTGTGTTGATCTCCTTCACCCTTGTGCTGGTACCTGGTTCACCAAGAAAACAGCACCCTTGCTTGATAAATGCCAGGTTAATCAAAAGAATGGATAAATAAATTGTGGTATGTTCATGTTATCAAATACTCTATCCATTAAGTATATGGAACTATGTGCACCAAAACAGATAAATCTCAAAAGCATATTAATGGAGCCCATGACATATTTATAAAGTATAAAGGCATGAAATGTATACTATTGATGGTTTTAAAATCATTCATATAAAGTAAGATATAGAATTGTGCATGAATGAATACATAGTCAGGATACTTGTTAATTTAGGGACCTTAGGGAGAAGAATTATATGAGAAAGAAGCATGCAGGGATTTCAGTTGTGCCTAATGTCTTAAATTGGGTGATTCTACATGCCCAATTTATCTCATGGTTTAAAAATATTTGAAAGGAGAGAGTGATAGATGGATCGGTCATTGTTGAGACAGAAAAGTGGGGAAAGGAAACGAGTGGATAAGGAGACAAACTTAGGTCAAGTTTCCAGGGAAAAAGAAAAAAATATGAGTAAAGGTAGTCCAGGAAGGATTTTAAAGAAAAAGGGAAAAATTAGGGCTGGAGAGATGGCTTAGCAGTTAAGCGCTTGCCTGTGAAGCCTAAGGACCCCAGTTCAAGGCTCGATTCCCCAGGACCCACGTTAGCCAGATGCACAAGGGGGCACATGCATCTGGAGTTCATTTGCAGTGGCTAGAAGCCCTGGCGCGCCTACTCTTCTCTCTCTCTCTCTCTCTGCCTCTTTCTTTCTCTGTCGCTCTCAAATAAATAAACAAAAACATTAAAAATAAATAAAAATTTTAAAAAAAGAAAAAGGGAAAAATTAAAGGTATGTTTGGGAACTTGGGGAAAAATTTGAGTGAGGAGTCATATTTTCATAGGAAAACAAGGTCAAAGTGTTTGACACAACATATTGGCAAAGGGGGTGTAAAATGGTAAGAGAAACCTAAGAAGGCCCAATAATTTTATGAATAATTTTTGAGGCAAGGAATTGAGGTGTAATGACCAAATTTTTGGAGTCTACAAAACTTGGAGTGGCGACTGAATATATTTGACAGAATTGTGTTACAAGGCCCTGTTAGGCAAGAGGGCCTAATTAAAGAAAATGTTTGCAATGGTTTAAAATGTGACATAATCCACTTAAAATTTTAGGTTATCTAGTTGTAAACCTGATTCAACCTGAAAGTCTTAGAGTATTACATGAGAACAATGTGCAGTATTACCATTAAAAAGAAATCTTAGGAACAGAGCACTGTGTCAGCAGTGGCTCAGAGCAGCTGGTCCAAGAACTACATTGATAAATTACAGTAATAAAGTAAGAAGATTCCAGGGCCAGGTAAGCAGAATATTGAGAAAGCTTATAATACCTGGAGCTACAGTGATGCGTTCTCTAAGAACTTGGAATCACTACTGTGCCTTGAGTATCAACCTAACAAAGCCTACTTATCTGAGGAGTGGGATTAGCCAGCACAGGCCTAGGTCAAGACACTATCCGTATGCAGGAGACCGTACAGGTGATCTGGATGAATTTCAGAAAGGGAGGCTGTAATGTGACAGTTAAAGAAGATGAAGAAATATAATCAACAATAATATTCCCTTTCTAGAGAAAAGCTGAGCAAAAAGACTTGTGCAGAGCAGCATGAGGCACACAAGAATTCTGATATATATGAGCTATCATTTTCAATATAAATCAACAAAGTGACAGTGCAATTTATACTTCCAAGTAGTGTGTGTACTTAGCATGATTTGTATAGCTTTTCTCACATACTGACAAAATTGAGTTTTTCAGACATTAGAGTTGAGGACTGTGCATGATGATAACCCTTTTCCTAATATAGACCCCTTCTTCATCATGAGAAAACTCACAGGTACTAAGAATGCTTAGTTGGAAAGTGGGGAGCCATAAGTGAGACCTGATCCTTGTCTCTAAAGTTTTGGCTCTTTCATCATTGAGAGCAGAGACTAGAACAAGGAAGAATGGGTAAAAAGCTCAAGGAGTGACATGGTCACTATTTCAACTTCCAACAGTGGAGGATCTATGTCTTCATCAAAATTCTTGGTCACAGGAAAAGTCATAATAGTAGTAATTATAATGGGAGGTGAAGGAACAGCTGATTTATCTAGCCCTGGAAAATATAGTGAGGAAGGTAGCTACAGTGTCAGAGCTCAAAGAAGCAAGGGCCTGCCTGCTTGGGTCACCACCAACATGACTAAGCACTTTTAGCCATTTCTTCTCTAGGAGTTCTGGGAATTCAATTCTGATTGCCAAGCTTGGGTCTAACGTCCCACTCTTCCCTGCTTTTCCTTGGCAGCACAGGTTAGGGAACCATCAATGATGCAGAGCCTTGATGAGGGATACATTGATTCTTGTGATAGAAAGAGGCCAGTTAAGCAAAGGGTAATTGAGGAGAGGGAAACAAAGTCTCAGAAGTGTTCTTGATTCTTCTGAAGAAATTTCTGTGCTAGAAGGAGGCTGGAAATGGCCA
This sequence comes from Dipus sagitta, assembly GCA_036346955.1. Classification (NCBI taxonomy): domain Eukaryota; kingdom Metazoa; phylum Chordata; class Mammalia; order Rodentia; family Dipodidae; genus Dipus; species Dipus sagitta. Next base: position 65,531,061 of record CM070781.1, read on the forward strand.
TTCAGAAAGTATCTTCTTGGGCTGGAGAGATGGCTTAGCAGTAAAGGCACTTGCTGGCAAAGCCAAAGGACCCAGGTTCAATTCTCCAGTACCCACATTAGCCAGATGCACAAGGTGGTGTATGCATCTGGAGTTCGTTTTCAGTGGCTGAAGTGTGTCCATTCTTTCTCTCTGTCTATACCCCCTCTCTGTCATAAACAAATAAATTAAATTAAAAAGAAAGCATCTTCTTGTTCTATTCTTAAAGAAAGATTGAGAAACGTGATTCATAATTGAGATCCAGAGTCATTATAAAGTCCAGTAAAGAAGACATGGGCCTGATCATCAGGGACAGATACAACATGGTCAACAGGGAAGAATGCCATGGACTGGACAATGGAGTAATCAGAAAAGGAGCTACCAGCGTCCATCAACTCAAATGTCATGAATGTGAATTTGAAGTTACCCATGTTCTTCTCCCTGAAGTGGAAGAAGTGAGATGTGATAGAAGTTAATAAGCAAGGAGGCACAAACTTCTGCAAGTCAGGTGGGATGGTAAAAGACAGGCTCCCATTGGCCTTAACCAATGTCCTCACTTAACCAGTGGGGAAATATAACAGGACTCATCAGCCCTAAAATTCTACATCTGATAAAGTAATTGAAGGAATCAAAATAGCATGAGAGACCTTCGATATTTTGGGACTGGTTTTATTTTTGCTGTTAGAAAGATAAAAATTAATGGCATATTCAGCCACTTTACTTCTAGAATAGTTGAAAGAGGGGTCTATTACAAACAGCTCATAAATATTACCCAGAAAGTAGAAAACTGTATTTTGAGTCAGACTGAGTTGATTAATGGTCTGGAAAAAAATATAGACATATAATTTCCATCAAAGGCATTATCTGAGGAAAGAAGAATGGGCAATGACTTCACTGGTCAGTGGAATACTAGGCATGTTAAGGGTGACCAGTAAGAGAAAATGATGGAGGCTTGGGGAGGAAGGCTCACTACATGCCTCATTAGCCTCTCTGTAATATAACATGGTAGAGAGCTGTGGCCTCTACACATTCTAAACGCATTCTACAATTAAGAACTTTATGGCACAGGTCCCACACTTTCCCTTTCCCAATAGGTGCCTATTCCAACTATTGGCACACTTTTGAGTTGTGAGGATGTGACAGGTGCTTGGAGGCCCAGGCCTTTGAAGTGGGACCAGTCTCATGGTAGGTCCATGCCTAACCAAAGGAGGTTAACATCCAACCACACTAAGTACCCAAGATTCTTTCCCTTTGGGAAATGCTTTCAGAATATATGATCTTGACATGGAGAAGTAAAGGAATAGGAGGGCTGAAGGAGGCCTTAAATATGCCTGACCACACCTGGGATTCATAAATGGATGAGTTGAATTAACTGGGACGAAGGATAGAAAATGAAGCAAAGACAAGATGAAGTAGAAACAATGGACAAGTACATAGAATCAGTGTCATCAAGCCCTGGGCACCTGTCACTTCTGACAGCAGAGTCACTGTCATCCTTGTCTCATATTACCAGTGTGGCAGGAGGTGTTGTCCTACCTTCTTTCATTATTCAGCCTCCGCCATACACCCCATCTCATTACCAATACTGCTGTACCTCTTTTCAGTCTGCATTTTCTAGAATGTGTGTATCTCTTTTCCACATCATTTCATGGATGTGAAAATAGCACCTAAACTCTCCATTTTGTGAGACTTCCACTCCACTCTACTTTGCAATTTTCAGCATTTGAGTGTCCATGAATGGGCAAAAGGTGCCCTGAGATAATGACTTTCCTGAAGTTATTTCATATGCCAATTCAAGCACAGAATAGACTTAAGAGAGGTCATGCCATCTTGGGCCCATCTTGAATAGGTCATTTGAGGGATCTCATCTACAAACCAACTTACTTACCAAAGATGAACTAATTATTTTAATCTTCTCTAGAGCTTCTGTCAGGCTGTCTTCAATCTCAGAGTCATCTAAGGAGAAGAGGTCGCCAGCCCGTGAAAGATCTTTTTGTCCCAAAACCAGTCTGAGCAGTTGGTGCATGGTGACTTTGATCAATTATCTTCCTATAGACCCAGACCTGTGTATTCAGCTTTCAGGGGTTAGTAAAAGAAAACATATGGCAGGAGGTATACATCATGTTCCATGGAAAGTCATTTTTCTCAGACACTGAGGTCTTCTTTGACACTCTCTGCAAGGGAAACAAATGACAAAATATAGGTGCTGACAGAATCACATGAGCTCAGGATGTGACCTCAGAGAGAAAGAGAATAACAGAGAGAGAAAGATGGATAGAATCACCTGCTTAGAGCTGGTGGTCTTCAAATGAGCCCTTTTTTATATCTTATAAAGTTGTCAGAAATTGACTTCTGCAGAATATAATTTTAACCATAAAAAGCAGCATAAAACTCATACTTGTTTTTCTTCTATTTTCTCTTTTCTGTATCTGCCTATTTCTCTCCATTGCCACAAGGAAAGATGTGGCTGAGCAGTAAGCATTGCCAGCACCTGCTGTTCTCAGTTCCCATGGAAATCAAACAGAAGGGAAAGAGGGAGCATAGGCAACATCTCAGACCTGCCTAGTGCCCTTTCTTCTAGAACTTGGACATGGTCATCAGTCTAGTCTTTCCTGGGGTTCCTTGCTATATTGGAATGGAAACCCTCCTTTCTTCAGTCCAAAAGGTGACTTCAATATGTGCTCCAGTCCTATGCATTTTCTAATCGAATAGCAATGAACATTAGTGCACAATTGAATTTGAATGCTGACATTATAGTACAGACTAAAAAGGAAGTGCTCTGACATCAGAAGCCCTCTCTATTTTTTTCCCCACAGTTGAAATAATGAAATTCCACTGTATTCTTTCCCTGTGTAGCAGTCCACAGAGCAGAGCAATGACACAAGATAGAAACCTGATTATGCTCACCAGATTCCTTTTGGAACTAATAAAATCATAAACCTAGCATTGGTAGGAACTTGTAATATCCAAGGAGGTTTAATGATGTCCTCCAGACTCCACAGTAGTTACTTCAGGGATAGTCTTCCAATTTCAGGTAAATGGGCTTTCCTTCTACAGTTTGAAGTCGAATCACTTCATACATGCAGGTAACTTACAAATGCAGCCTCATGCTCAGATAGCAAGAGCCTGGAGTGAGTTACTTAATAAGAGCAATGGATGGCTCTGCCTAGCATTTCATTGAATGTATTCCCTGGGATCACGGTGCAAAAAGATGCAGATCTGTGCTTCCTTTGAGTATTTCAGATCTCCCCTTTGAATAATTACAGTGGGACACCTCTCTATGCCATATGTAGTTTTAAAATGCCAAGACCCTTTCTCTCCTACATCATGATTTCTAGTCACAAGCCAAGTCTTTTTTTTTTAAAACGATTATTTATTTATTTATTTGAGAGTGACAGAGAGACAGAGAGAAAGAGGCAGATAGAGATAGATAGAGAATGGGCGCTCCAGGGCCTCTAGCCACTGCAAACGAACTCCAGACGCGTGTACCCCCTTGAGCATCTGGCTAATGTGGGTCCTGGGAAGTAGAGCCTTGAACCGGGGTCCTTAGGCTTCACAGGCAAGTGCTTAACCACTAAGCCATCTCTCCAGCCCACAAGCCAAGTCTTTTATGAAACAAGTAAATGGTATAATCCATGGGCTATTTTAGGGATTATTACCTATGTGAATTTTTGTACTATCTACCAGCTTTAGAAAAATGATGTCTAGCAGGACATGTTGGTGCATACCTTTAATCCCAGCACTTGTGAGGCAGAGATAGGATTACTGTGAGTTCAAGACCAGCCTGGGACTATACAGTGAGTGCCAGGTCAGCCTGAGCTAAAGTGGCACCATACCTAGGGAAAAAAAGAAAGAAAAGAAAAATGATGTTTAATACTTATATATTTCTGTTTCTGTGGTAGGCATAGGCACTTTGCACATTTTAACTTATATGAACACTATATTACACCCATTTTGCAGATGAAATAATTGAGGTAACTAAATAATATGACTAATGAGGAAATTTGGGGTATCTTTGAGAACATTGGAGTCATTCTCAACTCTTGATTGGGCTTTAACCTAGGAGTTAGGGTTCTAGACACTCATGGATTTATAAAACTTCTACTGAGTCAGTGGCCTCTGAGTTCATGTCTTCTGAATTTGATGAATGAGCTACATAGGCCACAGATGTTAATGTTTAGAATGATTTGATTACAGAGCTTAAGAGAAGGAAAGAAAGCATAGCTCTTATTGTAAGGTTGGTTGGGGGAGGGCCCTCAGAAATGGCAAAACCTGACTAGTGTCTTTGACTGGGGTCTTTTATGGGGATTTACTAGATGAAGGCTGGTCTGTTTAGCTCCCATGCCAGGTGTGCAAGCACTTCTTGGAAGGGGGTAATTTTCTAGGAAAGAAAGGGATAAAGAAAAACCAGGTTCTCCTCCTGAGGTTTCCAGCCTTTAGCAAAACAGATGCTATGAAGACTCCTAGGACAAAAGAGATAAGAAAGAGGCACATTATGCCATTCTAGGCTTGAGGACATTTTTGTCTTTAGCATTTTTAGTTTACTTTTGGAGATCCTGTTAGCCATAAATTGCCTTACAAGCCATGTAGTTTTTAAACCAGAGAGCTGGGATTCGGTTCTATAGACTTCAGTGCTCGGCTCCAAGTTCAAGCCCACCATGTGTTGTTGTGAGGCCACTGTTAGAAATGCCCTCAGAGCAATAATGACATTTAGGAATGAAGGAATTAGAAAATAAATGCCTCTTTTCTCCAACATATTTGCCCATCTCTGCCCTGGGATTGAGGCCAGAAAGAGAGTGAAGAGTCAGAAAGGGAGCTCTGGAAAAAGACAGGAGCGTGGTGGGTGAAGCCTTCAGGGAGTGCAAGAAAGGCAGAGTGAGGGCTCCCCAGAATAGCTTGCTCCTTGGGAAATGTGGAAGGGTAAGTTGCAGTATCTAAAAATACCTGATGTCATTTGTGTAACATTTCACTGTTACATATTCTTTCCCCAGTCTCACACACTTGCAGAGACAACCTCAGTGAAATAATAGCCAGAAACATAGACATTGTATGGAAATGAGCTCACCCTGACCATTGGATAGTGTCTGCACTTCTGGAGAGACTCTGCTGCTGCTCCAGACACATCGGCTCTGAGAAGGAATGGAGGTATGTGTTGTTGGAGAGGAGCGCCCACAGGCTTTCTCCAAGCTTCGCCACTCTCCACACATCCATCCACACTTCCGAGACACCTGGTATGGAGCACCACACTCATGTTTCCAACCTCACCTATTGCTCTGAGTTCCCTTTCATGTGCAAAATGTTTCTTCTGGCCCTCCATGGAATCACTAAAGCACAGCCTCACAGGAGGACTTTCACAGATGTTGGAGCTAGATGAGAAAAGATCATGCATGCATCAAACAGTCTACAATGTGTAGGTGATCTAGATAAATGTTTCCTGACTTTTCACCTCAGAAATGAGAAAATACAAGAGAGAAAGAGATCACTGCTAGGGGAACATGATAAGGAATGGCTTTGTAGAGACAATGAAATTGAGGAATATCTTTTGGGATGCAAATATTTTTATAGATTCATCCAATCTACATGTGTTGAATACACCCTATATCCATGCTTCTGGGCAAATGAGATTCAAGGCCCAGTTTGGCTACTCAGTGGCTATAAGACTGTTGTTCCACACTTTTCCTGGTCTCATCTGCACACTGTGATGAATGCACACATAGTCTGTCTCCTTAGGTTATATCAAAGATCAAAGCTGATAATGTGAAAACGATCCCTTTGTTAAATAATGAAGCTGTTAGAGCTCAGAAAATAATACCTAAAAGTGAAAGGCCCAGAAGCAAAGCACCTCTCTGACCTTCTGTCCCCCTGTCTCCTACTCCTCTTTCTCTCCCTAATGGCAAACCACAGAAACTAGGTTGTTCTTCTCCAAGGTAGGTCATGGAAACTAGAGCTCCCCACATAAACCATAAAGCCAAGAACTATTACTCTAATATTCTTTTGCCTTTCTGTCATGGAGCTAGTCATTAAGAAGTTCTTTAACCTAGCTTTTATTCTGTGAGGACACCATATTGATCCCAAACTTAGTATGGACACTGATCATAGTGCCCTACAGCCCAGACTCAAATGATCCTCATGCATCAGCCTCCCAAGTAGCTGGGACTACAGGTCTCTGCTACCACATGACCTTGAATCTAGCTTTTCTAATAGTAAGACCCTCATTCCAGAAGGGTCTTGCCCCATACCCAGGAGGAAGCAATGTTGTATAGAAGGCCAAAGAATGTGACCAAAAAGGCCTTGCTAGGTTCCCCATTCTGTTCATTAGCATTATATCAGATACTTTCTGTCCAGTGAGATTTCTCCAAGCGTGTTCTTGCTTCATTGAACATGAGCTTTAAAATGGCTGGATCAGGGCTGGAGAGATGGCTTAGAGGTCAAAATGTTTGCCTGCAAAGCCAAAGGACCCAGGTTGGATTCCCCAGGACCCACAAAAGCCAGATGCACAAGGTCTTGCATGCATCTGGAGTTTGTTTGCAGTGACTGAAGGCCTTGGCTTGCCCCTGCTCTCTCTCTCTCTCTCTTTGCTTCTCTCTCAAATAAAATTTTTTAAAAATGGAGGATAACTCTGGGTCTTTGAATCTTTAGTTTGAGGGCTCCTGCATCACATGAAACTATGATCAAAACCTTGTGTTACACTTCTTTCTTCTTTTTCTATCGTTTTTGGTAGAGGGGTGTCAGCCATGAGCTTTGATGATAAGCAAGAAAGATCACCACTATTGCTCTTATACAACCAACAGCTGATGTTTAATGAGTGTCTGTAGTGTTTTAGGCATTATTCTGGGTTCTTCCCAAGTATTGGGCTACTTGATTATTATGACCATGTCATTCAATAAAAAACTGATATTCAGCCCAGACACCCAAAAAGTTGTGGGGTTATGATTCAATGCAGTTGGTTTCCAGGTACAAAGCTCTCTCAGAACCTCATATGGTCATACACAGAACCATGCACACTAATTAGTATAGAGCTGCCTCCCTTCCCTCAGCCTTCACTTAATGAGCACCTCCCCCCCCCCACCCTCCACTCCCAGCCCCCCACTCTCCCCCCTCCCCTCGCCTGCAGGCTGCACTCAGCTACCTGTTTTTGAACAAAGATTGGCAAAGCACATTATTTATTTTCTGGCCAATGTTTTGCTTAGCTGTCTGGTTTCTTCTGCTTATTTCTTTTGCAACCACAGAGGTGATCACAGCCAGAACAGATTTGGCCTTACATGGAGAACTATTTATCTTCATGAGGTCACAGACCTGTAAGCCACATGCATGTGTATGTATGTATATATAGGGGGCACACATGTGCACCCAAACAAACATGAAAATTACGTGTGCATAGGCAAATATTTCCTATGCTCCAGGCTCTAAAAAGGCTAGTCATTTCCTTCTCTTAGTCCTTCCACTAGCCTTGCAGGTGGGTATGAGACCAGGATCCATAGGTTAAATACCATTTCTGAAGGTACAGAGAACAAAAAGGGGGAGGATGAGCAAAAAGAAAGGAGCGAGGGAGGAGCAGAAATTTAAAAAAAAAAAAGAGAAGGAAAGAAAATCTTTTTTACTCTGCATCTTTCATTTCTTTCCTTCCTAATCTACTCCCTCCCCATTTCTTTATGTGATCTTGATCATAGGCCTATTTCCTCTATTTAGTTTTAGACTTTTTCATTTTTAAGGAGGTATTGGTTAACAACCCAGCTTTCCCCTAGGAAGAAACAGACATGGCAAAAAGGAAGAAATCTATTCTGTTGAGCTGCCCAGGTCAGGGCGTCCAGCGAAATCAGTTTACCTGCGTGCTCCTCCTGGGGGAGCCTCCGGGGCAGCTGGGCTCCGGTACTGGGCTGCTCCTCTGTCCTCTGGAGCCTGGAGGAATCCCAGGAATGCAGCCCCAGCACCTCAGCTCCCAGGCCGGTCAGGTGACACGCCAGGGAGTCCCCGCCGCTGCGTGAAATGGTGCTTGCAGCTAACCCAAAGGTTGCTCCAGTAAATGAGAGTTGTTCTCAGCAGAGAAGACAGAACACCCTGTGTTGGGGAAAATCTATACTTGTCCTGGAAGAAGGGGTGGGGCAGGGGAGGCCATACCCATGGAGCATGTGCATGGGACACCAGTGTCCAGGGGCTCCCAACAAGGGAGAAGGAGCCTGAAGGCCAGCCCACTTTGCAGCCATGTCACAGGATTATTCCAAACAAGAGCATTTGTGTCATAACTTGCTTTGTTTCTGGAAAAAAAAACTGGGGAAAGTTTAAGGATACAGGGGGATGTCAGTGATAGGCTAGGCAGTCAGGGTAGCAGAATTCCAAGAACAAATGTTTTTTTTTTTTTTTTGTTTTGTTTTTTTTTCCTGAACTAAAAGCAGGAAATGTCACTAAGCATACAGAAACCTGGATGTTACACCCTCCAGAAAGATTTCTAGATTAAGCTTGCACCCTTTGTAGATGACAGAAACTTTGATTCTTACCTAAGATTACTGGAGAAGCTGTAAAATCTGGTTTTTGTCCATAGTAACCTGGTTCTCCTCACGTAGCCACTCCCACAAAAACATCCAGATCTGAGTCTCAAGGTGGCCTTCTCAAACCCCCTCTTGCCTTCCTGAGCAAGTGCTCCACTTTGCTGCTTCTCTTAAGTTCTAGGCTTGAGACACCCCCGCCCCTTCTCTTGTTCCTCCTAAAGTTTAAAGCTCTAATAAAACCTTTCTGAACCTTATCCTCTGGTTCATGGCTTTCATTCTTTGAATTCATAGGACAGAGATCTGGAACACCCAAAATTATTGGTGTTGTGTAAGTGTACAAGGAACCCAAATTTGTATACCACTAGTGAACAGAACACATACTCAACTTTCCACTTTATTTGCTGGGAAGTTCTTCATGGCCATTGATGCAGGGCAAATATTTTGGGTTTGTACTTTTAAATATTGCCTCAAGAGTTAGGTAGAGCAGTGGTAAGGGAATGGGAATCTAAACATAATGGGTTCTGGTCTCAACTATGTAAACACCTCAGTGTAAACTTGGGCAACCATAAAAGAAACACAACCATACCTTAATAGCATTCATTTTCATGAGGAAAAGCAGTAGGGCTTGAACGCAGGACTGTACACATGCTAGGCAAGCACTCTATCATTGGTCTATATCCATAGCTATCTTTTTACTTTTGAGTTTGGGACAGAATCTTTCCAAATTGCCCAGGCTGAACTTGAATTTATAATTGTCTTACCTCACCTTCCCAAGTAACTGTGATAATAGGCCAGGAGCACTTTTATTCTTATGGGCAATTTTTCTGTTAAATTGCATGGTACTGATAACTAGGTTGTGTTCTCAGCATGAAAATACTTAAACACTTAAATTTCCCATTTGTGTCATGTATATATTTTAGTTGTATTTTTTATTAGTCTTAAATTTGGATATAGTTCATGTGTCACCTCTAAACTTCAATAACTTGGATTTTTTCTATGGATATTTTGGTTAACTTTATCTTGTTCCCTAGGGAGATGCTGTGGTCCTTTCTCACACACTATGACTGACAATAATAGTAACTTTGTTTACAGAGCAGGGATGGACTAGAATACAGTATATCTCCAACATTTTTTTGTGATTGAGTAATGCAAATTCTTTTGCTTTTTATATAGTCATATTTCTTACTTGGATATTTACTAGGCAGAAGACAGTGTCCTTTCATAGTGGCAGGTATTTTCTTTGATTCTTTCCAAAGTGACTCACATTAATTGCAGTTCACTCTCTCATGCATCTGTAGTCTGCTTTATGATCATGCACACCAAGCACAGGACTCAGTCCTTCTACCACTGGAATAGTCACTGTAGAAAACTTAAGGCTCTTTAGGCAGGGATTTGATAAACATACTTAGATCAGGAAGTTTGTATATTTTGAGGAATTCAACTCAGATTAAAATATTTCCTCACTTCAGAAAAACCCAGAGTAACAATATTGATCTGCATGATGTTTTGGATAACATGACTGTGTATCAAAATATTTTCATTTCACTTACCTGAATTAAAAATGCCCATTGACTAACTTAAACCCATTCAGGTGCTAGAAACTTTCAATAACTTTCTAAAATATATTATTTTTCCCTTGAAGGAAAGGATTAAAGAGTCTTTTGAAGGATCATATTTTTCACACAGTATGAAAGGGTTATAGGCATTACCATGGGAATTGCTCATATATTTCAGCTCTTCCCACAGATGGATATTTTTTCTTGGGCAGCTTGAGGTTTCCTCTGCATGGCATGCTGCTATACATACTGCCCTTGTACTGACTATATACAGTACAACACACTACACTTGTACTGACTGAATGTACCATACTTGTACTGACAACCTCTGTGCTGGATTCTTCCAAATGATGCTAACAAACTTGGCTGTCAGTATTTTTGCCAGAACCGAGTTTAAGTTTATAGCAAGTACATGTAAAATAGAAGCTTGGGGATCTAATCAGGCTAGAATTCAAGAAATTTATTTAATTTTTAGTACACATTATAAGTATTGTGGTGGTTTGAATAGATGGCCCCCAATATATTCAGTTGTTTATTTGTTTGTGGTTTGCATCTGCAGCCACCAGGCTGGAGGCAGTGTCACTGGGTGGATCTTAAAGTGTGGTGGTGGGTTTCAGATTTCAATCTAAAGATATGCAAAGAGTGCCTAGCTGGAGTTCCTAAAGTGTGCTGTGTGGCTTTTGGTTTTTGGCTTGTGCTTCTCTCTCTCTCTCTGGTTGGACCTGTGAAGGCAGGCCAGCTTCTTCTGACATTATGGAAATTCCCCTGGATCTGTAAGCTTCAATAAATCCCTTCCTCCATAACTATGTCTGGTCTGAAAGTTCATCTTAGTGAACCTGAAGCTGCCTGCTACAAGTATCAAACCACAAATGGATAGGAAACATTTTCTTTTATGAGGAATACAAAGATAACTTAGCAAGTCTGACTTTCTAAAACCAAGAAATTTTGATCACTCATAATAATTTTATAATGTGTCAATCCTCATCTGTAACGATATAAATCTCAATTTAAAAATATCTCAATTCAGGGCTGGAGAGATGGCTTAGTGGTTAAGCACTTGTCTGTGAAGCCTCAGGACCCCCGTTCAAGGCTCGATTCCCCAGTACCCACATAAGCCAGATGCACAAGGTGGTGTATGCATCTGGAGTTTGTTTGTAGTGGCTGGAGGCCCTAATGCATCCATTCTCTCTCACTCTCCCTCTGTCTGCCTCTTTCTCTCTCTGTCACTCTCAAATATATAAATAAAAACAAAACAAGACATAGCTGGTCTTCTAGTATTTAAAAAAATCTCAATTCAATTTCTATTTGGTTTATTCCTTCAGAAAACATACACAAATTTCAAACTGAAAAGAACACTCAATGTTAAGTGTATCTTCATCTAATTGTCATATGTTATACCTGTCATAACAATTCAAATGACCCATTTGTATTCTTATAGTCTCTAAATTAAAGGACTCATGAGTGTTAATGACCTCCCAATAGCTGATTGTGATACCAACTTATATCTGAAAAAAGTGGCTATCTTCAATTATGATTTGTAAATTATATGCAGCAGCAAATGAAAAAAAAAAGAACCAGCAATGATAAACAGTGATGGTAACGGTCCAACCTGCTGACTGTAATGACACTACACTTTTTGCAAAAATATCAGACAGAGACATTACCTTTGCCCATTATAACATGATCCTTGAGATAAACAAAAGTATGACAGAAATGAGTCTATACTATGAGAGGGCAAAACAAAAATGCACATAATATGAATCTAGAAGCACAGCTATCTGCTCCTGAGGCCTAGAGGCATGTTTTCACCAACCACAGAGAAGTGGTTTTTTTACCCTAGTAGTTGAAATTCATGTATACATGGCTAGAAACACAGCTCCCCAATGCACTTCATCTGCATAATCAGCCAGCTCTTGGAAGTTTCTCTGTTCCATTCTCCCAGCCTTACTCCTTCCTTGCTTCCTTGCAGCTTCTGACTTTTATTTTGATTAGCTCGTGTTTCTGCCAATCAAAAGGACAGGAAAGAAGACAGCCATACCTCTTAGCACAGGACACTGGCAGGCAGATGAAACTGAAGACATAAACTTTGATCCTTAGAGCTACAATCATGACATAGCCCTCAATGCCTGCCTGTCCTGTTCTGGCCACTGGTGCCTCCCTGTGTATTTAATTCTTAATTCAAGCCAGAAGCACACTGGAGTCCACCCTGTGGATTCACCATGTGCACTCAGGCAAATGAGTATCTTCGCTCCGCATTTCCAAACTCCTGGTTAGATCTAGCAATTGGCACAAAGCTTCACTTACTTCTGCAGCAGATTTACAGAAGTTTCTCTGAGTCAAAATGTAGTTTGAAAGGGTTGGACTTACCTACTAACCAGTCATTTAGGTTCTGTTAATGAATAACTTGCTTTAAAGAATCAAGGAACTTTTGCAGACACAAGGGAAAGTACTTGGGGAGGAATGGAAGGGGGAGAAGTCATTGAATGAGATCATATTTAAGCCAAATATGCTAGAAGAAAAATGCCACTATCCATGTGGCAAGCAAAATGACTACTCTAAAGGAACAGAAGCCTAACTACACTACTGGCATTGCTAATGAAACACTGAGCAGCAAGTGGCATCAGCATCACCAGCAGCTTTGGGGATTTTTCCAAGCCAGTACTGTTCCTTCTTGAATCCACACAAACTACTAATTCACTTCACTTTCCCTTCTAAACATAGAGCGCTCTCTCTCTCTCTCTCTCTCTCTCTCTCTCTGTCTCTCTGACTTAGTACACAGGGGACTCCTTACATCTCCCCACAGCTCTCTCTCTCTTTCAGGAGAATGCACTTCAACCTCAAATATATAAGTTATGTGGTGGTGCCCAAAGGACTGTTACACCTGGGGGCTCTTCTATCTCGTTGTGGGTATGAAATGGGTTTTCTCCCTTTATTGATCTGAGATTTTGCCTACCTATCATTGACTATTTCTAAGTCTTTCCCTACCACAGCTTTCAGCAAATCAGGTGAGTTTATGATGGGAATGCAGATGGGAGAGTAAGGTGCAAGGTACAAAACTGACAACATCAGTGTGTCTACACCACTGCTATTCAATAACTGCTTGCTAAATTAAGAGCCACACTTATGTTACAGATTACTTTCACCTTTGTTTGCCACCTAACATCCATATATCCTAGTCAAAACTCTTCCCAAATTTTCCTTAGGAAACCATCTTCTGTGGGTAGAATTAATGTCCATAGCGAGAATATGCACTAATTGGTTTTATCCAATCAGAGTAATTGTACTTCCCTAGTCAGTGACTAATTCAGAGGAGAACTATGGGCTCTGTTGTAGTTACCTTCTTGTACCCAAACAAAACACCCAACCGAATGCAGCTGATGGGAGAAAAGGGTTTATTTAGGCTTATGGTCTCTAGGAGAAGCTTCATGATGGCAGGGTAAATCATGATATAAACAGAGGCTTGCCACAGCAACTGATAGACAGTAGCAAGAGTGAGATCTGGGGCTGGAGAGATGGCTTAGCGGTTAAGTGCTTGCCTGTGAAGCCTAAGGACCCCGGTTCAAGGCTTGATTCCCCAGGACCCATGTTAGCCAGATGCACAAGGGGGCACATGCATCTGGAGTTCATTTGCAGTGGCTGGAAGCCCTGGCGCGCCCATTCTCTCTCTCTCTGCCTCTTTCTCTCTCTGTCTGTTGCTCTCAAATAAATATACAAAAATATTAAAAAAAAAAAAAAAGAGTGAGATCTGTCAAAAGGCAATCTGGGCTATAACATCCTGTTACAGTCAGCTTCATGTTGCTGGCACAAAGAATCCAACCAAAAGCAGCTGATGGGCGAAAAAGGTTTATTTTGGCTGAGCAGAGGGCAGACATCACCTTTTGGCCAACATAAGGTGGACAACAGCAACAGGAAAGTGTGCCAAACAACAGCAAGGGTAAGATAGCTATAACAGGCACAAGCCTGCCCTCAACAATACACTACCTCCAGGAGGCTCCAATTACCAAATTGCCACCAGATGGGAACCTAACATTCAGAACACATAAGTTTATGGAGGACACCTGAATCAAACCACCACATACCCCAAAGTCCAGCCCAAGCAATGTACCTCCTTTGGCAAGGTCTCACCTCCCAAATTTCCACCAGCTGGGGACCAAGTATTCAAAAAACACAAGGCTGTGGAGACATCTCATTGAAATCACCTAGGAGGACACTTTTGAGTAGTAAATTGGTGCAGACTCATTAGGATCCATTTATGACAAATGTACCCCCTTCAATGACAAACACAGCCTTCCACTGACAATCAGTAGGAATAGAAACAACTTGGAAATAAATGTAGTCATTCAGTTTACCCCAAAGCTTCCAAATTAGTAAATTAGTTCTTCTGAACAACCTTACTTTCCTAATGCTTTCATTTAACTTTCTGTACTTGTGTAGCAGGGCTTGACCACACAGTGTCTGACCCAAGTAGACCTGGTCATGGAAACCATTCACATGTACAAGTCTCATGAATGTCTATGAGTAGTTAGTTTTACAGAGCAGTTTTCTATTTTTCTACACTCTTATACAAATCCTAATCCTTAACTTTTATGGGTAGGGAGAATGGAAATAAAAATATTATCTTTATTACCCACCTATTGCTAAAGATACCACCATATGCTGCTGACACAGAGCATGGAGAGACATGGCTGGAATCTGGAAGACAGCCAGTCCTCAGACAGTTAATCCATCTAGTGTTTGAAAGCACTACATGAGCTACAGGGGGAAAGTGGCCAACAACAGTCTGAGCAACCAGAGGTCTAAGCTACTCAGAAGCAAACATCCTCACAGGATGCACATGCCAATGCAATGGTGGCACACAGCCTTGGTGGGTAACCCTTAGGTTTCTGATTGGCTAAGAGATCCATTCAGTGTAAAGGAACCCATATCTGGAAGTGCAAGCCAGGTCTGAATCCTATGGAACAAAGATTATGCTCTCCAATGTGAAGCTCTCACTAGTCTTTGGCTAAAAGAGGGGCTACATTCATCAAATACTCTCTGAATTAATAATGCTTATCCCATTTAAACTATGCTGACTTCAGTCTCCATTGGAGAATCTGTTTTCCTTTTTCAGAAGGTAGCAAGACCTGAGCAGATAAACTACCCTTTGCACTTCAGTCAAGCCACAGCTGAATCCACAGAGGAATGGGGAGACAGGCAAGAGTGCTACTTCCATGTTGAACCTAATAATCAG
Organism: Dipus sagitta; assembly: GCA_036346955.1. Classification (NCBI taxonomy): domain Eukaryota; kingdom Metazoa; phylum Chordata; class Mammalia; order Rodentia; family Dipodidae; genus Dipus; species Dipus sagitta. The sequence continues at coordinate 65,546,351 of CM070781.1, forward strand.
TGCCAAGATGAAATAGACAGACCCTGAGGATACTCAACACTTGCCAAAGCAGAGATCCAGAGGCTCTTAAGAGCTCATCACTGAAGTAGACTTAAAACACACCCATCACAGCTCAGGGAATTTTGTGGAAGAGGGGGCAGAAAGATTGTAAGAGCCACAAGTTGAGACATTATGCCCAGAGGCATTGCCTTCTCCCAAAAGACTGACTGCTGCTGCTCCTACAATGCATAACCCACAGCCCTATGGGGAATATCTGTAACCCCACTGAGGAAGATCTCCAGTGGAATGGCGTCAGGGACAAGGGAAAAGAGGGTACCAACACATGATGTATGCATACAAAATATGTTGCAATAAATAATAATAATAATAAATATTATCTTTAACCATAAAATTAGTCTAAAATGTTTGTTTTATAAATATATGTAGATATGAAGATGACCTTAAGTTGGTGAATTATATAAGTATTGAGAATCCCTGAATAACATCATTTTCTATAATAACATTTTTTTTGGGGGGGGGAGTGGACAGGGTCCTGCTATGTAGCTCAAGCTGGCCTGGAATTTTCTGTATAACCCTGGTTGGCCTCAAACTCATGAAAATCCTCCTACCTCTGTCTTCAAAGTGCTAGGACTATATGTGCATGCCACCTCCTTTTTTTTTTTTTTTTTTTTTACATGAGACTACTGCCAGTCAAACAGATACACCATTCCTATGGTGAGCCTCCCAGCACTGGGAGCGTCCATTGTGGACACAGAAATGCAAACATATATGAAGATATTTTTTAGCTTAGCAAGATAGTATAGGGCTAAAACTGTGGGAGCCAAGCTTTTTAAGAACTGAAGATAAGGTTATATGTTTAAGGTTTATTTAGTTTCTATAATAAAGAGAATTTTCATAAATATATGATAGTTAAAGTGGTATTATTTATTCCCAAATTAGGAGAACTTATTATTCTCTCCAATTAGCACTTCCTTCTCTGTGAAAGGCTTTTGCCAACCACCATGTACTCAAACAGGAAAACTAAGTACCAGTTCCATCCTATCTTCCTCTCTGTCCTTTTCCTGTCCACATGAAGGACTGTTGGGGGGGGGTCCTTTTCACTTTGTGTCCTTAACATTCCTTATGATCTGTTATCACTAGATCCTGAAGTGACCCTCAACCATCTGTTGCTGTGGTAGAACTTTCTCCCAGTGTGGTAGAGGGTTTCTTGTGTGTGTTTTTTTTTTAATGTGAGGAATGACATTTATTTCAGGCTTACATATCTGGGAAAGCTGGAGGTAGAGAAACATGATTACTGAACAGACCTCTGCTTTCATTGATTGTCATCAACACCCTTTCTGCCTCTACCTAAACAGTGATGTATGGATCATGGTTTGAGCACGTCTGAGGCTGGATGTCCATGAGAGAGAGGGACAACCTCCTGGTACTCAGTTTTGAAGAGCTGAAAAAGGTACCATCTTATTTTTAAGTTATTTATTTATTTGGCAAGTGCATCTAGTATATGTAGTAGGTGCATGTGGACCAGAGGAGGACACTGGGTGTACTCTCTCTCACACTTCTACCTGAATTCCTTGAGACAGAATCTCTCACTGATCTTGGCACTCCTTCACACCATCTTTCAGGCAGACTGGCTCCTCTCTCTTGTCACCTCAGCCCTGGTTCCACAAATGTGCATGATGTGGTAGAGTTTTTTACTTGCTTCTACTCAGTAGGACATTATTAGACAGAATGCTATTCCTGTGGCTACCTTGACATGGAGACCCTATTAGATGTTCTCTTTTCTAGTCTGACAAAATACTTGTCCATGTGGGAAAAAAACACATGAGAAGGAACTGAGGGTGGCATCTATGGACTAAGGGTGGCTTCATCCCCAAACCAGCAAGAGGCCAGAGCCACAGTCATTAGTTGTACAGACAATCAGGAATGAATTCTTCTGAAAACCTTAGGAACGTGGAAGGGGATTCTTCCCCAGTCATATTTCTAGGTGATAGCACAGCCTAAGCCAACACACTGTATTGTACTCTCACAACATCTGAAACAAAGGCCTCATCTAATTTGAGCCCACAGAAAGTATGAAAAAAAAGAACCTACAGTGAGATGCACTGTTGTCCTGTGAAGTTGGTAAAATTACAAACTTTTTAGTTTTGTCAGTAGTAGAAAAGAGGCAAAAGGAGGACATAACCTCTAACTGGAAAAATACTGCCAGCCAGACCTACAGGAAAGCCACAGATAAACACAAATTACCAGTATCAGGAATAATAGAGTTGACACCACTAATATTAGATAGCTATGAAAAGAATAATATAATGGCTCTTCAAGATGCTGAAGAGAGGCCCCAGCATTCACTTGCTCCTCTGCAGAGATGACCCAAAGCAACCACTTCTAGCTACATATTGAGGGGACAAATACAGGAAAATGGTGGACACCAGCAGGTGAAAAAATGGAAACCTTATAAGATCCACACCTGAAACAATAGCATACTGAGAGAAACAAAATATCACAACACCTGCCACCCTGGCTCCACAGCTGAGAGAGGGGGTTGTGGTGAAAAAAGAGGGAAGCAGCATATTATATCAGCATGGATACTGGCAAGCCAGACTTGGGGAAGATTTAATAGTTTTTAAAGGCAGTAAGCCTACTGAATAAGTACCCAAAATCGGTACTATAGCCTGATTTTAGAAAATGATTTCACCTCCCCCAAGGGTGCTGGCCATCTTTAGAAGGGGCCTGCTGCCTGAATTTGGACTGTGCTCAGGCTCAGAATCCCATGTTATCCCCATCTCTGGGACTCTACACACATTCCAATGCATTGGCTCAGCAGGTATATTCCTCATGAAACAGACCTGGCTGAGTGGAATAATGAAATTGGCTGAGAGTGAATATTAATTTATGTGGATATTAAAATCATAATGTTAAGGGAAAAGAGCAAGTCATGGAAAACCTACATGGAGTGGTTCCTTTAATATAAAATCCAAGGGACATTAGAATATATTAGACAACATACTCTTAGGTATGTCTGAATACATAGTACAGTTATAAGGACAAGCAAGATAATGTTCCAGGAGCATGGCCAGCCATGTGAGGTTTGATGTGGGTACTAGAATTCTGAATTCTTCCATGCTCTAGCTATAATCCACTCCTATTCCATCTGTGGGGACACTACAGCTGAAATAAATGGGGAGTAGAAAAGCCCCAGGATACTGATCTGTTCCCAGATATGCATGCTAGAGAGACCTGAGGTACGGTGTCTGAGTGGGGAATGCTCACAATGGCAGCAGAGTAGAACAACACAACTCCCACCTTCATAACTTTGCATGCTGCTCTTGTACCTTATTTGATCCCACATTGCTGGCAAGTCTGGATGCAAATATTACAGAGAATGAACTGACTCATGCTCCTGCATTTCCCAGTGAAGCACCTTGACCCCCCACCAAGTGTCTACTTCAGTCCCCTCACCACTATTGGTGAATCAATGCCTGAGACCCATACAAGTAACATACCAAATCAACAGTGATCAAGGAAACTACCCCAGTTACCCAATAAGGACCAAACACTACTTCCACTGTAGAAGTAACCACCACACATGCCTGTCTATACCACATCTGCCCTGAATTGCTAGTGTATTCCCACTTCTTGTGAGACCTAAAGAAACACTAGGTGTCTCCAACTCATTCAATATTGGACTCAAACTCACTAACCACAATCAAAACAATCTATGGGGAGATAATACCATAATGGCCAGTTGGAGACAAACTCAAAGTTGCATAACAAACTGATATCCCAGGAGACATTTTCAGGATAAAGTTACTTACTAAGAAGATCGCCTATAAACAAGTTAGACATATCCATTACTCCAGTTGCACAAATCTCAACATAGGAAGATGAAAATTGTGAGAAAAGTAATATGATTCCTCCTAAAGATCATAACTTTATAGTAACTGATATGAATACATACATTTATGGATGCAAAAATCTGTACCAAAATTCTAAGAAATTAAGTTCAACAGCACAATAAAAGTGTAACAAAAATCAGAGAACTTCCAGGTTAGATGGCAGCCTAGGAGCCATGCCAAACCAGCCTAGGGAAGGATTTAAGCAAAACCCAGCAAAATGCATTCTTCTTCTGGAAATTGAAGGAGTATAGGTTATTCTTAGACACAATGCAGAAGCCAGAGAGGCCAAGATCCACCAGTAAGGAGGAAAATGGCCAGAGTCCCACTGAGGCATTCATGGCCCGTGATCCATATGCACGCCTAGCACGGTCCTGCCTGGTGCGCCAGGCAGTGGTGGCAGCAGCAGCAGCAGCAGTGACAGCAGCGACAGCAGCAAAGACCAAGCAACAGAGTTTTCAATTCCATCAGCCTTCTTGCAAAGTTAAGAAACCTGAAGGAAAGATAGCTGAGATCAACTAAAGAACTACTGAAAGTGTGAGCAGCTCCAGAAGTCTGAACTCTCCCATCCTCCACCATCAGAAGTGGGAACCTCAGGCATTCAGCCCCCAGTGGCAGTGCAGGCAGCAGAGCTTATCAGATGCACAGATGCACAGCACAACAATGAGGGATCAAGGTGGGCACTCAGCATTGCTGAGATTGAAAGCCACCCCAAAAGGTAACGAGGCTGACAAAAAAAACCCAAAAAACAAAAAAACAGGTACACAGGCCGGCAAGAGCTAATCTCTCTTTTTCCTGGTCAGGGCAAGTTATGGGATATATATTCTTGGTTGGCTTTACCATTTTCAAATAACCTGCATTTGGGGGTTGAATAATGTTGCCTTTTTTTTTTTCCTTTTGCTTCTGTCATTATTGGGGGCAGGGTCTAGACCAAATCCAGGTTGACCTGGAACCAATTCAGAAGAGAAATCTCTACATCCCAGCTGACAAGATTAAGGATGTAGAACAACACACACCCTTAGGGATTTTTGCTTTATATGGCTATCTATTTGCTTTAATCCCCACAATTGCATACTTTGTGCTGGTTTTATTGATTGTGTATGTTACTCAGTTGAAGTTTAGAATTTGCCAGTAAATTATTCCACCCAGTCCACTAGAATACTTGCTTAGCAAGCAAACTCAACACCTAGGATTACTTTTGTGGCTTGACTGGGAGATAAGAGCTACAACTGACACCTTGAACTCATATCCTAAGCATATATAGAGGTAGATTGCCATGGCTGGGAACACTACAGATAAGTAGAAAACCCAAGCATTAAACCAGTTCAGGTTGCAAAAGTCACTACAATATAATACAAGAAACTCAAAGAATTAAGACAATATAGTCCCACCAAAAACTATATATCCATCAGAAATGATCACCAATGAGACTATTTTAGATGAAATGCCTGAGAAAGATTTCAAGAAAATGATGGTATCTATGCTCAAAGAAATCAAAGAAGGGAATCAAAGAAGAAAATACAGGAATTAAAGAAGAAATCAAACTTCTGAAAGAGAACACAGGAAACCAACTTAATGAAATAAAGAGGTCATTACAAGACATGAGTAAGGAAATAGAAATACTGAAGAAAAACCTGGCTCTGAAGAATACGATCAATGAAATAAAAAAATAAAAAAAAAAAAACTCTATGGAAAGTCTCTCCAGTAGAATGGATGAAGGAGAGAACAGAATATCTAAACTAGAAGACCAGGTGGCAGATCTAATAATGTCCAACAAAGAGAAAGACAAACTAATAGAAAAGTATGAGTGGGAATTTCAAGATATCTGGGACACTATGAAAAGTTCAAACATAAGAAATCAGGGTAAAACAGAAGGAGAAGAATTTCAACCCAAAGCCATAATAGGTGTTTTCAACAAAATCATAGAAGAAAATTTTCCCCAAATTGGGAAAGAAATGCCAATGAGATACAAGAAGTTTTTAGAACACCAAACAGACAAAATCTGGAAAGAGCCTCTTCTCGCCCATGTTATAATTAAACTACTAAACACACAAACCAAAAAAATATATTGAAAGCAGTTAGAGAGAAAAAGCAAGTCACCTACAAAGGCAAGCCCATCAGAATAACTGCAGATTACTCAACACAAACTTTAAAAGCCAGAAGGGCTTGGAATGATGTATTCCAACTTCTGAAAGATAACAACTGTCAACCAAGATTACTCTATCCTGCAAAGCTATCTATCCAAATTGATGGAGAAATAAGGATATTTCACAACAAAAACAGGCTAAAGGAATTCATGACAATTAAACCAGCTCTATAGAAAATACTTGAAGGAATTTTTAATGTTGAAGAGAAAGCAAAACACAAACAGGAGGAAATGGGAAAAAAATAAACCACACTCAAATAACAGTTAAAACAAATGAGTAAAGGGAAAACAGGAAACACTAGAAAATAAGAAGAATGGTGAGAATAAATGCATACCTTTCAATAATAAGTCTTAATATCAATGGCTTCAATGCACCATCCAAAAGACACAGGCTTTCAGACTGGATTAAAAGGCAGGATCCTGCCATTTGTTGCCTCCAGGAAACTCATCTCTCAATAAAAAATAGACACCGCCTTAGGGTAAAAGGATGGAAAATGATATTTCAAGCAAACTGGCCCAGGAAACAGATAGGGCTTGCTATCCTAATATCTAACAGGATAGACTTCAAACCAACATTAGTAAGGAAATATAAAGAAGGTCATTTTATACTGATTAAAGGAACACTCCAACAGAAGGACATTAGAATCCTAAGCATATATGCACATAACATGGGGGCTCCCAGTTTCATCAAACAAACACTATTTGACTTAAGGTAACAGATAACATCAAACACAATAGTAGTGGGAAACTTCATCCCAGCATAAAATACACAGAGAGACATCTGAATTAAATGATGTCATGGAACAAATGGACGTAACAGATATCTACAGAACATTCCATCCAAATACTGCAGAATATGCATTTTTCTCAGCAGCACATGGAACATTTTCTAAAATATACCATATATTAGGACACAATGAAAATCTTCACAAATATAGGAAAATTGAAATAATCCCTTATACTCTAACTGACCACAATGGGATTAAACTGCAAATCAGCAACAAGAAGTTACAGAGCACATATAAATTCATGGAGACTAAGCAATACACTATTGAATGATCAATGGGTCATTGAAGAAATCAAAAAGGAAATCAATAAATCCATAGAATCAAATGATGATTTTATTTGACTTGGTACAACATACCAAAACCTTTAGGACAAAATGAAGACAGTCCTAAGAGGGAAATGTATAGCTGTAAGTGCCTATATTAAGAAATTAGAGAGTTCACAAATAAACAATTTAATGCTCCACCTTAAGGCCTTGGAAAAAGAAGAACAAGGCAAACCAAAAATTAGTAGATGAGAAGAAATCATAAACATTAGGGCAGAAATTAATGAAATAGAACCCCCCCCCAAAATCCAAAGAATCAATGAAACAAAGAGTTGGTTCTTTGAAAGAATAAACAAGATTCATAAACACTTAGTAAATTTGACCAGAGAGAGTGAGGAGGCAAAAATTATTAAGATTAGAGTTGAAAAAGTCACCATTACAACAGATACCAGAGAAATTCAGACAATTATAAGGACATATTTTAAGAATATATATGCCTCAAAGTTTGAAAATCTGAAAGAAATGGATGATTTCCTTGATTCATATGACCTACCAAAAATAAATCAAGATTAGATAAACCATTTAAATAGACCTACAACAAGTACAGAGATCCGAGCAGTTATAAAAAGTCTCCCAACTAAAAAAGCCCAGGCCCAGATGGATTTACTGGTGAATTTTACCAGACCTTCATGAAAGAACTAACACCAATGCTTCTCAAACTTTTCCATAAAACAGAAAGAAAGGAATTCTACTAAACTCCTTCTATGAAGCCAGCATCACTCTCATACCAAAACCAGGGAAAGACAGAACAAGAAAAAAAAAAATTACAGACCAAACTCCCTCATGAACATAGATGCAAAAATTCTGAACAAAATATTGGCAAACAGAATACAAGAATGTATCAAAAAGATTATTCACCCCAACCAAGTTGGCTTTATCCCAGGGATGCATGGATGGTTCAACATATGCAAATCAATAAATGTAATACATCATATAAATGGTCTGAAGGACAAAAACCACATGATCATCTCAACAGATGCAGAAAAGGCATTTGGCAAAATCCAACATCCTTTCATGGTAAAAGTATTACAGAAACGAAAAATAGAAGGAACATATCTCCACATAATAAAAGCTATCTGACAAACCTACAGCCAACATAATACTAAATGGTGAAAAACTCTAAGCTTTTCCACTAAATTCAGGAACAAAACAAGGGTGTCCACTGTCCCCACTTTTATTTAATATAGTAGTGGAAGTCTTAGCTATAGCAATAAGGCAAGAGGCACACATAAAAGGGATACAAATTGGAAAGGAGAAGATCAAGTTATCATTATCTGCAGATGATATGATTCTATACATAAAAGACCCTAAAAACTCTACCATCAAACTGTTAGAGCTGATAAACACTTTTTGTAATGTAGCAGGAGACAAAATAAATACAAAGAAATCAGTAGCTTTCCTTTATACTAACAACAAACATGCAGAGAATGAAATCAGGGAATTTCTCTCATTCACAATCAAAATTAAAGATAGTCTCAATAAGACACATGAAAATCTACTTTCTTAAATAATGGCACATCCAGAAGCCATAGATTGTTACTAGAAAATTTTCCATACCTTGAATGGGATACTTTCCAGTGAGCTGTTGGCCAGAGTTCCCTGTTGCCTCCAAAACATTATAGGCTATTGCCTAGGTCCTTGGTTTCCAGTGAGATAGAGCTGGTAAGACCCTATTACTGCAGACTTCATATGTCTGAGTGGCAAAGTCACTGAGAAAACAAGTTGGTACTGAGTAGAAAACCTTCTCCCTGTAGCCCAGCCAACTGAAAGCTAGAAAAAGCTGCACTGTATGCAGTATCTCTGATAAGCTGTAATGAAAAATGAAATTATAAAATTTTCAGGAAAATGGATGGATCTGGAAAAGATTATATTACCTAAAGTAATCCAGGTTCAGAAAGCTAAATGATACATGTTGTTTTCAATATGTGGATCCTAGCTTCAAATGTTTAGACTTGCATGTTAGTTGGAATAAAAGTCAGTAGTAGAGGTCAGAAAGCCATAAAGTTGTGAGGGAGGGAGAAGAGAGGAGGGCTTTAAGGGAAGTAGATACGTAAGTAGAGGGACAGAATACTGGGTGTAAAATGGTATAAGTGGGGTCAAGTCAGCTGATGGAGGAAAGGAAGAGGAGAGAGAAGGGTTAATAAAAATTAAAGATATGGATCTGGCTTTACATGGGTACTGAGGAATTGAACCTGGGTCCTTAGGCTCTGCAGGCAAGCACCTTACCTGATGAGCCATCTCTCCAGCACTTTTCCCCTGATGTTGAATTCAGTTGTCTCACACTTATAGGTCTACTTTCCTGTTCTCAAACATGGAGAACCTGGAGGCAGTGCTTTGGTGTGTGGAGTCCATCTGACAGTTCTTCACATCTAAGAAAATAGGTGTGTGCTTATCCATTCCTGCCATGTCATTTCTTTTACATGGTTCTCAGTATGCACTTACAGCCAATGATGAATAGCACATATAGATTCTTTTTCAATGCAATATCAGAATGTGATATACTGTATATTGAAAGGTATTTATTTATATACCTGAATGTTCCTACTACACAAATAAGCAAATTATAAAATGAAACAAATCATAAAATAAAAAAATCTAAAAAAAGTTAAAGATGTTTTGAATAAGCTATATGGGAACCTACTTCTTAATTAGCTAAATAATATGCATGTTAAAAAAGAGACTTTGAATGCTTGGCATGCTGGCACATGCACTTAATCTCAGCATCTGTGAGGCTGAGGTAAGAGGATCACTCTGAGTTCAAGGCTAGCCTGAGATTACATAGTGAATTAGAGGTCAGGTCAGCCTGAACTAGAGTGAGACCCTACATTGAAAAAACAAAAACAAAAACAAAAACAAAAGACAATAGTTTGGGCAAAAGAATCCTGTGGGGTTAATAACACTGTGCCCAGAAGCCATAGATTGCTGTAAGAAAATTGGGGTAACTTCCAGTGAGTTCTTGGTCAGGGATGCTCCTGATGCTCTCAAAACATTGCAGGCAATTGCCAAGGCTCTTGGCTGCCCACCAGAACTACATCGTAAAACCTTATTGTTGAAGACTCCATATGCTTGGGCTGCAGGTAACTGAGAAATCAAGCTGGAGCTGAGATGGAAGCCTCTTCTCTTTGACTAACTGTCACATTGCTGGAAAGACCTAGGTAGCCTGTTGGAGAACAAAAGTTATTAATGGTGCTAACCAGCAATGGACTCTGTAAATTCTATGGCTGGCCAGCCAGACCAAATAAACCAAGTGGTGCAATGGTGGAATGTCTGTTTTAGGGAAAAACAGCTGCTTTCTGATTGGATTTTTAAGCCCACTCCATGGGAGGGAATTCATGTCTGGAACTGAAAACCTAAGTAAAAGCCTATGGATAAGGAGGTCATAAGTCCTAGGGGGAAACAAGTACTGTTGACTGGATAATAATTGAATATATTTTGCATACCAAACCTCTCTCTAAATGCTTATGTTGATGCTCATATAGGAATGCTACTATCACTCTTGGTTAGAGAAGCTTCTTTTATTTTAGATGATGGTGACCAAACCTCACAAAAGTGCTGATAAGAAGTAACTGTGGGGCTAGAGAGATGGCTTAGTGGTTAAGGTGCTTGTCTGACAAGCCTAAAGACCCATGTCAAAATCCCCAGATCCCACATAAGCCAGACGTACAAGGTGACATATGCATAAGGGTGCACATGCACACAAGGTGGCACATGCATCTGGAGTTCGATTACAATGGATGGAGGCTCTGATGTGACAATTTTCTATCTCTTTGTGTCACTTGCTCTCATTGTCTCATAAAATAAGGCCAGTCCAGGACTTCTAGTCAAGATATAGTCTGCTTAACCTCTCCTCACCTCACAGGAAAGAAAAGGCAAGACCTTTAAGGTTCAGAGGGGGGTATTTTTTCCTTGAGGGTTTGCTGATTCTAGTAGGCTTCCAGTGGGAGGATGTGGAGGTGCAAAAAGGGAATCTGCTGATTCCCATACTCTTGAGTAGCCCACCAGTCCCCCAATCCCCTCAAGCAGCCATCCTAGCCACAGTCCAAGTAGGAGGTCCCTCCTGCCCTAACTTCAGGCCAAGTAGTCCCAAGATAGTGGGCTAGGTCCTCCACCCTAGATTTTCCCACCACCAGGCAGAGCTCCACGGGCATGATTGGTGTCCAGTCACTGTTCCTGCTCAGCCTTGCTGACCCCCATGCATGCAATCCCTGGACCTGCCCAGCCTTGCTGTCCTGCACACATGTGCGTGATCACCATTCCCACCCAGCCTTGCTGACCCCTGCCCACCCACCATTCCCACCCAGCACTGCTGACCCCCACTCACGTGTGTGATTGCCTTTCCCATGCAGTCCTGCTGACCCCTGTGGGTGTGCACAATTGCCATTCCCCCAGCCTTCCTGTCCCCCACCTGCTCGTGAAATAGCCTGTCCAGCCCAGCCTTATGGACACCCTCAGGGGTGCACAACCGCCATTCCTGCCTGGCCTTGTGGACTCTCATAGGTGCAGGCAATCACTACCCCCCCCAGTCTTGTGGATCCCTGCACATGATTGGGTGGTCCAGTTGCCATTCTTCCCAGCCTTGCTGACTGCCCCCAGCAATTGATAGCCCAGTCAGTGTTCCCTCCCAGCTCCCTCCCACTCCCTAACAGGGACCCAGGTTAGTGTCTCTGCCCTAGCCTTTCTGAAATTTGTGTGTGTTCACCATCCCACTTACCACTGCCTCTGCACCCCTGGCCAGCAGGCTAGCATCCTATAACCTAGGCTTTCTGAAACACTGTGAAGGGCAGACCACAGCAAAAAAGGAATAACACAAAAAATCCATTGCAAGTAAATCCAGCTAGATTGTCTAGTCCCACAATGGATATCTCTAATCAAAACATAGAAGAGGCAATAGGATCAGAACCCCAAAATGAAGAAACAAACTATGCAACCCTGGACAAGCAAATAGCAGAACTTGCAGAAACTCAACAAAGGACCAATAATTGTATAAATAGTATGCTCACTAGATTAGACCTACTAGGAAAGAACCAGAAACGGTTCCTAAGACAGTTAAATGATCTAAAGGAGAGTGAAAAAGAAGAGGTCCTCAATAACCAGCTGGCTAAGCTCAATGAAGACATAAAAAATACAAGGATGAACTCCAAGAAGCATTAAGAAAATCAGAAAATGATGTGAAAAGGGAGCTCAATAGAGGGTTGGAAACTATACATAAAAAAATCAGTAGGAAATATGAACCAAATTGAACAAGCCCCAAACTTTATAGAAGCTCTCAAGAATAAAATCAGCCATATGGAAGATAGAAACTCAGAACTGGAAGACAAAACAGAAGAAACAGTTGATGAGTCTCAAAATTTCAACATGTTCAAAAATTTCTGTGAAAAGAACATGAGGGAACTGTGGAAATCCTTAAGCATCCCAATATTTGGATATTGGGAATACCAGAAGGGGAAGAAATACAGACCAAGGCATGGAAAACATATTCAACAAAATCATTGAAGAAAACTCTCCCACTCTCTCAAAAGAAAGTCTCATCAAGTTACAAGAAGCTAGCAGAACTCCAAGCAGACTGGACCAAAGGAGAAATCCTTAAAGACATATTATCGTTAAGACTCTAAACATCGATCACAAAGCGAAAGTCCTAAAGGCAGCTAGGGAGAGACAACACGTTACTTATAAAGGAAAACCTATCAGAAGTGCCTGGAATGGAACACTACAAATTTATGGCTTCCAACCCAAACTACTCTACCCAGCAAAAGTATCTCTCATAATAAATGGTGGAAGAAAAACTTTCCATGATAAAACTAAGCTTTACAACTATATGAACACAAAGCCCAACCTACAGAGAGTACTTCAGGGAATGCTCCACACAGAAGATTTAAATAATGAACCTCAAGTGCCTATGAGAAGATTACAATAACCAAACATCAAGAAAGCACAAACACTTCAAAGGCCAAGAAAACACCAAACCACATAAACTATCACAATATGTCAGGTATTAAATCAAACATCACAGTTATTACCATAAATATTAATGACCTTAATTCACCCATCAAGAGACATAAGCTAACAGGGTGGATCAGAAAATTAGACCCCTCAATCTGCTGTTTTCAAGAAACCCACCTTACCACTGAAGACAGACACCTTCTTAGGGTGAAAGGGTGGAAAATGATATTCCAAGCAAACAGAAATAAGAAGCAAGCAAGTGTAGCTACACTTATATTGGATAAAGTAGACTTCAAACCAAAAGTAATCAAAAAAGACAAAGAAGGCCACTTCTTACTTATCAAGGGAATGATCCAACAAGAGGATATCACAATCATTAATCTTTATGCAGAAAATACAGGTGCACCACAATTCATAAAAGAAAACCTACTTGACAATAAAAAAGAAAAAAACCACTGGGCTGAAGGGATGGCTTAGCTATTAAGGTGTTTGCCTGAAAAGCCAAAGGACCCAGGTTTGATTCCCCAGGACCCATGTTAGCCAGATACACAAGGGGGCAGACACATCTGGAGTTTGTCTGTAGTGGCTGGAGGCCCTGGCTTACCCATTCTCTCTCTCTCTCTCTCTCTCTCTCTCTCTCTCTCTCACTCTCTCCCTCTGTCTCTGTTAAATAAATTAATTAATTAATTAATTAATTAATTAAAAAAATAACCACCAACACCATCATAGTTGGGGACTTCAATGCTCCACTGGCAGCAATAGTTAGATCATCCAAACAAAAAATTAACAGGGAAGTAAGAGATCTCAACAACACCATCGATCTTTTAGACCTAATGGACATCTATAGAACATTCAACCCCAAATCCACATATTACACTTTCTTCTCACCAGCCCACGGAACCTTCTCTAAAATAGATCATATACTGGGTCATAAAGCTTGCCTCCATATATTTAGGAGGATCAACATAATTTCATGCTTGATATCATATCACAATGCTGTATTGTTTGAAATCAACAACAAAAGATGCACCAGGAACCCAACCACTCCTGGAAACTGAACAACACATTCTTAAAAAAAATAACTGGGTAGTGGATGAAATAAAAAAGAAATTACAAAATTTATAGAAATGAATGACAATGAGAACACAATGTACCAACTCTTATGGGACACAATGAAAGCACTCCTCAGGGGAAAATTCATTGCAAAGAAAGAGATCCCAAATCAATAACCTAACCATCCACCTAAAGGCATTGGAACAAAAAGAAGTATCAAACCCAAAAAGCTCCAGTTGGAAAGAAATAATTAAGATCAGAGCAGAAATTAATAAATTGGAAACTAAGAAAGCAATTGAGAAAACTGATGAAACAAACAACTGATTTTTTTTGAAAAAATAAATATTGACAAACCTCTGGCCAATTTGATCAAGGGAATAAAAAGAAACACTTCAAATTAACAAAATTAGAAATGAAAAAGGAGGGGCTGGAGAGATGGTTTAGCAGTTAAGCGCTTGCCTGTGAAGCCTAAGGACCCTGGTTTGAGGCTCGCTTCTCCAGGACCCACATTAGCCAGATGCTCAAGGGGGCGCATGCATCTGGAGTTTGTTTGCTGTGGCTGGAGGCCCTGGCATGCCCATTCTCTCTCTTCCTCTCTCTATCTGCCTCTTTCTCTCTGTGTCACTCTCAAACAAATAAATAAAAATTTAAAAAAAGAAATGAAAAAGGAGAGTTGACAACAGACACAAGTGAAATTGGGAGAATCATCAGGACTTACATCAAAAACCTCTACTCCACAAAATTGGATAATATGGATGAAATGGATGAATTCGCGGACACATACCACCTGCCAAAGCTAAACTCAGAGCAGGTTAATCTCCTAAACAAACCTATCACACCCATAGACATTGAAAGGGTAATCCTAACCTCCCTAAAAAGAAGAAAAAAGGACCAGATGGCTTCTCAGCTGACTTCTATCGAACCTTCATGGAAGAACTGAAACCAATTTTTCTCAAAGTGAGCCACACAATCATAGAACAGGGAAAGCTCTTCAACTCCTTTTTTTTTTTTTTCTTTATTAGTTAGTTTTGTATTCAGCAAATATAGTCAGTTTGGTACCATTATTAGGCTCATCCGTGACCTACCCCCTCCCCTTGGGCCCTCCTTGTTGAGGTATATGGGTCATGCATTGTGGAGTTAGCCCACAGTTATGGGTAAGATAAATGTCTCTGCATATCATGACCTAACATGTGGCTCTGACATTCTTTCCGCCCCCTCTTCCGCAAAATTTCCCTGAGCCATGTTGGGTTCATTTTTGGTCTGCTTCAGTGATGAGGTGTTGGGGGCCTCTGAGGCTCTGGCTCTCTGATTTGATAGGAGTTGATTTTTCTCTTCCCCCTTGTGCTGGTATCCGGTTAATCAGGAAAACAGCCCCCTTGCTTGTCTCTCCAATTTTTCTTAGTTTCAGCCGGGGCCCTTTTGAGGTATGATGGGGTGGTTCTCTCCTTAGGATCTACATCTATCTTTTTCAGATAGATGTAGATCTTCAACTCCTTTTATGAAGCTAGTATCACCCTAAAACCAAAACAAGGCAGAGATGCCACCAGAAATGAAAACTACAGGCCTATGTCCTTGATAAACTTAAATGCAAAGATCCTGAACAAAATCCTTGCAAACCAAATTCAACACCACATCAAATGCATGAACCACCTGGATTAAATAGGCTTCATCCCAGGAACACAGGAGTGGTTCAACATACAGAAATCAGTCAATGTAATATACCAAATAAATAAGCTTAAACACAAAAACCACATGACCATGTCAATAGATGCAGGAAAGGTCTTTGACAAAATACATCACTTCATGGTCAAAACTTTGGAGAGAATAGTCATAGATGGTCTATATCTCAACATAATAAAAGCTATATATAAAGATCCTAAAGCCCAAATAATACTTAATGGGGAGAGACTGAAGGAACAGGGATGTCCACTCTCACCTCTGCTCTTCAGCATACTACTGGAAGTCCTGGCTTAAGCAATAAGACAGGAGAAAGAAATAAAAGGGATACAAATTGGAAATGAAGAAGTTAAGTTAGTCACATTTGCAGATGACATGATTCTGTACATAAGTGACCCGAGAACCTCCATCTCAAAACTCTTAAAAGTGATTAACTCCTTAAGTAAAGTAGCAGGATACAAAAATCAATGCACAGAAATCAGTAGCCTTCCTATATGCAAAACACAAAGATACAGAGAAAGAAATAAGTGGCATTGTCCCATTTTCAATACCATCAAAAAATAAAATAAAATACCTCAGAATAACATTAACCAAGGAGGTGAAAGACCTTTACAATGAAAACATAAAAATATTTAAGAAAGAAGTTGAGGAGGACTTGAGAATATGGAAAGACCTCCCATGCTCCTGGATAGGCAGCATTAACATTGTGAAAATGGAAATCTTACCAAAAGCAATATATAAATTTAATGCAATACCAATAAAAATGCCAACATCTTTCTTCACAGAGATAGAAAAAATGATCTCAAAATTCATATGGAATGACAGAAGGCCTCGGATATCCAAGCATATCCTCACCAAAAGAAACACCTCTGGAGGCTTCACCATACCTGATCTAAAGCTATATTACAAATCCATAATAATAAAAATAGCATGGTACCAGTTTGCAAACAGGATTATAGACTAATGAAACAGAATTGATGAACCAGACTTTGGGTCTAGTAATTACAGCTACTTGACATTTGACAAAGGCCCTAACAATGTAGGCTGGGAAACAGACAGCATCTTCAACAAATAGTGCTGGACAAACTGAATAACCAAATGCAGGAAACAGAAACTCGATCCATGCATCTTGCCATGCACAACACTCAAGTCCAAATGGATCAAAGACCTCAACATAAGACTGGAAATTCTGCCACTAATGGAAGAAAAAATAGGAGAAACTTTCCATGGCAGGAATGGGAAAAGTATTCTTAAACAAAACCCCAGTACCTCAGAAACTTAAACAATCACTCAACCATTGGTATCTCATGAAGCTGAAATGTTTCTTCACAGACATGCATACAATAAGCAGAGCCAAGAGATCACCCACAGAATGGGAGAAGATTTTTTCTGGATATACAACTGGCAGAGGCCTAATTTCTAGAATGTATAAAGAACTCAAAAACTTAAACAATAAAAAGTCAAACAACCTACTCACCAAATGGGGCAGAGAACTGTACAGGGAGTTCTCAGATGAAGAAATACAAATGTAAACACACACTTAAGAAAATGATCATCATGCCTAATCATCAGGGAAATGTAAATTAAAACAATTATGAGAATCCACCTTACCACAGTAAGGATAGCAAACATTAAACAAAAAAATCAAATGAATACAAATGCTGGCAAGGATGTGAAGAAATGGGAACCCTCATTTATTGTTGGTGGGAATATAAGATGGTACAATCACTATGGAAAGCAATATGGAGGCTCCTAAAAACATTGACTATAGAGTTACTAACAGACCCAATTATTCCCTTACTGGGCATTTACCCCCAAATCTCCATGCCTTACTTCAGAGAGGTTTGCTCAACCATGTTTATAGCTGCTTAATTCACAATATCTAAGAGCTGGAATCCACCTAGATGTCCATCATTAGATGAATGGATATATAAGATGTAGTATGTCTACATGATAGAATTCTACTCAGCAGTAAGGAAAAATGACACAAGGAAATTTGAAGAAAAATGGTTGAACGTGGAACAGATCATTCTCAGCAAACTCACCCAATCACAGAACGATAATTGTCACATGGTCTCACTCATCTGTGGTTCCTAACCTGAATCTTCCCAATATACTGACATACCTAATGAGCACTTCAAGGACTGGATGATAGGGAGGGTATTGAGATAGAAGACGGTAAGGGTGGGGGGGGGGGCACAAACTCTGGACCCAAATGGCAATGGTATCATAAAATTCTATATCCTGAAAGACAGACTAAAAGGTTGAACCTTCATCAGAGGGAACCCCTGAATCACAGGGCCCTGAAGGGGGAATTATGAAGACTAACCTTAATCTTCTCCTGTTTCTCTCTCTCTCTCTCTCTATCCCTCTTCTCTCTATCTCTTTTATATTACCTATCTTTTTCTTCCTTCTTTTCCCTTGGCCCTTGTCTGTAACTGCATGCAGTTAACATCTGCAATGAACTGTTGATCAGAGATACCTACAAGGTTTCCCAAAACAAGATAGATTTCTGTCAGAATACTTGATGACTTACCAATGTCTAATAGTAAGACTAATGCCAAAGACACCATCTGCTATTGGTATGGAACATGGAGTGACCTGGCTGGAATCTGGAAGACAGTCAGTCCCCAGACAGTTCATCTAGTGGGAGAGGGTGCTACATGAGTGATTGGGAGAAAATGACCAACATCTTTCCAAGCAACTCATGATCTAAGCTACTCAGTGGCAAAGAACTTGACATGATGCACACACAAGTGCAATAGTGGCACGCAGCCATGGTGGGTAATCAACTGCTCTTGATTTGGCTAATGGATCCTCTCAGTGGAACAGAACCCATAGCTCTTTCTGGGAAACAAGTCAGAACCATATCCAAAAAATGAGCTCACTCTCCATTATCAAGCTCCCATCAATCATGGGCTACAAGAGGGCCTACAGCTATTGAATTCTCTCCAAAATAATGATGGTTATCCCATTTATCCAATTCTGACTTCACTCTGCATTAGAGAATTTGCTTCACTTTTTCATGTGCACACAGAACCTGAGGAGAGAATCAGCCCATTGCACCTCACCAGGACTCCACCTGAAACCATAAAGTAATTGGGGAAATGAGCAAAAGTGCTGCTTTCTTGGTGAACCTGGTACCAGCACATGGGTGAAGGAGATAAACACAGAGAACAATCAACTCCCATCAAATGAGATATCAAGAGACACAGAAGCCCCCATGACCTTATCACTGAAATAGACCTAAAACAAACCCAACATGGCTCAGGAAAATTTGCAGAAGAGGGGGCAGAAAGATTATTGGAGCCACAAGTTGGGACATTGTCCACACAAACACTGATTCCTCCCCATAAGTGAAGGCTAACCCCTGAATGCATGGCCCATATTCCCCAATGAAGAAGGTCACTTTGGAGGTGGGAGTACAGGGAAGAGGCTAATGATGGTACCAACATAAAGGAAAAATAATTCAAAGCATTTTCCAACTAAAATATAGAAAAACACGATACCAAAGCAGCCTGGAGGGGAGAAAGCCAAAAGAAAAACCCAGCAAAACGCACACTTTTACTAAAAAGTGAGATGTATAGCAAATTGAAATGGCAGCGGAGAAGTAGGAGAGATACAGATAATCCAGAGCCCACACAGGCCAGCAGAAGTGGCTCCACCAGGTCCACGGGACTATGATGGTGACACACCAGCCAACCACCAGGCTCAGCTTGAGCTGCAGGAAAAGCCAGGGGAGGGGATTTTCCACTCACACCAGAGCTCTCCTCAAACCCAAGAAATGTGAAGGGAGAATGGCAGTGAACAGTGGAGGAGCAGATCACAAGGTAGAATAACATGGAACAGGAGAGAACTAGAGCAGCATTGGCAGCCTCCCCTCCCCCACCACCAGTGCCCAGCTCCAGCGAACAGAGCAGCAGTCCAGGGACCCAGAAACGTCTACTTGAACCAAAAGTGGGACTCAAGCAGGAGCAGAATAACTGAGACCAAAATCATCCCAAAAGGTAACTGGGATGACACCAGGTCAGTACCCACCTAATAAACCTGGTATATAGGCCTGAACCAGAAGTGCTAATTGCACCTTCCATATCAGGATAAATTATATGTTAAATCGCACGGATGGTCAGATTTTCCATTCTTAAATAAACTGTATTTTGGGCTTGTTATTTGTTGCTTCTTAATTTATAGTGGCTTTGTTTCCTCTTCTGTTATACATTAGGAAAGGGCCTCACCTGGTCACAAGCTGACTGGGGACCATCTACAGACCAGAAATCTTAACCTCCTTGTTGTCAGCATTAAGGGAATGGGTGAGGCACCACACAGCCTAAAGGACAGACAGAGGATCTGGTTGTCATAATACCTACTCTTGGATAAATAGCCTGTGCTGTTTTTCATTGAAAGTGTACATTGTTTAGTTAAATTTTAGAAACTATCTGTATTTGGTTCCACTCAGCCTACTTGAATCCTCTCATAGCAGGCAAACCCAGCACCTAGGGTCACTTTTGTAAACACTCTGAGAGTCTTGAAAGACACACCTAGCGCCTTAAGCTCCTACCCTGAAGATATATAACATCAGATGGATTGATACATCTCATAATACCCAGCTAAATAGAAAATCCAATCATTAAATAATCCAGGATGCAAAAATATATACATTATAACACAAGAAACACCAAAAATCAAGACAATATAAACCCAGCAAAAAGTATTAATGCATAAGAAATGACCTCCAGTGAGAATGAGTTAGAGGAAATGCCTGGAACTATTTCAAAAGAATGAATATAAATATGTTAAAAGAACTCAAAGAAATCAAAGGAAGCAAAGAAGACACGGGACACAAATTTGATGAAATAAAGAGGTCAATACTAGACATAAATAAGGAAATAGAAATAAAGAAAAACAAGTTAGAATTACTAGCAATAAAGAACACAGTTAATGAAATAAAAAAAACTCTTTAAAAAATCTCACCAGTAGAATGGATGAAGGAGAGGACAGAATATCTAAGCTAGAAGACCAGGTGGCAGATCTAATACAGTCCAACAAAGAGAAAGACAAACTAATAGAAAAGTATGAGTGGGAATTTCAAGATATCTGGGACACTATGAAAAGATCAAACATAAGAATTCAGGGCACAGTAGAAGGAAAAGAATTTCACTCCAAAGGCATAGTAGGCATCTTCAACAAAATCATAGAAAAAAACTTCCCCCACATTGGGATAGAGGTGCCAATGCAGATACAGGAATCCTTTAGAACACCAAACAGACAAAACCTGGAAAGAATCTCTCCATGCCATATTAAAATCAAACTACCAAATAAAAACTATTTAAAGCAGTCAGAGAGAAAAATCAAGTTACCTACAAAGGCAAGTTTATCAGGATTACAGCAGATTACTCAACATAAACTTTAAAAGCCAGAAGGGCGTGGAGTGATGTATTCCAAGATCTGAAAGATAACAACTGTTAACCAAGATTACTTTATCCTGCAAAGCTATCCATTCAAATAGATGGAGAAATAAGGACATTACATGACAAAAGCAAGCTAAAGACAAAACCAGCTCTACAGAAAATACTTGAAAGAATCCTCCATGCTGAAGAAAAAGAAAAGCATACAAAAAAGGAACCGGGAAAAACCAAACAATACTCAAATACTAGTTAACACAAGAGAGCAAAGGTAAAACCGGAAGAACTACAAAAAATGGCAAAAATGAATACACACCTTTCAATAATATTTCTTAACATCAACAGCCTCAATGCACCAACCAAAAGACATAGGTTTGCAGACTGGGTTAAAAAGCAGGATCCTTAAGTTTGTAGCCTCCAAGAAACCCACCTTTCTACAAAGGATGGACACTATCTTAGGGTGAAAGTTTGGAAAATGATGTTTCAAGCAAATGCACCTAGAAAACAAGCAGAGGTTCCTAGCCTAAAATCTGACAAGGTAGAGTTCAGCCCAACATTAGTTCAGAAAAATAAGGAAGTCCATTTTATATTGATTAAAGGCACCCTCCAACAGGAGGACATAACAATCCTCAATATATATGCACCTAACATGGGGCCACCCTATTTCATAAAACAAACACTATTAGGACTAAGGTCACAGATAACACCAAACACAGTGGTAGTGGGTGACTTCAACACCCCACTCTCATCAATTGACAGGTCATCCTGGGAAAAAAATAAACAAAAAGGCATCTGGACTAAATGAGGCCATAGAAGGAATGGACCTAACAAATATATACAGGACATTTCATCCAAATGCTGAAGAATATACATTCTTTTCAGCAGCACATGGAACATTCTCTGAAATAGACCATGTATTAGGACACAAAGCAAATCTTAACAAATACAGGAAAAATGAAATAATTTCTTGCATTCTATCTGACCACAATGGAATCAAACTACAAAGCAATAGCAAGAATGGCTATAGAGCATACACAAAATCATGGAAATTAAACCACACACTACCAAATGATGAATAGGTCAATGAAGAAATGAAGAAGGAAATCAAAAAATTTATAGAGTCAAATGATAATGAGAACACAACATACAAAAATCTCTGGGACACAATGAAGGCAGTCCTAAGAGGTAAGCTTATAGGTTTAAGTGCCTATACTAAGAAATTAGAAAGGTCACAAGTAAACGACCTAATGCTTCACCTTAAAACCTTGGAAAAAGAAGAACAAGGCAAACCAAAAATCAGTAGATGGGAAGAAATAATAAAGATTAGGGCAGAAATTAATGAAATAGAAACCAAAAAAAACAAGCCAAAGAATCAATGAAACATAGAGTTGGTTCTTTGAAAAGATAAATAAGATTGATAAACCCTTACCAAATCTGACCAAAAGAATGAGAGAAGAGACACAAATTAATAAAATTACACATGAAAAAGGTAGACACAACAGATGCCAGAGAAATTCAAAAAATCACAGGGACATACTATAAAAACATATACTCCACAAAATAAGAAAATCTGAAAGAAATGGATGATATCCTTGATTTATATAACCTACCTAAATTAAATCAAGATGACATTAATCACTTAAATAGACCTATAATAGGCATGGAGATCTGAACAGTTATCAAAAATCTCCCAACTAAAAAAAAACCCCAGGTGTAGATGGAGTCACTGCTGAATTTTACCAGTTTCAGGGAAGAACACCACTGCTTCTTAAGATTTTCCGTAAAATAGCAAAAGAAGGAATCCAACCAAACTCCTTCTGTGAGGGCAGCATCACCCTGATCACAAAACCAGGCAAAGATAGAACACAAAAAGAAAAAAGAAAAAAAAAAATCACAGACCAATCTGCCTCATGAACATAGATGAAAAATTCTCAACAAAATATTGGCAAACAGAATACAAGAATATATCAGAAAGACCAAGTAGGCTTTATCCCAGAGATGCAGGGATGGTTCAACATATGCAAATCTATAAATGTTATACATTATATAAATGGACTGAAGGACAAAAATCACATGATCATCTCAATAGACACAGAGAAAGCATTTGACAAAATCCAACATCCTTTCATGATGAAAGTACTACAGAGACTGGGAATAGAAGCAGCATATCTCAATATAATAAAGGCTATTTATGACAAGCCTACAGCCAACATATTACTAAATGGGGAAAAACTAGAAGCTTTTCCACTAAAATCAGGAACAAGACAAGGGTGTCCACTGTCCCCACTTTTATTTAATATCGTACTGGAAGTCTTAGCCATAGCAATAAGGCAACAGACACACACAAATTGGAAAGGAAGAGATCAAGTTATCATTATTTGCAGATGACATGATTCTATACATAAAGGACGCTAAAGACTCTACCAGCAAACTGTTATAGCTGATAAACACCTACAGCCATGTAGAGGGATACAAAATAAATACACAGAAATCAGTAGCCTTCCAATATGCTATCAACAAATACACAGAGGATGAATCAGAGAATCACCCCCATTCACAATTGCATCAAAGAAAATAAAGTACCTTGAAATAAACCTAAACAAGGAAGTAAAGGATCTCAATAATGAAAACTATAAGACACTCAAGTGAGAAATTGCATAAGACACTAGGAAATGGAAAAACATCCCTCATTCCTGGATTGGAAGAATCAATATTGTGAAAATGGCAATCTTACCAAAAGCAATCTACACAGTTAATGCAATCCCCATCAAAATTCCAATGGCATTCTTCAGGGAAATAGAAAAAACAGTCCAACAATTCATTTGGAATCACAAAAAAACCCAATATATAAAATAATACTGAGCAACAAAAATAAGGCTGGTGGTATCACCATACCTGATTTTTTTTTTTTTTTTTGATTTTTCGAGGTAGGGTCTCACTCTAGCCCAGGCTGGCCTGTAATTCACTATGGAGTCTCAGGGTGGCCTCAAACTCACGGCGATCCTCCTACCTCTGCCTCCCGAGTGCTGGGATTAAAGGCGTGCACCACCACGCCTGGCTACCATACCTGATTTTAACCTATACTACAGAGCCAGAGTAACAGAAACAGCATGTTACTGGCACAAAAGCAGACATGTAGATCAATGGTACAGAATGGAAGACCCAGATGTAAGTCCAGGTGGCTATAGCCACCTGATATTCAATAAAAATGCCAAAAATACTCATTGGAGAAAAGACAGCTTCTTCAGCAAATGGTGCTGAGAAAACTGGATATGTATCTGTAGAAGGATGAAAATAGATTCTTCTCTCTCTCCATGCACAAGAATCAAGTCCAAATGGATTAATGACCTTAACATCAGACCGGAAACTCTAAAACTGCTAGAGGAAAAAGTAGGGGAAACCCATCAACATATTGGTCTTGGCAAAGACCTTCTGAATACAACCCCAATTGCTCAGGCAATAAAACCACAGATTAACCACTGGGACCTCATGAAATTACAATGATTTTGTACTGCAAAGGACACTGTGAATAAAGCAAAGAGGCAACCTATAGAGTGGGAAAAAATCTTTGCCAGCTATATATCTGATAGAGGATTAATATCTAGGATATACAAAGAACTCAAATAGTTGAATAATAAGAAATCAAACAAGCCAATTTAAAAATGCGCTATGGAGCTAAATAGAGAGTTCTCTAAAGAAGAAATACAGATGGTTTATAAGCATCTAAAATGATGTTCTACAACCCTAGTCATCAGGGAAATGCAGATTAAAACTACATTGAGATTCCATCTCACTCCTGTCAGTGTGGCTACCATCATGAAAACAAATGATCAGAAATGCTGGCCGGGGTGGGGAAGAAGAGGAACCCTTCTACACTGTTGGTGGGGATGCAATCTGGTCCAGCCATTGTGTAAATCAGTGTGGAGGTTCCTAAAACAGCTAAAGATTGATCTACCATATGACCCAGCTATAGCACTCTTAGGCATATATCCTAAGGACTCATCTCATTTCCTTAGAAGTACATGCTCAACCATGTTTATTGCCACTCAATTCATAATAGCTGGGAAATGGAACCAGCCTAGATGTCCCTTAACTGATGAGTGGATAATGAAGATATGGCACATTTATACAATGGAGTTATACTCAGTTATGAAATTTGCAGGAAAATGGATGGATCTGGAAAGGATTATACTAAGGGAGGTAACACAGGCTCAGAAAGCCAAGCACCCCATGTTCTCCCTCATATGTGGATCCTAGTTACAGATGATTGGGCTTCTGTGTGAGAAAGAAAAAACTCAGTAGCAAAGGCCAGTAAGCTAAAAAAGAGATATAAAGGGAAGGGAAAGGAAGAGAGGAGGGCACTTAATAGGTTGGTATTGTATATATGTAAGTAGAATAGATTAATGGGGGCGAAAAGGCCCAAAGTGAGGTCAGGGGAAGAGATTGAGTAAAGAAAAGGTGGAGGAAGGGCTAATCAAAATCTAAGAAGATATAAATAAATCATATGGAATCGTCTGGTTTTGGACAATGGAACACTCAGGAGCCATAGATCATTGCTAGAAAATTTTCAGTGCCAGGGACGGGATACCTTCCAGTGATTTGTTTGCCAGGGAGGTCCCTGATGCCCCCAAAACAGTATAGGCCATTGCCAAGGCCCTTGGTTTCCCACCAGGAATAGATGGTAAGATCCTATTGCTGAAGACTGCACATACTTGGGCTGCAAGGCCACTGAGAAACCCTGCTAGACCTGAGCTGATAACCTCCTCCATGTAGACCAGCTGACAGAAGGCTGGAAGAAGCCATTCTGCAGGCAGTTCAATGGGAGAAAGAGATACCACCAGTGAAGATACTCAACAGTGGACACTGCAAGCCTTATAATTGGCCAGCCAGGCCAAATGAGCCAACTGGTGCAATAGTGGCATGTCTACCATGGTGGAAACCAATTGCCCTCGAATTGGACTGGAGGCCCGCTCCATGGGAGGGAATACATCTCTGATACTGAAAACCTAAAACAGGGGTTGTTATGAGCCCTAGGGGTGTAACATCTGCTGCTGTCTGGATAAATGTATATACTAAGTAAGCACTTCTCTTAACATTTAAACCCTCTATATTAATTCTACTCTCATTTTGGGTAGAGAATCTTCTCTTTTCAGATGGCAGTGACCTTGGGATGACTGAGAAGGTATCGTAGTGCTGGAAAGAAGTGACTGGAGTACTGAGTAACATCTCGATCACACCGTCCAAGGCTCAGGGTCTAATGCGGAAGAGGTGGTGGAAAGAATGTAAGATCCAAAGGGAGGGTAGGACTCCTTACAACATGCTCCCTCCAGACATAAAATGCCCTGGATATCCATGACCTCACAATGCCTGACACTACCTACACATGACCATCATAAGAGGAGGTAAAGATGAAGACATCAAAATAAAAGAGAGACTGATTGAGATGTGGAGGGGATATGATAGAGAATGGAATTTCAAAGGGGAATGCATTGGGAGGGAGGGTATTACTATGGGATATTTTTTATAATCATGGAAAATGTTAATGAAAATGGAGAGAAAAAATAGTAATCTACTTTAAAAAATAAAATAAAGTAAAATATCAAAAAAGACAAGATTATCAACTTTCAGTCATACAGGAAGTCTTAGCTAGAGCAATAAGATTAGAGACACAAGTAAAAGGATACACATAGAAAAACAAGGCAAATTACTATTGTTTGCAAAGGATATGATTCTATACAAAGATACGCTTTTAAAAGCCCATCGAAAATTCTGAGACCTGATGCGTTTTCAGCCAACTGGTAGGATACAAAATTACTCATAAAAATCAGTAGGTTTCCTATAAACCAGTAACAAATGCACTAAGAAAAAAAAAACAGGGAAAATATCATTAAATTTTTCCACAAAACAAATAGACTAGCTATGAATATGCCTAACCAAGAAAGACTTCCACAATAAAAAGTTTGCAACACCAAAGAAAGAAATCAATGATGATGCTAGAAGGTGGAAACACCTTCCATGTTTAGTGTTAGAAGAATCTATGTTGTGAAAATGGCCACCCTACCAAAAGTGATCTACAGATTCATTGCACCCCCCATCAAAATTTTAGTTTCATTCTTCACAATAGAAGAAAATAATTTTAAATTTTATTTGAAATCACAAAGGACATCGATAACATCTAATTTCAAGTTATATTAGAATTACAGTAACAAACCTATGTGATACTGGCACAAAATAGACATGTAGGTCAGTGGAATAGAATAAAGATCCTGATGCAAGTCCATATATCCCAACTTCCTGATTTTTTTTACAAAGATGACAAAATAATTAAATGGAGAAAAGACAGCCTCCTCAACAAATGGTACTGGGAACACTGGGTAGCTTTATGAAGAAGAATGAAGCTAGATACTTGTCTTTCACCCTATATAAAATTAAATCCAGAGATGGAGAGATTACTTAGTGGTTAAGGTACTTACTAGACCCAGATTCAATTCCCCAGTATCCACATAAAGCCAGAAGCAGAAGATGATGCATGCATCTCCAGTGAGTTTGTAGTGGCTAAGGGCCCTGTCATGCTCATTCTTTCTATCTGCCTTTTTCTCTCTTAAATAAATAAATGAATAAAATATTAAAAATTAAAACCAAGTGGATCAAAGACATCATTGTAAGACCTGAAACTTTGAAAATGCTAAAGGAAAAAGTAAGCAGATGATGTAGATGTAGGAAAGGGTTTTCTGAATAAGACTCCAGTCATTCAGGAAATGAAGTCAATTATTGACAAACTGGACCATGTGAAATTAAAAGCATTTTGTATAGCAAAGTAAACAGGTAATCTTGTGAAGATGCAGCCTACAGAATATTATAAAAGCTTTCCAGGTATATATTTTACATAATTACTATCTGTTATATGTAAACAACTCAAAAATCTAAACAAGAAAACAAACTACCCAATACCCTTATGGGCTATACAACTAACCACAGAACTCTCAACTGAAGGCATTGCAATGGTCAATAAATATTTTAAAAAGTGTTCTACATCCTTAGTCAACTGGGAAATGAAAATAAAAAACATATTGAGGCATGGTTTATTTATTTATTTATTTATTTTGAGAGAGAGAGAGAGAGGGAGAGGCAGATAGAGAAAATGGGCTCACCAATGTCTCCAGCTACTGCAAGTTAACTCCAGACACATGCACCACCTTGCACAACTGGCTTTACATGGGTCCTGGGGAGTTGAACCTGGGTCCTTTGGCTTTTCAGGCAAGTACCTTAACTGCTAAGCCATCTCTCCAGGCCTAAAAAACATTTTGAAGGGCTGGAGAGATTTCTCAGTGGTTAAGACACTTGCCTGCAAAGCCTAACAACCAGGGTTGGATTCCACAGTACCTGTGTAAATCCAGCTGCAGTGGTGCATGCATCTGGAGCTCATTTACAGCAGCTAGAGATCCTGGAAGATCCATTCTCTCTCTCTCCTTGAAAATAAATTAAAAAAGAAACATTTTGAGTTGTGCTAATCAAATTGCCTAATTGCCCTCAAAATATTTATGGGCATAGATTTGTGCTCACCTTTGCTAAGAAAAACTTTCTTTTCTTTTCTTTCTTTCTTCCTTCCTTCTTTCCTTCCTTCCTTTTTCTTTCTTTTTTTTGCAGTTGGCAATGATTACTGAGGAGACTCAAAACCCATTAAAGTGCTGAGAATAAATTACTCCTGAATGCTCAGCTTTAATTAAGCCATCCATATTACCCACCTCCAAGGTTAGGGAACACTGCAGAACAAGGGGTAGAAAAAACTTAAGAGCCAAAGAATGGTGAAGAGTACTTGGCAATGCTGATGTACAGACACAAATTAGCCATTGCATTTATGATCTCACAGCAACTGCAGTTACTTGTACAAAATATGGATAATGTTGGTAAACATTCCATCATAGATGGTGGAGGAGGGCAAAAATAAAAAGACATCAAAGGAAAGAGGAACTATTTTGAAAAAAGAAGGGATTCAGTAGAAGGGGTATGGGAAAGGGGGAATGAGAGGGGGTAATGAGAGGGGATTATGATAAGAAAAGAAATAGATAAAGGAAAAAAAATTAAGATTCTATCTTACTCCAGACAGAATGGCTATCATCAAGAAAACAAATCACATCAAGAATACTGGATGGGGGAAGATGGCGACTGCCTAGCTGCGCTGCAAATCCTGGGGAAAGAAAGGCAAGATATTTAGGCTTCATTGGGGCTTTCAGGGGAGAGAAATTTGGGAGGGCACAGAGGTGGGGGAAACAGGGAATCGCAGATCCCCTCTTGGGTGGGTAGCCCACGCCTCCCCCCAAATAACCTCCGTGTTCACAGTGCCGCAGCTGCCACCGGCGCTGCCGCTACTCCGCACCAGTGCACCCGATCCCTGCGTGCGGAAGCTCAGACCACTCCGCATACTCGCCCACTTACTGAGCGAGCACACTCCCACAGCAACTGCCATGCAAGCTTAGACTGTGTCTCTCACTTGCACCAGCTCAGGTGCCATCCCCTACCTGTCTGCCACGCCATCCGTCCGCCATTGTCCTGTGGTGGGGGAGTGCAGACTGCTTCCAGGTCCCAGTGTTCCCAGCCAGAGTTTGGGCTGCATCAGTGCTTGGTGCCTCAGTGCCACTCCTAGCTCGAACACAGGCAGCTTTGGCACATTACCGCTTGAGAACTCAGGCAACATTGGCGCCCCTGCCAGGCAGTAGATAGGTGGCTTTGGCAAGTGAGAGCCAAAGCCCAGGCTTCTTGGCAACTGCCCCAGGCTGCCTCAGATTCCCATTGTTCTTGAGCCCAGGCTGATACACCCACCTACGTGCCCATACACTGTCATGGGCAGAACACAGCGCAAAAGAAATAACATGAAAAATCAAATGCAAGGAAATCCAGTTAGATCACCCAGTCCCACAATGAATACATCTAACCAAAACATAGAAGAACCATTAGGACCAGAACACAAAATTGAAGGTATGAGCAATGCAAGCCTGACCAACCTACTGGTAGAACTTGCAGGAAAGCAACAAAGGACCGATAATCGTGAGGATGCTGCCATCACTAAACTAGAACTACTAGATAAGGAATTGGAAGGAGTTCAAAGAGAGTTAAGAGATTTGAGGGAGAGTGAAAAAAAAAAAAAGACCTTAAAAATCAGCTGGCCATGCTAAATGAACATAAACGATAAACTCCAAGAATCATCAAGAATTTCAGAAAATGAAGTGAAAAGGGAGCTTGACAGAGGGATGGAAATTATACATAGAAAAGTAGTAGACAATGCAATCTTAATTGAGCAAGTCCAAAACTCTCTAGAAACTCTCAAGAACAAAGTCAGCCAAGTGGAGGATAGAAACTCTGATCTGGAAGACAAGATGGAAGAAACAGTTAGAGAGTTCAAAAATTTCAGTAAGTTCAAAAGTTCCTGTGAAAAGAACATGAGGGAATTGAGGGATACACTTCAACATCCTAATATCAGGATCATTGGAATACCAGAAGGAGAAGATATTCAGACCAAAAGCATGGAGAACTTATTCAACAAAATAATTGAAGAAAACTTCCCCAGTCTCTTAAAAGAAAGGCCCATCAAGATACAAGAAGCCAATAGAACTCCAAACAGACTGGACCAAAGGAGAAACTCTCCAAGACATATTATCTTTAAGACTCTAAACATTGACACCAAAGAGAAAATCCTAAAAGCAGCTAGGGAAAAACAGCACACCACCTTCAGAGGTAACCCCATCAGAATTACTTCAGACTTCTCAAAGGAAACCCTGAATGCAAGAAGGGCCTGCAATGAAACACTGCAAAGTCTAAGAACCTATGGCTTCCAACCCAAACTATTCTACCCAGCAAAAGTATCCCTCATAATAAATGGTGAAAGAAAAACATTCCATGACAAAACTCAGCTTTACAATTATATGAACACAAAACCAAACCTACAGAGAGTATTTCAGGAAATTCTCCACAGAGAAGAAACAAATAATCAAACTCAATTGCCTACAAGAAGCAGATCACAACAACCAAACTCAGAGCAGGCACAAAAAATTTCAACGTCCATGAATACACCAACCCACACTTACCATCACAATATGGCAGGGATCAAATCAAATCTCACAGTCATTACCCTAAATATTAATGGCCTTAATTCACCCATCAAGAGACACAAGCTAACAGGATGGATCAAAAAATTAGACCCCTCAATCTTTTGCCTTCAAGAAACCCACCTCATCACTAAAGACAGACACCTTCTCAGGGTGAAAGGGTGGAAAACAGTATTCCAAGCAAACGAGAATAAGAAACAAGCAGGTGTAGCTATATTAATATTGGATAAAATAGACTTCAAACCAAAAATAATCAAAAATGACAAAGAAGGCCACTTCCTACTTATCAAGGGAATGATCCATCACGAGGATATTACAATCATAAATCTGTATGCACCCAACACAGGGGCACCACAGTTCATAAAACAAAACCTACTTGACAATAAAACAGAAATAACCACCAACACCATCATAGCTGGGGACTTCAATACACCATTATCAGTAATAGACAGATCATCCAAACAGAAACTCAACAGGGAAGTAAGAGAGCTCAACAAAACCATAGATCACTTAGACCTTATGGACATCTACAGAATTTTCCATCCAAAATCCACAGACTA
Source organism: Dipus sagitta (assembly GCA_036346955.1). Taxonomy (NCBI): domain Eukaryota; kingdom Metazoa; phylum Chordata; class Mammalia; order Rodentia; family Dipodidae; genus Dipus; species Dipus sagitta. The sequence continues at coordinate 65,578,233 of CM070781.1, forward strand.
CACATTCTTCTCAGCAGCCCATGGAACATTCTCTAAAATAGACCATATACTGGGTCACAATGCCAGCCTCCACATATTTAGGAAGATTGACATAATTCCCTGCATGATATCAGATCACAATGCTATATTGCTAGAAATCAACAACATAAGTCCCACCAAGATACCCAACGGTACCTGGAAACTGAACAGCACGCTTTTAAACAATAAATGGATAGTGTATGAAATAAAAAAATTAAATTGCAAAATTTCTGGAATTTAATGACAATGAGAACACATGGTACCAAAACTTATGGGACACAATGAAGGCGGTCCTCAGGGGAAAATTCATAGCACTCAATGCCTTCATAAAAAAGACAGAAAGGTCCCAAATAATGACCTAACCATCCACCTAAAGGCACTGGGAAAACAAGAAAAATCCAACCCAAAGAGCTCCAGAAGGAAAGAAATAATTAAAATCAGAGCAGAGATCAATGAATTGGAAACGAAGGAAACAATTAAGACAATTGAGAAAACAGAGAGCTGGTTCTTTGAAAAAATAAACAAGACTGACAAACCCCTGGCCAATCTGATCAAGCAAAAAAGGGAGAAGGTTCAAATTAACAAAATTCAAAATGAAAAAGGAGAGATCACAACAGACATAAGTGAAATTGGGAGAATCATCAGGACTTATTTCAAAAACCTCTACTCCACAAAACTGGATAATGTGGAGGAGATGGATAAATTCTTGGATGCATACCATCTACCAAAGCTAAACACAGAGCAGTTTAATCACTTCAATCAACCCATCACACTCATAGAGATTGAAAAAGTAATAAAAAACCTCCCAAAAAAGAAGAGTCCAGGAGCAGATGGCTTCTCAGCTGAATTCTATCAAACCTTCAAGGAAGAACTGAAACCAATCTTCCTCAAACTGTGCCACAAAATTGGTGAACAGGGAAAGCTACCCAACTCCTTTTATGAAGCTAGCATCACCCTAATTCCAAAACCAGGCAGAGATGCCACAAGATAAGAAAATTACTGGCCTATTTCCCTGATGAATTTAGATGCAAAGATCCTAAAGAAAATCCTTGCAAACCGAATCCAACAACACATCAAAAGCATTATCCACCTTAAACAAGTGGGATTCATCCCAGGAACACAGGGGTGGTTCAACATATGGAAATCTGTCAATGTAATACAACACATAAACAAGGTGAAACATAAAAACCACATGATCATTTAGATAGATGCAGAAAAGGCCTTTGACAAGATACAACATCACTTCATGTTCAAAACATTGGAGAGAATTGGCATGGTTGGTTCATATCTTAACCTAATAAAGGCAATATACAAAGCTCTGAAGGCCAAAATAATAATTAATGGAGAGAGACTGGAGGAATTCCCATTAAGATCAGGAACAGGACAGGGTTGTCCACTCTCACCTCTGCTTTTCAATATAGTACTGGAAGTCCTAGCTCAAGCAATAAGACAGGAGAAGGAAATAAAAGGGATACAATTTGGAAAGGAAGAAGTTAAGATAGCTTTATTTGCTGATGACATGATTGTATATGTAAGAGATCCAAGAGACTCCATCCCAAAACTCCTGAAGGTGATTAACTCTTATAGCGAAGTAGCAGGATCCAAAATCAATGCACAAAAATCAGTAGCCTTCTTATATGCAAATGACAAAGGTACAGAGAAAGAAATAAGGGACATAGTCCCATTTTCAGTAGCAACAACAACAACAAAAAATACCTTGGAATAACGTTAACCAAGGAAGTGAAAGATCTATACAATGAGAACATAAAAACACTCAAAAAAGAAATTGAGGAGGACTTGAGAAAATGGAAAGACCTCCCATGTTCCTGGATAGGCAGAATTAACATTGTGAAGATGACAATCCCACCAAAGGCAATATACAGATTTAATGCAATTCCAATTAAAATCCCTACAATGTTCTTCACAGATATAGAAAAAATGATCTCAAATTTCATATGGAAAGACAGAAGGCCTCGCATATCCAAACATATCCTCAGCAAAAGAAATACCTCTGGAGGCATCACCATACCTGATCTAAAGCTATATTACAAAGCCATAGTAATAAAAACAGCGTGGCACTGGCATAAAAACAGGAGTATAGACCAATGGAATAGACTTGAGGACCCGGACTTTGGGTCAAGCAACTATAGCTACTTGATATTCGATAAAGGCCCAAACAATATACGCTGGAAAAAAGACAGCATCTTCAACAAATGGTGCTGGACAAACTGGATAACCATATGCAAAAAATTGAAACTTGACCCACACATTTCACCATGCACTGCACTCAAGTCCTAATGGATCAAAGATCTCAATATAAGACAAGAAACTCGAATACTACTGGAAGAAAATTTAGGAAGTACTTTCCATGATATAGGAATGGAAAAAGACTTCCTGAACAAAACCCCAGTAGCTCACGAACTTAAACCATCACTCAACCAATGGGATAACATGAAGCTGAAGAGTTTCTTTACAGACAAGCATACAATAAACAAGGCCAATAGATTACCCACAGAATGGGAGAAAATATTTGCGGGTTATCCAACTGATAGAGGCCTAATCTCTAGAATCTACAAAGAACTCAAAAAACTAAACAGTAAAAAGTCAAACACCCCACTCACAAAATGGGGCAAAGAGCTGAACAGGCAGTTCACAGAGGAAGAAATACAAATGGCAAACGTACACTTAAGAAAATGTTTATCATCCCTAAGCATCAGAGAAATGCAAATAAAAACAGTTATGAGATTCCACTTTACCCCAATAAGGATAGAAAACATCAAAAAATCAAATGAAAACAAATGCTGGTGAGGATGTGGAGACGTAGGAACACTCATCCACTGTTGGTGGGAATGCAGGATGGTACAACCACTTTGGAAAGCAATATGGAGACTTCTGAGAAAGCTGAGTATAGAGATTCCAAAAGACCCAGTTATTGCCCTACTGGGCATCTACCCTAAAACCTTCAAACCACAGCCTAGAGAGATTTGCTCAACCATGTTTGTAGCGGCTCAATTTGTAATAGCTAAGAGCTGGAATCAACCCAGATGTCCATCACTAGAAGAATGGATAACTAAGATATGGTATATCTACACAATGGAATTCTATATAGCAGTAAAAAGAAATGACACAGTGAAATTTGAGGAAAAATGGTTGAACCTGGAACAGATCATTCTCAGTGAACTGACCCAATCACAGAAAAAAAAAAATCGCCACATAGTCTCACTCATCTACAGCACCTAACCTGAATCTACCCAAGATACCTTACATATCCAGCAAGCATCTCGTTGACTAGACACTAGGATGGAACAGGAGGGAGGGGAGGACATCAAAGGGGTGGGAAACACAAATCTAGACCCAAATGGCAATGGTACCATAAAATTCTACTTACTAAATGGCAGACCAAATGTCTGATCCTTCACCAGGCCCTTACAGGGAACACCTGAACCCCAAGACACTGGAGAGGGTAGGATCATGACTAACCTTAATCTTCTACATCTTCCCTCCCTCCTTCTCCCTCTCATTCTTCCTCTCTCTTCTCTATAACTCTTGTATATTAGTTATCTTTTTTCTCATTTTCTTAGTGGGCACTGACCTGTAACTCCCAGTGCCAGCATGGGGCTATCATCCACAATGAGCTTTTGATCAGAGAGACCTACAAGTTTCCTAAAAGACAGACAGATTTCTGTCAGAGTACTTGATGACCCACCAAAGTCTAGTGGTAAGACCCTAATGCTGAAGACACCTTATGTGGTTGACATGCAAAATAGAATGGCATGGCTGGAAGTTGGAAGATAGTCAGTTCCCAGACAGTCAGCACATCTAGTGCCAGAAGGTGCTACATGGGTGACTGGGGGAAAATAACCAATATCTGTCCAAGCAACTCATGGTCTAACCTACTTAGCAGCAAATAAGTTGTTGTGATGCCCACACAAGTACAATAGTGGCACACAGCCATGGTGGGGAACCAACTGCTCCTAATTTGGCTAACTGATCTCCTCAGTGGTACGGGACCCATAGCTGGAGCTGGGAAACAAGTCAGAACCATATCCAAACATAAGCCCACTCACCAATATCAAGCTACCATCAATCATGGGCTACAAGAGGGCCTACACCTATTATATTCTCTATAAAAATGTAAGGGTTATCTCTTTTGTCCTGATGCTTACTCTCTGTTGGAGAATCTTCTTCTCTTTTTCAGATAGATGTTGATCCTAAGGAGAGAGCTACCCCATCATACCTCCAAAGGGCCCCAGCTGAAACTAAGAAAAATTGGCGAAACAAGCAAGGTTGCTGTTTTCCTGATGAACTGGATACCAGCCAAGGGGGAAGGAGATCAACACAGAGAAAAATCAACTCCTACCAAATCAGAGAGCCAGAGCCTCAGAGGCCCCCAACACCTCATCACTGAAGGAGACCAAAAATGAACCCAACATGGCTCAGGGAAATTTTAAGGAAGAGGGGGCGGAAAGAATGTCAGAGCCACATGTTGGGTCGTGATTATGCAGAGACATTTATCTTACCCATAACTGTGGGCTAACTCCACAATGCATGACCCATATACCTCAACAAGGAGGGCCCAAGGGGAGGGGGTAGGTCACGGATGAGCCTAATAATGGTACCAAACTGACTGTATTTGCTGAATACAAAACTAACTAATAAAGAAAAAGAAAAGAAAAGAAAGGAAAGGAAAAGAAAAGAAAAGAAAACAAATCACCCCAAAGGTGGGGAAAAGAGGAGCCCTTATTCACTGTTGTTGGGAGTATAAACTGGTACATCCTGTATGGAAATCGGTTGAGAGGTTTTTTAAACAATTAAAAGCAAAGCCAATGATTCTCAACCACATAACCTCTGGATATATACCCAAAGGGCTCTATATTCTATCATAAAAATATCTATACATTCATGTTTAAAGCTGCACAATTCACAATAGTTAGGAAATGGCAGTTTGGAGTTGGCTAGAAAGAGTAAACTTGGACTTCTGTCTGGTATCACATCCTATCATTTATTAACTATCTAACTTTGAACAATGTTCTCAATCTTAATTTTAAGTGTTTGATATTTTTCTTCCCTGTAGGGTGAGGTATTAATGGTGCCTATTTATAAAGTTATTATAAGAATTCTTTGAGGTAGTATTTATAAACTGCTTGGCATGATTATTAGAATATAATAACTGCTGCATAAGTATTAATATCCATCATTCAAAAGCTTCTTCATTCAAATACAAGAAAGCAAAAATATATTTTATTTCCCCAATTTCATGTAAGTTATCATTTGCTTTTTCACTCAGTTCTGTCTATGGTCATTGTTCCCTTGACAACCCTTGATGTTCTTCGCATAGCAGCATGCCAATAGCAGGATTATTCTTTTTTTCTTTTCTAATATATATTTTATTTTTATTATTAGATCTGGGCATATTTTGTATGTAAACATCACATGTTGGTACCATCCTTTCCCTCCTCCCTGCCCCTTTTATGAAGAGGCCTTCCTCATTAGGGATGCAGGTCAACCCCATAGGTATTGTGGGTCATGTATTATGGGGCAGCATGGAGGAGAGGCAGTGTCTCTGTGCAAAATGTCCCAACTTGTGGCTCTAAGAATCTTTCCACCCTGTCTTCCACAAGATTCCCTAAGCCATGCTGAGTACATTTTAAGTCTACTTCAGTGATGGGCAATTAGGAGAATCTACATGTCTGGTTTGGTAGGTGTTGAGTGTCCTCAGTATCTTTCTCCATCACCCTTTTGCTGATATCAGCTTAACTGAGAATGCAACATTCTTGTTCATTTCCCCAATTCCTCTGTGGTTTCAGCTGGGGCCAGGGTGGAGTGTGCTGGGTGGTTTATGTCCTCAAGTCCAGTTCCCATCTGAAAAACTGAAGCAGATTCTCCAATGGAGAGTGAAGTCATCACCAGTTAAATGGGATAGCCATTACTAATCTAGGAAAAATTATAAGGGTTTAAACACTTTTATAGTGTAAGGTTAAAGGAACCTTGACAATGGAAAGCAGAATCATTATCTGGATATGATTCTGACTTGTTTCCCAGTTCCAGATATGGTTTCCTTTCCACTGAGTGGATCTGTTAGCCAATCCAAGAGCAGTTGATTACCCACCTTGGCTGTTTGCCACTATTGCACTTGTGTAAGAATCATGTCATGTTGTTTGCTTCTGAGTCATTTAGGCTGAGTTGCTTGGACAGATGTTGGCCACTTTCCCCTGGTAGTTCATGTAGCATCTTCCAGCACTAGATGGGCTAATGATCTGGGGACTGGCTCTCCTCTCCATTCCAATCAGGTCTCTCCATGGTCTGTGCTGACAGCGATTGGTGAATTCAGCAGTAGGGTCTTACCATTAACCTGTGGTAGGTAATCAAGTGCTCTGAAAAAAGTTTGTCTTGTTGGTTTGGAAGATCTAGTAGGTCTCTCTGATCAACAGCTCATTGTGGATATAGACCACATCCTGGTACAGGGAATTACAGGCAAGCACTAAGGGAAAAACAAAAAACAAAATCCAGAGAAGAAAGAGAAACAGGAGAAATTTGTGGTTAGGTTTCATCTCACTCTCTCCAGGTTCCTTTAATTCAGATGCTCCCTTTAAGTTTGCTTGAGGGTTCATCCTTTCAGTCTCATTTCCAGGATACAGGATTCTATGGTATCAGTTCAATTTGGGTTCAGATTTTTTGTCCTCCCCACCCTTTTCCTTCCCCCAAGCCCTGCCCTACCTATTGTCCAAGCTTCAAGATACTATTCAGTTATGCCAGCAGCTTGGGTTGATCCAGGTTAGGAACTGCAGATGAGTGAGATCATGTGCTGATTATGTTTCTGTGATTGTGTGAGTTCACTTAAAATAATCTCTTTCATGTTTGACCATTTTGCTACAAATTTCAATGTGTCATTTTTTCTTACTTCTGAGCAGAATTCCTTGGTGTAGATATACCACATCTTGGTTATCCATTCATCCAATGATGGGCACCTGGTTTGATTCCAGTTTTTAGCCATTAGGAAGTGAGCAGCTATAAATATGGTTGAGCAATTATCTCTGACCTGAGATGTGGATCTTTTAGGGTAAAGAGCCCAGTAAGGGAATGACAGAGTCTGCTGCTAACTCTATATTCATACTTTTCAGGAATCTTCAAATTGATTTCCACAGTGGTTGTACCAGTTTATATTCCCTCGAACAGTGAATGAGGGTTCCTATTTCTCCACAGACTCACCAACATTTGTTTTCATTTGATTTTTTAATGTTTGCTATCCCTACTGGGGTAAGGTGGAATCTCATAGTTGTTTTAATTTGCATTTCCTTAATGGTTAGGGATGTTGGACATTTTCTTAAGTGTGTGTTAGTCATTTGTAATTCTTCCTCTGAGAACTCCCTATTTAGTTCTCTGCCCAATTATGGAGTGGGCTGTTTGATTTTTTTATTGTTTAGTTTTTTTGAGTTATCTGTAGATTCTAGATATTAGGCTTCTGTCAGTGTTATAGCTGGCAAATATTTTCTCCATTCTGTGGATAATGTATTGGCTCTGCTTATGGTATGTTTGTCTGTGCAAAAGCTTTTTAGCTTCATAAGATCCCATTGGTTGAGTGCTTATTTAATTTCCTTGGCTACTGGAGTTTTGCTAAGTTTCCAGGGAGTGTGCTTCCTATTTCTTCTTCCAGTAATTGAAGTGTTTCAAGTCTTATATTGAAGTCTTTAATCCACTGGGACTTGATTTTTGTGTATGGCAAAATGAGTGGGCCTAATTTTGTTTTTCTACATATGGTCATCCAGCTTGTCCAACACCATTTGTTGAAGATGCTGTCTTTTCTCCAGCCTACATTATTGGCACCTTTGTCAAAGATCAAGCAGCTGTAGTTGCTTGCCCTAGGATCTGGGTCTTCAATTCTATTCCTTTGGTCTATGTTTCTGTTTTTATTCCAGTACCAAGCTGTTTTGTGACTATGGCTTTGTAATATAGCTTTAGATCAGGTATGGTGATACCACCAGAGGTGTTTCTTTTGCTGAGGATGTTTGGATATCCGAGGCCTTCTGCCATTCCATATGAATTTTGAGATCATTTTTTCAGTCTCAGTGGAGAATGATGCTGGTATTTTTATTGGTACTGTGCTAAATCTGTATATTGCTTTTGGTCAAGTTGCCATTTTCACAATATTAATTCTACCTATCCAGGAACATGGGAGGTCTTTCCATCTTCTTAAGTCCTCCTGTATTTCTTTCTTGAGTGTTTTTATGTTTTCATTATACAGTTCCTTCACATCCTTTGTTAGTGTTATTCCAGCGTATTTAATTTTTTTGTTGTTATTGAAAATGGGACAGTCTCACCGATTTCTTTCTCTGTATATTTGTCCTTTGCATATAGAAAAACTACTGATTTTTGTGCATTGAATTTATATCATGCCACTTTGCTGAAGGACTTTATCACCTTTAGAATATATGAGATGGAGACTTTCAGGTCACTTATACATAGGAGCATGTCATCTGCAAATAGGTCTAACTTAACTTCTTCCTTTCCAATTTGAATCCCTTTTATTTCTTTCTCCTGTCTTATTGCTTGGGCTAGTACTTCTAGCACTATGTTGTAGAGAAGTGGTAAGAATGGGCACCCTTGTGTTTTTCCCAATTTCAGTGGGAACTTCTTGAGTTTTTTCCCACTAAGAATTATTTGGGCTTTAGGAGCTTTATATATAGCCTGTATTGTGTTGAGATATAAACCCTCCATGCCTATTCTTTCCAGTGTTTTGATCATGAACAGGTGTTGTATTTTGTCAAAGGCCTTCTCTGCATCAATTGAGATGATCATGTGGTTCTTATGGTTCAGTTTATTTATGTGGTGTATTACATTGACCGATTTCCATATGTTAAACCATTCCTGCATCCCTGTGATGAAGCTTACTTGATCAAGCTGGATAATGCTTTTGATGTGTTGTTGGATTTGGTTTGCAAGGATTTTGTTCAAGATCTTTGCATCTAAGTTCATCAGGGATGTAGCCCTAGAATTTTCTTTCCTTGTTGCACCTCTGTCTGGTTTTGGTATTAGGGTGATGCCAGCTTCATAAAAGGAGTCAGGGAAGATTCCCTGGTCTCTGATTATCTGGAATAGTTTGAGAAAAATTGGTTTCACTTCTTCTATCAAGGTTTGATAGAATTCTGCTGAGAAGCCATCTGGTCCTGGACTTTTCTTTTGGGGAGTTTTTTTTTTTTTATTACCTTTTCAATCTCCATGGATATGATAGGTTTGTTTAGGAGATTAATATGCTCTGAGTTTAGCTGGGTAGGTGGTATATGTCTAGGAATTCATCTATTTCTTTCAGATTATTTAATTTTGTGGAGTAGAAATGTTGGAAGTATGCCCTGATGATTCTTCCAATTTCATTGATGTCTGTAATAATCTCTCTTTTTTCATTTCTGATTTTATTAATTTGAAACTTCTCTTTTTTGTGCCTGATCACTTTGGCCAGGAGTTTGTCAATCTTGTGTATTTTTTCAAAGAACCAGCTCTTTGTTTCATTGATTTTTTAAAATTGTTTTCCTAGTTTCCAATTCATTAATTTCTGCCCTAATCTTGATTATTTATTTCTGTCTGGAGATCTTTGGGTTGGATATTTTTTGTTTTTCCAGTGCCTTTAGGTGGACAGTCAGGTTATTGATTTGTGAGCTCTCTGTCTTTATAATGAAGGCATTTAGGGCTATGAATTTTCCCCTTATGACTGCCTTCATTGAGTCCCATAATTTTTGGCAGGTTGTGTTTTCATTATCATTAAAATCTAGGAGTTTGGGTTGGAGAGATTGCTTAGTGGTTAAACGCTTGCCTGTGAAGCCTAAGGACCCTGGTTCGAAGCTCGATTCTCCAGGACCCACGTTAGCCAGATGCACAAGGGAGCGCACGCATCTGGAGTTCGTTTGCAGTGGCTGGAAGCCCTGGTGTGCCCATTCTCTCCACCTCCCTCCCTCCATCTCTCTCTCTCTCTCTGCCTCTTTCTCTCTCTCTCTCTGTCCATCACTTTCAAATAAATAAATGAAAATAAACAAAAAAATTTTTTAAAATCTAGGAATTTTATAGTTTCTTTTTGACTTCTTCCAAGACCCATTAATTGTTTAAAAGTGTGTTGTTTAGTCTCCAGGAGTTGGTAGTGTTCTTGATGTGTCTTTTGTTAATTTCTAGCTTTAAAGTATTGTGATTTGACATGATGCAGGAAGTTACTTCAGTTTTTCTGACTTTATGAAGGCATGCTTTATGGCCTAATATATGGTTGATTTTGGAGAAGTTTCCGTGGGCTGCTGAAAAGAATGTATATTCTGTAGAGTTGGGGTGGAAAGTGCTATAGATATCCTTTAGGCCTAGTTGATCTATGACATTTTTAGCTCTATTATTTCACTGTTGTTTTTATGCTTGGATGATCTGTCTATTGATGATAATGGACTTGAATTCTCCAACTATGAAGGTGTTTGTGTTTATTTCTGTTTTATTGTTTTGTAGATTTTGTTTTATAAACTGTGGTGCACCTGTGTTTGGGGCACATATATATGATTGTGATGTGCTCATGTTGGACCATTCCTTGATGAGCAAGAAGTGACCTTGTTTGTCCCTTTTGATTACATTTGGTTTGAAGTCTATTTTATCAGATAAATTGTTTTTTATTTCCATTTGCTTGGAATATAGTTTTCCAACATTTCACCCTGAGGAGGTGTCTATCTTTAGTGGTGGGGTGGGTTTCTTGAAGACAGCAGATAGAAGGGTCCAGTCTTTTGACCCATCCTGATAGCCTGTGTCTTTTGATGGGTGAGTTAAGACCATTAATATTTAAGTTTATTACTGTGAGGTTTGAATTAATTCCTGTCATGATAAGGTGTTTTATATGGTTGGGTGCTTGTGTTATGTACTGTTTTGATCCTGGTCTATTTTGGTTATTGTGATCTTCTTATTATCTCCTGAGCTTGGTTGCTTGACTGTTCTGTGTAGAGGATTCCCTCAAGTATTCTCTGTAGGTTTGGCTTTGTGTTCATATAATTATAGAGTTGACTTTTCTTCATGGAAAGTTTTTCTTTCACCATCTATTATGATGAATAGTTTTGCTGGGTAAAGCAGCTTGGATTGGAAGCCATACTTTTACAGACTTTGAAGTGTTCCATTTCAGACCCTTCTGGCTTTCAGGGTTTCCATTTAGAAATCTGATATTCTTCTAATGGGATTGCCTTTGTATGTAGTGAATTGCTTCTCTCTTTCTGCTTTTAACACTCTCTCTTCCTTTTCATTGTTAAGGGTTTGAACTATGATGTGTCTTGAAGAGTTTCTCCTTTGGTTCTGCCTATTTGGTGTTCTGTTGGCTTCTTGTATCTGGATGGGCCTCTGAATCTTGCAAGACTCAGAAAATTTTCTTCAATAATTTTGTTGAGTATGTTTTTTATGCCTCCAGTCTGGATTTCCCCTTCTTCTGTTATGCCCATGATCCAGACATTTAGTCATTTTAGAGTGTCCCACAGTTTCCTTGTATTCTGTTCACTTGACTTTTTTGAACTTAGCAAAGTTTTTAGCCTCCCAATCAATTTCTTCTGTCCTATCTTCCAGATAAGAGGTTCTGTCTTCCACATGAGTAACTCTGTTGGTGAGTGGTTCTAGAGAGTTTTTCATAAATTTTATTTTATTTTTGTTTTCTGTTATGATGTTTTATATAGTGTCCATCTCTTTTTTGAGGTATGATTTCAGTTCAAATTCTGGTTTTCTTGATGCTTCTTGTAGTTCATTCTTGTATTTGATCAAGTCTTCACTAAGCTTAATCAACTGGTTGTTGAGGTCTTCCATTTCTTAACTTATCTACAGTTTATTCATATCTCTTTGGAGGATTCTAACATTTTCTTCCATCAAGTTAAGCCTACTATCAAAAGCTGAACACTCTAGGAGATGATTCCCTTCAATTTCATTCATATGGTTGTTGGTTCTTTGATAGTTTGCTTCAAGATCAGCGATTTTTTTTTTTTTAATCAGGGTCTCATTAGTTGTGTTTTTGTTTGGGAATGAACTTCTGTTGATTTATCACTGGGAACTTCTGTATTGGGGCTAGGCATCCTTGGTGGAAATCTCTCAGTTTTCTGACTTTTGTTGGCTTTTTTGTGTTGTTTTCCACCCATTTCAGGAAGACTCTTTATTTATTGAGGATGAAGCAAGTTTCTCTCTTTTGGCCCATTCACCCTCTGACTCAGGTGAACATGAATGTTGGTACTTAGTGTCCAGTCAAGCTACCAGAGCAAAGGACCTGATTCCACAGCTCATACAGGAGACAGGCCTCCCTAAGCAAGGCACAGTGGGACCTACCAGGACCAGGGGACTAGGAGGAGTAAGGGAACAGGGATCTGGTCTACTTTGTGCTGAGCCCTCCAGGACATGGACCAGTGAAGGCAACCTAGACTGGGGAGGTGGAAGGAGCCCACACACTAACTGGGAAGGGAACACAGACCTGGGCTGTGGGAGGGGACCATAAATGGGTCTAGCCTACTCACTCCAGTCCACCATGCCTGCCCACACACTGAACTTGCAGGAAACTCAGACCCAGGTTCTGTATCATTCTTTTGACAACTTATTTTCCCACTGTGTGGACAAGCCATAACATATTAGATGATAAGAAATAGAATGAGTTTTTCATATCTGACATCAGATGAATAAAATAGCAAGGCTTTTTATTTTTAAAAATTTATTTTGGGGCTGGAGAGATGGCTTAGTGGTTAAAGCACTTGACTGAGAAGCTTAAGGACTCATATTTGAATCTCCAGGTTCCATGTAAACCAGACACACATGGTGACACAAGCACTTGTGCATGAGAAGGTGCATGCATCTGGAGTTCAATTGCAGTGGCTGGAAGCCCTGAAGCACCAATTCTCTCTCTCTCTCTCTCTCTCTCTCTCTCTGTCTCTCTCTCTCTCATAAAAAGGCCAGTCTACTGGGCTGCCTCAAAATTATTTTAATTATCTATTATTATTACTTTGTGTGTGTGTGATATGTACCATGTACATGAAATTGCATGCCCCCTGTGTGCACACTGCAGAAGCCAGAGGACTCCTCTATTACTTTTCTCCATTAATTCCCTGAAACAAAGTTTTTCATTACATCTTAGCTCCCTTGTTTTGGGCTAGGCTGACTGACCAGGGTGCTTTATTAGCAGTCCTTTTGTCTCCACTACTCTCAGTGATGAAGTTACAGTCATGCACAGCTATGCCTGGCTTTTTACTTAAGTATTTAGGATTAACTCAGGTCCTTATGTTTGGGCAGTAAGTGTTCTTAACTGGGCCATCTCTGCAGCCTCAATTGCTTTTTCAGTTATTTTTCCTTTGTTCTTTTTTTTCTCAATTTTTATTAACATTTTCCATGATTATAAAAAATATCCCATGGTGATGCCCTCCCTCCCCCTATTTTCCCCTTTGAAATTCCAATTCCATTCTCCATCATATCCCCTCCCCATCTCAATCAGTCTCTCTTTTATTTTGATGTCATCATCTTTTCCTCCTCTTATGATGGTCTTGTGTAGGTAGTGTCAGGCACTATGAGGTCATGGATATCCAGGCCATTTTATGTCTGGAGGGAGCATGTTGTAAGGAGTCCTACCCTTTCTTTGGCTCTGACATTCTTTCTGCCAGCTCTTCCACATTAGACCCTGAGCCTTGGAAGGTGTGATCGAGATGTTACTCACTACTCCAGTCACTTCTTTCCAGCACTATGATACCTCCTGAGTCGTCCCAAGGTCACTGCCATCTGAAAAGAGAAGATTCTCTACCCAAAGTGATAGTAGCAGTAATATAAGGGTATGAATATTAAGAGAAGTGCTTACTGGGCAGTTTGATAAGCATAGTATATACATTTATCCAGACAGCAGCAGATGTTACACCCCTAGGGCTCATGACTACCCCAGTTCTTTAATGTCTTATTTATGAACTATTCTTATTTAGTGTCCATATAAAGATACATTCTCTTATATTTTCTGCTAAAATACGCAGTTTTTTCATATTTAGGTCTTAATGTACAATTTTAACTTTTGTTTATGTGATGTAGGAATCAGGTTTTAGTTTCCTGTATGCAGTAAGCACATTTTTCTAACACAATTGTTTTCAAATGGTATACTCTATCCATTGATTTGCAATAAAAGTTACAAGATATTCTTACTTTATGTGTATGTTTGGACTTTTTCAGCAAACTTGACTTTAAATATTTACCTGTGTATTGTCTTGAAGTGTAGGCAATCTTATTACCTTCAAGAAAAGGTAATTTAATCTCTATTTTTTTCTAATTCATCTACTCCTTAACTTAAAAAAGCTATTTGTAGGGCTAGAGGAATTGTGATTCCTGTGTATGAGGGCTGGAGGGAATCTGAGACTGCTCAAGTTCATAGTGAGAACATATGTTAGTACACCTGTAACACCAGTCCTGTGGAGATATTGCTGGGACTTGTATATGACAACCTCCAGAATCAGGAAGCAACTCCATGACAAGGAAAAATAGGTGAGTGATAGAGAAGGACTCCCAGGCTCACTGCATCAGCACATACATGTGCAATAACACACAGACAGACACACACACATAGCATACCATACCACACATATTATGTATATGCAGAAAAACCATTTGTATCACTTTTGATGTTTTTCAACCATTTTACCATTCATTATTTCAAACACCTATTTTCAGTTGTCTGCCCTTTTTTGTTTTTGCTTCTGTTTCTTTAGCTTCTGCTTTGATCTCCTATGTTTACTCTCTCCAGCTTCTATTTTATGTATACTGTTTTCCCTAATCTCTTGGAGTGACTATTTAGCTTATTTACATACTTTTTTGGAGTTCTAAAATTTGCCTTTAAGTTACATGTATGCATGTTATACTCTTACTTTTAGTACTTCCTTCAACTTTCTTTAGGATTAGATTATTTTGATAGTGTCTGTTTTTCTACTTTTAGTTCAAAGCTGAAACAGTTGAATTTCAGCCTTCTTTCCTCATAGTAAAAATAACAATAAGAACTTGTCTTATACTCATGGTGTTAGCTGTCAGTTTAAGTTTTGATATATTGCATTTTAATTATCCTTGAGTTTAAAATATTTTCTATCTTTAGCCGGGCGTGGTGGCGCACGCCTTTAATCCCAGCACTCGGGAGGCAGAGGTAGGAGGATTGCCGTGAGTTCGAGGCCACCCTGAGACTCCATAGTGAATTCCAGGTCAGCCTGGGCTAGAGTGAAACCCTACCTTGAAAAAACCAAAAAAAAAAAAAAATATTTTCTATCTTAATTGTGACTTTTTTGCTTACTACTTATTTAGAAGCCAATTATTTGATTTCTAAACATTTAGAGATTTTTCTAATTATACTTTCATAATTTCATTGCAGACAGAGCACCCATTCTGTTTAAAATATTTGCAAAATTGTTTGACTTTATATATATATATATATGTGTGTGTGTGTGTACAGTTATATAAAACTTTTAAATGGTTTCCAAATATTATAGTCTCATTTTTCTGTTAATTCAATCATTTTTGTCTCTTCACTAGAATATTTTGGCTATTTTCATTTAAAGTCATTATTTATATATTTTGGCCTAAGTTCATCATCTCAGTATTTGTTTTCCATTTATTTTATGATTTTTTATCTCTTTATTCTTGATTTTGTTTTCATTAGACATTCTAACTTTCTCATTTCTTCTCAGTCAGTTTAGAAATTATATATTCATTTACTATTTTGTTCATACTTCTTACAGTATAACATGTATATCTGTATACCATTTTATTTGTATATATAAAAGTGTATGTACACTTACATACACATGGAAGAATTAATACATTCCTGAACAAGACATTATTTTGTTCTGTTTAGGATTCTGTGTTAGCCAACTTTTCATTGCTATAACATACATGGTTTCAGAGGTTTTTGCCCATGGTTACTTGTCCTTATCTCTGTGGGCTTGTTCTGAACCAGAGCATCGTGATATCACCACTGCAGAGTGGAAAGAGCTGCTTTATCTCATGGCATCCGGGAAGGAAGGGGGGAAGGAGGGAGAGAGAGAGAG
Organism: Dipus sagitta; assembly: GCA_036346955.1. NCBI lineage: Eukaryota > Metazoa > Chordata > Mammalia > Rodentia > Dipodidae > Dipus > Dipus sagitta. The sequence goes on from CM070781.1 coordinate 65,594,279, forward strand.
AGAGAAAGTGAAAGAGAGAGAGAGGGAGAGAGAGGGAAGGGAAGGGAAGAAAGGAAGTGAAAAGAAGAGAAAGAAGAGAGAGATAATATATCAGGAACAAGATACCCTTCAAAAAGACACCACCAGTGACCTACTTTTTGAACCATGCACCATCTGCTAAAATTCCCACCATGTCCCAAAATATCACCTCCAACTGGAGATTGAACTTTCAGCCCATGAGTCTGTGGGGGGACATTTAATAAGACATAACAAATTTATAAGGCTTCCTAAATTTGTGGTTTGAGATTAATTTATGGAAGGCTCTTAGTCACTATCTCTTTAAATGTTATTGTTGCCTGATTCCCTCTTTCTTTTCTTTGTGAGTCTTAAAAACCATGTATGATATATCTCTTTTTGTGCTATTTATGTCACTTAATTTCACAAATTCTTTAACTTTCTATGCTGTATTTTAACTTTTTTTTCTAATTTTTCTTCTAGTTGTTCATTAATTCTTTCTCCACCTGTGGCTAATATAGTATCCCATTCACTACATTTTTTAAAATATATTTTATTTATTTATTTGAGAGATAGAAAAAGGGAGAGAGAGAGAGAGTAAGAGAGAGAGAGAGAGAGAGAGAGAGAGAGAATGGGTACTCCAGGGTCTCCAGCCACTGCAAATGAATTCCAGAGGCATGTACCCCTTTGTGCATCTGGCTTACATGGCTCCTGGAGACTTGAACCAGGAACCTTTTCAGGCAAATGGCTTAACTGCTAAGCCATCTCTCCAGCCCCCATTCACTACATGTTTAATTTCAGTCATTTTTTTATTTGTAGAATTTTTATTTGCATACTTATGTGTAAATTCCACTTCTACATAAATTTTCTCTCTGTTTTATAGCATTTAGAATGAGGTAAGCATAATTATTTGGGGGGTGATAAAAAATTCAAGCTCAATATCTTGACAGTAATGTGTGTAAAAAAATGTATGTATTCAGGAAAATAGTAATCATATTGGCATAATTCTTAACTGGACATTTCCCAGCTGCTTCTTTCAAAATCCTGGAATATGGAAAGCAAGGGTCCCTTCTTGGCAACTTCTGCCTGGGTTGCCAAATCTGCCTCTTTCTGAGCAGCCAAGAGCTCTGCTCGCTCCTTCGGGGAAGCTGCCAGCTCTTCTGCACTGAGGTCCTTCACCACATAAATGCCCAGGGAACTGGAAGAACCAGTGATGGAATGGACAACAGAGGACAGGGATACACTTTCAGGGCAAAGGCATCATCCTTAGCTCCAAGGTGGGGAATCTCATATATGTGCTTCAAGGTCAACAGGCCTACCACTTCTTCCTGGGCCCCTTCTCCACCCCAGAAGCTGCCTTCAGAAGTAGGATACAGTAGGTCATCCAGTCTTGAGCTCAAATGTTCTGTCAGGCTTCATAAAAATCTTCATAGGCAAAGGAATGCCTTCTTTGATGTCTGTCTTTTCATTGAACTTTCAGAACTGGTTAATAAAGACACCACACTACTGACCCAGGATGGGGCCTAGTGGGGGCCCGGGGAATGCCTGGCCTGCTTGCAGGGTGGTACAGATGACACTGCAGGCCTTCCAAGTGTCCCAGTGGCCCCATTTAGCTTGGAAATAAAGTGGAACTTTCAGTCTTCATTCACCTCAGAACACCAAGGTGACTGCAGTCTTGGGGCAAAGGTCCAGCATAATTATTTTGAAGCTCATCCTGATAATGTGGATATTGGGAGATGCAGTGAACCTGTATTTCTTGGATCGTTTTCTTCTGGCTTTTATTCATATTTTCTTGTATCCTTGTGTGCTTAGTGAGTTATATATGTGTACACAAGTGTATAAATGGGCATTGTATTTGCAATGTACATTGCAGAACTTATTTAAAGCTAAGAATGCCATGTTTTCAGAAAGAGGACTTACATTTTACCATGTCAGGTACCTGGAAGCATTAACGTTGGCATCATTTTCATCTGGTGCCAAGAATAGAAGTTCAAGGCCAGTTCAGGTCCTCTATTCCTGTTTACCCTGCTATGGAATGTAGCTGTCCACCATTTTTTACAAGTCTTCTTCCCTTCTTGGAGCCTAGGTCTCTGTGCCTGTTACCTTTTCTGTGAGGCTGTGAAGTGTAACCTCAGCTCTCAGCCTCTTAGGCTTTCAGGGTCTCTGTAAATCAACAAAAGCTCCCTTGCCTCACCTTCCAGAGCTTTTATTCCCATCCACATCTTCATCCATGGACACCTTACTATCTTTCTTTTGTGTTTTCAAAGCCTTGACATGTTATTTTTCTCCAAACACTTAAAATATTATTTTTCTATATTATTAGATTCTCCTCAGAAAAGCAATGGTTTAGATTTGCCTACACTATCTTTATTGGAAGTTGAATTCTAAGGCAGTTAAGTTTTTATTTCAAAAGTGCATTTTTATATGATTAGAATATTACATATATTCTAGTATCATAGTGAATTTTATTACATTTGCACTTAAATAGCATTTGTGCTTTTTTTTGGTATTACTTCTGTAACTTTTAAAAGTTTAAGAGCTTACATTGTGAAGACATTCAATGAAGTAATAACTTGCCTGGAAAAATGTCTAAAGTCCAATTTGCCTCACCAGCATATATAACTGTGGCTGTTTATGAGCCATCTACTACAGTTGCCAGGGAAACCTCATCCCTAGTTGCTTTATCCTTGAGCCACCATAAGGCATTTCCACCTAAATTTCAAGGACTAAACAATGAATAACTTTCTTAACCAACGAGAATTTCAGTGAACAACTGGTGGGGCTTATACAAAACATACGCTAAGAAGGTAAGACCATGAAGTTAAGTGCTTGTTTGCATCGGTACTATTGTCTTCATCTTTACTACCTCATCAAGAATGGTTCATAGGCTGAATGCAGTCCCCATCTCTAATGTGCTTCGTTACTAAAACAACACTTAATTAAGTGGTAGACAAAGCCAAAAATATGCTGTGGGTTAAGGAAATCTCTGAGGTTATTTTCAGATGTTTCTAGTTTGGCCAAAGCTAAAGCATATTTTGTTGAGCACATTTTATTCCTGTGTGCATTTTATGGGTAATCTAACCCATGTGTTTTATTCTGTTAATTTTGCCAAAGTAAATGGTTCCCTTGTAAGATATATTTAATGTTAAGCTGTTTTTATGAGGCTGTCCCTTGGATTATGAATTCATATGTCGCCTACAGTAAGTATACTTTTATCCAAATGTCTTGTAGTTATAAAATCAGAAACCCACAACACTTGGGTGATTTTCCAATAGTGCTAAATGTAATATTTCACTTCTACTACTAACATCATGATTTTCCCTCATATTCATTAGTCATCACCTTATTGGGAAACAGCATTATCTGCTTTTTGATAAATGTCCAAATGAAACCATGCTTCAATTCAGCATGGACCACTAATCTCAGATTGTGGGAATAGGTCTAAATGTATGGGTCATGTAATGACAAAATCAAAGCTACAGTCACTTAGAAGTATGATTTAAGTGGACACATCAAAGGGCATGATGACTGCTGGCTGATGAGAGTAGCAAAACCAACCAGTGAAGGTAAGAGCAAAGGGAACTTTTAGGAATGCAGATGGGAGTAGAAACTAGTGAACAGCTAACCATGAATAATTTAAAATGTTCACATGTGGCATATGTGTATGCCAAGTAAACCAACCTTTGTAAGTGTAAAGGAGGACACACATACAGCACAATTCAATGTCATGATAACAAATTGAAAACAACATAAGCTTCTATTAATAGGAAAGGTGAACACAGAAGTTTTAAAAAAAAATGCATGTATGGGCATGCATTTAGAATACTGGATCACATAACTTCAATTCTAGCAATCAAGGCACAGAGGAGATGCTTAGAGATTTCCCTCCTGTCTTAACTTTAAACAAAAACAAAAATCCCCTTGTATTCTTTCTAAGTCTTACATAGCTGGGTTATTTCTTATATGTTTGGATTAAGTTAAATACTACCAGGCAGCTTCTGTCATTTCACATAAGTAGTACTGATTACTGTATCAGAAAAAAATCTATAGTAACATGGCATAGTAGTTAATGTTTGAGAAAGCAGGTCTCAGTGGTGTGCTATAGCTGTCAGGGTAGCCATTAGCAACATGAAGCCACAATGGGCTGCATTCCACAGGAGAATAGTTCTCCCCAGTTAAGATGGCTCTGGACTCTTTCCAAACTACAAGGAATCTATTTATTGTATAAAATAAGTTATTTATAAGTTCAGGCAGGCAGTCTTCTTCCCTTCCTATACCTTTTCTGCCTTTCTTCATTGGTCCTTCCACCTCTTTCACCAGATTTATTAAATAACTATATCGTGCCAGATATCAAATCTTCTTGTATGCCCCACTGTCCCAAAGCATGTGCTACATTCACAGCTTTTGTTTTTTAGTGACGTTTAGTTTGGTTACTCAAATGATACCTTTGCAATTTTTTTGCATATATTTCCTTTATATATTTAATTTGTAATTTTTCAGTTGTCTTATTATATGTGTGCTTACATGTGACTACACACACATATGATGTAAGGAATGATAATAAAATTAGCACTAATATAGCAACCACAAAGCTCCAGAAATGGACGTTAAGTAAAGTAAGAATACATACCACTCTTCAACTCCCCCCCTTTCCTTCCTATCTAAAAATAATGTACTCCTTGAATTGCATATTGTTATTCTCTTCCTTTTCTTTTCTCTTTTTCTTTTTCGTTTTATTTATTTATTTATTTATTTATTTATTTATTTTGGTTTTGAGTTTTTGAGGTAGGGTCACACTCTAGTCCCAGCGGATCTGGATCTACTCTGTAATCCCAGGCTGGCCTTGTGTTCTCACAGCAATCCTCCTATTCCTGCCTCCCAAATGCTGGGATTAAAAGTGTATGCCACCATGCCCGACCTTTCTTTTCTTTATAGCTTTATCATCTACATGTTATCTAAGTAGCTCATGTGATTTCAAAATATTAATATCAGTGACAATATAGTATAGCTTGTTCTTTGACTATGGAGTTTTTCGTTATTATTGTATTATGTATGGTTCACTGTATATTTTGTCTTACTTTACTTACCCTTTCTTTGTCAATGACTCTCTGATTGATTGCCAGTCTTTTTCTTATTATAGAAAGAGTGATGTAGATGTGATTATGCATGCCTCCTGGGGCACATGTGCAAGTGTGTCTTGAATATATACTTGACAATGGAATTATTAGGTCACAGAATATGTGGGTGCTCCACTTTACTGAAAGTGCTTATCTTTCAAAGTGGTTATCCTGATTTACATTTTTCTCTTCATTGGGTGAGAGTTCATCAGTCTGCATCACCAACTCTTAATATTGTTTAATTGTTTGGTTTTTGCCAATCAAGTGAGTATGAAATTATGTCCTGTCCAATTTTAATATCATTTCATTTCATTAGAAATGACTTTAAGCATTGTGATGATTAATCTTCATTGTCAACTTGGCTAGATTTATAATTGCCATGGAAATATGCCACTGTGTGTTTCCAACTTTAAGAATTGTGATATTAATCTTCATTGTCAACTTCGCTAGATTTGTAATTGCCATGTGTGTTACCACTGTGTTTCCATGGCAATTATATGAGGGTGTTTCCAGAAAGCTTTACTAAGCAGGGAAGTCTCACCCTGAATGTGGGTAGTACTGTCCTATGGGCTGTGGGTCCCAGACTGAATAAAAAGGAGAAGTGAGCTGAGAACCAGCATTCATCTCTCTCTCTGCTTGCTGACTTCAGATGAACTGTGACTAGCTACTTCATACTGCTTCCACTATGATTTTCCTACTGCCAGTGGACTGTACCCTCAAAGTGTGAGCCAAAATAAGCTTCCTTTCTTCGGTCACAGCAAATGAATAATAGCAGTTATCTTTTACTATTTTTTTGATAATATTTTTCTTCTGTAAAATGTATATTCATGTTTTTGCTGGTTTATTTTCCATTTGGTTATCTTATTCTTATTGAACAACGAAGGTTCTGTGTAAAAATATTTTACTTATTTATTTGCAAGTAGAGATAAATAGAGAGAGAGAGAGAGAGAGAGAGAGAGAGAGAGAGAGAGAATGGGAAAACCAGGGCCTCTAGCCACCACAAACGAACTCCAGATGCTTGTGCCACTTTGTGCATCTGACTTTAATCGAACCTGAGTCATTAGGCTTTGTAGACAAGCCCCTTAACCACTGAGCAATCTTTATATCCCCACAAAGGTTCTTAATGTTCATTTAATGAGTTCTTTTTCATACATATAAGTATGTTAAAACATAGCCATGTCTGAATATGAATATACTCAAGCATGGTCTTCATGCTAGTTGCTTGAATCTTACTCTCTCTTGCTTTTTTTTTTGTTTAAGGTAGGGTCTCACTCTAGTCCAAACTGACCTGGAACTCACCCTGCAGTTCGAGGCTGGCCTTGAACTCACAGTGATCCTCCTACCTCTGCTTCCCAATTTCTAGGATTAAAAGTACGCATCACCACGCCCAGCAAATCTTACTCTCTTTATGATACTTCTTTAATCTTTTAAATTATTTTATTATGATAATATTTTCATATGTATAGATAGTGCATTTTTATCCCATACCCCCAGCAGATAATTTCTGTCATCATCCCACACAAACTTTTCTCCTCCCATTTGATTTCTATTCTACTTGCTTATCTTGTTTTTGTTTGCTTGCTTATTTTTGACCCATTGAGGTAAATTAGGATCATTTGCATCATCATGGGTGGGTGGGAGGTTATATATTTAAAAATAGTCAATTCAGCTGGGCATGGTGGCGCACGCCTTTAATCCCAGCACTAGAAGGCAGAGGTAGGAGGATCATGGTTAGTTCAAGGCCACTCTGAGATTCATAGTGAATTCCAGGTCAGCCTGGACTAGAGTGAGACCCTACCTTAAAAAAATAAATAAAATAAAATAAAAAAGTTAATCCACTGGTATTTTTATTATTTTTAAAAGATTTTAGTTTTATTTATTTATTAGAGAACAGAGATAAGGAGAGAAAGAGAGAGAGTGAGAATGAGAGTGCTAGGGCTCTAGCCAGTACAAATGAACTCCAGATGCATGTGCCACTATGTGCATCTGGCTTATGTGGGACCTGGAGAATCTAACTGGGGGTCCTTAGGCTTTGCAGACATGTACCTTAACAGCTAAGCCATCTCTCCAGCCCCCAAAATCCATTTCTTAAAAATATTTTATTTTTATTTATGAGAGAGAGAGAGAGAGATGTAGAGGGAGAATGGGTGCACCAGGGCCTCTAGCTTCTGCAAATGAACTCCAGATGCATAAAACCACCTTGTGCATCTGACTTATGCGGTTCCTGAGGAATCAAACCTGGCTCCTTTGGCTTTGCAGGCAAGTGCTTTAACCATTGGGCAATCTCTCTAGCCCAAAGCCCATCTTTTGGAGTAGTTTATTGGTTTAATATTTAGTATTTTGAGAATTTTGAGAATTTTGTATATTCTTGATCTCAATCTTCTGCCAGATGTAGAGCTAGCAAAAGTGTTCTTCCATGATCTAGGTTAGCCATTTCAGTAGATCAGCTATTTCCTGTGCAGTCTAAATGCTTTATAATTTCATGTGGTCCCATTTTTCGACAGTTGACCTTGCTTCCTGGTGATTAGAGACCTATTCAGAAAACCCTTACTTATGCCTATAGCTCATAATGTACTCACTACTTCTTCCTTCAGTAGTTTAAGAGTTTCATGTTTTATATTAACATGAAAGTGTTTGATCCATTTGGAGTTGATTTTTGTGCAGAATGTGAAGTAAGGATCATTCTGTTTAAACATCCAAATTTCATAGCATAACAAAGAGGGATCAAGGTGGGCACTAAGCATTGGTGAGATTTGAAGCCACCCCAAAATATAATTTTTTTCAGCAGCACATGGAACATTCTACTAAATAGACCATACATTAGATCACAAAGCAAATCCTAACAAATACTGGAAAATTAAAATAATCCCTTGTACTCTATCTGACCACAATGGGATTAAACTACAAATCAGCAACAAGAAAAACTACAGAGCATACTGAAATTCATAGAGAATAGAGACTAAACAGTACACAATGATAAATGGGTCATTGAAGAAATCAAAAAGAAAATCAATAACATCATATAATCAAATGATGATGAGAATATAACATACCAAAATGTTTGGGACACAATGAAGGCAGTTCTGTAGGGAAATTTTATAGCTGTAAGTGCCTATATTGAGAAATTAGAGAGTTCACAAGTAAACAATTTACTGCTTCACCTTAAGGCTTTGAAAAAAAGAAGAATAAGGCAAGCCAAAAATCAGTAGAAAAGAAGAAATAATAAAGATTAGGGCAGAAATGAATGAAACAGAAACAAGCAAAAAAATCCAAAGAATCAATGAAAGAGTTGGTTTTTTGTTTTTTTTTTGTTGTTGTTGTTTGTTTGTTTTGTTTTTTTTCTTTTGGTTTTTCAAGGTAGGGTCTCCCTCTAGCCCAGGCTGACCTGGAATTCACTATGTAGTCTCAGGGTGGCCTCGAACTCTTGGCGATCCTCCTACCTCTGCTTCCCGAGTGCTGGGATTAAAGGTGTGCACTTCCATGCCTGGCTAAGAGTTGGTTTTTGAAAGGATAAACAAAATTTATAAACCTTTAGCAAATCTGACCAGAAGAAATAGAGAAGAGAAAAAATTAATAAAATTATACATGAAAAAGGCACCATTACAACAAGCACCAAAGAAATTCAGAAAATATAAGAACATACTTTAAGAATATATAAACCTCTAAGTTTGAAAATATGAAAGGAAATGCATGATTTCCTTGATTTGTATGACCTACCAAAATTAAATCAAGATGAGATAAACCATTTAAATAGACCTATAATAAGTATGGATATCTGTTATAAAAAGTCTCCCAACTAAAAAATGTCCAAGCCCAGAAGATTCACTGGTGAATTCTACCACACCTTCATGGAAGAACTGACACAAATACTTCTCAAACTTTTCTATAAAATAGAAAAGGAAGGAATTCTACTAAAGTCCTATGAAGACAGCATCACCTTGATACCAAAACCAGGCAAAGACAGAACAAAAAAAGAAAGTTACAGACCAATTTCCTTCATAAATATACATGCAAAATTTCTCAACAATATATTGGTAAACAGAATACAAGAACATATCAGAAAGATTATTCACTCTGACCAAGTAGGCTTTATTCCAGAGATGCAGGGATGGTTCAACATACACAAATCAATAAATGTAATACTCTGTGTAAACGGACTGAAGGACAAGTATCACATGATTGCCTCAATTGATGCAGAAAAGGCATTTGATAAAATCCAACATTTGTTCATGGTAAAAGTCCTACAGAAACTGGGAATAGACGGAGCATATCTCAACATAATAAAAGCCATTTATGACAAACATACAGCCAACATAATACTAAATGGAGAAAATCTTGAAGCTTTTCCACTAAATTCAGGAAGAAGGCAAGGTTGTCCACTATCCCCACTTTTATTTAATATACTACTGGAAGTCCTAACTATACTAATAATGCAACAGACACTCAAAAAAGGGATACAAATTGGAAAGGAAGAGATCAAATTATCATTATTTGCAGATGGTAGGATTCTATACATAAAGGACCCTAAAGACTCTACCAGCAAACTGTTAGAGCTGATAAACACTTTTACCAATGTAGCGGCATACAAAATAAACACAAAATAAACATGAGCAGGATGAAATGAGGGAATATTTCCCATTCACAATTTCCTCAAAAAAAAAAAAATTAAGTACCTTGGAATAAAGGTAACCAACGAAGTGAAGGATCTCTACAATGAGAACTTCAAAACACTCAAGCAAGAAATTGCAGAAGAAGAAATGGAAAGACATCTCATGTTCTTGGATTGGAAGGTTCAATATTTAAAAATGCCAATCTTACCAAAAGCAATCTACACATTTAGTGTAATCCCCATTAAAATTCCAATGGCATTCTTCATGGATATAAAAAATACAATCCTAAAATTCATTTTCAAGCACAAAAATCTTGAATAGCAAAAATAATTTTGAGCAACAAAAGCAAGGCTGGTGGTATCACCATACCCTATTTTAAGCTGTATTACAAAGCCATAGTAACAAAAACAGCATGTTACTGGCACAAAGACAGACACATAGAGCAATGGAACAGAATAGAGGACCCAAATGTTAATCCAGACAACTACAGCCATCAGATTTTTGACAAAAATGCCAAAAATATTCATTGGAAAAGACAGCCTCTTCACCAAGTGGTGCTGGGAAAATTGGATATGTATATGTAGAAAGATGAAAATAGATCCTTGTGTTTCTCTCCATGCACAGGAATCAAGTCCAAATGGATCAGGGACCTTAATATCAGTCCTGAAACTGCTCAAGGAAAAAGTAAGGGAAACCCTTCAACATACTGGCATAGGCAATGACCTGCTGAATATAACCTCAATCACTCAGGAAATAAAACCACTAATCAACCACTGGGATCTCATGAAATTACAAAGCTTTTGTACAGCAAAGGACACTGTGAATAGAGCAAAGACACAACCTACAGAATGGGAGAAAGTCTTTGCCAGCTATACATCTGACAGAGGATTAATATCTAGAATATACAAAGAACTAAAAAAACCAAAACAATAAGAAATCAAACAACCCAATTACAAAAAATGGGCTATGGAACTAAATAGAGAGTTCTAAAAGGAAGAAATACAGATGACACATAAACATCTGAAAAAATATTCTACTTCCATATCCATCAGGGAAATGCAACTTAAAAGTACTTTGAGATTCCATCTCACTCCTGTCAGAATGGCTATCATCAAGAAAACAAATGACAATAAATGTTGGCAAGAATGCAGAAAAAGGCGGACCCTTCTACACTGCTGGTGTGAATATAGTCTGGTACAGCTATGATGGAAATAAGTGTGGAGGTTATTGAGACAGCTAAAAGTAGATTTACCATATGATCCAGCTATAGTACTCCTAGGCATATATCCTAATGACTCGTCTCACTACCTTGGAAATAATTGCACAACCATGTATATTGCTGCTCTATTCACAATAGCTAGGAAATGGAACCAGCCTAGATCTCCCTCAACAGTTGTATTTGCTGAAGTAATAATAATCCCGGGGGGGGGGGGTGCTGGAGAGATGTCTTAGTGGTTAAGCGCTTGCCTGTGAAGCCTAAGGACCCCAGTTCAAGGCTCGATTCCCCAGGACCCACGTTAGCCAGATGCACAAGGGGGTGCACGTGTCTGGAGTTCGTTTACAGTGGCTGGAAGCCCTGGCACGCCCATTCTCTCTCTCTCTCTCTCTCTCTCTCTCTCTCTCTCTCTCTCTCTGCTTCTTTCTCTGTCTGTCGCTGTCAAATAAATAAATAATAAACAGAAAAAAAGTAAAAAGGATAATAATCCCAGGGATATGGCTTTAGTTCCTTTTGCTTTTTATTATGATTTCTTAATTTATATTTTCTAATTGATATGAGAGAGATCCTGTCCAGCCTTGATAGCAGCTTAGAGTGGCCAGTAGTGTGTGTCCCTAAAACACAGTGTGAAAACAAAAAAGAAGGCCAGTGATCCATAAATCTTTCCTTTTCTTATGCTTGTGGCTAGAAAGCTTAGGTATGTGGATGAGAGAAATTGAGGTAAGTGACACATTTTGAGGACAGTTTTTTATTAAATCTTTTTTTACCTATCTTTCATTCCTCTGCTTAAATTTATCTAACCTATAAATACATAGGGCTGGTTCACAGGCTGAACTGCATGAGACTTTCTTATCCAAATATTATAGCCTAAATTTTCATACAGTGCTACCATTTGAAAATACTTTTATAAGTTTGGATAAATCCATTTAGTACATGTTCTATTATATTTGGTGTATGTTTTCTTTAAATTTTACTTTTGATGCACTTTCAGTATCTTTACAAATTATTAATGAAATCATGGGTTAGACATACTCTTTCTGATTTATCTAATGCTTATGAAAATAGAATTATAACTAGGAACATTGGTTAAAATAAAGTTTCTTCATATACTATGTCTGACCCAAGGTCATTTTAGTCATTTCACTTTAGGAAAGTCTAAAAGAATTTAGAAGAAACAACCGTGTGTCTCTCTGCCCTTCCTCAGCAGAACGGCAGGGCAGCTGCAGCAGCTCCAGCCTCAGCATGCACCAGCCGTGTCTTCTCCTATGTCTGCGCATAATCCCATTTGGATTTGCTTTCTGCCCTTTGTTCATAATTGCAATCTTTCTGTTGCCTGGCTCCCTATGAAAGAGGGTCAGTGTATGCCCTGGGAAACCAGTATTCCTGCAGCCTCAGTGCCAGCTGCTCAGCCTCCACAAAGGAGCAGAACAGACATGTGACCAATGCTCAGTTCCTATCTGTACATGGGCCAAGTCCCAAGGGCATGATGGCATGGCCATGTTTAGAGTGTCAGTCTCCTCATCGGCATCCTGTCAGTGGCAGGGGGGAAGCCATCGTCTGTGACAATCCAGTTCACTCATCTCAGGGATCATACGTCAACTTGAATTGAATTCACTTATATTTGTTCACCAGCTTTCTAGCTTTGCATTCTTGGTTTATTAAGTCCTGTTTCCTTCACTAGCATAGGGCATCTCTGAAACAGATTGATTAAAGACATAACTTTCCTTTCCCTTATCCTTTTATTCCCCTCATTCTTCAAGGTCAGATAGTTTAGGTATTTGTAGACAGATGCCACTGCTTCTTAGTTCCATGCCTGTGTATATCATGCCATCATCAGGGCCTTCAGGTCGCATGGCTGAGTCTATTAAGACCCAGTGAAGCCTGAAACAGAGAATCAATGTTTCATTTGCATCAGAAGGCTCACATCACATCATATCCTTCTGGACACAGGCTGGATAGCATCCTAATACTAATCAGTATTTCTCTGACATTGAATTTTAAGGGTTGGTATTTTGAGAACCAAAAGTATGAGCTTTGGCCCTCCCTGCTGCTCTCAGATACTTGCTGCCCCCTTGCCAGGCTGTACAATTTGACACTCTTGTTCAGCTACTTCTCGCTCATTAAACTGATCAAGATACAAAACTTGTTAGTTAATTTTTCATGCACTTGGGGGATCTGGTTGCATATTTTAATGATCTGCTTTCAGAATGTGCTGATCAAACTGCATATTTTGTTGATTCACTGTGACATATCCTTAACTACAGAGTTGCTCGTGCAGGGTCCTGGATGATGTGAGTTGCATCCAGAAAGTGCTAAGTAGATGCCATGTGTGCTAATTGAGCTATGTGGCTCCATGGAGGCATTGGCATGTTCTTTACTGATTGATCTGAATAATAACCACTTGGAAATTTTCTATTCCTATCCCAGGGCTCAAATGATATCAAAACCAATATTTATTAGAGTAACATTCGTCCTAGTTAAACCCTAAGGCAGTTTTCTCATTTGCTTATATTAAGGTTGGGTTATGAAAACTGAGGACTATAGGAACATCTCACACTTGCTTGTGTACACACTCACATATGCATGCACACACACATGCCCTGGATAGATGAGCTTGTAAATCCAAGGACAGAGTCCGGGCAAGGCCAAAGAGGACGATGCAATACTTTCTTAGCTAGATTTTTCAGGATCTTATTGATATGGAAGGCTTCAGAATAGGTTCCATGCATTTGGAAAAGAAATTATATGATCTTCCTGTCTCTGGCCACAAGGACAGATCCCAAGTAAAGTCTCAGGTGCAGAACATACTCAAAGTCCCTGGAAATAAGAAGACAGTAAGCTCCATAGCCTTCTTTAGCAGGTCTAGACCCCACACTATCTCCTAGCAGATAAAACAGTGTCTCTAGATATCATTTTCTAGATCTACTTTTTCATATTATACTATATACTTTTTATTTAAGAGAGAGTAAGAGGCAGATAGAGAGAGAGAATGGGCACACCAGGGCCTCTAGCCACTGCAAATGAACTCCAGATGCTTGAGCCACCTTGTACCTCTGGCTTACATGGGTCCAGGGGAGTTGAACCTAGGTTCTTAGGCTTCACAGGCCTTAACTGCTAAGCTATCTCTCCAGCTTTAGATCTATTTTTTTTAAACTGGCAAGGTTACAGGCATCTATTCTATAGAACAGGAATAGCCAGGTCATGTGTTAAAAATATAATCTGTACTGAGGAAAGTTATTGTATATTACAGACAGATTTTGCTTTAATATGCTAACAAAAAGTGATCAACATGATAAAAATGGAAAATTAAAATGTTGTTTGAAAGTAGTGGAATTACCTTCTCAGACAGCTTTTATTCAAATAACATAAAATCAGTTGCCAGCATGCCTCAAAATCTTTTTGGACAGGTAGTCAATATGAAACTATAAAAAGATAATAATGGTTAGAGGATAGGAATGATGAGAAAGGTAAGGTTTAGGTAGAGATGAGATCAGGCATGTTCAGAGTACTGTTAGCCATAGACAAGCTTTAGGTAGAGAAAGAAGCCAGAGAATGGTTGAGGATTATTAGATTGGTGTGTGCACAGGAAATGACAAGGAGAGAAGCTAGAGAGGTGGACTGGACCTTATGAACCATGCTAAAGACTTTGGATTGATATTAACCTAAACAGAAGCAGCTTATTAGAGGAAAGGGTTTATTTCAGGCTTACAGATTCCAGAGGAAGCTTCATCCTAACAGAAGCTGACTCACTCCACCATACATTCACAGTACAGAAAGAAAAACCAATACCAGCAAGCATGGACAGCTAAAGCTCAAGTTTACTCAGAACACATCTAGTGGGGGTTGGATTTAAGAAACACTCTCTGGACCCCAGTGACACACCTTCTCCAATAGGGTTCCACCTGCTGAAGACTGAGTAGGGAGCTTGAGCAAAAACGCCCCTGTCTATGGAGGACACACACTTCCACTCAAACCACACACTTGAGTACTTGAGTGGTTTAAACAAAATAACAATGGCCATGTTTGTATTTTAGAAAGAATGTTCTGGGTGTACATGAAGAATGGGCTGGAGGGGAAAGACATAAAGCCAAGGCTAACAAAAGCAGAAAGAAAAAGAAAAAAAGCCCTCATAGAGGGCAGGAGAGAGTGGTTGTCAGGAAAGAGGACTGACCATGTGAAACCTTGGGGAGGGGAGCGTAATAAAACGTAAGTTCTGAAGAAAGGTCAGCAAAGGTCCCTAAGCAAGTGGTTGTGGCAGGGAGGGAATTGGTACCAGAGAAGGTGGTAAGGACAAGGGTCACTGGAGACAAACATAGATATCTAGTTCAAGAAATTTGAAATAGAACCAGAAATTGGCTAGTAGGAAAGAATCATAGACATAGGAAAACCACACAATGGAAGCCACTCACCACATTGTTAGTGGATGGAACAGAGCACTAGAGGAGAGTTTAAAGGAAAGAATCCTAGCAGTGGAGGATTGGTCTTGGAAGAAAGGAAGAGCTGCAGACATATAAGGAAATGCCTTTGAGGAACAAAAGGTCAGTCTGTCTGGACAAAGGAGAGCCTCCCCCACCCCACAAAAAAAGAAAACTCCCCTAGGTCATCTAAACAAGACATATAATTTCCTGAGAGTAGAAAGTGGTAGCCTTAGGACCAGGAGAAAGTATGGGTTGGGTACTATGGACATGGTGCTAGGACATTATGAAGAAATGACCAGAGGATTAAAGGAGGCCTTGAGGTCCTGCATCTCAGCTTGAGAGCACAAACACATGGTGTTTGTGGAATATAAAAGCATTTGAGATGTTTTGTTAAATAATGCTTATCAGAAAAACAAAAGCATTAAGCACATGCGAGTGACCCAAAGGGATAGGTGGGAACTGCAAGAAGCCAGCAAGGAGAGGGCCTGAAGCATACTGGACAGAGCACTGTGGCGACAGTAGAAGAATGACCCAGATTAAAGAGCCAGCAAGTGAAGTCAGAGGCCAACAAGGTCACAGGGGAGACACAAAAGCATAATTCGTAAGCTGATTTTGTTTTATTTTGTAATATTCACTGGAAATGGATGAATTTTCAAAGCTTGTTGACTGGTCATTGTTAATATGAGAAAACTAAAGAAACTGTACAACTGTTTAAGAGGGAAGGCAACTATGAAGAGCTAGTTAATTGCAAAGGAATTCCCCACTTGATGATTATTTTACAAAACCAGCATTTAAAGTCCAGCTTGGGGTGGCCTCCTTTGAATGAGAGGAGCTTTCTGGTAGCAAGCCTTCTGGAGCCTTCTTCTGAAGGAGAGTGGTCAGTACAGGACTGTGTGAAGCCCACAGACCACGGACACACTCATCTGTACTCCACTGAGAGCCTCTCATTTCAGCTTCAGATTTTCAATCCTGTCAGTGTTTCTCGACATTTTTGAATACTTGAATTATTGGCAGCACATTTAAGGGGATTAAAATGTAAGCACTTTTTTTTTTTTGTAAAGCATCTTTAAGAAATCTCAGAAAAAGCCGGGTGTGGTGGCGCACGCCTTTAATCCCAGCACTCGGGAGGCAGAGGTAGGAGGATCACCGTGAGTTTGAGGCCACCCTGAGACTACATAGTGAATTCCAGGTCAGCCTGAACTAAAGTGAGACCCTACCTCGTAAAACCAAAAAAAAAAAAAAAGAAATCTCAGAAAACTTCTCATGATCTTCCTGTTATTCTTCTGTTTGCTCATTGGCACTGTGTTGCTTCTTGAGTGGAAGTGGTTACTATTCCGAGAAAGTTCTCTTGTGTCCCTCTTAAATATACCTCTGCTGGTTCCAAGAACCTGCATCCTCTCTGGGGACCTTGCTTGATTTTGCATTTTACTCTTTACCTGTCACACAGCTAGTTGACACCCGTTTCACACTGCTCACCCAGCAAACCAGCCTCGCTCTCTCTGTGGCTGGCTCCTGACCTCGACTGTATGAAAAACAAATTGGTTACACAGATCCAAATGTGGCTGAAACCCTTGGAGACACACACACACACACACACAGTGGGTGGAGTCAAATCTCATTTCTATCTCTGGAGCAGTGTTACAGAAAGGCTCAGCATCCTCTGCGTTACAATATTCACAGGCTTTCCTATGGAAATCTGAGAACGTCTGTATGTAGAAATCTTTTTTTTCTGATTACTAAATCATTTTTACCTTATTAATTTTTTGGCTATCATGCAAAGAAATGGGTTTCATTATGATATTTTCATATACCTCACTATACTTTGTGAGTACTAAATCTTTAACTCAAATTACATAAAGACATAAAAAAAAGTGTTAGCTGGGGCACATAAAGACTTGGATGCCATGATAGACTCAAGTTACAAATTAGTAGTGTGGCAAACTCAGTGTAGAAATATAGAAATATACCAATGTTGATATAAATCACTTTAGGTGCCATTGGGACATCTAGGTGTATGACCAGTGGACTTGTTCCTTAGAGCAAGAATTAGAACAGTTTGGGTGTGATTGAACTGACATGGTAAGTGGCAGATGGCATGAGCAATAGGTGATAGTCTGAAAGATAAAAGCAAGTCTAGTCTCTCCCAATGTGTAAATCTCTATGCAGATTGCGGCTGCACCTTCGGTAACTCTTCTACATCATTAGAAGAAAAAACACCCAGAACTCTAGCACTCTGACATCCATCAACACGACGGGCTTCTTTAATCTTTACATTTTTTTTTCTTTTTTGCAATTACATTTGTAACCTCAGTCCATCATGGAAACCATTTTTAAAATTAGAAATACAAGTGACTTTCATTAATTCTAAGTGGACATGCTGGCAGGTAAGAGGGATAGCTATTTTAACAGATACTATCCTAAAAATACTTCCCACACATTATTTCATTTGCATCTCACACCACCTGTGATTTGTAACAACAAACATTCTATTTTACAGACTGGTTAACTGAAACTTAGAAAGCAGAAAAACAATGCCCTACATTCAAACTCTGAACCCAGGCAGGCTGAACTCAGGAACAACATTCCACTCTACAGTACCTCATTCAGTGGGTTGTTCATTTGTAATTTATCCTGAGTGAGTGAAGTTTTCTAGAACCTCAGACTATGAGCTTAACTGACCCAGGTTCCCCATCCTATCCTGCGACACTCATTCCCTACAACATAATTCTCCTTCCACGCAGCTCTTTACAATGTGATCAACAGGCATGTACATTCATTGTTTTGTGCCTCTTTAGGCCTCCCCTGCCTTCAGCTATCTAGGATTCTCAGCACAATGTAGCTTTCTCTCCACTATATCTCCCATCTTCCACAAGGGGGCACTGTTTGACCATAAAGCTTTTGAGATCCTTGCCTGTGTTCTAAAATACAACCAGTGTCACCCTAATCACGGCCTAATGCTTTCATTCTGTTATAAGAAATGACCTTATTCAAGCTACACGCCTCATTGTTATTTCATGGAGAGGAAACACAGTAAAAAAGGAAACCATATAATGTTTGTGGACTGTTTCACCATAATTCATTCACTGGATTTCTGTTAGGGGGTATGGAATCCATTAAGCAGGATATTGAAGCTTATGAATGGAAACTTAGTAATTCCTCTTTAATAACATGAGAAACTTTTATTTCTTAAACTTTATTAGGCACTTACTCAAAGCATTACTGAAAAAATGCTTGCTAATAATATGAACAATGATTTTGATTCCGTTTGCATTATTACTACATCTAAAGGCCCAACATACAGAGTCTGGATTATTCATAAAGACTGGGAAAATGGTTGGCATTTGAATGTAAATCTTTGTGCCTGATCTTAATTCCATCTTGACACTTCTCACCAAACCTTGTAAAGAAGGTAGTGGCGCCTACCACAGTGGTCTTTTTGTATAGAAGAGGAAGTTAATAAGTGAGAAGGCTTGCTCAGAGTGAGTCACACCTGAGGGCCAGGAGTGGTCTGCATGGCTTCTTTGGGAGCGAGAGATGGAGCATAAAGAAACATAAACAAGCCTCACTTTAAAGTCAAGAAGGTTGGGATTATCCCAAGTCTCTGACACTCTCTCAATCCCAGTTCACGACTTTGAAAGCCATCTGTACTGTGGTGACTCTCACTTTAACATCTCCATGGATCTCCTCTTTGACATATGTCCCCACCTCCCCACCTCCCACCCCTGTTGGCTCATACCTAAGTAATTTACTGAAATTCCATGGGGATATCTTCTGGCCATATCAAGCTGTGGAAGTCCAAAGTGGAACAAATGAATTCTCACTGTAGCTGTAAAAAAGCATCAACATCCTCCCAGCATCCCTGCTTGCCTGGTTTCTGGAATAGCCTATATGTACTCAGTTACTAAGACCAGGTGTCTGGAATGGTCCAGACATCCATCTTTCTCCCTTCCCAAGCTTAAATGCATCAGCTGATCCTTTGGACTCTGTCTCATATTTTTCTATTTTCTCATTTCATTCCCAGGTTAAAGATTCCATTGTGTCTGGCCTGGAAGAGGTCCTGTATGAGTCTATCACTGGCCCCATTTCTGCTTTTGTTTCTTTCCATAACAATGCAGCCCTACCTAGAAACTAAGTTAATATTAAAATATATGATTGGCTGATTTCTCCTGCTCACTGTACATAGAGTAAAATCCTAATTCTAACTCCTAATCATGGCTTACAAGGCTCTATAAATCTCTATCCAACATAACCTCACTCCTTGTACCACTCAGCTGGCCTTCTGTGTAGTGCAGAGTAGGCCAAGCTTTACCATCCCAGGGCTTGTGCTAGCTGTTTATTCAGGCCTTCCCTGACCCCAGTTAGATAGATACTGGCTCTATTCTAGCACCCTAATTATTTCCTTTTGTGGTGGTTTGATTGTAAATTTCCCCCATAGCCTCAGGTATTTTTGATTAAGATTAAGCTTCCTACTTGAGTTTCCAGCAGTCAGGCCCCTGCTGGAGGAGGTTTGTTACTGGGGGTGTATCTTGAGTCCAGCCTTAAGGTGTGTGTTCAGAGTCAGCTCATGCTTGCTGGTGCTGGCTGTTTTCTCTCTGTTGTGAATGTATGATGAGTGAACCAGCTTCTTTCACCATGATGAAGGTTCCCCTGGAATCTGCAAGCTGAAAATAAACCCTTTCCTCCCACAAGCTGCTTCTGGTCAAGTGTTTGTCCCAGCAATGAGAAGGTAACTGAACCACTTTCTTAACATTTTCATGGCTTATTGTTACTTTACTAATTTATTTGCTCCTTTATTTGTTGTCTCTCTTCAATGATCCTTAAACCTGGCTCTAATCAGTGAAACTCACTGTTTTTAACAGAAATGTAAACAAAATATGACTAAGTAAATAATTCAAATTGTTTCTAAATTTAGATTCTGCAAAATCAAAAAAGAAAAAAATAAGTTGAGGTGATTCTCTACTTCCTTGAGGTAGCACCTAATTTATAGGGGAGTATATAAGCACCTCATGAAGATTTCCAAGTTTCCTGTGGACACTTGCACCTGCCAAAGCACATACTATTATTCTAAGCCACTGTCAGTGGCTCAGAAAGGCTTCTTTCAGTCCCAGGCTGTCACTGAGTGCACTAGTCCTCAACTCTGCACCACACACAGAACACGGGGCATGAAGTTCGTTCTCTCAAGTTAACTCTGCAGATATCCCTACCTGAAGAGCAGTGTGGTGATCCTTTTTGAGGGCTAAACAACATTTACACTCCTGCTACCACTCCTCCAGCTCTAACCTGTGAATACCAAAATATTTCCCAGAAGGAAGAGGGCGAAACTAGGGAAGATAGAAACTTGCTCTCACTTTTGAGGTTCCTTAATTTAAAAGTTAAAAATATTTGTAATATGTGCTGGAGAGATGACTTAGCAGTTAAGGCACTTGGCTGCAAAGCCAAAGGACATCAGTTCAATTCCCCAGGACCCACATAATCCAGATGCACAGAGTGGCGCAATTATCTGGAGTTTGTTTGCAGTGCCTGGAAGCCCTGGTGCACCCATTAGTGCTCTCTTTCTGCCTCTTTCTCTCTCAAATAAATAAATAAAATTATTGTAAAAATTTTTAATATGTATTATTACATTTTAAAATAAAAAACAGTAAATCAAAAAGAAAACTTTACAAGTAAAGTGTACTAGTATATGCCTATAATTTCAGTATTTAGGAGGCTGAGGCAGGAGGATTGTGAGTTCAAGGCAAGTCTGGGCTACATACTGAGTCCCTGTCTCAAAAACATAAAACAAAACAAACAAACAAAAAAATTAGCAAGGGGCTGGACAGATGACTTAGTGGTTAAGGTGCTTGCCTGCAAAGCCTAATGACCCAGGTGTGATTCCTCAGAACCCACGTGAAGCCAAGATGCACAAAGAGGTGCATGCCTCTGGAGTTCTTTTGCAGTAGCCCTGGTCTCCTCTTCTTTCTGTCCGTGTCTTTTCTCTCTATTTCTCTCTGATTCCAAATAAATAAATAACGGATGTGAGGGCAATCAGTCACCCCATTGATCATCAGGGTTGACTCGCCTGAGATGGCTGGCTAGGCAGGCGTCCCTCCCGAAGCTGCGTGCTCGGTAGAAGAGGACTGCCTTCCCCGAATAGAGGAGGACTGGTCTTTGGTCAAGAGCATATGAGTAGCTGCGCTCCCCTGCTAGAACCTCCAAACAAGCTCTCAAATAAATAAATAAAAATAATTTAAAAACCAATAGCAAGAACAAATGACTGACCGACTGAATATATTCTCAATGTGTCAGAAACCTGCAGTTAGGTAAAAAGATCACAAATTAGGAGGGACAAATCCTATTCTTTACTCTCCTCCTGTTTGTTTAATTCTCTTCAATCCACTTATTTATCTCATTCTATGCCTTCAAAATGGAAACACAACTATGGTTGATTATTCACAAATGACAATCTCTTTGCAGAGTTCTTTGAATTTCTTATAACAAAACATGAAATTTAGGTGCTTAAGGGCTGGAGAGATGGCTTAGTGGTTAAGACACTTGTCTGCAAATCCAAAGGACCCTGTTATAAGGTCCAATAAATGTAAATTTTCAGTATGCTTTTGTTGTTGCATAATAGAGCAACAAACCTTCTTTCCTACTGATCTAGTGCTGTGTAATAATTTGCTAGAATATGGCAACTGGTGAAGATGGATTTGGGGAGAAAAAGAGAAATCCCTGAGAACATGTCTGCTCAGAGACAATCTCTCCACCACAGTGTCTCTTATAGGTTAAAAAAAAAAAAATCTGGGGCTGGAGAGATGGCTTAGCGGTTAAGCGCTTGCCTGTGAAGCCTAAGGACCCAGGTTCGAGGCTCGACTCCCCAGGACCCACGTTAGCCAGATGCACAAGGGGGCACACACATCTGGAGTTCGTTTGCAGTGGCTGGAGGCCCTGGCGTGCCCATTCTCTCTCCCTCTCTCTATCTGCCTCTTTCTGTCTGTCGCTCTCAAATAAATAAATAAAAATAACAAAAATAAAAATCTGATTCCAAGATGTCCAGAATCCCATGCCAGCAAGCAAAATAAGAACAAAAATGAATTAAAACTAAAATATGGCTACCAATTTGCTATTGAAACATTTTTGGGGAGGAGCTTGTGGGGATGTTTAACAGTTAAAGGCACTTGATTGAAAGCTTGTAGACCCTAATTCAATCCTCCTCAGTGCCCACATAAAAGCCAAAAGCAAAGCAGAGCACATGTCTAGAATCCCACTGTTTATTGCAATGGGAATCAGAGCCAGGAGAATCCATAAGCTTACAAGCAGCAGCAAGATGATAATGAGAAGGACCTTGTCTGAAAAGAAAGTGGAAGGAGAGGAGAAACACCCCGAGATTGTCCTCTGACCTTCACACATGTGTTGTGGCATGAACATGCCCACATTATATATATATATATTACATGTATAATATATATCATATAATTTTTTAAAGACTTAAAATACTTGATCTTTAAAAAAAAGCAGCTATAACTTATAAATTTTATTGTCATTTCACTGATTTCTGTTTCCCCACCCTGCTTTGCTACTTATGGGTTGTTGATTTAGTTTTTTCTTTATTTCTTCAAGGATAACACTGCAGCTCTCTTGTTTGCTCTATCTCAGATCTGTGTCAACAAAATACAGCTGATCTTCCTTTCTGTATTTCCATATTCTGTTTTACACGATAAGAACATATCAGATATCCTTGTTTCTATTGTCTAGTTCAGAAGTTAGTACTGTCAATGGAGATAAAATTGGCCTTCCCGTCTTCATGGACTTAGAGTTAAATAACTAAATTACCAAAGAACTGAAGACAAATTTATTCTTAGAACTAACTTAAAAGTTCATTCATTTAATCTTAGAGATTTTTTTCTCAATTTTTATTAACATTTTCCATGATTATAAAAAATACCCCATGGTAATACCCTCCCCCCCCCACTTTCCCCTTTGAAATTCTATTCTCCATCATATTCCCTCCCCATCTCAATCAGTCTCTCTTTTATTTTGATGTTATCATCTTTTCCTCCTCTTATGATGGTCTTGTGTAGGTAGTGTCAGGCACTATGAGGTCATGGATATCCAGGCCATTTTATGTCTGGAGGGAGCACGTTGTAAGGAGTCCTACCCTTCCTTTGGCACTTACATTCTTAATCTTAGTGATTTTTTGAAGTTCGTATTACTTCTTTATAGATTATTCCCTAAACTTTAATCCTTGCAGAGTAGGTGATCGATTTTTTCATAAATTTAGATGTTCAACATTTCTTTGAGATGAATCCTTAAAAGAAAAGATGCAGCAACTAAATTTTTGATTTGTATATTGTATTTGGAATTTCTTCCATCTGTTTTGTATTAAAGATAGTTCATGTTTCAGAGACTTAATAATCTGGTCAGTTTCTTGAGGTAGGAGCTATGTATTGTAGATCATTGTCTAGTTCATTATACCTAGCATAGTGCCTTTCAGATTGCAAATGTTGGCAAATATTTAAGTAGGATGGATAGCTCAGTAAAGGGTACCCTCAAAACTTGGAGTAAAGTGCCAACTGCAAAATGTTCAAAAAATTGAATCAACTCAGGAAGACCTACCTCAAAGCACCCCTGGCATTCCTACTAAGTATTATGGTCAGAGGAAAGGGCAAAAGCTAGAATGAGCTGAGGTGGGGGAGAAGGAAAAGGTGAAGCAGAAGTGGAATAAGAGGATGGAAAAAGAGAAGACCAAGAAAATCTATAAAAATTGTGAAGAGGGGCTGGAGAGATGGCTTAGAGGTTAAGCGCTTGCCTAAGGACCCTGGTTCAAGGCTCGATTTCCCAGGACCCATGTTAGCCAGATGCACAAGGGGGCACACACGTCTGGAGTTCGTTTGCAGTGGCTGGAGGCCCTGCCGCGCCCATTCTCTCTCTCTCTCTCTCTCTCTCTCTCTATCTGCCTCTTTCTCTGCCTGTCACTTTCAAATAAATAAATAAAATAAAATAATAATAAAAAAATTGTGAAGAGGATGGGCTGGAGACATGGTTTAGCAGTGAAGGTACCTGCCTGTGAAGCCTAAGGACCCAGGTTCAATTCTCCAGTGCCCACGTAAGCCAGATACACAAGGTGGTGTGTGCATCTGGAGTTCATTTGCAGTGGCTGGAGGCCCTGGCATGCCCATTCTCTCTCTCTATTTGCATCTTCCTCTCTCTCTCCCCCTCAATCTCTCTCAAATAAATAAAAAACAAAACAAAATTCAAAAAAGAAAAGATAGTGAAGAGGAAAAGGATAATTGTCCGTAGGTGATATAATTATCTACACAAAATATGAAAAACTGGACTGAAGAGATGGTTCAGTGAATAAAGTACATGAGAATGGGAGTTTAAATCACTAGCAACTACATAAATGCTGAACAGGTGTGGCTGCCAGCCAGTACAAGGAATCCTTGGGGCAAGTTGGAGAGCTATACTAGCTGAATCAGCAAACCCTGGCTCAGGTGAGAGTCCCTCACTCATTAAATAAAGAGAAGAGCAACTGAGAAAGACATCTTCTATCAACTCTGGCCTCCATACATATGTGCCCACATATGCATGCACACCTATACACATGTGAACACACATACATACATACATGTATGCATACCACACACAAACAACAGAAAATATGAAATATTTCAGAATTGCATATATTAAGTCAATTATAATCCAAAAATCTAACTACAAAAATGTACAAACATTTCTTAAAGTTAGTTTTAATTTTATTAGTGTAGGAATATACATAATTAAGACTAAATCAAAGAGAATGTAAGAAACTCTAGTGGATTACTATGTATAACTTTTATTACAAGTATTAAAAAATTGAGAGATATATCATGTTTCTGAGTAGGGAGACTCACTATTACCATGTTTCCCTTTGTATCAATTCAATATGATTCCAGTTAAAATATTATGTAAGTTTTCACAGATATTGAAAAGTAGAATTTCATAGATTATTGCTCTTGGCCAAACTGCCATAGCAAAGGCTAGATTTATCTTACACCTAAAACACCAAAAATCAAATTAATTTTTGGTCATTGTGTATTCAGAAACCTTATACTGTTGCCCAATTTTTCACAACCTGTATATTAAATTGAGTCACCCACAGTTTAAGAAGCTGTGAGGTAGACTATCTGAGTTTAGGAGATGGATCTAACATAGTCCAGAGAAACCAAGGTGATTAGAATATTTAGGGTAAAGTCCCAAAGGTGAGATCTGTACTTCCATGGAGTTTTCAAAGATCTGCAGTTTTGAATTTTTAGGTAGGCACGTGTAAGTGCATGCATGTCATATTAAAAATTTCCCAAAGTAACGGAAAGAAATTTCTGGAAGGATTAGAAGTAACAATGCAACCTGGTGCTTGCACTGGGCCAGACACAGTGCTTGTTTCCATCAGTCAGACCAGAAAAGCACATGATTGGACAGAGTACATAGAAGGGTCTTGTCTCAGGGGTAGAAAATAATTAGCTCTACAATGCACACTACTCCATTCCCATCTAGCAGATGTCACTAAACTTCCTCCTCAAGCAAAGCTCAAGAATATTTATAGGAAAATAGAAATGTCTAGCACCTCAAAGGAACAATTCAAACTATTTGGCATATAATTTTTTAAAAAATCAAGTGTACAAAGATGCAGGAAAATACTGGCCCATTTATTCCATTTCACTGGTTTACTTGTCTATTATTCTGTTAATGTCACACTAACTTTAAGAGTTATTTTAATGCTTAAAGAATTCATGAGAAGTGAACTAGTGAGATAAAGTGAAAGAGCCAGGAAATGCCCAAGCTCTAGGAGCAACATATTTCATAGTTGGCATTTCAGACCACTGGGGAAAAAGACTGATAAATAGGTGCTAGATTAAATAGCCAAATGAAAAACAGGGCAAAATTGTAACTTTATCTCATAATGCACGTGTAAGTAGATTGAAGCGTAGAATATACAAACAAAATTTTAGAAGAATACAACGGATTTTTTTTTTTGAGGTAGGGTCTCACTCTAGCCCAGGCTGACCTGGAATTCACTATGGAGTCTCAGGGTGGCCTTGAACTCATAGCAATCCTCCTACCTCTGCCTTCTGAGTGTTGGGATTAAAGGCATTCACCACAATGCCTGGTTTGTTTGTGTTTATATTTAAAATATTCTTACTTATGAGAAATAGAGATAGAGAATGGGTATGCCAATGCCTCTTACTACTTTAAACGAACTCTAGATGCCTGTGCCACTTTGTATGTCTGGCTTTATGTGGGTACTGGAGAATTGAACCTGGACTGGCAGGCTTACAAGTAAGTAAGCACTTTTATCTGCTGAGCTACCTCTCCATCCCCCAGAGAATCTTTTGAAATTTGGGGTAGAAAAAATTTAACATAAAAATCATAAATTATGAATTTATTTCTGCTATAATTTAAAACTTCTTCTAACCAAAATGTATCATAAAATTATCAAACTTCAGCTGGGCAAAGAGATCTTCAACACATATAATTGATGAAGGATTAGCACTTTGGATATCTAAGGAAGGCAAAAGATAAAGACAAACCATCTCGTTTTTTGAAAGTGGAATGAAAAGATATCTTGCAGAAGTGGGAGCATGTAAGATGTTCACCTACCTGCTAACCAATTGGACGCAAAAGAGAGCCATAATTTCAAATTCACCAATGTAAAGAAAATCAATAAGCATCCAAATGTTGTTGAGAAGCAGAGATACCACTAATTCCTGGGAGAGAAAGTTGTAATACCTTGTCAAGTTGAAAGATGCAGAGCTATGACCCAGCAACTCCATTTCCTAATAAGAGCTATGCAGACACACACACACACACACACACACACACATACACACACACATGAATAAAGAGGCTATCCATGGTGCTCAAGCATCACTTCTACAAGCTCCTCCTTCCAAACATTCTTCAAAGAGAAAAATGAACAGGAGACTTGGTAACATAATTGTAAAATATTCATGCAAAAAATTGGTATGAAAAGTTAAACCAGAGCTACAGTGTTCACAATAGTTACACACACATACATACATACATACATACATACATACATACATACATACATGGAGAGAGAAAGAAGAAGAGAGAAGAGCATGAATCTTTGGAGAGCCTACCACAGTTCACAGATATTATCTAATTTTTTCTTTGTAACAGAGCACTAGTATTATTTGGTAAATTGCTTTCCAAAATTTAAGGTACCTTTCAGTTTAGTGTCATATGAGTCATACTAGCCAATGACCTGTAACTGGAAGTGAGGAGGAGGACCTTCAAGAATGTCTCAAAGGAGCACTGCTCAG
Source organism: Dipus sagitta (assembly GCA_036346955.1). NCBI lineage: Eukaryota > Metazoa > Chordata > Mammalia > Rodentia > Dipodidae > Dipus > Dipus sagitta. The sequence goes on from CM070781.1 coordinate 65,621,933, forward strand.
CTGCAGATAACCCTTTTTGGTCTTTCTATCTTTTCCCTTCTTACAATGAGCAATGAGGACATACTTGTTGGAACTCTCACAGCTAGCTTCGGGCTAGAAGATGAGTTTGAAAATGGAAGTATGAGGGCTGGAGAGATGGCTTAGTGGTTAAGCGCTTGCCTGTGAAGCCTAAGGACCTGTGGTTTGAAGCTCGATTCCCCAGGTCCCACGTTAGCCAGATGCACAAGGCACAAGGCACAAGGCACAAGGCACAAGGGGGTGCACGTGTCTGGAGTTCGTCTGCAGTGGCTGGAAGCCCTGGCTCGCCCATTCTCTCTCTCTCTCTCTCTCTGTGTCTCCCTCTTTCTCTCTCTGTCTGTAGCTCTCAAATAAATAATTAAAACAAACAAAACATTTAAAAAAATAAAAAGAAAAAGAAAAAGAAAATGGAAGTACGAGCACAGAAGAGCCCAAGCATCACCACGAAGGCTCTGAACGGCTCCAGGCTGCTTCATGTGACAGAGGAGTCCACTTGCATTTTGTGTAAACTACTATCATTTTGTTATTTGCTGGTACAACTATTGGTATCTATCTACACTTGGTACAGATGCACATAATATGCAGATGTAAATAGTATGCAAAAGTATCTAAAAGTATGCAAAGTATCCCGCAGGAGCTCACTGTGGCAAACAACACAGTGGGGAGGCGATGTAAGAAGCATTTTCAACATGCACTGCATTTTTTGTTTTATTCTTTATGTCTTTTTATATGTCTTAAATACTGATGTACAGCTGGAGAAGCATAAAGCCTTTGGAGCCCTACTGACTCTGACTTCCACCCACTGTTCAAGTCGCGTTTCTCCTGGTGACCAGAGGTGGATAAACAGAAATAAACCTCATGCTTCTTGTCTGTTAATATTTTATTTATTTATTTATTTGAGAGGGACAGGGAGGGTGGATACACCAGGGCCTCCAGGCACTGCAAACAAATTCCAGATGCATGTGCCACCTTGTGCATCTGGTTTTACATGGGTAATGGGGAATTGAACCTGGGTTTTTTGACTTTGCAGGCAAGGGCCTTAGTGTTAAACCATCTCTCAAGCTCCTCCTGATTCTTTTGACTTTTCCTTGATGGAGACAAACATCCACTCACTTATTTCTGGCCTGCCTTGCCCCTCACATATACTCAGAGGTGAACAGAAACTGCCTTCAGCTTAAAGGTCCTTCCCTAGCCTGCTGTTTTGGAAACAAAGAGGAGACTCAGGAGAGAGCATCTTCCTCTCTGAGTCTGGGATGGGGGTGATTCTACTTCAATCTTCATGAGATAGAGATTTCTTGGGTGAGATGACATTGTGGCAAAGAGCTGCAGAGGCAGAGCCAAGCTGTGCAGCTGGCTGTCTGGCTGGACATCTCAAGCAACAGTCTCCCCTCATGCTGAGAGGATGTCAAATCTGTTGGGCATTGAGGACCATGCCAACAGCAGAGTGGCTTCCACAGTGACAGGGAACAACTTCCTGCTGTGGGGTTTCAGGGATGGGCTGATAGGATTAGACAGTGTGTTTTCTTAGAAGCTGTTATAGACATGACCACTTATATAAAGATGAAAGTAGTGTTTTGGGGAAAATGCCAAGTTGCAGATCTGAGGTGGAAAAGATATTCCATTAACCTTGTATCTACCAGGCCGTCTATTAATTTTGAATGATAAGGGGATGTCCGATAAAGCCAATTAGCATAAAACACTCTTAGTCAGCATTGCAAATCCTTCAACAAATAGCAACAAGGATGAAGGACATTTGGGAACGGAGCTTTACCAAAGGATCATTGAAAGGGATGGTGCTTCACTTGTTTCCATCTTGTGTACTCTATGTGCTAAGTCAAAAGGCAACTAAGTGATTTTCTGAATTCATTCTCCTCCCTGTCTTTTCTTCCATTATGATTTTTTGCCCTGGCTTTCTGGCAGAAAAGTTAAATGGTAAATATCATTTTGGGGGAAAAATCATATGATACGAACGGATAACCTTGCATGACTTGGAGTTCCTCCACCTGCTGGGAGCTGCTACTTGGAAATTTCTAGTATATGTGTAGTGATGGAATTTTCACTTGGGTTAATTCATCACAGAGGAGTGAGGGCTGAGGCACTGTGGGTAAACACTGTGGAGTCACCACACAGGCTCTACCCAATACTAACATGAAGAGGAAAAGGCCTGTGTGTGAGTACCTGTGTTTCTTTGCTTAATCAGGCTCACTCTTATCCCTTATCATGACTCCTGTAAACACACAGCTCAGTCTCTGTCATGGGGTTTGTTTCCCAAATATATATCTGGGTATACTGCTTCAGGTAAAGTTTTAAATGTTTATCTTATGCTTGGTTCTAGCAGATGGACATAGACGACACAGGAATTATTGAAGGCATGGGAATTTCTGTTGCTATATAAGGAGCTTGGAGTGAAGGCCATGTCTTGCTCATCTTTATCTTTCCAGTGCTTGACATATAGAGGGCACTCAAGAAATTTTTGAGTGAATAAAGCTATACCCATCATGCAACCAAATAATGAATCATAGTACCATATGCAATAATTACCAAGGATCGATCACCACAAAAACGACAGAAGCTAAACAATGTCAGAAGACAACAATGTTATTATACCTAGCATTAAAGAGTGCTTATTGTGCATTAGGGGTTTTCCTTGGTTCTTTACAATATTTAATATACCACAAGAATAAATATTTGCATTACTTAAGGCTATGTTCCCTACTCAAATAAACTTCACAATACACAATAGCTTGAGCATGATAAAATTTTCACAGATCCAAATCCACTGTAAGCATTCCTGCTAGGCAGGCAAGTAGAGGTTCCTGGGCCCCAGTTTCCATGTACTTAATGTTTACTTACCTAATTTCCAATGTATAGATGTTCTGGGCATTAGGCATTAGGAAAAATTACATTAACAAACCTTGATGTACATCACTTCTACCAGCATTTCATTGAAATCTCCACATATCTTACACAGATGCAATGGGGGCCAGGAATGTAGTTCCTACCCAGGCAGCTACTTCACAGAACTACCTGATAGTATGGTCGGGGAGCAAGAATCATCCATGCTTGCTTCTTCTTCATTTTGTATTTGAAGAGACTACCACATAAAGAACTAACCAAGCAACATGCCTAAGATCAGAGCGGGGAAGCTCATATACCTTTTAAGTTACTGATACTCTCAAGTATTTACTTCTTATTATTATGGACACTTACTGCTATAAATCAGACACCTCTATACATAATACAAGAAAAATGCAGAGGCCAAATCCAACTAAAAATTAAAAATAAAGGACTGGGCAGGTGACTCAGCTGTTAATGGTGCTTATTTGCCAAGCTTATTAGCTCAAGTTCGATTCACCAGCACCCACATAAAGCTAGATGCAAAAATTGGTACATGTATCTGGAGTTTGTTTGCAGTAGCAAGAGGCCCTGGTACATCCATGCCCTCTCTTTATCTCTCTCTCTCTCTCGCCTTGTAAAGAAATAAAAAAATAAAGCCTTCCTCACTCTTACATTGCTCCTTTATGTGAAGTTAGTTTTGATTGTCATCAACACTGGAGCATTTTGAATTTAATAACCAAGGCCAAGGTCCAAGGCTAATTTCCTATAACACCTAACATAGACATCCAAGTCTGTAGGTAACTGAATACTAATGCTGACATGTCCTCCAAACCAGTGGAGAAAGAAGATGCATGTTAAAAACCCACTAGTAGGGTGGTTGAAGTGATGCATAGATTCTGGACTTTGAAGATTTCTGTCTGAGTTGAACTCTGCCTCTCACAAGCTGGAAGGTAGGTTATGCAATTGAATAGACATCAGAAAAAAATGAAGAGGCCATTCATGAGAGATTTAGCTGTGTTCCCACCTATTGAAGTTGTGATAAGAGATAAGAATGAGACTTGTTAAGCAGAGAGAGGCACTGGGTACCTGTCCTCTTGGTCTTTCCAATCTTGGGTGGAAGCATGTGCATCCTGGCTCATGGGAAAGGTGGAAAGTGACTAGGGCCTGAGAAACAGGCAAGTCTATGGATAAGATGACTTCCATGATTTTTCTTTAGGCTTGGAAAAGACTGGGGTGAATCTACTCAGCCTGGAATGCCTAGGCATCCTGGCTTAAAGCTTGACCTGGGACGGGGCTGGTGGCAGGTGGGAGTGAGAATGTAGGAATGAGCCCACAGGTCCAGTAGTGAGCTCAATAGGACATACTTTTCCCTGAACCCCAAATGGAGGGCTGCTGGAGCCTATCCCTGCATGATCAACCCAACAGCCTTTCCTCCCTGGTGCTTACACACTACTGTGAGCTTCTCCCTCATGAGTTTCCTTTCCCTGTTAGCGGTTGGTGGTATCTGGCCGAGGGACCTCCTGAAACATGTATGGGAAATTTGAATATTCTGATGACAAGCCTTTGTCAAGATGACCCCCATTCCATCTGAATCCTGCTTGTTAACATTTGAGAATTCCAGGGTGGACCTGTGGGAAATGCAGATTCCTCAGCACAAGATGCAGGTCTATATAGACCTAACCCTGAGAATGCTGTGGAGAGCCAGGGAGGACTCCTGGGAGCTTAGGTTGTTAGAGCACTGAATGATATGGGAGAGTGGCTCCTTTGTCTAAGAGTCCATGCTGTCTCTGACCTGTGGCAGTGTGGTCTAGCAGAGTCTGCAGAAATTCAAAGGTGACTGATCCCATCGTCACCCTACCCCATGGCTTTGGTCAAGTCATATTACTTCTCCTAGCCATAATTTTCTCCTTTCTCTGTGAGAACTGAAGAAGACAGCTTCTGAAAATATCTTCTACAGTGCCTCCACCTTAAAAGGCACTCAATAAATGGTAATAGTATTATCTTAACACTATTTCATTTAATAAGCTCTCACTGAATTGGGGCTTATTTAATGCATAGAAATTGAGGGACATGAGGGAGATGGTGAGGAGGAGGGTTGTCATGACTTAGGTTTCATTCCCCACTTATAGATACTTAATATCTACTGGTGTTGAAAATGATGGACATCTTACCCAGTCACCATCAGGAAGGGATGGAAATGTACAAAACATGTGATTGTGTGCTGGCTTCTTTAGGTGGGAAGGGTTCTGGTACCATAGGGTCTGCATGGTTGATTCTCTGTATCTGTGGAGTTTTTAGGTCTATAGTGTTCAAATACCCCTCCCTCAAGACCTAAAAAGCTGTATTTAGTGATTTGACTGCCAAAATGAAACAGGCATTCTCTTCTAATTGCAGGGGAAGGTGAGCAAGTTAACAAATTGCCTTATTTTAGAGTTTTTTTTTAATTTATTTATTTGCATGTGTGTGGTGGAGGGTGGAGGAGTGCACCAGGTTCCTCTCCCACTACAAATAAGAACCAGATGCTTATATCACTTTTGTTTCTGGCTTATGTGGACAGCTTAGGAATTGAACCCCAGCTGTCAGGCTTTGCAAGCAAGTTCCTATAACCTCTGAGCCATCTTCCCAGCCCCTTAGAGTTTTTCTTCACAAACATTTCCTAAAGCTGTCATGTTGTAACTTGTTGGCTTTTCTTTTCTTTTTAAAAATTATTTATTTATTTATTTGAAAGAGGGAGAGAGGAAGGGGCAGAAAGACAGAGAAAATGAATGAATGAATGAGTGAGTGAATGAATGAATGAGAACGAGTATACCAGGGCTTTCAGCAACTGCAAAGAGCTCCAGATGCATGTGCCACCTTGTGCATCTGGCTTACGTGGGTCCTGGGAAATCAAATCTGGGTTCTTTGGCTTTGCAGGCAAGCACCTTAACCACTAAACCATCTCTCCAGGCCTCCTTGGCTTTTTTGTCTGAACAGAAAAGCTCAGCAGGTGACCTTCCTGCTTCTGAGACCCATGATTTATACAATCTCCTCATTCAAGTGATTAAGATCTGTATGATGGTGCACACCTTTAATCCCAGTACTCTGAAGGCAGAGGCAGGAAGACTGCCATGAGTTCAAAGCCACCCTGAGACGACATAGTGAATTCCAGGTTAGCCTGAACTAGAGTGATACCCTACATCGAAAAAAAGAAGAAGAAGAAGAAGAAGGACTGCTGTTGGCTGTCAGCTGGTCTCCTGATGCCTACCAAAATCCTTGGCCTGTAAAAGCCCAAAGAGATATGAGTTAGAGCTGTAACCACCTGTGTCTTCCTGATGGGCAAACAAGCAGCCACAGAGAATTCCAGGTTTGTTTGGATGGCTGTTATACTCCCATTTCCACTGACAAGAACTGACCATTTATTATGAAACTACTGCATCATTCTAGTGACGCAGAGTTTGCTCAGGAGATATGGGAAAGCCACAGTAGTCTGGGGCTTAAGAAGGGAGTGATCTGACTGGACCCTGTATCTTCTTTTTTCCCCTGTTCTCACACTAACAAAATGACGCTGTTTTTAAGAGGCCAGATGTTGCTGGAAGGCCAAAGGGGGAAGCAAGACCAGTTGATGTTGCCAGGGACCCCAATACCAACTGAATTATGGCCTCTAGACCGAGATAATGCCTTCCTGACTCCGCCAGCCCTATCCAGGGGCTCCTAGCAGTCTGGATCATGTGACATGGAACTTTACCCCTCCCCCACAGACTTGAAAGAAGAGATATCTTTCACTGCTCTTTATTTATTTTTTTTAAAAATATTTTTTGGTTCATTTTATTTATTTATTTTATTATTTGAGAGTGACAGAGAGAGAAAGAGAGAGAGAGGCAGATAGAGAGAGAGAGAATGGGCGCGCCAGGGCTTCCAGCCACTGCAAACGAACTCCAGACGCGTGGTGCATCTGGCTAACGTGGGTCCTGGGGAATCGAGCCTCGAACCGGTGTCCTTAGCCTTCACAGGCAAGCGCTTAACCGCTAAGCCATCTCTACAGCCCTTCACTGCTCTTTAGAACTGAAGCTTTCTGTGGCTTGGGAACCCACCTATGCTCTTACGTGGCATAATACTCACCACAAGTCTCCTTCTTAAAAGAAATCTGTTTGAGGGTCTCTCCATCAAATCTGTACATAACTTTTCTTTAAAAAACAAAATGTGTATTTGTTTATTTATTGAGAAAGGGCATGGAGGCTGAGATGCAGGGATGGAGAGAGAGAAAGAGAATGGATGTGCCAGGGCCTACTGCCACTGCAAATGAATTCCAGACGTATGTGCCACTTTGTGCATCTGGCTTCACCTGGGTACTGGGAAATCAATCCCAAGCTAGCAGGCAGTGCAAAAATGTGCCTTTAATAGCTAAGTTATCTCCCCAGCCCCAAAATCTTTCCTTAAAATCTCACAGAAAAGAAATTGCTGTATTCCAAGCTAGAGAATCCAATAATGAATATTCTGAGAGAAGGTAGGAATATGTTTTCTAGAAAAAAAGAGAAAACTCAGCAAGACCAGAAAAGGCTAGCAAGAGGGTTTAGTGAAAAAGAGCAAAAAGTAAAAAGATAAACACAAATGTTACATAGAATATGGTTTCAAGTTTGCAAAATAGCCAGGCATAGGAACAGAGTTTAGTCACCATGCTTTGCAAGTGGGATGGGGCTTGGAATTGATCACCTCATGGACATGGGACTTCTTTTAGAGAGTTGAAGACATTTTGGAACAAATCACCAGTGTATGAGAAGCCTGTGAATTGTGTACTCTGTGATTGATTTTCTATTTTGTGAGTTTCACCTCCACTTTTGAAACAAATACTTTATTGAAGTGTAATTTTCACAACATACCCACATTATGGATGTGTCAATTAATTTTGACATATATTTAACGATCACCTCAGTCAAGATATAGAACATTTCTGTCACCCATAAAGTCCTTTTGTGCTCCTTCCCCGCCACACACCACCTTGACCACCCTTCCCAAGCAACCACTAATCTGTTTTCTCACCCCATAAACTAGTATATTTTAGAACTTGAAAATCAAATGAACTCAGTGGTAACTTCTTTTGCCTAACATGTTTTTGAGGTTTGCCCATTCTTGATCCATCAGTGACTGAGTGATTTATTCCTTTTAAGACCTTCATAGTTTCCATTGTACTCCTAAGCTACAATTTTTAAATCCACTTATAACATTGAGCTGTGTTCATTTGGGGGCACTTATGAATAAAGGCACTACAAGCAATTAAGTACAAATCTTTGTATGGTCATATTTTCATTTCCTTTGAGCAAATTCCTACAAATGGAATTTGCAGGTCATATGGAACATATATGTATAACTTTATATTTTAAATAATACTTAAAATGCTTAAAACAGTTTACTCTTTCATCAAGACACTGGTGTGCTAGCTGCACCACACTCTTCTTACCAAGATTTGATGTAATCCATCCTTTTAATTTTAGGTATCATAGTTCGTGAATGGTTGTATCTCATTATGGCTTTAGTTTGTATTTCCATGGATATGTATCACTGACTATCTTTTCATATTAATTTGCCATCCATCCATGTATCCTCTTTCATGAAACAGCATATATATATATAATCTTGTTTTAGTATTCAACTGGATTTTATAATTATTGACTTGCAATTTCTCTCTCTCTCTCTCTCTCTCTATATATATATATATATATATATATACATATATATATATGCTACTAATACTTAGTTAAGTACAATATATTTCAGATATTTCCTTCCAGTCTACAACTTGTCTTTATTTTCTTGAAAATTTTTCAAAGAATAGATACTCTTGATTTAGCTTAAATCCAATTTATCTTTTTATTCTTTTATGGAATGACTTTTAGTATCTTACCAAAGAAATCTGTCTAATTTTCAATGCCATAGTTTCCTATTGGTTTTCTAGAAATTTTTTAGTATTGGATTTTATATTTGGCCTGTGAGCCATTTGGAATTATTTATTTATTTATTTATTTTTGAGATAGGGTCTCACTGTAGCCCAGGATGACCTGGAATTCACTATGTAGTCTCAGAGCAGCCTTAAACTCATGGCGATCCACCTACCTCTGCCTCCCGAGTACTGGGATTAAAGGCGTGGGCCACCACTCCTGGTTTATTTCTCCTCCTCCTCCTCCTCCTTCTCCTCCTTCTTCTTTTTCTTTCTTTAACACATGTGAGGTACATTTGGAAGTGCCTTTGTATTTTCTATTTTTCCTAGGACGTTTTGTATGTGAAGTATACACTGTACCACTGGAACCCCAAATTGTTGTGTCTTATTTTACTTTGCTTCTGGGAATTGTAACCATTGAGCTGCATCATCTCATTATTTTTTGTTTGTTTTTGAGGCAAGCCCAACAGACTGGCCTTTTGTTATGCAAGAGAGAGAGAGAATTGGCACACCAGGACCTCAGCCATTGCAATCGAACTCCAGATGGGTGCAACTCCTTGCAGGCATGTGCAACAATGTGCTTGCCTCATTGTGTGTCTGGCTTATGTGGGACCTGGAGAATTGAACATGAGTCCTTAGTCTTCACAGGCAAGCACTTTAACCACTAAGACATCTCTCTAGCCCCCCTCTAGTTATTTTTAAAAATATTTTATTTATTTACAAGCATAGATAGTGAGAAGAGAGAGAATGTGCATGCTAGGGCTTTCAGCCACCGCAAATGAACTCCAGATGTATGTGCCATCCTATGCATCTGACTTTATGTGAGCACTAGGGAATCACATCCACATCATCAGGCTTTGCAGGCAAGTACTTTAGCTGCTAAGCCATTTCTCCAAGCCCACCTCTTATTTTTAAGCACTGGCTTAATCATATGTCATAATATTTTTTCAAAATATTTTCCTGTAAAGATGTTTTTCTCTTCTTAGATCTGTCTGAATAAAGGAAACAGGCAAGAATCTTAGCTTTGTTTGAAGCCCAGAGATTTTTTTTTCTACAACTCTTTTCTGGGTGTTTTTATTTCTCCTCATCCATAGCTCCCTCACATGAATATATTGACCAGTATATAATTGACCATTTGAGAGGAACACTTCAGAGCTCTGTATGCATCTCTATGCTCAAATATCTCTCTGGGATACCATGCCTCCAGAGTATAACCCCCTTTGTCCTCTTGATCTCCCAGTTTATTCTTCTCAGGGAGATCCTGAATTTCTGGTCTTTTTAGCAAACCTTGAAACCATCTCCAAGTAATAAATTAGGTGATCACAAGGTCCACTCCCTTTGCTTCAGGCTTCTCAGGGATTATTGCTCTTCACTCTCTGATGGGCAGTGTCCTTAAGACTGGTTTTTTTTTTTTTTTTGAGTCTCAAGCATCATAGTGCTTATAATCCCAAATTCATCATTGTTGGAAGCAGGTGTCTCAAATGTCTTTTTCATGTTTGCTTCTAATTTATTTTTCTTGTTGCCAAAAAACATAATCTTAGTTATTTCAATACCTGTGCAGTTACTGAAACATGTTTTAGTACCTATAAGATAGATATGACTTCTCTTCACAAATGTCTCATTTACTTGAAAAATGTATGCCTTGTATAATTCTATATAGTATCGCACATTATGTCAAACTAGTTGATAGTGTTTTGTGCCTTTTGAGTTTTATTTTTAATTGATGCATAGAAACTGAAGACACTATGAGATATTGTGTGATGCTTTGACATATACATTGTGTAATGTTCAAATCAGGGTAAGCTGAAACATTTGTCACTTTTGTGGTGAAAACATTAAAAATCCTTTATTATAGCCTTTTTTCCTTCTAAAAATATCTTATTTATTTAAGAGAGAGAGAAAGGGGCAGATAGAGAGAGGGGATGGGAGCAACAGGAATTCTAGCCACTGCAAATGAACTCCAGATGCATGTGCCACCTTTGTACAACTTGCTTATGTAGGTATTGGGGTGATGGCATTCACTGTGGGGTCATGAAGGCCTCATTCAGTCCCAATGGGACAGTGGAGGGACCATGCCTCAGGGGATTTGCAGGGAGCCACATCTAGTCCCCACCACTAGATGGCGCTGGCACTGCAGGAAGCCACATCTAAGCCGCCATTACAAGATGGCGCTGACCTCGTGGTGTTCAACTTCATTTACGACAGTACCTTGGCGCCAACCGTATTCAAGGTACGCGCATGCGCTTGACGCAACCTGTCCTGAGCCTATCCCGTGGCGCCTGGTGGTGGCAAGCAGATAACAGCCAATCAGTAGGTGCCTCATTGCCCATCCCCCTATAAAAGTAGCTGCAAATCCCGCCCCCGGGTCCTTCCCCGTCAGCTCTCCTGTTAACCAAGAAGCTCTCCAATAAAGTGTGATCAAGAAGGATCCTCGTGTGGTGATTGTTCTTTTCCCGCTGGTCGGGGGGGCTCGCCGCAAAGTGGTGCTGAAAACCCGGGAAGGACCAAAGGAGGATTCAGAACTTGACACACGGAGAGGAAGGCGCCGGTAAGTCATTCTGTTTTTTTTTTTTTTTCTTTTTCTGTGTCTCAGTCATGTCCGTGTCTGAGGGCCTCGCTGCTCTTGATGTTTTCGGTTTGTTTTGTCTGGGTCTTTCTATTGTTTTGCGTTTGTTTTTATCTTGCATAGTCTGCTGATAGCCTGGACCGGTTAAACCGGTGGTAGACAACGCGGCTCTGGTCCTTGGAGCCTCGAGTCAGATAAATCCTCGGTAGATAACGTGGGGCTGGCTGTTAGTTTCATTTCCAGCCTTCCAGCTCGTGATGGGTAATACATCGAGTGCCCGGTATTCTCCCATTGATTTTACTCAGCCTATAAAGGAAGTTTTGAAACAACGTGATCTAAAGATCTCTAATGCCACTATTAAAAAGATCGTTAAGGACATTGATGCCGCTGCTCCATGGTTTGCGGTGTCCGGAGATCTGTCATTGCCTTCATGGGAAAAGCTGGGTAAAGACCTTGAGGCGGCTAGGGAGGAGGGTCACTTAGGTCGAGGTACCCTCCCTTTCTGGAGGATGATACATTCTTGTTTACGTTCTGGAAGCCATCCGGACCCACTTAAGGAGGGCCAGAGACGGCTCAGACAACATCAGGATAGTTTGTCAGAATCTGATGCAAGTGGGGATAACAAACCCAGATTATATAAGGAAGTACAGGAAAAAAGGGCCAGTCATTTCCCGGGAGGAGTTCCCAATATGGCCAGTCATTTCAAGGAAAAGGTTCCCTGCCATGTAGAGGAGAAGGCACCCCCGTTAGAAGAGAGTAATGAGGGCTCCGGCTGTATGCACAGGAGGGGTGAGGACTTCCCTAGGGCCCCGCCGCAGCAGGGGGCTGTGGGGTTATATCCTTCCCTACAGCCGCTGCGACACCTGAGTATACGAGATGATCACGGCAGTAGCTCTGCTTCTGATCAGGAGGGAGAGGAGGACTCCAGTGGGTCAGAGGGACAGGATTTAGAGGAGGCAGCTTTGCATCGTGCTCAGGATTCTCAGTTTGTGGGCGGGCGTGTCTGCCCTCCCGTGGTTAGGGGGAGGAGTGCCTTAAAAGAGGAAGTTGGTATTCGGAACCGAGCACCGCCTAGTGCTCTGCCACGCCCTCATGTTCCCCCCCCCATGTCCCAGCCGAGGATCGCTGCCATTTTGTTAAGCCGCGGACATGGTCCCGCCTGGCCTCCGCTTTCCCGGTTTTTTTGAATACCACTACCAATCAAAGAGATTGGGAGCCAATCCCCTATGCGGAGCTTAAGGATTTAGTTCAGGCCTGCAAAGATTTTGGACCCACTGCTGACTATTCTATTATGCTGCTTCGCAGACTCACACAGCGCACCCTTACTCCTGGTGATTGGTTAGAATTAGCCCGAGCTTGTCTAACGAGAGGGCAATATTTGGATTTCAGATCACTGATTTCTGATAAAGCCCAAGAACAAGCTAGGCAGAATATTATGAAAGGGGACTGGGACTGGACTTCTGATATGCTTCTGGGGACTGGTCCCTATCTTACAGATCAGCTCAATTTCCATCCAGACGTGTATGTCCAAATTAATAACATTCATTATCAGGCTTGGAAGGAGCTCCGTAACAAGGGAGAGGTCGCAGGACAGTTGACTAAGATTGTTCAGGGCCCTACAGAGCCATTTTCTGATTTCTCAGCTAGAATGTTGGAAGTGGCAGAAAAGACAATTGGCCTTGCTGACCACACCATGCCGTTTATACAACAGCTAATATTTGAACAGGCCACTAAGGAGTGCAAAAAGGCTATACAATCAGTAAGAAGGGGAACATTGGATGACTGGCTCAAAGCCTGTCGAGAGATAGGGGGTCCTCTGTCTAATGCAGGATTAGCGGCAGCAGTCATAGCTGCCGCTAAGGCTCAACGGACAGGGAATCAAAAGGGCTGTTTCCGATGTGGTCAATTGGGACATTTTAAACGCCAATGTCCTCAAGCGGATAGCCCAGCCCCTGTCCGAGATGCAGGACTGGCACAGCGCCCCCCTGGGACTTGTCCTAGATGTAAGAAGGGAAAACACTGGGCTAATGAATGTAGATCTGTGAGGGATATTAATGGTCTGCCCCTCCCCCCTCTTTCACGTAATCAGGACCAAAAAAACGGGGGGGAGGGCCCACGTCCCCAGGGCCCACAAATCTATGGGGCAATGCAGACACCTCAGGTCCCGGTGACTGTGGCGCCAGGTCCCCCGCTGCCTCAGCCCGGAGAGCAACATCGGGCTCCGCAGGCCTGGACCTCTGTGCCACCTCCGGATTGGTCTTAACTCCGGAAATGGGCGTGCAAATCCTGGACACAGATGTGTCTGGCCCGCTAGCAAGAGATACGGTGGGCCTTCTTTTGGGGCGCTCCTCCTCTACTTTAAAGGGTCTCATAGTCTTCCCCGGTGTTATCGATCCAGATTATACAGGTGTAATTAAAATTCTTTGTCATTCCCCCTATGGGGCAGTGTCAGTGGCCCCTGGGGACCGTATTGCCCAATTGCTGATTTTGCCTTCTAACCATTCTCTATTTCCTGCACTAGATAAGGAAAGGGGTGACAAGAGCCTTGGGTCTACCGGTGTGGACTTGACCTGCTTGTCTTTGGAGTTGGATCAAAGACCCCTTCTGCGCCTGACCATAGAAGGAAGAGAATTCTCAGGACTGGTGGACACTGGGGCAGATAAAAGTATAATAAAATTGGATTCTTGGCCAAAAGCCTGGCCCTTGCAGAGATCAGCTCAGATCTTGCAAGGCTTAGGGTTTGCTAAAACACCACATATGAGTGCAAAGGAGTTAACATGGACCACTACAGAGGGTCAAAAGGGAAAAATCCAACCTTTTGTGTTGGATGTTCCCATTAATTTATGGGGAAGAGATATTCAGACCCAAATGAATCTCCGCTTGACCAATGATTATTCAGAAGCTAGTAAAAATATGATGAAAATTCAGGGCTTTGTTCCAGGCTCAGGTCTAGGGAAGCACCTTCAAGGGCGACCTCAGCCCATCATCCCGGAGGAGAAGTTGGATCGCTTTGGGTTGGGTTTTTCTTAGGGACCACTGAAAATTCTGCTTCCAATTTTGAACAGGTGCCCATACCCTGGATGACTCATAAGCCAGTGTGGGTTCCTCAGTGGCCCCTCTCACAGGAAAAACTGGAAGCAGCCCAGAGGTTAATTGAGGAACAATTGCAGTTAGGCCACCTGGAGCCCTCTATTTCCCCTTGGAATACACCTATATTTGTGATCAAAAAGTCCTCTGGAAAGTGGCGATTATTACATGATTTGAGGGCTGTCAATGCTCAAATGCAGGTCCTGGGCCCAGTTCAGAGGGGCCTGCCAGCGCTTTCTGCTCTCCCCAGGGAATGGCCAGTGATGGTTTTAGATATTAAAGACTGTTTTTTCTCCATACCCCTTTGCCCTCAGGACAGAGAGCGTTTTGCTTTCACATTACCAGCTGTAAATCATGAGAAGCCTGATGCCCGCTTTCAGTGGCGTGTGTTGCCACAAGGGATGTCCAACAGTCCCACTATGTGCCAGCTTTATGTAGACTCAGTGTTATTTGTAGTAAGACAACAGTTCCCCTCTTTACGTATGATCCACTATATGGATGATATCCTACTCACAGCCCCCACCTTAGATGTTTTGCATGTCTCCTTTCAGGAGGTCGTCAAGGCGTTGGAACATAAGGGTCTTTTTATTGCCCCAGAGAAGGTCCAGCAAACGGATTCAGTAAATTTCCTTGGGTCCGTCATTGGCCTTCAGTCTGTGAAACCTCAAAAAATTTGCATCCGTACCTCCCACTTGCATACATTAAATGATTTTCAAAAACTTTTGGGGGACATTAATTGGTTGCGAGGTTTTCTCCATGTCCCCCGTGCAGATTTGTTACCATTGTTTTCCATTTTGGAGGGTGATCCTGAGATTACCTCTCCTCGTGTGCTCACTGAGCCAGCTCGTCAGGCCTTAGACAAGATAGAAAAGGCCCTTATGAAGGCACAGCTTAAACGCTTTGACCCTTCTAGTCCACTTCTTCTTTGTATTCTAAAAACAAGGGATGTCCCCACGGGAGTGTTATGGCAGGACGGCCCTCTTTTGTGGATTCATGGACATTCCTTGGGAGCTCGCACCCTGCAGTACTTCCCACAGTTGGTTGCCCAACAGGCTTGTTTGGGTCTGAAATCGTGCCTAACTCATTTTGCAAAGTTGCCTGATAAGCTTATCATCCCCTATACTAAGGAACAAGTAGAGACTCTATCCGGTACGGTTGATGAATGGAGCATTCTTATGTGTGCTTTTCCAAATCCTATAGATAACCATTACCCAAAAAGCCCCATTCTGTCCTTCGTGGAAAAAAATTTAGTCTATTTTCCCCGGGTCACATCAAAGGGCCCTTTGCCCTCAGTCCCTGCCATTTTCACTGATGGTTCAAAAACAGGTCGCGGAGCTTATATGGTTCAGGGCTCAGAACCTGTGGTGAAGTTCTATAGGCCTGACTCTCCCCAAATTGTGGAATGCATGATTGTCTTGGAGGTGTTTCAGACCTTTGGTAGTCCCCTTAATTTGTTCACAGACTCACAGTATGTGGCTAATGCAGTTGTTGGACTGGAAATTGCTGCCTCTATTCGTTCTGCTAGTCCTGTCTCAAACATTCTTTCTCAAATTCAATCTCTCATTTGGCAACGCTCCTCCCCCTTCTATGTTACCCATGTTCGTGCTCACTCCTTGCTACCAGGACCTATATCTCAAGCAAATGACTTGGTAGACAAAGCCACGCGGATGACCATGTTAGCCATGAGTAGTCCTAAAGATATGGCCACCGAGTTCCATAGACTGTATCATGTTCCTGCTAACACCTTAAGAAAGACCTTTGCCATTTCTAGGTCCGAGGCACGTGATATTGTTAAGGCTTGTCAATCCTGTGTCACTTTCCTGCCTTCTCCACATGTGGGTGTGAACCCACGGGGCCTAAGACCTGGTGATCTTTGGCAGATGGATGTTACTCATGTCTTGGAATTTGGCAAGCTTAAATACCTGCACGTCTCGGTGGATACTTGCTCAGGAATCATACATGCTTCTCCTCTTGCAGGGGAAAAGGTTACTCATGTAAAAACTCATTGTTTGGAAGCCTGGGCGTCTTGGGGAAAACCGCGACGCCTAAAGACTGACAATGGCCCTGCTTATGCTTCCTCTGGCTTTCGTGCCTTCTGTGCCCAGATGCAGGTTGCCCACACTACTGGCCTACCTTACAACCCACAAGGCCAAGGTATTGTGGAGAGAGCAAATAAAAGTTTAAAAGCTATCCTTTTTAAACAACGAAGGGGGATAGCGGAGAATGCAACCCCCAAGGAGAGAGTCTCTCTAGCACTCTATACCCTTAATTTTTTAGTTTTGGATGTTCATGATAGGTCTGCAGCAGACAGACATTGCCACCAGGGGGCACAAGCACATCCGGAACTGGTCATGTGGAAGGATGTGTTGGATAATAAATGGAAGGGACCGGATCCTGCTTTGGTAAGATCCAGGGGAGCTGTTTGTGTCTTTCCACAGGACCAGGAATCGCCACATTGGGTCCCGGCCCGGCTAGTCAAGACGCTGACATCAACTCCAGAGGAGAGTCCAGGGGACGAGGATGGCCATCCAAGTACGAGTGCCAAAGATCCTGTGGATGCTGATCCTTATGTGCCTGGAGACCAGTAGAGGAGAATTGCGCTGGGGCATCCTGTCTGTTTTCCCCAAGCCCCTGCCCGTTCGCCACACGGCGAGAGTCCTTCCTCGGTTCTTTACCACTCAGAAAGGTCTCAATCTCCCTGCGGTTGTTAAAGACCTGACCCTTGCCCCCCTGGGGGAGGCTCGACACTTCGAGGAAAGTGGAAGTCTCTGCTTTACTCTCGCCCGTGAACGTGACTCTTGTATACAACTGGAGATGCAGGCATTTGCTTGGTTTAAGGGGGACAGGAAATGGGGCCCAGTATCTACCTCTCGGAATTCGTCCCACAAGCTTTTTAGTTACCCCTTCTCAGAAGAGGCGATATGGTTCAATGGTACCTTTTTTCGTGGCCAGAGAGGTACTGTGACTCTGCCTCAACCACGCCTGGCACCTCACTGTGTGGGAACTTATGAAGGGGACCTTTGGCCATGGACGGAATGCCAGTCCAGTACTGTGGGCTGGGCAGATGTGGGACGGACCTTTACTTATTCCCCGAATATGAAAGGGCCTTTTCCTTTAGAGTTTTCGTGGACGGAGGGACCATTTCTACAGGATGGTAGTATGAACCCATTTTCAAAGTGGGTTCTGTGTGGGGTTAATGGTAGCTGCACAGATATGACACCCTTTGTTTTATTACGGGGGGGGACAGTTGCCCATAATAATGTGTCTGGAGTAATCCATGAGCTACTATCCATGAGCGAATTCATAGTTGATTTCTTAGATAAGACAGTCCTTGGATGGCGATATGAGAAAGTGTTTGGGGGTGTCACCCGGATAGGAAAATACTTAGGAAAAAATGCCTCTTATGCCCCCACCCCGGTGTGTGTCCATCCACCATTCATGTTTGTCCTTAGTAACTTTTCTTTCAGCAATTGTTCTAATGCTTCTTGTCGTTTGTCCCAATGTTGGGACGCAACACTCTATCACAGAGCCATGGTACTTAGGGTCCCCCGTTGGGTCCCCGTGCCTGTAGAGGCTCCTAGTACATTGTCTTTGTTCAGGCATAAGAGAGATTTTGGAATTACGGCCGCTGTTATTGCTGCGGTGGCGGCTGCTGCTGCCGCAGCTACAGCCGCAGGTGTAGCCATGGCTTCTTCAGTTCAAACCGCCTCTACCTTAAATACCTTGGCTTCTTCCACAGCTGCCGCCTTAGACACACAATCAAATTTAAATTCCCAACTCAAAGGTGGCATTATGATCCTAAATCAAAGGGTGGACCTAGTTCAGGAGCAAATTGATGTTCTTTGGCAAATCGCTCAGTTGGGATGTGAATGGAAACTTAATGCCTTATGTATCACTAGTGTTCAATATGAAAACTTTACAAGGGCAGCAAATCTGTCAAAGCAACTGTCCTTGTACTTGGCAGGGAATTGGTCCCTAGATTTTGATGCGGAATTGGAAGAACTAAGACAAGCTATTGTTATGATCAATTCCACGCGAGTGGACCTTAGCCTGGCTGAGGGTTTTACCTCTTGGCTTTCCTCTGCCTTTTCCTTCTTCAAGGAGTGGGTAGGGGTAGGGATGTTTGCAGTTTGCTGCCTTGGGGGCTGTGCGCTGTGCCTCTGGTTGATTTGTCGCCTGCAAGCCCAGACCAGGCGGGACAAGGTAGTTATTTCTCAAGCACTTGCCGCTTTGGAGTGTGGATCCTCCCCCCAGATTTGGCTGTCGGCCCTGAAAAACACCTAGTTTTTCCTTGGCCCCTGCCTCCTTAGGGCCTGAGGTGCCCATTATACTAGGAGGAGCAGAGGGTTGGTGTTGGGAACACGACATTCATTGGCGCTCAGGCTGCGAGACAAAGTACTGCACATGAGGTATGCTCTTAGCAGCCTCATGGAGGGCATGTTTGATTGCATATGGGTTGGTACCGACATCCCATCTCTGAGAAAAGGTACCGGACAGGTGAGGCACCAGCCTGGCTGGCCACCTGGCCTGGGGTCTTCACAATGTCCTTTTGTTTATCAGAGATCAAACCTCTACCTTCACCTGCTGCGCTTTATAATAGAAAGGGGGAACTGCAGGGAGCCACATCTAGTCCCCACCACTAGATGGCGCTGGCACTGCAGGAAGCCACATCTAAGCCGCCATTACAAGATGGCGCTGACCTCGTGGTGTTCAACTTCATTTACGACAGTACCTTGGCGCCAACCGTATTCAAGGTACGCGCATGCGCTTGACGCAACCTGTCCTGAGCCTATCCCGTGGCGCCTGGTGGTGGCAAGCAGATAACAGCCAATCAGTAGGTGCCTCATTGCCCATCCCCCTATAAAAGTAGCTGCAAATCCCGCCCCCGGGTCCTTCCCCGTCAGCTCTCCTGTTAACCAAGAAGCTCTCCAATAAAGTGTGATCAAGAAGGATCCTCGTGTGGTGATTGTTCTTTTCCCGCTGGTCGGGGGGGCTCGCCGCAGGGATTCCCACCCAGTTTGTGGCTCTTAAAATCTTTCAACCCACCTCTTACCCAATGTTCCCTGAACTATGCCAGACCTGTGGGCACTCTGATTTAGTCTTGAGTTCTTTGTAGCCTCTGGATTTCTGCTTTGATAGGTTTTGTTTGATCACCATGGTACATATGCACAATGGAATTCTACTTAGTGGTAAGGAATAATGAAGTAATAAAATTTGCAAATAAATGGATTTCCAGTTTTTGACATGTGGTCTGTGAAACAGATTTAGGTACTCAGGCTTGAGTGACAAAGGCTTTATCTACTAAGTAATCTCCCTAGCTTTGAATATCTGTGTTTTTATTATCTTGAATCTATACTTAGGATAGAAGTGCCTTCTTATTGCTGGGACAAAACACCTGACCAGAAGCAACTTATGGGAGGAAAGGGTTTCTTTCAGCTTACAGTTTCAAGTGGAAATTACCTCAGGAGAAATGCATGACAGACCTGAGTAGGAAGTTTGAGTCATATCCCCCATCAACCAGAAGGAAGTAATCTGAGTACTGGGCTTGGAGCTGAATTATATCACAATAAAACCTGCCCCTACACCTCCCACAGCAATGCTCCACATCCCAAAGGCCCCACTACTTTCCCAAATTGACACCACCTGGGAACCAAGTATTTAAAACACATGAGACTATTGGGGACATTTTACATTCAAACCACTACAGCTAGTAATGTGATTTCTAATTTATGCTTAACTCTGAAAAACATCAACATTGTTTTCCACAATGGGTCAACCATTTTACATACCCAAAAATAATGTGTGAGGGTTTTAATTTCTATACATTGTTATTAATATGTATTATTTCCCTTTTTATAGTTTTAATTTCATTATAGGAATTCTAGTAGGTATGAAGTGCTTAATTGTTTTCCATCATGGTTTGGAATTGTATTTCCCCAGTGACTTATGATATCATGAACGTTTCATGCATCTCTTGATCATTGCACAGCTATCTTCTTTGAGCAATGCTATCCAAATTATTTACTCCTTAATTGGAATTCTTATCTTTTTGTGTTAAGCTGCAAGAGTTGTTTGAAGAAGTTGTTAGAAAGCAGATTCTATTAGATATGTGATTTAAAAATACTTTTTTCCATTCTATATGTTGTGTTTTGACCTTTTTCATAATGCTCTTTGGTGCATGGACATTTTTAAATTTAGTGAGGTATAGTTAACTTTTTATTTTGCTGCTTTTGCTTATGGTCATAAGTTCATATTCAATCACCAAATTTACCTCTGTATTTCTTCTTAAATGTTATATCTTTGGCTTTTACATTTTAAATTTTGACTTAAGTTAATTTTTGAAAAGTAAGGTGTGAGATAAGGGCTTATAATTTTTAAAATATGGATAATCAGTTTTCCGAGCTCAGCATTATTTGTTGAAAAGGCTTATTATTTTTTTCTTTTTTTTTAAAGATGGGTATGCCAGTGCGTCTAGCCACTGCAAATGAACTCCAGATGCATGTGTCACCTTTTACATCTGGCTTATGTGGGTACTGGAATCAAACCTGAGTCCTTGGGCTTTGAAAGCAAGTGCCTTAACAGTAAGTCATCTCTCCAGCTCCACAAAAGCTTATTCTTGATTGAATGGTCTTGGCTCACTTATAAAACATCAACATCCATAGATGTATGGCTTCATTTCTGTACATTCAATTTCATTCCATTAACCTATACCACTATTTAAAATCCAGTACCATGTTGTTTTTGCTTTAGCTGTGTCATAAGTTTTGAAATCAGGAACCATAAGTTCTTCAACTTTGCTATTTTATTTGTGGGTGAGGGGAGGAAGAAGAAATTACTTAGACCATTTGAAGACCTTTACAACTTCCAAAATTTTAGGATCAATGTATACATTTTTATAAGAGGCAGTTAGAATTTTAATAAGGTCTGCATTTAATCTATAAACTTCTGAATGTTAAGTTGTACATTCAATGAACATGGGATATCTTCCCATTTCTTTGTTTACTTTAATTTCTTTCAATAATGTTTTAAAGTAAAAACATATCTTACATAATGTTTAATATTTATATTTAATTTTTATATTTCAAACAATTTGTGGCTTACCCTTCATTCTGAATCAAGACATTCTTATAAAAGGATAGAGTTTGTTCTATAACTAAATTGCTTTTCCTAAAACTAGCATTGTAAATTATACAGGCTTCAGTTATGAAATTACAGGTTCACCTCTTCATCTCCTCAGAGGGGACAGGAAGGTTCATATGAATAAGACCTCACAGGCTTGGCAACTCCTGAAAGAAGTGCGTCTAATACCTGGAACTAGTGGAGTACAGTTTTAGAACTGGTTGGCATTGTGTGTTTTCTGTTTTCTTTTCTGCTGCAAGCTAAGAATCTTGGAATTCAAATCAGCAATATAATGTTCTTATATTATAAAATTATATAAATATTCTTGTATAATATTTAAAGATTTCATGGTACATTGGGATTAGTATTTAACAAATGTTTCACCTATGTTATATATATTTTGAAGGTGTTAAAAAGTATCATTGTAAAACATTTTAAAATGTAACAGCAAAATTAATGTTTTGTTTTATGACCATTTTTAAAACATCTTTTAAAAACATTTTATTTATTTATTGAACAGAGAGAGAAAGATGCAGGTAGAGAGAAAAGAATGGGCATGCCAGGGCCTCCAGCCATTGCAAACAAACTCTAGATGCATGTGCTACCTTGTGCAGCTGGCTTACATGGGTCCTGGAAAATTGAACATCAGTCCTAGGCCTTCACAGGCAAGCACCTTGACTACCAAGCAATCTCTTCAGTCTCTACTTTTTTTATTTATTAATACATATGACCACTTTTCATTTATTAATATATATATGTCTTGTATATTTAATAAAATAACAGACAATAAAGCATTATAACTTACCTCTTCACTGTTTCATGTTGAGTTATATTTGAATATGTTTTAGAGGAACAAAAGTTAAAGTCATATTAGTTAAAATATTGCATTATTATATCCTTTCCTTGTGAACAAAGGGATAATTTCCAAAGGAGTCCCAGCAGCATAGTTCTGCAGCATGAAATTTCTCTTCCTTGCTGAGTTTATTGGTGATTAGAAGTCAGACAGTAACTATATCTGCCATAGAAGAAAATCCAAGAGAAACCTGCTTCAGTGAAAATTGAAAAGTATTATGCATGCCTTAGGTAGGTCATCTGTTTATAACATGTTATAAAAAAGTAAGGAATGTGATCAGTACTCAGAATCATTGGGAATACAAAATATATTGAGGAGCCTTCTGTCAATCACATCAGCATAGCATCTGCCCAAGACTTAGTGGGGTAAGAGCAGCACTGGTGTGTGTGGGACCATGTGGTGAGGGATGAGCAGCATTAGTATGAGTTAGACCACCTAGTAGGGATAAGCAGTACAAGTGTGAGTGAGACCATGTGCTAGCATAAGCAGTACTAGTGTAAATGAGATGACATGGTGAGAAACAAACAGTACTAGTGTGAGACCATATAGTGAGATAAGCAGCACTAGTGTAAGTGAGACTACTGAATGATTAGCACTGGTGTGAGGGGATGTGTGGTCCTGGGTATGAATTCTGAGGAAATTAACTTCTAGGTGGTATATATCAGTGAAAGATCATGCACTTGGAGTTTGGGAGCTTTATGTCAACACCTATTTCTATCGTTGGATTATGGTCATCTACAATCCTCTTTTAATCTAATTTATAGATATGGAAAATGATATTCCAAGGGGATAAATGATTTCTAACCCTCAGGTGATAAGCCATGTGTTCAGCTCTTTTTGATGTTCAGCATGAGGCAAAATATTGTTAGAGAGTCATATTTCTATGGTTATATCTCTATTTGCAGTAGAATTTATGGGCAATCAGATTAGAAATAAATTTAAAAGAAACAAATCTTGGTTTAAAATCTAATCAATGGTGAAACCTTTGAAGTTATTAAGTTTCAGTCCTATATCTGGCCTCCCCACCACCTGAATTAATATCTTCTCCCATTGTAACCCCAAAATAAGCATGTACTTAATAACACACACAAAATCATAAATAAAAGGCATGAAAAGGCAAGTTTAGTTTTTTAGGATGTC
Source organism: Dipus sagitta (assembly GCA_036346955.1). NCBI lineage: Eukaryota > Metazoa > Chordata > Mammalia > Rodentia > Dipodidae > Dipus > Dipus sagitta. Next base: position 65,645,465 of record CM070781.1, read on the forward strand.
ACTGAGTTTCTTTTGTATTTGAGATATGCTTGTCCCTTTCTGTGAATGAACATGGATTAAAAAATAGACCTAGAAAATATTCCTCATCCCTAATCATCAGGGAAATGTAACTTAAAACAACTATGAGATTCCAAATGAAAACAAATGTTGGTGAGGATGTGGAGAAATAAGAACCCTCATCCACTGTTGGTGGGAATGTAAGATGTTACAACCACTTTGGAAAGCAATATGGAGACTCCTAAAAAAGTTGACTATAGAGTTACCAACAGACCCAGTTATTCCCTTACTGGGCATTTATCCTAAAAGCTCCACTCCTCAGTTCAGACAGATTTGTTCAACCATGTTTATTGCTGCTCAATTCATAATAGCTAAGAGCTGGAATCAACCCAGATGTCCTTCATTAGATGAACTGGATAACCAAGATGTGGTTTATCTACACAATGGAATTCTACACAGCAGTAAGCAAAAATGACACAATGAAATTTGAAAAAATATGGTCGAACCTGGAGCAGATCATTCTCAGTGAACTCACCCAATCACAGAAATATAATCATCACATAGTCTCACTCATCTGTGGCTCCTAATCTGAATCTACCTGAGATGCTGACATACCTAATAAGCATCTTGAGGACTGGATAATAGGGTGGATGGGCCAGGAGGAGAGGGTAAGGGTGAGTGTGGAGGACACAAAACTGGACCCAAATGGCAATGGTACCATAAAATTCTACTTCCTAAAAGACAGACTAAATGGTTGAACCTTCACCAGGTCCTTAGAGGGAACATCTGAATCACAAGGCCTTGGAGAAGGAATGATGAAGACTAACCTTACTGTTCTCCTGTTTATTTTCCTCTCTCTCTCTCTCTCTCTCTCTCTCTCCCTCTTCTCTCTATCTCTTTTATATTACCTATATTTTTCTTCCTTCTTTTCCTTGGTGCTGGCCTATAACTCCCAGTACTAGCATGTGGCTAACATCCACAAGGAACTGTTGATCAGAGAGACCTACAAGATTTCCCAAAAGAAGACAGATTTCTGTCAGAGTACATGATGACCCACCAAAGGTTAGTGGTAAGACCCTACTGCTTAAGACACCATATGCTATTGGTACAGAACATGGAATGACCTGGCTGGAAACTGGAAGAGAGTCAGTCCCCAGAGAATTAGCTCATCTAGTAACAGAAGGTGTTACATCAGTGACTGGGGGAAGATGACCAACATCTGTCCAAGCAACTCATGGCCTAAGCTACTCAGCAGCAAACAACCTGATGTGATGCTCACACAAGTGCAATAGTGGCACACAGCCATGGTGGGAAACCAACTGCTCTTGATTTGGCTACATGATCTGCTCAGGACCCCATAGCTGGAACTAGGAAACAAGGCAGAACCATGTCCAAAAATGAGCCCTCTCTACATTATCAAGCTCCCACCAATCATGGGCTAAAAGAGGGCCTACACCTATTAAATTCTCTCTAAAATAACAATGGTTATCCCATTTATCTGGTGCTAACTTCACTCTCCATTGGAAAATTTGCTTCTCTTTTTCAGATGGATGAAAATCCTTTGGAGAGAACCACCCCATCACACCTCAACAAGGCCACAGCTGAAACTAAGTGTAATTGGGGAAATGAGCAAGAGTGCTTATTTCTTGGTGAACCTAGCACCAGTACAAGGGTGAAGGAGATAGACACAGAGAACACTCAACTCCTACCAAATCAGATATCCAAAGACACAGAGGGTCCCAAGACTTCATCAGTGAAGCAGACCTAAAATGAACCCAACATGGCTAAGGAAAATTTGCAGAAGAGGGGACTGAAAGAATGTTAGAGGCACATGTTGAGTCATTATGCACCAAGACATTAGCCATAACTAATGGCTAACCCTATAATGCACTACCCATATTCCCCAATGAGGATGGTCCTTGCAGAGGAGGGGGGGATAGGGAGGAGGCTAACGATGGTATCAACAAGACTGTACACACACTGTGTACATAACTAATAAAAAATAGTGCTAGAGAGATGCAGTGTACATGGTCAGTTTTGGTTGTATTTGGTATTGAGTTTTCTCACTAAATTCTGTGCTGTAAATGTTTGTCAATTTTCCATTTCCAACTACCTTTATGTGGGCTATGAATTGTAAAGGTAGACAAAGAAGCAGTCTCTCTGGTTTTTCTGCTGTGCTGTATAGGTAGAAATTTGACAAGTTTTGTAGGTTGCTAACTAAGCAGCTGCTGATTCAGATAACCCTTTGTCAGGATTCATCTTTGAAAGAGTAAAGGTTCTGTGTTCTGTGTGGGTTTTGTTGTGGGTTGGATCTTAAATCTCCCGCACAGGCTCATGTTTTACGTGCTTCTTCCCCACCTGGTGGTGCTGTTTTAGAGGGCTATGGAACTTTTAGGAAGTGGGTCTAGTTGGCAGAATTAGGTCACTTAGGGGTGGCCTTAGAAGTTTAGATCCACCTCTAGTTCTAACTGCACTCTATTTGCTGGTCCCTGTGATTTGAGGAGACACTGCATTGCCCATCTACCATTATGAATGCCTCCATGTCTTGTGCCATGAAGGACTAAAATCCCCTGAGACCATGAGCCAAAGTAATTCTCTCTTTCCTTGAGTTGTCTCTATCAGGTATTTTGGTTACAGCAATACTGATTGACTCAGGCTTCATGAGACAGATTGTCAAACTGCAGGATGCCCAGTTAAGTTTGGATTCCAGCTAAATGACAAATATTTTCTAGTATAAGCATGCTCTAAATGTTGCATGGGTATTGTATATTTATCTGGAAACATGTACTTATTATGTGTATGTATGTGTATACACATGCATGTACATATATGTGTGTATACATGATAAATAAAATGATAAAAAACTAAAACAAAGGCTTGTTTTTTGATGTTTTCTTCACTTTGTATTCAATTTTAATTTCTTATTTTCACTATTTCCTCACTGTATGAAAGCTGCATTTAATATGCTACTGTTCAGGGATCTTGTGCTCTTCATGCTCTGGTTAACCCTAATCCATACACACTGACACTAGTCCATATGCATGAGGTTGATAGAAACAGCTAGAGCTACATGTGGCCATTTCCACAGCAGTAGTCAATTGGAAAAAAAATTAAAGTGAAATATTCACAAGCTTTTGGAATATCTCATTAATATATTTAATTATGTAAATGAGTTTGTCACCTTTGATAAAGGTAACTTTGAATTTTAAATTCATGAATTCCCATCCTAATTACCACTTCAAATTTTTACAACCACCTTCTACATGAACATGCATACTATCATGCTCTCACAATTCATATACGACAAGGTAAAGAATTAGAAGCAAAATGTAAGACTGGCAACAGTTTATTCCAATATTACTATTTGTAATGGAATATTTTCTCATTTAAAAGCCTATAGAAGATGGTAGGGGTATTTTCAATGAGATAAGATATACTTTGGCCGGATAGTATTTCTTTTTATCATCTGTCAGAGTCTTCTGAGACTGTTTGGATGCAGCCCATTGAGATTCCATGCTATTACTTGGTATTTCACTTGATCAGTATAACTTGGAAATGAACAGAAATGATATATCAGAAAAATCTTGGCTCCCCTAGGTGAGAAAAAGATTATCTGGAAACTCAACTACTTTTAGAGGTTTCTGTAGGTAATAAAATGTGCTACTTCTCTTGTGGCCAATCTAAAAACATATCCCTCACAAAACAACAACCACAGATAGTTCCCAAGTGCTCTCTGGTGTCAGTCCCATTGTAATCTACTCTGTCTTCTTGCTGTTCAGTGGGACAGGTGTGATTTCCATGTCCAGAGACTCAGCATGCATTTCTGAGTATTTTTATGCCAGTGCTTTTGCTTCTATTTCTTGATTTTGAATTGATTCTGTGTTTGTTTCTTCATTTGTGTATTTAAAAGCCAGCACAATAACAAAGTTGGGTTTTAGCTGTGTACTAGTGAGAAAGGCCCCATTGCTCTCATTAGGGCCTTTTGATGGCTCTATTAGGAGGGTGAGTTCAGGTAACTCAAGTACACATACTTCTACTGTGATGAAGAATGAATCTGACCCTCAAATGTATACCAGACACTCCATAAGGCCGTTTGTACATGTGCTTGGCTCTTAGCTCCATAGCAACCTCCTTTTTACAGATGAGGACATATACATGAACAAATTGGAATGAGGTTATAAGAACAATGGATTTCAAAATCAGCCCAAGATAATGTCAGGTGCTTATCTGGCTAATACACAATTTCATTAGGTATTATGAAAAAGGACTGTATGTTTTGCTCAAGTAATTACATGGAATCTAAATGAACCATATCCAAACATTCTCAGAGGACTCTGTCGGATGATGTAAAGAGATGTTATCCTGCCAAAGTGTATCTTATCTCATTGAAAATTCTTCTACCATGTTCTATAGGTTTTGACATAAGTCCCAAGTATTCAGCAGGTATTGAGTGAGTAGTAGAAGAATGAATGATTAAAGCTCTTGGTACTTAAAGGGCTTCAAGTTTCCTACTGTGTATCTGCCCACCCCTTAACACGCCTACTTCAAGAACTCAAAGGGACTGTTCAATAAAAGGTCACTAAAACAATAGAATGTATATGTATATTTATCTACTACTACAAGTACCTCAATCTATACCTAAACTCAAATGTCTATGATATTCTAAAACAGTATGGCAGTCCAGTTCTGTTCTGTTTACACTTAGGCCTAAGTTGTGCAGTATATACAGTTAATGACATTTCTGAAGCAGAATTCTCCTTAGCTGAAGTATCTTGAGTGGGCAAAGAAGATTGAATTTGGAATGCTATTAAACTTGCTTTGGTCAATGCAGAGTTGAAAAAAATTGTTTCACAAAAGAACATGTATGTGATGGTATCTCTAATCTTATTGAAAAATAAAGAAAATACCCCCAATAAAAATGTTTTTTAAGGTAATTTGTAATTGATATAGATTGTCTTAGCATGTGGTTGTAATATATATAAAACCATGCATTCTACCTCTGCAGCTGTAACTCCACACAGGCTTTATAATAAATGTGTCATCAGTTTTGATGTTAGACAAGTGGGAATGATTTACCTAGAGCCTTTCAGTAAGATGTCTGGTCTGATGTCTCCTGGTGTTAACCTTAACACAGATGTAACATAAGTAAAGCATTAAAAATAAAATATAAAAGTTTAAACTGCATGCATGTAACACATCCCTAGCAACCCATAGTGGATGATACAATGAATTATAAGGGACCAAGTTGTATTTTTTTCTTTTTTTATTAATTGGTTTTGTACTCAGTGAATACAGTCAAGTCGGTGCCATTGTTAGGCTCATCCTTGTCCTACCCCCTCCCTCTGACCCCTCCTTATTGAGGTATATGGGTCATGCATTGTGGAGTTAGCCCACAGTTATGGGTAGGAGAAATGTCTCTGCATATCATGACCCAACGTGTGGGGCTGACATTCTTTTTTTTTTTTTTTTTTTTTTTGGTTTTTTGAGGTAGGGTCTCACTCTAGCCCAGGCTGACCTGGAATTCACTATGGAGTCTCAGGGTGGCCTCGAACTCATGGTGATCCTCCTATCTCTGCCTCCCGAGTGCTGGGATTAAAGGCGTGCGCCACCATGCCCAGCTAAATGTGTAGCCCAGGCTGGGCTCGAACTCCTGATCCTCCTGCCTCCGCCTCTTCGGCAATATCCTACCGGCATGCGCCACCACAACCGGCTCTGCCATTCTTTCTGCCCCCTCTTCTGCAAAATTTCCCTGAGCCATGTTGGGTTCATTTTGGGTCTGCTTCAGTGATGAAGTGTTGGGGGCCTCTGGGTCTCTGGATATCTGATTTGATAGGAGTTTATTGTTTTCTGTGTCAACCTCCTTCACCCTTGTGCTGGTACCCGGTTCACCAAGAAAACAGCACCCTTGCTTGTTTCGCCAATTATTCTTGGTTTCAGCTGGGGCCCTTTTGAGGTATGATGGGGTGGTTCGCACCTTAGTATCTGCGTCTATTTGAAAAAGAAAAGCAGATTCTCCAACAGAGAGTAAAGCTAGCACCAGACAAATGGAATAACCCTTATTTTCCTTATAGAGAATAGGTGTAGGCCCTCTTGTAGCCCACGATTGTTGGTAGCTTGATAATGGAGAGCGGGCTCATGTTTGGATAATTGTTTTTTGTTTTTTTTGTTTTTTTTTTTTTGTAAACTAGACAGGTTAATATTGAGTTGTTTATCTATTTTTATTTTATTTATTAAAGAGAGAAAGAGACAGACAGAGAGAGAAAGAGAGAGAGAGAGTGTATGAGAATAGGCACACCAGGGTTTTCAACCACTGCAAAGAAACTCCAGATGCATGTGCCACCTTGTGCATCTGGCTTAAATGGGTACTAGGGAATCGAACCTGGGTTTTTCGGCCTTGCAGGCAAGCACCTTAATTGCTAAGCCATCTCTCCAGCCCTGATTTGTCTATTTTGAAGCACTGGGGATTGAACTCAGGGTCTTACATATACTGGGCAAGTGCCCTACCACAGCACTCTGTCTTCAGCCCTCTCACAATGTTTATGTTTCAGAAGTTTCCCAGGCTGGTCTTGAGCCCTCTCTATAGGTCAGGCCAGTCCTGAAATTGCCATCCTCCTGTCTCAGCCTCTTGAGTAGTTAGGAATGCAGGTCTGAGCCAACAGGCCATGTTTAAGCATAAGTTTTAGTACATATTTTTTTATTTTGTCTTTTACATTTACTGAGTTGATATCCCAGTACTCAATAACTTCCTGACCAAGAGTATTGAATCTGATTCCCACACAAAGGTATTCTCAAGCTGGTGAGAGTAAGCACACAAGTCACTAGTGTGCATGGAGAATGAGCCACTCTGTCCTCTACAATGAACATTTATGGACCAGTTGCTTTTCTTATACTTTCCTTAGAGAGTATTTAAAAAGGTTATTTGACTAGCTCTGCTGACAAACTTTCAGTGATGCAGATATGGAAAACGTATTTCCTGTGATGTAATAACTTCATTTTATCCTCTGGGAGTAATGAATTACTATCCTGGAGTGTGAATTACTGTCTTGCATTCCCAGTCCCTAATAATAATGTAAGGAAATTTTGGTTAAGAGGCTTCTCTTTCTGCACTGCAGGATCCCTGGTTGGCATGTCTTAGTGGTGACAAGCATCTCCTAGTCACTGTGCTTCTTATTTGTGTCATGCTCAGTGTTTTTGGCCACCATACTCCTGTCAGAGGCCCTGTTGTTATACTTAATTTCTGTTGGTTTATACTGCCAGTAATGCCACTTTAAATCTCTGCTGATCCTATTCCACAGTTTTCCTGATTCAGTTCTGCAGTGTGCCTGCACTGCAGAGGCCTGGCAGCACTCACATGCTTATATCCCACTTGCAAATGTGGATCTGTGCAATCAAATTATAGTTTCCTTTCTTGTAATTGATCTAGCCAGTTATGATGGCACCAGGTTCCACCTGTAGCTGTCCAGTTCTCAGATGCATTTAGTGCCACTGAGTTCTAACTAAAGGACATAACTTTTTCTCTGGATACCTTTTATTGTGGACCCATTCTGGAAACTTGAGCATTTTGAACATCAAATACCAGCTGAGTAATTTCAATTTTGGTAATTTTTTTCCAGTGGGTCATGTGTTATCAGTTCAGTAGCTGGTGGCACTAGTTGATCACTAGCTGGCTTATTTTCAAACAGGAGGAAGACAGTCTACAGAACCACTGTGTGATCTGGTTTCATGTGTGGACTGAGCTGTTAGTGACAACACAAAGTCTCTTGTTGATGGAGAATCAACATGAGGCTTCAACAGAAGGGAAAAGATTAATCTTCACTTGGAAAAGCCACAAACTCTCTTTTAGATCCATTGTTTGTCACTATATAAATACTTTTGGTAGACTTTTTTCTACTGTGGTTAATCTTATAGCATCTAGAGAGAGACTGTAGAAATGCTCAATTTAGTCCAAGAAATATTTTATGTCAAAAATGAAATGAAAACATGCCAGGAAGTGATCTCCCTTGCCCCATGCCATCCCAATATAAAATTCAAGAAGGACTTTTTAATTAACTTTTAGAAATACATCTAATAAACCTGGTATTTTGGGGATTCCACAGCTAGTGCAGTTTAGTATTCCCGAACTGATCCAGGCTCAGTACCATTCTGATACTTGAAAATGCAAAGAGCACCTTCTCCCTGCATGGGATGTCAGCTGCTGGGCAGGAGGGCCTGCTCCAGCCTGAGGAGACACACCTGGTGGTTAACCAATTCCACTACTACATACTTCTACTACTACATACTTCAGTCACAGAAAGGGACTTTATATGACTAAACCAGAAATCCAGATGGAAATCAGATTAAAAAACAAAAATACCCTAGGGCTGGAGAGATAGTTCAGTGGTAAACTGTACTTCCTTCATAAGTATGGGGACCTGAGGGGGCCTGAGGCCACATGAGTTTGAATCTTCAGAAACCATGTAAACAGCTGGGCATAGCCATACATACCAGCAACCCCAGTCTTGTGGAGAGTGGGGAGAGGAGCTAGGACAATTACTGGTGCTCATCAAACAACAAGCTCTGGGATAATAAGAGATTCCATCACCAGGAACAAAACAAGTGGATCAGTTTATGGACAAGGACACACAGTGTTCTCTGGCCAGTGCAGACACACATGCTCACACATACCACATCATACCAAACATACTATGCACATACAAGAATGAAGAAACCTGTATTGAAGTTATTTCAAAAAACTTAAACTGCTGCTATTTAAAATGATTTAGCATATTTGAGTGCATGCATAGTGGTTACCTGATTGGAGAATACTACTTATCCTAGAAAAAGATACTTAATATTCTTTGGTCTCCAAAATAATAGATATACAGAAACAGATTCTCTCATCCTGGTCTATTCAAACAAATTCCAGTTTCCTTTAAAACATTTAGATCTTAATGTAATATATGTAGACTGCCCCTTAATGCTATCATTCTTTCTGTGTTACTGCTTTTAGGATACTCTTGGCATGATTGAAACATCAGGATTTATTTATGGCAATAAATCTTGCCTATTCTAGTTGAGATCTTGATTCTGCTCACTGCATAGACATGTGAGTACATTTTTTTCTCTGTGTTTGTTCTGTTCAGTCAAAAGCACTTTGTATAACCTGTCATCAACCTGTGGAAGATAACTTCAGATTCTGAGTCATGTGTTGGGACCAGAATGTGAACATCACTATGTTGAACTGACTTGTACTTAGATATTTTGTTGTTATTTATTAAGCTGCTTTCCTCTTAGGTAGAAGAATTCAGATCAGCTAGAATTGTTGCATAAATCTTTTTGCTGGGTTTGCATATTGACATCAATATTATTAAGTCACAATAAATTATTCAAAGTGCTTGGCTCAGATGTTGTCATTGTCTCAACTTGTGAAAAAGTTACATCCTTGCAACTCTGTAGTTAGTACATTCCACTATGACAAATTTGAAAGGCCCCAACATGTGCATGTATGCTTTATCTTCCTAATTTCTCAAGTATCTATGGTCTATTTGAATGTCCAGTTGTACACTCATTCTTTCTATTACCAGTAATCTTGGCAGTTGAATGCTCTAACTAAATGTCTAGTTGCTTAATGAGAATTCAACTGTATTTTTCTCTAATTAATGGATTTGAGTACATATCTAGTCCAGATTGTGTTACATAGTTGTCATTGTTTTGAAATTCAGTATTTTAAAAGGTAAAAGAACAACAATAAGCCAAGAGGAATAAATGATCCAGTAATAAACTACAAGAAGTACAGTGGGCACAGGGGCTTCCTGAAAATACCATGTTAGAGGAGATTATGGTGGTCCCTCTCTCCAGAGCTGCTTGAAAATGAACCAAGGGCATTATAGAGTGACTTTGTATTTATTAACTACAGTCCAATTTTTAGAGCTAAGTGGCCATTATTATCACACTAGGAAAGGATTTAAATAATTAAATCTTAGTATTTTGTAATATTGATGGGAATGAATGGGAAAAAAGTTTTTATAGAATTAAATATGAAGACAACATGCCTTTATATCAAATATAAAATATAAAACCAAGGGGTCAAATATGTAGCACAGTTGATAGAGTGTTTGCCAAGAATGCATGGAGCCCTAGGTTCTATTCCTAACACCACATAAGCCTGGCATGATTGTACAAGCTTGTAATTCCATCACTCATGAAGTAAAGCATAAGTTTGAAGTTAGTCTGGGATACATGAAACCCTGTCTCATGAATACAAAAAATCTATAAAACTGCATTATAAAGAACATCTTAAGAAGCAATATAGTAAATAACAGTAAGAGTTTCTATAATCCAAGAAGCAAAAATAATAATCTATAGGACTCAAACCCAGATAATCAAACAGTAGACAAAAATCAGCACATATGTGAAAAATAGTTTAACTTCTGAGGAAAATGAAAACAATTGTGTTGAAAAGATCGCTCCGTGGCTGAAAGCACTTGATTAGTGTGGCAGTTTGAGTTAAAATTACCCCCATAAACCATTCTCTAGTTGGATTGGAAGCCCGCTCCATGGGAGGGAATACATCCCTGATACTGAAAACCTACAGCAGGCATAGTCATGAGCCCTAGCGGTGTAACGTCTGCTGATGTCTGGCTAAATGCATATACTATGCTCACCAAACTGCCCAGTAAGCATTTCTCTTAATGTTCATACCCACATATTAATACCCTCATTTTTGGTTAGAGAAGCTTCTCTTTTCAGATGGCAGTGACCTTGCAATGACTCAGAAGGCACCATGGTGCTGAGAAGTGACAGAGGAGTGCGCAGCACTAAAATATCTCTATCACATCTTCCAAGGCTCAGGATCCATTGCAGAAGAGGTGGCAGAAAGAATGTAAGAGCCAAAGGAATGACTCCTTACAACGTGCTACTCCAGACACAAAATGGCTGGATATCCATGACCTCACAGTACCTGGCACTTTCTACATAAGACCATCATAATAGGAGGAAAAGATCATGACATCAAAATAAAAGAGAGACTGATTGAGAGGGGGAGGGGAGTGTGATGTCAAAGCGGAAAGTGGGAAGAGGGAGGGAACTACCATGGGCTATTGTCTACAAAAAATGGAAATTTTCAATAAAAATAAATAATTCAAATTTTTAAAAATGACACCTATAGCCTCATGTGTTTCAAGTTTTGAATACTTGGTCCCCTGCTGGTGGTATTTTGAGAAACTCACTGGGCTTTTGGAAAGTGGAGGCTTGCTAGAGGAAGTGTGTTGGTGGGGGCTGGATTTGGGGTAAAATAGTCCAGCTTCTAGTCCTCTACTTAGACTATTTCCTGCTGTTGTCAAAATGTGATACTCAGCCTTCTCACTCTTTCTGCTTCTACCCTGATGAAGTGATAAGAGGTGATGCCCCTGCTGTGTGATCTGCCATGCTTTCCTTGCTATAAGGACTCTTCCCCTCAAAACTGGAAGCCAGAATAAACCCTTTCCTTCCTAAGTTGTTTCAGGTCAGGTGTTATGTCCCAGCAACACAAATGTAACCACCACACTTTGTCTCAAAAAAACAATGTGAGGGCTAGCAGTTAAGGTGCTTGACTACGAAGCCCAAGACCTAGGTTTGATTCCCCAGTGCTCATGTAAGGCAGATGCACAAGGTGGCACATGCATCTGGAGTTTGTTTGCAGTGGCTCTCTCACACACAAATAAATAAAATATTTTAATGAGGTGAAAGGAGAGGATCAACACCCGAAAGTTATCCTTTGACCTCCACATGTGCCTTCCAATTCACACACACATATCATCTACAGATATGCATAGAAAACATCTTCACTTTATCAAATGAGCAAACAAAATTACAGGGTCAATAGATATGCAAATTAAAAGAGTCTTTCTGGATAGTTTGACAATTCTGTCAAGAACCTTCAAAGTGTGAGTTTTTCCATGACAATATTTATCCAAGGAAATATTAGGAAAAGTTCCAATGTGTCTATTTGAAATATTTATTTTACAGTGCTATCCTTAAATTTGGGGACAACCTTTATGTTTAGTAAGTAAGACATTCTGAAGCACAGAATTTGTAGTGATGTGAAAATTCTTATAATCTATAATAATAGGGAAAAAGACATAGTGATATGGTCATACATGTTGCATTAAAATAGAAATGAGGCTTGGCATGGTGGAACACACTTGTAGTCCTAGCACTGGGGAGGCTGAAACAGATAGATCACCAGCTTGACGCCAGCCCAGGCTATATGGTGAAATTCTATCTCAAAGAACAACAAAGGAGGCTGAGGATATGGCTTAGCAGTTAAGGTACTTGCCTGCAAAGCCAAAGGACCCAGGTTCAATTCTCCAGTACCCACATAAAGCCAGATACACAAGGTGGTACATGAGTCTGGAGTTTGTAATGACTGGAGGCCATAGCATACTAAATAAATAAAGTAGTTGAAACAATTAGTCAATAGAAATGATGACAATTGGCATTTGTGATTATATCTGAGTCTTTTGAATGTATGGAACAAATAAGAAAGTACTTTGTTCTCATGACCTATATTTACTAAATTTTGGGTAATTATATGGCCAGATGGAAAAAAGTGTCTTTGGAGTGACATCCACAGGTGGGAAATGACACAGGTACAGTGCTTATTCTTTAGCTGTGTGTGTTTGCATGAGTTAATTCTGTCAGGACCATACTGTTTTTGTATTAACTTACCCTCTGGTACTTTTGAGTTTGAAAAAGTCTAGGGATATTTATTGTTGATTAATTTGGTTTAAAAATTGGCCAAATTATAAAGTGAGTAACTCAGGATGGGTATTCTGGACTGTCCAGCAAAGTGTCAAATCGAAGAGACCCTGGAATGAATTTTACTTGTATTTTTTTTTGGACCAGACCATTAATGAAAGTCAAAATAGTTTCTTGCATTTTACAACTCATGATTATCATGATTGCAATCTTTGTGATAGACAACTAATGAGTACTCCAGAAATATTTTTGTGAAGCAGCCCTATTGAAAATTGAACACTTTGAGGCAGAGGCCCTTTGATACACTACATCAGTGACAAGGTCAAAAGAGACACCTGTGGCCCTGTGCTCAGTGCATAGTCCAGAACCTGTACAAAGGGAAGGCTTTCTCCTTTCTTCACTCTTCAAAAAATGGGCAGGGCAGCAATAGAGTTGACTGTGCCATTGAGAGACCAGCAGAGGAATTGTACTTGAGCAAGAATGTGTCTGTGTTGGTTTCTTGCAAACTGGGAGCGTTCGGATCTCTTCAATGAAAAACTCAAAATGCTGTTTTTATTTGATTTAAACATATGTATGTTTAATCTCCTGCAACATAAATGGAATACACAGGAGGGCAATGTCCTCCAAATGACCTTACTCAAAATCAAGTCCTGAGTCTAAGAGCTGTAACACAAAACCCCAAATCACTGGCCTTAGAGAAGTTTCCCTGAGAGAATTAAGCATTCCTTTTTCATTTCCAAGCGTGTGTGTCTTATGCGTGCCTTCAGGAAGTGTGGTATCCTTGGCCTCCAGCCTCCCTGAATCTTGGGCTACGTGTATAAGCAATGATCTCTCAGTTCCAACTTGATTGGAGACTGAACTCAATCTCACCAAAATTAGTTTCCAAATCCAAATTGAATTAAAAACAGATGTTTCCAAGCAGACTGAAAATGGCTGTGAACAAAACAAAACATATATATCAGGCTCACTGCCTTGAGAATTGGCTGAATCCTGTAGGTATTTGTAATCAACAGGAAGGGATAAATAAGTTGTTTCCGGAGCTGGCTCTTCCTTCCTGCCACACTGAGCCTCCGAGGGTTTCCAGTCAGTGTCTCCTAAGACGGCATGTCATGGTTTGCCAGCCTGGACTCTTCTGTGTGATTTGCCTTAATCCATTCCAGGTCAAGACAAATTTGCATCCTGTGTTAGGCACGTAATAATCCTTATTGCCGAAAATTAGTTCCTGTGCACAGCGGAAGGGGCACATAAAAATAACTTGTTATCAAAAAGTAATGGAATATTAAGGATTTTTGCACATAAAATTTCATTTAGCACATTCTTTAAAACTTCTCCTAAAGCTAATGTAATGGCAATCCAGGAAACATTACTGAGTTTTTGGAGGTGTTTTTTTTTAACCCCATTGAAATCAAAACCCTATTAAAGAATGAATGGTGGGAGAGGGAAGAGAAAGCTTGCTTGTGGACAAACAGTATCTATGAACTTCAGTCTATTAAAATGGATGCATGAGTTCTTCGAAGATGAAAACCATGTGTCCACTTGTTATGAGATTCACTGCTCCTTCTCAGTTCAGAGCAGACAGTCATTTCCTTGTCTTAAAATGAGTATGTCTATTTTCAGAATAATTTTTCACATTAAGTAAGTCTGGTCCATCATTTGATTTTTAATCTGTTTTCATCCCTAGAATCGTACATTCTTGGTATATTTCATCCTTTTTGGGGGGGGGCATGTGTGTGTGCATGTGTGTGGAATCACATCCTTCAGAGATCTTTATGCATCAGTGAATTAAAGAAAAAAATGAGATGTAAGTGCTTGCTGTATTTGTCATTTTTAATATGTTTTGAGCCTCTTGATTTATGATGTAGCATTTCTTGGGAGAGGAGAATGTTTAAGGTGGTATTTTGAGCTCCATTTAAGGCAATTTAGTTGTCATCAGGCCTCCTTACCCCATAACCTTTGTAAGACCTCGCTTCATAAATTGGACCCAAACAATTGGCTTGTGTTTCAAGTAGACAAAGCCTTATGGAAATGATACTTGCTAAGTGTTTTTATTGGACACCTGGGTAAGAGTCAGCCTTTGTTAGTCCAGTCACAGACCACACCAGCATGATTCCCAACACTGGAGTTGGGAGTTCTGCTCTCAGAAAACGCCTTTTAAAAGTTCTTCTAAATTGTGAGCAAATGCGATTAATTTGGGCTCATCCCCCTCCCCCCCCGAGCTCTTGGCTTTGTTTCCTGACTCAGTGGTTAAAATTAAGAATGTTTCCCATCCCTCCATCGACTTCAGGATATATCAGTATGTCTAGTGCTCCACTGCCCTTCATACTCAGTACCTCTCCCCATGGCCCACAGCTCCTGTTGTGCCAGGTTGCTGTGGTGTTCTTGGGATGGCAGCACATTTCCAGACTCTGGAGGTGCTGGTTGAGCTCAGGCAGCCTGAACTCAGGCATCTCAGCCCAAATGAGAGGAGGTGCCAGTGGCATGGAACCTCCTACTGTCTGTGTGGTCTATGGTAAGACACAGAGGAGAGGTTGCTTGAGTTGGACTCCATTTTTTAACAGCAAAGCCTAGCTTTTGTTTGAAATAAATAAGAGCAATAAAAGCAGTATCTTTTGGGTGACTGCCAGAGTAAAATAAAAGTAATAATGAGGAGCTCTGTGTAGTATTTTTCATTACTTGTGCCATAATAGAGAATTTCATACTTAAAAAAAGTAACAGTCATAATTGTAATTGTAGAAATTCCTGGATCAAATGCAAAGTATCTCTTAGATGTGGAATTTGAGGTTCAGAGCAGAAAGGAAGTGACTGGTGCAATATAAAGCAAAACCAAAAAGAAAAAAATTATGAGGCAGAGAAAATGCTATTTAGAAGATGAATTTTATCTTTTTCTTTTTTTAATGAGAAAGATGTGCCTTACTTAAAAGAGGATGGATTCAACACTTTTTTCTGGGGTGGAGAGGCTGACAAGACTGACACAATCTTTGCTCTCCTAAAAGTTCTGCAGTTTTTTTTTTTTGTTTTGTTTTGTTTTGGGGTTTTTTTTTTTTTGTGAAAGTGAACATTCAAGAGCTTTCTGGTTGTGGTAGAGCATCCTTAGGACCCCAGACTTAAAAAGCTGAGGTAGGAGCTTTGTTGAGTTTGAGACCAGACTGCACTGTGTAGCAAGACTTAGACTCAAAAAAATAAATAAATAAATAAAATAAAGGATGAGAGAAAGAAAGACTGTCCAGCCCTTCTGTGAAGAAGCACACTTGAGGTCTTATTAAATGAAGTATTCACTCCTACAAGTCCTGATGTCCATCCATGTCACTTCAGAATTTAGATGCAAATGTCATCCCAGGATACTGATGGTAAATAGGGCTTCTAAAATGTGTTTCAATGGAAAAAAACAGTTTCTTTCATACAAGACATCTGAGACAGCACTGGGTTTTGGAGGAAAGGCACTGGAGGAATTCCAAGTGAGCACAGCGGGTCTTTGCTTCAGCCCCAGGACTAGCAGCAAGCAGGGAGGCGCTGGTGATGGCAGCCCAAGACACTGCCAGAGCTGCTTTCTGTCTCTCTTTAGACCTCCGCTTGCTTGCCAATGTTGGAAGGACTGAATCAGGCCTTTAACAAGCATTTGCTGTAGGATTCTGTATGTCTATAAGCAACTCAAAGTTTTCTTGACTCTTATTTAGTTCCTTTGGGTATAGAACTTCAAAGCAAGCCAGGGTACAAGGTGAGGAAGGCAAAGATCAGAAAAGGGGGAAAGAGTGAGAGAGAACTTGAAGAAGAATGCAAGGAAATGAGTTTATAGATAAGTAATGGAGTGAGAGAATTACAGGATGTGGATTAATTTCCTGCATCTCAGATTTAGTAATGAGAAGGAAATGGCTGACAACTTACAATGTAGTTTTGTAAATAATGTGAGTCAATAATCCCTTTAACTTTTTCCTGAAGAATAGTCACCAGGTGACAGGACAGCTCTGCCAGCTCAGGTTGGTGATGCTAGGAGGAGAGGAGTCTCCTGTGCCCATTGCCACTTCTGCTTGTAGGGAAGCGTGAGATCCTGCCTTTATTCTATGACATTCTGCTCTGACCATGTGTGGTACTAACAAAAAAAATTCCTAAGGATTTTTGCAACTGACTATATAATGTTTAATCTGAAAATGTGAGCATAAATCACTATTGTTTCTAACTTTAATTGGCAGTCAGCAGTGGGTCCGTATATTTTTTAAATGTACAAAATAAAATCCACTCAGGTGTCCTTGGTGTAACACTCTGGGTTTTATTGTTATTATTATTATTATTTATTATTACTGTTATTTTATTGTTGATATGTATTATTATGTGTATGTGTGCATGATGAATGTGTGTGAGTGGGTAAAACTCTTCTTTGACTCAAGGTGTGACATTAGAGTTGTCTTTCTTGAATCACATTTACAATGTAGAATCTACAACTTCCAGTTTGAATTTTATTTTCTTTTAAGTTATGGTTTCATTAGAGTATGGCAAGAATGTGAGGAAATTTGTAATCTGAGAACAGAGGCCTTCAATTACATTTTTTTTCTGACTCAGTTGTTTTACTCACACAGAATTCAACAATACTTCAAGAGTTTCCTTTCGTCATTCTTTTTCAAAGTGGCTATTTTGTGTCCACATAAAATGCTTAAATTATGGATTTATACTTGTATAAATATGAAGTTTTCTCCCTTTATACTTACATTTTGTTGCTTTACTTAATATGTAGTTAAATTATATAAATGATTAAATCCTGCAGGACATACAGTCTTGGGATCAAATACAACTGGTTCTTGGTAAACTTATGACTGAACTAGTCCTAGAAGCATGAAGGTTCTGCCAAAAGGCTGTCTCTCTGTGGTCCTGGGTGTGCTGGTATGCCAAAGGTAGGAGGAAAGGAGGATGAAGGAGGGCATGATTGACACTTTGTTTGCAAAATTTGCAAGTGGGGGCCTGTTAAGCTACATGTAAATGTAGGGTAGCCTAGTGTATTCTTGCTATGTATTGTGTCATGTGATAGTCATAGGTTGGAGAAACAAGAATTAAAATCACTGCTAAGGACTATATGTGGGAGAGATAATCCTCACAAAAGAGAGATTGCTTTTGCCCAAAATGGGTATCCTGAGGCAAGCTGTCCAGAGTCAAGTTATATCCTCCTGAAAGTTTTATGTGGAAATCCTTACTTCCACAGTTCAGAATATAGCTATATTTGGAGATAGGGTCAGTAGATAGGTAATTAAAGAAAAATGAGGTCATTAGAGTGAGACTTAATCCAACATGAGTGGTGCCCTTACAGGAAGAAATATAGATCTCAGCACAGACACTGAGAAAACAATATGAGCACAGACACACACACACACACACACACACACACAAAAGATCGTATACAATCCAACATGAGGGACCTGAAACATATTGTCCCTTGTATAGGCCTTAGCAGAAACCTGCCCTTCTGGCACACTAATCTTGGGCTTCTGGCTTCTAGAACTATGAAAAAGTAAATTTCTATTGTCTCAGCTACCTAATCTGTGGAGCATCCATAACAAGCAAGTATGAAAACCTTAGAAAAAGAAGCAGCCTTTGATGTGGGATTTTTCAGGATGGGCAGATTATCGGTATCCTAGGACAAGAGGAATTCCAGGTCAGTGGGAGAATGTGAATGAGCACTGAGGGGTGGGAAGGAACCTGAGCTATACAAGAAGACAGGCTCAAGGAGACATCATATGTACGTCAGTGGTAGAAAGCTGGGCTAGAAGAAGCAAGCCAGATGTTCTAGGGGTCTCACTGTGGTACTCATTGAAGGCTTTGGAGCAACAATGTGACCAAATAAGCATGATGGGGACACAGAGGAAGCTGCTCAGTACAGAACTCTCTCCTGACCCATAAGGAACATGTTCGAAGACTCTCAGTTGATGCCTCAGACTACAGATAGTACCAATATCTGTTTATACTATGCACCTTCTCCTGTACATACACTCATATAATAAAGTTTATAAATAAGGAAAACAAGAGATTAGCCACAAAATAGAACATTGTAACAATAATTTAAATACATGACTTGTTTATATCTGAAAATTTTCATGTACTCTTGGTTTGGGCACAGCAACCTGAAGCGGTAGAAAAGGAGATGGTGTGCAGAGAGATACAGATGCATACTGCCGTGCTTTGTGACAGCACAATCACGACCATCTTCCTAGTGTCTGCTGATGCTACTTACTGGCAGCTTGCTGGGAGCAGTAGATAATATTACTGCTTTCCTAAACTTCATCTCCTCATTCCGAGTAGAGACTTGCCAGACTTTCTGTTATTTGCTTCTCAGGAGACAAGAGGATGTACAGTGTGAATGGCAGCATTGATAAAATGTGCTTAGCTCTGGGCTTCTAATGATCAACTCAGCAGTGAGGACTTGGGTTTAGTTCTTTGGGCATATGTGATGCCCTTCACATTGGGGTGTGTTGTACTTACCTTCTCATTGCTGGACAACGCATCCAACCAAAAGCAACTGATGGGAGGAAGGTATTTATTTTGGCTTACAGTCTCAAGTGGAAGCTCCACGATGGCAGGGAAAAGCATGGCTTGATCAGAGGCTCGGCATCACAGTAGGTGGAAAACAGCAGCAGGAGAATGAGCTGAACTCTGGCAAGGGGGAGCTGGCTATAACAAGGCTAAGCCCATCCCCAACAACATACCTCCTCCAGCAAGGCTCCATCTCACAAATTGCCACCAGCTGATGACAAAGCACTTAGAATACATGGGTTAATGGGGGACATCTGATTCAAACCACCACAAGGTATTAACTCAGAGACAGTGTTTTTTTATCTTGTATGAAAGAAAATAACTCCTCAGGGAACTATGAAATATTTGGTGCTTGTTAAGTATGTCTGAATAAGTATATCAGTAACCATTTCCAGAGTTTTTGAAAAATGACTGCCACCTGGTGCATTGGGAAAGGTTCTCAGACATAAGTAATGATAACTTTTTTTGAGCCTGGTAACATTTCAAAAAATGACTTTCTAGGAATGACTAGGTTAAGAACAAGGCTCCCACAGAAGAGGTGCTGATTCAGGAGGTCTGGTGCATCTACTTAGAAAAAATTCTAGGAGTGATTTGACATACAGTGATGGTGAAAAATCACTGATTATATTCAATATTTAATATGTTTGTAATCATTTTGAAAGAAAGACTACATTTGATACCACAGAATTTCATATTTTAATCTGTACAATCCTAATTTTGTCAAACTTTATTAGCCTGAAAGAATGTTTTCCAATCCAGAATTCAAGCTATTTACTCCCAAATGGCCACTTTTGCTTTGGGCTCTAATACTGAAGGATCATCTTCTCCTTTTCATATGTCTCCCAAACTCTGCATAGCTTACCAATAACCCACTGGAATGAAAGTAATGAAAGGCAAAATCTTTTTTCCAAAATGATCCCTTAGACAGAACTACTCCCAATTAAACCCAACTTAGTCAAGATATCAAACTCCTTATAAAAATGTAAGAGACAGATATATTGTCCAGAAACTTATGTGCACAAGAAATGGAACTTCACTTTTCTGTGATTCAATTTTTATTGCCCATTATGTTAGGTGACTAAATACTAATACTCGCCAGTAAAGAGCATTTCCTATTTTTTTCCCAGTGGTTGCAGTGAGTTATTGGGAATTGAAATGTAGCAAGGCATGTGGGGGGGGGAGAGGGAGGCTGTCCATCGGATGTGAGTTACTATTTTTCTTCTGGCATCCACCTTAAGGTCTTCATTTCCATCTGGTCTTTATTGTGAGTCATTCTTCACACCCTCACGGCAAAGCTGCACTCGTCTTTCCATGTATCTTCCCAGCATGAGATGAACTTGCTGCTTCCATTCAACTCAAGCACGGGTCAGCTATGTGGCACCTCTGGCAGATTTGTTCCTCCAGGAGTCATCCCTTTCTACCCTGAGCCAAGGGATGAGTTTCTCCCATTATAAGGTCCTCAAATCTCTGTCACCATTGCAGGCACCACTGCAAAAGTCCACAGTTTCTATTTATCCTATGATGCCCTTTCCTGTGCTATGGGAGCTCTTTCCAAATCTCTGGGCACCAAGCTAATAGTCAAACATCTTTGCAGATTTGTTATGTGGCTCATGCACAAGTGCTCTTTTGGTACTCCTTTAAGAATTGGCTTCAAAACTAATCAGAGACATCTTGTGCTTTATTTTTAAGGCACCATGGCTTGTCATGGGGGCTACAAGCTGGGGATATCAACAGAAAAAGAAAATTAGATGTTATCTGCTTTTGTTTGATTTGGCCTTGCTGTAGCTTTGACAAAAGCCTAAGGCTCATATGCTTTGGTCAGTTTAATAAACTCCAGTGTATGGGAAACTGTTGGCACAGTACATGGTGAATATAAAGACCTGAGCTACCCAGAAAGCTTTCATATAATACAGCTTTGAAAATACAAAAAATATATAAACAGCAAGGTTCAAGTAAATGTCTTCCCCCCCCCCCATGTGTGTGTTTACACTGTATCTTGTCATGAAATTATTCCCTGGCTAGTTGGGAATAATTTTATTGGAGAAATAATACCTTTAAACTTTTATGGTTACCTTCTACAGACTATCATCTTAATTTCAGAGACATGCTCACTTGGAATGGGAAATTACATTTACTCGCTATAAGTGTATGGAAGAAAATTGAATTTGATAGAATGTTTATTGCTGGAAATCAAGTTCAGTCACCTAAACTTGCAATGTTCACACCAGCTCTGTGGCCTCTCTAACTTCATTCTGTTACTTTATTTTAAAGAAGAGCCTGACTTCATCTAATTAAAAAGCATCAAACAAGTTACTTAAATTTTTTCCCAATAAGATTGTTTGGAAAACTATGAGACTTATAGAAATAGTTTTAAACAGAACTATGAATGAATTTTGATGTACTATTTAAAAAGGAACTATCAAGTAAAATGTTAATACTGTACAGTGCTATCTGTCAAAGAAATTTTTCCAATATGTCTCAGTAGCATATACACAGCTCAAAGTAATACCATTGATGGGAGTATGGAAGGACTAGGAAAAGTTGAGGAATTACATTATTAAAAGCCAAGGGACTAAAAGTTTAGGAGGTCATTTCCTTGTTGGTACTGAGGGTCCTGTCATCACAGAAGAAACTGATAAAGTCCACTCACATACATGTACTAGTCATTCTCCCCCACTGTTACATAATTTTCTTATGGACAGAGATTTTATTTCTTTGCTTATTGTATCCCTAGGATGTTCTATAGGAGCACAATGGAAAGTCAACTAATATTTAACTTAATAAGTAATAAATGAATGGATAGAGTTTTGTAGGATATAAGTACCTCACATTTTAAAAAGTACTGTCAGGAAAAATAGCAGGTCTTAGTGCAAATATGTTAAAGTAGTTGCCATGCCTATGTTAGTCAAAGCTACTTTTAGAGCACAACCCTTCCCTGGATTACTTAAACCATACATCTTATGGATCAGATAGAAGAATTCTATATAAAGCTTGCTGTGTGTCTGCACATTTCTGAGTAGATGTCTGAGATATTTTCAAATGGATACTTCTTACAAGTGGTTGACCGAACTTAGGCATAGAGGTGACCAGTTTATTATTATGTACCTGATGCCTGGAGCAGAGGAGACTCACAATACTTTATCCACTCTCTCTATCATTCCTTCATAGGCTATTGCTACAAGGTCACATGCCTGCCAGAGATTGAAAAAGGCAGACACACAGTTGTGCTGGGTCACCATGAGGGCACAACACAGTAAGTCTTAATTGCTCTCTTCACTACTGCATTATTAGCTCTGAGTTGTCCTGTCCTAAATCTGAGTTGAGAAGCTTGAATTCACTGTGCATTCAAATGTTTAAAACTTATGGAAAGAGCAAAAATAACTCTAAGCTTTTCCTCTCTCATTATTTTATAGCTTTGAAATGAGGTATTCAAAAAGAATGTTTGGGGTGAGGGGAAAGGGATACTTATGCACATCTGCACATGTGCATTACTTATTACTTAATAAAATCTTGAAACATACTTAACACTCATGATTTTAAATGGCTTCTCTTAAATATGGAATTTCTCATTCTTTCAAGACTAAAAAGTTGAGCTTTATGACCTTAGGTTTTATTTTCTTTTTCAGAATAAAAGGTAATTATAATCTGTCTTGAACTTCTAAGTTTTGTTTTCTAACATGCTATATCTATAACACATGTTTTTATTAATGATGAAAGGATTTTGGTTGATAACTATCACCACATCATAACTCAATTTATTTTTTAAGAATCAAAAACTTTCTATAAGCAATATGTTGGCTAGTACCAATATCAGAAATGTGCAGCAAGTTTTAGGTTTACTTCAGTGATGAGGTCTTGGGAGCCTCTGTGTCTCTGGATACCTAATTTGGTAGGAATTGAGTGTTCTCTGTGTTCTCCTTCACCCTTGTGCTGGTACCAGGTTCACCAAGAAAGCACAACTCTTGCTCATTTTCCCAATTACCCTTGGTTTCAGCTGGGGCCCTGTTGATGTGTAATGGGCTGATTCTCTCATCAGGATCTGTGTTCATCTGAAAAACAGAAGCAAATTCTCAAATGGAGAGTGCAGTCAGCACCAGATATATGGGATAACCATTATTATTTTAGAGAGAATTTAATAGGTGTAGGTCCTCTTGTAGCCCACAATTGGTGGGAGCTCGATAGTGGAGAGCAGGTTCAATTTTGGATATGATTCTGATTGTTTCCCAGCTCCAGCTATGGGTTCCGTTCCACTGGGTGGATCAATTAGCCAAATCAAGAGCAGTTGGTTACCCACTATAGCTGTATGCCACTTGTGTGAGCACCACATCAGGTTGTTTGCTGCTGGGTAGCTTAGACCATGAGTTGCTTGGACAGATGTACAAACTGGATAACCATATGCAGGAAAATGAAATTCAATCCACACATCTCACCATTCACAAAAATCAAATCCAAATGGATCACAGACCTCAATATAAGACCAGAAACTTGGATAGTACTGGAAGAAAAAATAGGAAGAACTTACCATGATATAGGAATGGGAAAAGACTTCCTGAGTCAAACCCCAATAACTCAGAAACTTAAACAATCACTCAACAATTGGGATCTAATGAAGCTGAAAAGTTTCTTCACAGAAAGATGTACAATAAGCAGAGCCAAAAGATTACCCACAGAATAGTAGAAATTTTTTTCTGGCTATACAACTGGCAGAGGCCTAATTTCTAGAATCTACAAAGAATTCAAAAACCTAAACAATAAAAAGTCAAACAACCCACTCACAAAATGGGGCAAAGAACTGGATAGGCAGTTCTCAGAGGAAGAAATACAAATGTAAACACTTAAGAAAATGGTCATAATCCCTAATCATTAGGGAAATGCAAATTAAAACAACTATGAGATTTCATCTTATCCTAGTAAGGATAGCCAACATTAAAAAATTAAATGAAAACAAATGCTGGTGAGATTGTGGAGAAACAGGAACCCTCATTCACTGTTGGTGGGAATGTAAGATGGTACAACCACTGTGGAAAGCAACATGGAGACTCCTAAAAAGGTGACTATAGAGTTCTCTCCTTACTGGGCATTTACCCCAAGAGCTCTATACCTCAGTTCAGACAAATTTGCTCAATCATGTTTATAGTGGCTTAATTCATAATAGCTAAGAGCTGGAATCAACCCAGATGTCCATCATTAGACGAGCAGATAACCAAGATGTGGTGTATCTGCACGATGGAATTCTACACAGCAGACATAATGAAATTTGAAGAAAAATGGTTGAACCTAGAACAGATCATTCTCAGCGAACTTACCCAATCACAGAAAAATAACTGTCACATGGTCTCACTCATCTGTGGCTCTGACCTGAATTGGCTCAAGATGCTACCATACCTAATAAGCATCTTCAGAACTAGACAATAGGGATGGTGGGGTAGGAAGGGAGGATAAGGGTGGGGGCAGGGACAGGGTAAACAAAACTGGACCCAAATGGCAATGGAACCATAAAATTCTACATCCTAAAAGACAGACTAAATGGTTGAATATTCATCAGGTCCTTAGATGGAATGCCTGAAACACAGGGCCCTGGAGAGTGTAAGATGAAGGAAGACTAACCTTGATCTTCTCCTATTTCTCTCTCTCTCAAGTGAACTTTCTGTTAGAGCCTGCCGGCTACAACAGTTCAAGCCTGATGGGGAGTGAGGATTAAAGAAAGACAGGAGACAAGAGTGCAAGCAAGGACTCCAGACAAAGGCTGAAGCTCCATTTATTTCTCAGCAGTCCCTCTTATAAGCTCTTGCAAACAATACACCAATGTACAAAAATATTCCATGACCTTTACATAAGTTTCTATCAAAACAAGTTCTTCCTGTTACAGAGTCATGCACCTCAACCACTTCTCAGTGCAAAAGTTATTCAAAGATTGGGAGACAGGCAGACCCTCTGTTCCCAGCAATAACTTCCTCATACAAGCACACAGGAGTTAAAGGATCAGTTAGCTCTTGCCAGAAATGTTGAATTTACACAATCTTGCTTGCTTGCCGGTGCAAACAGTTTTGTTGCTACACAGCCCAATGCTACAGATTCAAGGCCTGCCCAATGGCTCCTGACAACTTTCTAAGTGAATAGAGGTGCAAGTACCAGAAAGAACATGAAAGGTAAGGTCGTTGAGATTCTAACAAATGTAGATCACCAAAACTTCCATGGAATGTTGGCAATGCTTTGAAAGTTGGTCTTCTTTTTAGGGGATGTAAGCCAGCTTTCATTTAAGACTGAAATATAAATATTGAGTAATTTAATAGCTTATTAACAATCTTGCCTTCTCACAGGATATTATCTCATTGATCCAAAGATTCTATCACAAGGGAGAAGGTTGGACTGTGGCTTCTGGAAATCCCATGTCCTTTATATGTCCATTATTCCTTCAGAAAAGTAAAATTATCACTGTTGTTTATACAATATTGTTATGAATGTTGTTAAGTTGATATATAGATATAATGTCCACAACATAACTGTGATTTATACATACACAAAGCCTATAGAAAGCCAATTAAACCTCCCCAGAACATTCTCCATGAAAATGAGTAGAATTTAAAAAATCTCTATATTTTCCCATAATATGATAGGTGTAAAGTACTTAGTATTGGAATTGCTTGGAACTTTGTAGGTCATCAATAAAAATTTGCTATTATCATTTCACTATATGAGATCTTGTTATTTGGAGGTGGATGCACTTTGTAGACAGCATGTCCCAAAATCTAGAAAGATGAAGTTAAATGGAATGAGCCAGTCTCCCCATTTTGTAGAGGATGGCATTGAGGTCACTGGAAATTAAATGATTTAAAGTCACCAAAGAGTCTCTTCTGGCTAAGATGGTGACTGCCTACCTGTGCCGCACATCCCCAGGAAAGAAAGGCAAGGCATTAAGGGTTCATTGGGTCTTTTAGGGGAGAGAAATCTCTAATAGATTGACAGTGGGAGGGCACAGAGGGGAAAAATGAGAATCGCTGATTCCCTTGCTCAAGGTAGCCCACCAGTCCCCCAATCTCCCCCACCAGCCACAGTACTGACATTACCAGCTTCAGGATACTCCTGCACTTACTGTAGGAATGGAGACCCAGGCCAACATAGTTCCACTTGCCTCATTGCATAGGGGCAATTGCCCTGCTACCCCTGCCCATGCATGACCTTGGGTAGGCTCCGCCCACTAGCCCACTTGAGCTCAGGCTCCATTGGTCCATTTGCCCACAACATGCACACCGACCATCCCCAGTTGTGCAAGTTTAGCCTGCTCTGCCTATTCGCCTGCTTACTGCTCTAGTAGCCATCCATCCACATGCAAGCCCAGGCCCATTCCACCTGCCCATGCCAGCTCAGCTCATTCTGCCTGTCTGCCTGAGCCACCTCAGGCACAATCCCCTGCCTGTCTGCTGCACCAGTCACCCACCAGTGTCCTGTTGCAAATGAGCTCAAACTGCTTCTGTGTCAAAGTGGCCCGTCATGTATGAATTTAGGCTGCTTCAGTGATTGGTGCTTCAGCGTCCCTCCGAGCACAACCTCAGGCTGCTTTGCTGCATCACCGCGTGAGAGCTCAGGCAACTTTGGCACCCCTACCATGCAGGAGCTCAGACTTCTTTGGCATTTCTCCAAGTGAGAGCTCAGACTGTTTAGGCACCCAGGTTCAGGCTGCTTCAGCTTCCCACTGTGCTTGAGCTGAGGCTGATCCACCGACCCATGTGTTATGTAAGACCATTCTGCTAATCTGCTTGCCTGCTGGCTAGCTCAGGTCAGCTCCCCCAAGAGGTACCACTTCCTCCACCCACCAAAACCACAGTCCTACTCTCCCTGCCCATACACTGTGATGGGCAGACCACAGCGCAAAAGAAATAACATGAAAAAATCAAATGCAAGTAAATCCAGTAAGATCAAACAGTCCTACAATGAACATCACTAATCAAAACATAGAAGAGACATTAGGATCAGAACACCAAAATAAAGCTATGAGCAATGCAACCCTGACCAAGCAACTGGTAGAACTTGCAGAAAAGCAACAAAGGACTGATAATCGTGTGGATGCTACCATCACTAGACTAGACCTAATAGACAAGAAAATGGAAGGAGTTTAAAGACAGTTAGAGATATGAAGGAGAGTGAAAGAAAAGAGGACCTCAAAAATCAGCTGGTGATGATAAATGAAGACATAAAGAAATGCAAGGATGAATTCCAAGAAGCATCAAGAAAATCAAAAAATGATGTGAAAAGGGAGCTTGACAGAGGGATGGAAACTATACATAGAAAAAGTACTAGAAAATGCAAACCTAATTGAACAAGTCCAAAACTCGCTAGAAGCTCTCAAGAATAGAGTCAGGACATGCAAAATAGAATGGCATGGCTGGAAGTTGGAAGAGAGTCAGCCCCTAGAGAGTCAGCGTGTCTAGTGCCAGAAGGTGCTACATGGGAGACTGGGGGAAAATGACCAATATCTGTCCAAGCAAATCATGGTCTAACCTACTTAGTAGCAAGTAACTTGTTGTGATGCCCACACAAGTGCAGTAGTGGCACACAGCCATGTTGGAGAACCAACTGCTCTTACTTTGGCTAACTGATCTCCTCAGTGGTACAGGACCCATAGCTGGAGCTGGGAAACAAGTCAGAACCATATCCAAACATAAGCCCACTCTCCAATATCAAACTACCATCAATGATGGGCTACAAGAGGGCCTACACCTATTAAATTCTCCATAAAAAAGTAAGGGTTATCTCATTTGTCCTGGTGCTAACTTAATCTCCATTGGAGAATCTGCTTCTCTTTTTCAGATAGATGTAGATCCTCAGAACAGAGCCACCCCATCATACCTCAAAAGGGCCCCGGTTGAAACTAAGAAAAATTGGAGAAACAAGCAAGGGTGCTATTTTCCTGATGAAGCAGATACCAGCACAAGGGTGAAGGAGATCAACACAGAGAAAATCAACTCCTACCAAATCAGAGAGCCAGAGCCTCAGAGGCCACCAACACCTCATCACTGAAGCAGACCAAAAATGAACCCAACATTGCTCATGGAAATTTTGTGGAAGAGGGGGCGGAAAGAATGTCAGAGCCACATGTTGGGTCATGATGTGTAGAAACATTTAACTTACCCATAACTGTGGGCTAACTCCACAATGCATGACCCATATACCTCAACAAGGAGGGGCCAAAGGGAGGGAGTAGGTCACAGATGAGCCTAATAATGGTACCAAACTGATTGTATATGCTGAATACAAAACTAACTAATAAAGAAAAAAAAAGAAAAAAGGAATAGAGTCAGGAACTTCCGGTTAAGATGGCAGCGTATGTACCACACGAAAGCAGCATGGGCGGGAGGGGGGGAGCCAAAAAGAAAAGAAAAGAAAACAAGCAAAATACATCCTTTTACTAAAAAGTGAGGTGTATAGGAAATTGAAACAGCAGTGGAGAAGTAGGAGATATCCAGAGCATCTAGAGTCTGCTCGGGCTGGCAGAAGCTCTCTTGTGTGGTGGGTCCTCACGTGAGACCTCAGCGTTGGCAAGCCAGGCAGCTGCCAGGCAGCTGCCAGGCTTGGCTTGAGCCACAGGAAAAGCCAGGCAAGGGGATTTTCCACTCACACTGGAGCTCTCCATAAACTCAAGAAACATGAAGGGAAAATGGCAGTGAACAACGGAGGAGCAGATCACAAGGTAGAAGAATACGTGGAACAGCGGGTGAAGTAGAGCAGCAACGGCTCCCTCCCTCTCCCCCACTGCCAGTTCCCAGCCCTCGGGAACAAAGCAGTGGTCCAGGGACCCAGCCACGCCTACTTGAACTGACAGAGCACCAAAGAGGGGCCCAAATAAGAGTGCAGCTGAGACAAAAATCATCCCAAAAGGTAACTTGGATTACACCAGGTCAGTACCCGCCTAATAAACCTGGTATATAGGCCTGAACCAGAAGTGCTAATTGCACCTTCCATATCAGGATAAATTATATGTTAAATCAGATGGATGGTCAAATTTCCCATTCTTAAAAAAGCTGTATTTTGGGCTTGTTATTTGTTGCATCTTGAATTATAGTGGCTTTGTTTACTCTTCTGTTATACATTAGGAAAGCATCTCACCTGGTCACAAGGTGACTTGGAACCCTCTACAGACCACAAATCTTACCCACCTTGTTGTCAGGATTAAGGGAGTGGGTGAGGCACCACACAGCCTAAGGGACAGACAGAGGATCTGGTTGTCATAATACCTATTCTTGGGTAAATACTCTGTATGGTTTTTGATTGAAAGTGTACATTGTTTAGTTAAATTTAAGAATCTGCCTATATTTTGTTCCACTTAGCCTACTTGAATACTCTCATAGCAGGCACACCCAATACCTAGAGTCACTTTTGTAGACACTCTGAGAGTCTTGAAAGACACACCTAGCACCTTAAGCTCTGACCCTGAACACATAAGCTCTGACCCTGAACACATATGACATCAGATTGATTGATACATCTCTTAATACCCAGCTAACTGGGAAATCCAATCATTAAATAATCCAAGATGCAAAAATATATACATTATAACACAAGAAACACCAAAAATCAAGACAATATAAATCCACCAAAAAGTATTAATGCATCAGAAATGACCTCCAGTGAGAAGGAGTTAGAGGAAATGCCTGGAACGATTTCAAAAAATGAATATAAATATATTCAAAGAACTCAAAGAAGAAATCAAAGGAAGCAAAGAAGACACAGGATGCATATTTAATGAAATAAAGAGGTCAATACTAGACATAAATAAGGAACTAGAAATAAAGAAAAACAAGTTAGAATTACTAGCAATAAATAACACAGTTAATGAAATAAAAAACTCTTTAGAAAATCTCACCAGTAGAATGGATGAAGGAGAGGACAGAATATCTAAGTCAGAAGACCAGGTGACAGATCTAATACAGTCCAACAAAGAGAAAGACAAACTAATAGAAAAGTATGAGTGGGAATTTCAAGATATTTGGGACACTATGAAAAGATCAAACATAAGAATTCAGGGCACAGTAGAAGGAAAAGAATTTCACTCCAAAGGCATAGTTGGCGTCTTCAACAAAATCATAGAAGAAAACTTCCCCCAAATTGGGAAAGAGGTGCCAATGCAGATACAGGAATCCTTTAGAAAACCAGCCAGACATAACATGGAGAGAACCTCTCCTCGCCATATTATAATCAAACTACCAAACATACAAACCCAAGAAAAAATATTGAAAGCAGTCAGAGAGAAAAATCAAGTTACCTACAAAGGCAAGCCTATAAGGATTACAGCAAATTACTCAACACAAACTTTAAAAGCCAGAAGGGCCAGGAGTGATGTATTCCAAGTTCTGAAAGATAACAACTGTCATCCAAGGTTACTTCATCCTGCAAAGCTATCCATTCAAATAGAACGATAAATAAGGACATTCCATGACAAAAGCAGACTAAAAGAGTATTTGAAGACAAAACCAGCTCTACAGAAAATACTTGAAAGAATCCTCCATGCTGAAGAAAAAGAAAAGCACTCATAAGGAACTGGGAAAAAACAAACAATACTCAAATACTAGTTAACACAAGAAAGCAAAGGTAAAACCAGAAAAACAACCAAAAAATGGCAAAAATTAATACACACCTTTCAATAATATCTCTTAATATCAATGGCCTCAATGCCCCAACCAAAATACATAGGTTTGCAGACTGGGTTACAAAGAAGAATTCTTCAATTTGTTGCCTCCAAGAAACCCACCTTTCTACAAAGGATGGACACTATCTTAGGGTGAAATGTTGGAAAAGGGTGTTTCAAGCAAATGGACCCAGAAACCAAGAAAGGGTTGCTATCCTAATATCTGACAAGGTAGATTTCAGTCCAACATTAATTAAGAAAGATAAGGAAGGCCACTTTATATTGATTAAAGGCACCCTCCAACAGGAGGACAATACAATCCTAAACATGTATGCTCCTAACATGGTGGCCCCCAAATTCATCAAACAATCACTATTAGAACGAAGGTCACAGATAACACCAAACCCAGTGCTGGTGGGTGACTTCAACACCCCACTCTCATCAATTGACAGGTCATCCTGGGAAAAAATAAGCAAAGAGGCATCTGGGCTAAATGAGGTCATAGAAGGAATGGACCTAGCAGATATAAACAGGACATTTCATCCAAATGCTGCAGAATATACATTCTTTTCAGCAGCACATAGACCATATATTAGGACACAAAGCAAATCTTAACAAATACAGGAAAATTGAAATAATACCTTGCATTCTATCTGACACAGTGGAATCAAACTACAAATCAATAGCAAGAAAGGCTATAGAGCATACACAAAATCATGCAAATTAAACAACACATTACTAAATGATGAATGGGTCAATGAAGAAATCAAGAGGGAAATCAAAAAATTTATAGAGTCAAATGATATTGAGAACACAATATACCAAAATCTCTGGGACACAATGAAGGCAGTCCTAAGAGGTAAATTTATAGGTTTAAGTGCCTATATTAAGAAATTAGAAAGGTTGCAAGTAAATGACCTAATGCTTCACCTTAAAGCCTTGGAAAAAGAAGAACAATGCAAACCCAAAAGGAGCAGATGAGAAGAAATAATAAAGATCAGGGCAGAAATTAATGAAATGGAAACTAAAAAAACAATCGAAAGAATCAATGAAACAAAGAGTTGGTTCTTTAAAATGATAAACAACATTGATAAACCTTAGAAAATCTGACCAAAAGAAAGAGAGAAGAGATACAAATTAATAAAATTAGAGTTGAAAAGGTAACATCACAACAGATGCCAGAGAAATTCAAAAAATCACCGTAGATCACTTAGACCTAATGGACATCTTCAGAACATTCCATCCCAAATCCACAGACTACCCATTCTTCTCAGCAGCCCATGGTACATTCTCTAAAATAGATCATATACTGGGTCACAAATCCTGCCTCCATATATTTAGAAAGATTGACATAATTCCTTCCATGATATCTGATCACAATGACATATTGCTAGAAATTAACAACATAAGACCCACCAAGAATCCCATTGGCACCTGGAAACTGAATAGCACACTTTTAAGCAATACATGAATAGTGGACAAAATAAAAAAAGATATTGCAAAATTTCTAGAAATGAATGATGATGAGAACAAATCATAACAAAACTTATGGGACACAGTGAAGGTGGTCCTCAGGGTGAAATTTATAGCACTAAATGCCTTCATAACAAAGACAGAGAGATACCAAATCAATAACCTAACCATCCACCTAAAGGCACTGGAAAAGCAAGAAAAATCCAACCCAAAAGGAAAATCCAACTGAGAAGGAAAGAAATGATTAAGATCAGAGCAGAAATTAATGAACTGGAAACTAAGAAAACAATTAAGAAAATTAACAAAACAAAGAGCTGGTTCTTTGAAAAAAAAATAAACAAGATTAACAAAGCACTGGCCTATTTGATCAAGCAAAAGAGAGAGAGAGAGAGAGAGAGAGAGAGAGAGAGAGAGAGAGAGAGACTTCAAATTAACAAAATTAGAAATGAAAAAGGAGAGATCACAAGGGACATAAGTGAAATTGGGAGAATCTTCAGGACTTATTTCTAAAACCTCTACTCCACAAAACTGGATAATATGGAGGAAATGGATAAACTCATGGACACATACCATCTATCAAAGCTAAACTCAGAGTAGATTAATCTCCTAAACAAACCTATCACACTCATTGAGATTGAAAAAGTAATAATAATAAAAAAAAACCTAGCCAAAAAAGAAGAGTCAGGACCAGATGGCTTCTCAGCTGAATTCTATCAAACCTTCATGGAAGAGCTCAAACCAATCATTCTCAAACTGTGGCACACAGTTGGAGAACCAGGAAAGCTACCCAACTCCTTCTATGAAGCAAGTGTCACTCTAATTCCAAAACCAGGCAGAGATACCACAAGGAAAGAAAGCTACTAGCCTATTTCCCTAATGAACTTAGATGCAAAGATGCTGAACAAAATCCTCATAAACCGAATCCAACAACACATCAAAATCATTATCCACCTTGATCAAATGGGATTCATCTGAGGAATGCAGGGGTGGTCCAAGATATGGAAATCTGTCAATGTAATACACCACATAAACAAGGTTAAACACAAAAAGCACATGAACATTTGGATTCATGCAGAAAAGGTCTTTGACAAAATACAACATCACTTCATGATCAAAACACTAGAGAGAATTTGTATGGTTGGTTCATATCTTAATATAATAAAGGCAATACACAAAGCTCCTAATGCCCAAATAATACTTAATGGAGAGAGACTAGAAGAATTCCCATTGATATCAGGAACAAGACATGGTTGCCCACTCTCACCTCTGCTCTTCAATATAGTACTAGAAGTCCTAGCTCAAGCAATACAATAGGTGAAAAAAATAAAAGGTATACAATTTGAAAAGGAAGAAGTTAAGTTAGCTCTATTCACTGACAACATGATTTTATATGTAAGAGAGCCAAGAGACTCCATACCAAAACTCGTGAAGGTGATTAACTCCTATAGCAAAGTAGCAGGATACAAAATCAATGCACAAAAATCAGTAGCCTTTTTATATGCAAATGACAAAGATACAGAGAAAGAAATAAGGGACATAGTCCCACTATCGATAGCAAGAACAACAACAAGAACAAAAAATACCTTGGGATACCATTAACCAAGGAAGTGAAAGATCTACACAACAAAAACATAAAAACCCTCAAAAACAAAACTGAGGAGGACTTGAGAAAATGGAAAGACCTCCCATGCTGTTGATAGGCAGAATTAACATTGTGAAGATGACAATCCTACCAAAGGCAATATACAGATTTAATGCCATTTCAATTAAAATCCCAACATTGTTCTTCACAGAGATAAAAAAAAAATGATCTCAAATTTCATATGGAAAGGCAGAAGGCCTCAGATATCCAAGCATATCCTCAGCAAAAGAAATACCTCTGGAGGCATCACCATACCTGATCTAAAGTTATATTGCAAAGCCATAGTAATAAAAACAGCATGGTACTGGCATAAAAGCAGGAGTATAAACCAATGGAATAGACTTGAGGACCCCGACTTTGGGTCAAGCAACTACAGCTACTTGAAATTTGACAAAGCTCCTAACAATATAGGCCGGAAAAAAGACAGCATCTTCAACAAATGGTGCTGGACAAACTGGATAACCATATGTAGAACACTGAAACTTGATCCACACATCTCACCATGCACAACACCCCAGCCCAAATGGATCAAAGATATGAATATAACCAGAAACTCAGCTACTACTGGGAGAAAATATAGGAGGAACTTTCCATGACATAGGAATGGAAGAAGACTTCCTGAACAAAACCCCAGTAGCACATGATCTTAAACAGTCATTCAACCAATGGGATCACATGAAGCTGAAGAGTTTTTTACAGACAAGCATACAAGAAGCAAAGCCAATAGATTACCCACAGAATGAGAGAAAATATTTGCTGAATATCCAACTGACAGAGGCCTATTCTCTAGAATCTACAAATAACTCAAAAACCTAAATAATAAAAAGTCAAACAACCCACTCACAAAATGGGGTGAAGAGCTGGATAGGCAGTTCACAGAGAAAGAAACACAAATGGTAAACACACACTTAAGAAAATGTTCATCATCCCTAATCATCAGGGAAACGCAAATTAAGAGAACTGTGAGATTCTACCTTACCCCAGTAAGGATAGCAAACATCAAAAAATCAAATGAAAATGAATGCTGGTGAGGATGTGGAGAATTAGGAACCCTCATCCACTGTTGGTGGGAATGTAAGATTGTACAACCACTTTGGAAAGCAATATGGACACACTTAAATAAGCTGACTATAGAATTACCAACAGACCCAGTTATTCCCTTACTGGGCATGTACCCTAAAACCTTTAAACCACACTCCAGAGAGATTTGCTCGACCATGTTTAGAGCAGCTCAATTCATAATAGTTAAGAGCAAGAATCAACCCAGATGTCCATCACTAGAAGAATGGATAACTAAGATGTGGTATATCTACACAAGGGAATTCTACACAGCAGTAATGAAAAATGACACAATGAAATTTGAAGAAAAATGGTTGAACCTGGAATCGATCATTTCAGTGAACTTACCCAATCACAGAAAGATAATCACTGCACAGTCTCACTCATCTACAGCACCTAACCTGAATCTACCCTAGTTGCGGACATACCCAGCAAGCATCTCAAGAACTAGACAATAGGTTGGGTGAAGATGGAGGGGCAGGCAGGGGAGGGGGTGGGGGACACAAATCTAGAACCCAACTGCAATGGTACCATAAAATTCTACATCCTAAAAGGCAGACCAAATCATTGAACCTTCAACAGGCCCTTAGAGGGAACACCTGAGCCACAAAGCACTGGAGAGGGTACGATGAAGACTTACCTTAATCTTCTATAGCTTCTCTCTCTCTCTGTCTCTCTCTCACTCACTCTCTCTTTCTCACTCTCTCTCTTCTCTATAACTCTTTTAAAATAGTTATCCTTTTCTTCCTTATCTTAGTGGGCACTGACCTGTAACTCCCAGTACCAGCATGTGGCTATCCTTCACAATGAGCTTTTGATCAGAGTGACCTACAAGGTTTCCTGAAAGAAAGACAGATTTCTGTCAGAGTACTTGATGATCCACCCAAGGTTAGTGGTAAGACGCTACTGCTGAAGACACCATATGTGGTTGACACGTAAAATGGAATGACATGGCTGGAAGCTGGGACAGAGTCAGTCCCCAGACAGTCAGTGCGTCTAGTGCCAGATGGTGCTACATGGGTGACAGGGGGAAAATGAGCAATATCTGTCCAAGCAACTCATGGTCTAACATACTTAGCAGCAAATAACCTATTGTGATGCTCACATAAGTGCAATAGTGGCACACAGCCATGGTGGGAAACCAACTTCTCTTGGTTTGGTTAACTGATCCACTCAGTGGAATGGGACCCATAGCTGGAGCTGGGAAACAAGTCAAAACCATATCCAAACATGAGCCCACTCTCCATTATCAAGCTCCCACCAATTGTGGGCTACAAGAGGGCCTACACCTATTAAATTCTCTATAAAAAATAAGGGTTATCCCATTTGTCTGGTGCTAACTTACTCTCTGTTGGAGAATCTGCTTCTCTTTTTCAGATAGACGCAGATCCTAAGGAGAGAGCCACCCCATCATACCTCAAAAGGGCCCCAGCTGAAACTAAGAATAATTGGCAAAACAAGCAAGGGTGCTGTTTTCTTGGTGAACTGGGTACCAGCACAAGGGTGAAGGAGATCAACAGAGAGAAAAATCAACTCCTACCAAATCAGATATCCAGAGACCCAGAGGCCCCCAACACCTCATCACTGAAGCAGACCCAAAATGAACCCAACCTGGCTCAGGGAAATTTTGCAGAAGAGGGGGCAGAAAGAATGTCAGCCCCACACGTTGGGTGATGATATGCATAGACATTTCTCCTACCCATAACTCTGGGCTAACTCCACAATGCATGACCCGTATACCTCAACAAGGAGGGGCCAGGGGGAGGGGGTGGGACAAGGATGAGCCTAACAATGGTACCAACGTGAATCTATTCACTGAGTACAACACTAATTAATAAAAATAAATTAATTAATAAAAAATATAAAGTCACC
The DNA here is from genome assembly GCA_036346955.1 of Dipus sagitta. NCBI lineage: Eukaryota > Metazoa > Chordata > Mammalia > Rodentia > Dipodidae > Dipus > Dipus sagitta. Next base: position 65,682,361 of record CM070781.1, read on the forward strand.
AAGGAAAAGGGGAAGCCTAAAATTTCCCATTTAGAAATATGTGATTGGTCCTAATGTGACTCTTCATGTGGGCAGCCTTAAATTGAGAAGAGCAACCAGATAATGCTTGTCTGTCATCTCGGGATCTGTGGCACTTCCAACAGATAGAAATGTCAAGTTCAGAGAGTTTTACACAGGCAGTAGTTGCAAGAGCTGGTAAGAAAGGCTCAAGAGTGTTTTGAATCTTTAATTACTCTTAGTTGGAAACTAGAACCACATGGATGGCAGGTTAAAATGATTCTTCTTCATTTTTAAATGAAATTTGTGTCAAAGGAAAGTCAATTTACTTTTGCTCAAACAACATCCAAGTGCCTTCATTTGGGACTACCCAATAATTTGGTTATAAAGTCACATGATAGATCATTTTCCAGGTAGAGTTTCTTGTAAATAATGGATAAGAATTATACAGTTGACTAACTCTAGGAGATGGCATAATAATTTGTATGTTTCTCTTCTGGTGCCCTGTAATGATATAGAAAACAAGTCACCAAGACCTTGGTGAACTTTTTTATTTGTTTCACAAACTGTCAACAGATGATAGAGAACACATATGCTCCCTATTGTTTTCCTCACCTTTAAATTTTAGGTATAAATGTAAAAATAATGACTGCCACAAATACTGGCAGAAGAACTCTGAGATTTTATTTCATATTTTAAGAGCATATGCTTCGGTTTCCTACACTCCATTAGGTTCCTGTTTCTGCCACATATATTATGCTTGGGAGGCCTAATTATTGCAAAAGTGACTGTTGTGTTTCCTTTGAATTTGGGTTCTATGAATCTTTCTAATCAATTATTTTGACATTGCAAATATTAAAAGCTCTGTATATCAAAGGAAACCTAATGCTTTCTTTTAAGTTTGGTTGTGAGAAGTAGCTGCAAATGGATTATTATTTCTTAGTCTGGCTTTCCATCTATTTCCTAACAGTTATTGCTGATGTGTCTTTAACCCAAATAGCTGAATAAGCAGCTTCTCCCTTCACATACAACTTTTGCATCCTTAAACACAACAAAAATTATGAACATGTCTGAGAAAAATGGCTTAGAATCAATACTATTAAAATAGGCCTAGACTAAAGTAGTCAAAAAAATCTTCCAGAAATCTTACAGTTGCAGTAGAGGATAGATGTGGCCTAATTTCCTACCAGGAGATATTTACCAGAGGCCTATTAGTCACAAAAGACTGGGGAGAATTTTGGGTATGTCATTGCTTCTGAGCATTTCAAAGTGAGGCCTATAGAGTGACCTTTAATGAAGATGCAAATTCAAGTGTGGGATAGAGACCCCAGCACTTGGGAGGCAGAATCATAAATTCGTTGTCAGTCTAAGCTACATAATAAGATTCTATCTCAACTCTTCACCCTCCCAAAAATACAGATTTAAAGTCTCTACCCAGACCTATGGGATCAGAACATGGGTGGATTGAAGCCCAGGAATTTGCATTTAGCCAGGATAATACACATTTCTCCTTTAGCTAGGGAATCATATGGTTCAGATAAAAAATCAGACTCACAGGCCAGTATAATTCTCTAAATCCTTATGTTAAAGAGACAAAATCCTTTGATGATAGAATGACTCAGAGAAGGAGCATGACTTGATACAAACTCCTCTTATGGAACATGGAAAGGTGAGACTTTATGCAGATTGTGAGCACTTGTCACATGATGGATAATAAACCCCATCTGGAAAGCTGAGTTTTATTGCCCAAGGAAGAAAGTCAGCTTCTAGAATCCCAACCAGAGAACTTGAACTAGCTAGTCCACATGGTCCCATTCGTTATAGTGGCATTGGCAGCCTCCATGCTGAAGCTTCATACAACCAAAATCTCTTCTTTCCCAGCCAAAATCAGACATAAGTTAGTGGAAGAACTGAAAATGAAGAACAGCTAACTGTATGTCATATAGGCTCAGATGTAACACTATATTGGTGCATAGAAACTTGGTTTCTTCCTCCAGCAGAAGCTGTGGGATCTTTGGTTGGTGTAATCAACCTTTCAAGACTTCAGCTTCACCCCTTAGTGAATGAAAGAGTTTTTAGTGGCTCCTCTGCTGGTTTTTAGCTCTGGGACTAATGGGGTTTGGGCGTAACCGTGTTTATCTACTTGCATGGGGGTATAAAAAAGTCTGTCCAAAATCTCACTTCCTCAAGCCTTTTCTGTCATCTGATCAAGAACTAAGATGTCTGTGTCCCCTTCTGTTGGCATGGTTTAGCAAACAAGCTTAGAAACAGATAACCCACAGTGTCATCCCCAGCCCCAGCCCACCTCTTCCAGCTTGGGGAGGACTCTTTCATGGTTTAACTTGGGATAATACTAAAGTCATAGTGCCATGTAAAACATTGTAAATGTTTGTAAGAGATCAGCTCCATGCCTGACATAGAAAGGATTCAACAGTAGTAGTAATTATCTTTATTTTTATATGTTTGTGTGTGTGTGAGAGACAGAGAGAGAGAGAGATGTTAAACACAGTGCTTCACAAATTCTAGGCAAACACTCTTGGGCTGTCTTTGTGCCACATACCTAGACAACTGTAAATTTCTTTTGTTAAAGCACAGAATCCTATATTCAAAAGAACACAGACACTAGGTTATTCATTTATGATCTTCTATCTTAGAGGAGTCCATTATAAAATGGCCATCTCTTATGTTAATTTACAATGCTTCAAAATATTTAGCATATTTGATACTTAGATTTAAGTGTTGTTTTAAGGCAAAAGCCCAGGTTCTGGCAGCTCCACCAGACTTGGCTCAGCCATGTGTCATAGCATATCCACTAAAGGGACAGTGGAGGTGAGAAACAGAGAGAACCTAATAGATAAGAACCTGGAAGGGTTCCAAAGACAGTTAAATGATCTGAAGAAGAGAAAAAAAAAAGAGGACCACAATAACCAGCTGGATAAGCTCAATGAAGACATAATGAAATGCAAGGATGAATTCTAAGAAGCATCAAGAAAATCAGAAAATGACATGACAAGGGAACTTGACAGAGGGATGAAAACTATACATAAAAAATGTAGCAGAAAATGCAAACCACACTGAACAAGCCCAAAATTCTATAGAAGCTCTCAAGAATAGAGTCAGTCATGTGGAGGATAGAAACTCAGAACTTGAAGACAAAGCAGAAGAAACAGTTCATGAGTCTAAAAATTTCAATAAGTTCAAAAAATTTTCTGAACAGAACATGAGGGAACTGTGGGATACACTTAAAAGTCCCAACATTCAGATCAAGGGAATACCAGAAGTGGAAGAAATTCAGACCAAATGCATAGAGAACTTATTCAACAAAATTATCAAACAAAACTTTCCCACTCTCTCAAAACAAAAGCCCATCCAGTTACAAGAAGGTAACAGATCTTCAAACAGACTGGAAGCAGAAATTCTCCAAGACATATTGACATTAAGATTCTAAACATCAATACCAAAGAGATAATCCTAAAAGTAGCTAGGGAAAAATAACACATTACATTTAAAGGTAACCCCATCAGAATTACGTCGGACTTCTCAATGGAAGCCCTGAAAGCCAGAAGACTTTGGAATGGAACACCACAAAGTCTAAAAACTTGTGGCTTACAATCCAAATTACTGTACCCAGCAAAAGTATCCCTCATAATAGATTGTGGAAGAAACACTTTCCATGATCAAACTAAGCTTTACAACTATGTAAACACAAAGCCAAACATGCAGAGAGTACTTCAGGAAATCCTCCACACAGAAGAATAAAATAATCAACCTCAGGTGCCTACAAGAAACAGATCATAATAACCAAACTCAGAGCAGGCACAAAAAACTACAAAGTCCAAGAAAACACCAAAACATATAAACCACCATGATATGGTAGGGATCAAATCAAACCTCACAGTCATTACCCTAAATATCAACGGCCTTAATTCACCCATCAAGAGACAAAAGCTAACAGGGTGGATCAGAAAGTTAGACCCTTCAATCTGTAGTCTTCAAGAAACCCATTTCCCCATTAAAGACAGACACCTCATCAGGGAAAAAAAAAGGGTGGAAAATGATATTCCAAGCAAATGGGAATAAGAAACAAGCGCACATAGCTATACTAATGCTGGATAAAATAGACTTAAAACCAAAAGTAATTTAAAAAAAAAAAAAAGACAAAGAAGGCCACTTCCTACTTATCAAGGGAATGAACCAACGAAAGGATATCACAATCATAAATGTTTATGCACCAAACACAGGCATACCACAATTCATAAAACAAAACCTACTTGACAACAATACAGAAATAACCTGCCAACACCAATATAGTTAAGGACTTTAATACTCCACTCTCAGCAATAGATAGATCATCCAAAAAAAAAAAAAATCAACAGGGAAGTGAGAAGAGCTCAATAAAACCAGAGAACAATTAGACTTAACAGACATCTACAGATCATTCTACCCCAAATCCACAGACTACACATTCTACTCAGCATCCCATAGAACCTTCTCTAAAATAGATCATATACTAGGTCAAAAAGCCTACCTCCATATATTTAGGAAGATCGATATAATTTTCTGTATAATATCAGATCACAAGTCTATATTGTTAGAAATTAACAACAAAAGATGGACCAGGAATAACATCAGCTCCTAGAAACTGAACAACACACTTTTAAACAATTAATAGGTAGTGGACGAAATAAAAAATGAAAATGAAAAATTTCAATGAGAACACATCATACCAAATTATGGGACCCAATGAAGGTGGTCCTTGGGGGAAAATTCGTAGCACTAAATGCCTTCATAGCAAAGACAGAGAGATCCCAAATCAATAACCTAACCTTCCACCTAAAGGCACTGAAAAAGCAAGAAGAATCCAACTGAAAAAGCTCCACACAGAAAGAAATAATTAAGATCAGAGCAGAAATTAATGAATTGGAAACTAAGAAAAGAATTAAGAAAATTACTGAAAAAGAGAGCTGGATTTTTGAAAAAATAAACAGAACTGACAAATCTCTTGCCAATTTGATCAAGCAAGATAAAGATGCTCCAACCTAAAAAAAAAAAATAGAAATGAAAAAGGAGAAATCACAACAGGAAACTGGGAGAATCATCATGACTTATTTCAAAAACCTCTATTCCACAAAGCTGGATAATATGGAGGAAATGGATGAATTCCTGGACACATACCACCTACCAAAGCTAAACTCAGAGAGATTAATCTCCTAAACAAATCTATCACACCCACTAAGATTGAAAAGGTAATCAAAAACCTCCCCAAAAAGAAGAGTCCAGAACCAGATGGCTTCTCAGCTGAATTCTATCAAACCTTCATGGAAGAACTGAAACCAATCTTTCTCAAACTGTGCCACAAATCACATAGCAGGGAAAGCTCCCCAACAACTTCTATAAAGCTAGTGTCATCCTAATACCTAAACCAGGCAGAGATGCCACAAGAAAAGAAAATGACAGGCCTATTTCCCTGATGAACTTAGACACAAAGATCCTGAACAAAATCTTCACAATTCAAATCCAACAACACATCAAAAGCATTATCCACCTTGATCAAGTAGGCTTCATCCCAGGAACACAGGGGTGATTCAACATATGGAAATCTGTCAATGTAATATACCACATAAACAAGCTTAAACAGAAAAACCACATGATCATTTTGATAAATGCAGAAAAGTCCTTTGACAAAAAACAACATCATGTCATGATCAAAACATTAGAGAGAATTGGCATGGTTGGTTTATATCTCAACATAATAAAGGCTATATATAAAGCTCCTAAAGCCCAAATAATACTTAGTGGAGAAAGACTAAAGGAATTCCCATTGAGATCAGGAACAAGACAGGGGTGGCCACTCTCACACCTGCTCTTCAGTGTATTACTGGAAGTCATAGCTCAAACAATAAGATAGGAAAAGGAAATAAGGGGATACAAATTGGAAAGGAAGAAGTTAAGTTAGCTCTTTCACTGACAACATGATTCAATACATAAGAGACCCGAGGGCCTCCATCTCAAAACTCTTAAAGGTGATTAACTCCTTCAGAAAAGTAGCAGAATACAAAACCAATGCGGAAAAATCAGTAGCCTTTCTATATGCAAATAATAAAGATACAGAGAAAGAAATAAGTGTCATTGTTCCATCAATTACAACAACAAAAAATACCTTGGAATAACATTAACCATGGAAGTGAAAGATCTGTACAATGAAAACATAAAAACACTCAAAAAAGAAATTGAGGAGGACTTGAGAAAATGGAAAGACCTTCCATGCTCCTGGATAGGCAGAACTAACATCAAGAAAATGGTAATCCTACCAAAGGCAATATACAGATTTAATGCAATTCCAATTAAAATCCAAACATTGTTCTTCACAGGGATAGAAAAAATGATCTCAAAATTCATATGAAAAGGGAGAAGGCATTGGATATCCAAGCATATCCTCAGCAAAAGAAACACCTCTGGAGGCATCACCATACCTGATCTGAAGCTATATTACAAAGCCATAGTAACAGCATAACAAAAACAGCATGGTACTGGCATAAAAAAAAGGAGTATAGAGTAGTGGAACAGAATCAAGGACCTGAATTTTGAGTCAAGTAACTACAGCTACTTGATATTTGACAAAGGCTCTAACAATATAGGCTGGAAAAAAAGACAGCATCTTCAACAAATGGTACTGGACAAACTGGATAACCATATGTAGGAAATTGAAACTTGATCCACACATCTCTTCATGCACAACAATCAAGTCCAAATGGATCAAAGACTTCAATATAAGCTCAGAAATTTGGTTATTATTGGAAGAAAAAAAGGAGGAGTTTTCTATTTTATAGGAATGGGAAAAGACTTCCTGAATAAAACCCCAGTAGCACAGGATCTTAAATAATCACTCAACCAATGGGATCACATGAAGCTAAAAAGTTTCTTCAGAAACAAATATACAATAAGCAGAGCCAATGGATTACCCACAGAATGGGAGAAAATATTTGCTGAATATCCAACTAAAAGAGGCCTAATTTCTAGAATCTACAAAGAACTCAAAAACCTAAATAATAAAAAGTCAAACAACCCACTCAAAAAATGGAGCAAAGAACTGGACATGCAGTTCACAGAGGAAGAAATACAAATGGCAGACACACACTGAAGAACATGTTCATCATCCCTAATCATCAGGGAAATGCAAATTAAAACAACTATGAGATTCCACCTTACCCCAGTAAAAATAGCAAACATGAAAAAATCAAATGAAAATAAATGCTGGCAAGAATGTGGAGAAACAGGAACCCTCATCCACTGTTGGTGGGAATTGAAAATGGTACAATCATTTTGGAAAGCAATATGGAGACTCCTAAAAAAGTTGACTATAGGGCTGGAGAGATGGCAGAGTGGTTAAGTGCTTTCCTGTGAAGCCTAAGGACCCTGGTTCAAGGCTCGATTCCCCAGGACCCATGTTAGCCAGATGCACAAGGGGACGCATGCATCTGGTGTTCATTTGCAGTGGCTAGAAGTCCTGGTATACTCTCTCTCTCTCTCTCTCTCTCTCTCTCTCTCTCTTCCTCTTTCTCTCTTTGTCTGTCACTCTCAAATAAATAAATAAAAATAAACAAAAAAAAATTTTTTAAGTTGACTATAAAGTTACCAACAGACCCAGTTATTCCCTTACTGGCCATTTATCCTAAAAGCTCCATGTCTCAGTTCAGAGAGATTTGCTCCACCATGTTTATAGCTGCTCAATTCGTAATAACTAAGAGCTGGAATCTACCCAGATGTCCATCATTAGACAAATGGATAATTAAATGTGGTATATCTACATGATGGAATTCTACACAGTAGTAAGGAAAAATGACACAACAAAATTTGAAGAAAAATGGTTGAACCTGGAACAGATCATTCTCTATGAACTCACTCAATCACAGAAAGATAATCACGCATAGTCTCACTCATCTACAGCTCCTAACCTGAATCTACCTGAGATGGCAACATACCTAATAAGCATCTAGAGGACTAGACAATAGGGTAGGTGGCAAGGGAGTAGAGGGTAAGGGTGGGAGTTGGGGACCCAAAACTTGACCCAAATGGCAATGGTACCATAAAATTCTACATTCTAAAAGACAGACTAAATGGCTGAACCTTCATCAGGTCCTTAGAGGGAACAACTGAAACACAGGGCCTTGGAGAGAGTAAGATGAAGACTAACCTTGATCTTCTCCTGTTTCTGTTTCTCTCCCTCTTCTCTCTATCTCTTTTGTATTACTTATCTTTTTCTTCCTTTTTTTCTTTGGTGCTGACCTGTAACTCCCAGTACCAGCATGTGGCTAACATCTACAGTAAGCTGTTGATCAGAGAGACCTACAAGGTTTCCCAAAATAAGACAGACTTCTGTTAGAATACATGATGACCCACCAAAAGTTAGTGGTAAGACCCTACAGTTGAAGACACCATATGCTGTTGGAATAGAACATGCGATGACCTGGTTGGAATCTGGAAGTGAGTCAGCCCCCGGACAGTTAGCTCATCTAGTGCCAGAAGTTGCTACATGAGCAACTGGGGGAAAATGAGCAACATCTGTTGAAGCCACTCATGGTCTAAGCTACTCAGTAGCAAACAACCTGACATTATGCTCACACAAGTGCAATAGTGAAACACGGCCATGCTGGGAAATCAACTGCTCTTGATTTGGCTAACAGATCCACTCTATGGAATGGAACTGGGAAACAAGTCAGAACCATATCCAAAAATGAGTCCACTCTCCATTATCAAGCTCCCTCCAATTGTGGGCTACAAGAGGGCCTACACCTATTAAATTCTCTCTCTCTGTAAAAAAGGTTATCCCATTTATTTGGCACTAACTTCACTCTCCATTGGAGAATTTGCTTCTCTTTTCCAGATGGATGCAGATCTTAAGGAGAGAACCAGCCCATCACACCTCTAAAGGGCCCCAGCTGAAACCAAGAGTAATTGGGGAAACGAGCAAGAGTGCTGTTCTCTTGGTTTACCTGATACCAGCACAAGGGTGAAGGAGATAGACACAAAGAATGCTCAACTCCTACAAAACCAGATATCTAGAGACTCACAGGATTCCAAGACCTCATCATTGAAGCAGACCTAAAATGAACCCAACAAGGCTAAGGTAAATTTGCAGAAGAGGGGCAGAAAGAATGTTAGAGCCACACATTGAGTCATTATGCACAGAGACATTGCTTCTTACTGATAACTGATGACTAGCCCCACAATGTATGACCCATATTCCCCAAAAAGGATGGTCCTTGTGGAGGAGGGAGGATGGGGGGTGGTTAAGGATGGTAGCAACATGACTGTATATACTGTGTACATAACTAATAAAAAAAATCCATCAGAAATGACCCCCAATGAGTCTGTTTTAGATGAAATACCTAAGATTTCAGAGAAAAAATTATACTCAAAAAATCAAAGAAGAAAACAAAGGAATTAAAGGAGAAAACAAACTCCTAAAGGAATTCCAAGAGAACACAGGAAAGTAGCTTAATGAAGTAAGGAGGTCACTACAAGACATGAGTAAGGAAATGGAAATACTGAAGAAAAACCAGGCAGAAATTCTAGCACTGAAAAACACATTCAGTCAAATAAAAAATTCTGAAAATTCACACCAGTAGAATGAATGAAGGAGAAAACAGAATATTTAAACTAGAAGAATATTTATGAGGTGGCAGATCTAATACAGTCCAACAAAGGGAAAGACAAGCCAATAGGAAGGGAATTTTAAGATGTCTGGGACATTGTAAAATAATCAAACAAAAGGATTTAAGGTATAGTAGAAGGAAGGGAATTTCAGTCCAGAGGCTTAGTAGGAATTTGCAACAAAGTCATAGAAGGAAAATTCCCCCAAATTGGGAAAGAAATGCCAATGCAGATACAAGAAGCTTTTGGAACAGCAAACAGAAAAATCTGGAAAGAACAAAAAACAAAAAACCAAAAAAAACCTCTCCTTGCCATGTTATAATTAAACTACTAAACATGCAAACCAAAGAAAATGTATTGAAAGCAGTGAGAGAGAAAAAGCAAGCCCATCAGGTTCACAGCAGATTACTTAACACAAACCTTAAACCTTAAAAGCCAGAAGGGAGCTGGGTATGGTGGCACACGCCTTTAATCCCAGCACTCGAGAGGCAGAGGTAGGAGAATCGCTATGAGTTCGAGGCCACCCTGAGAATGCAGAATGACTTCCAGGTCAGCCTGAGCTAGAGTGAGACCCTATCTCAAAAAACCAAAAACAAACAAACAAACAAACAAACAAACAAATGCCAGAAGGGCTTGGAATGATGTATTCCAATTCTGAAAGATAACAACTGTCAACCAAGAATATTTTTATCCTGTAAAGCTATCTATCCAAATTGAAGGCAAAAAAATAAGGTTTTTCCACAAAAAAGACAGCCTAAACAAATTTATGACAACTATGCCAGCTCTACAGAAAATACTTGAAGGAATCCTTCACGCTGAAGAAAAAACAAAGCACACACATGAGGAAAAGGGAAAACAAACAAACCATACTCAAATAGTAGTTAAAACAAGAGAGTAAAGGGAAACAGGAAGCACTCAAAAACAAGAAGAATGGAGAGGATGAACAATTACCTTTCAATAATAACTCTTAATATCAATGGCCTCAATCCCCAACTGAAAGTCACAGGCTTGAAGACTGGATTAAAAGGTAGGACCCTGTTGTTTGTTGCCTCCAGGAAACTCATCTCTCAATAAAAGATAGACACTGTCTTAGGTTGAAAGGATGGAAAATGGTATTTCAACCAAACAGGTCTAAGAAACAAGCAGGGGTTGCTATCCTCATATCTGACTGGATAGACTTCAAACCAACATTAGTGAGAAAGATAAAGTAGGTCACTTAATTTTGATTAAATGAACACTCCAACAGGAGGACATTACAATCCTAAATGTATATGCACCTAACATGTGGGCTCCCAATTTCATCAAACAAATACTATTGGACTTAAATTCACAGATAACACCAAACACAATTGTAGCGCATGACTTCAATACCCCATTCTCATCAACTGACAGGTCACCCCAGCAAAAAGTAAACAGAGAAACATCTGGATTAAATGCTGTCATGGAACAAAAGGTCCTAACAGATACCTACAGAACATTCCACCCAAATGCTGCAGAATATACATTTTTATTAGGAGCCCATGGAACATTCTCCAAAATAGACCATTCACACTGCAAAAGATAGCATTGGGCATAGCAAAGAAACATTCAACCAATACAAGATTTAAAACAACCAGGGAAAACATCAAACTCTGTAACTTCAAGTCCAACAACTCTAGCCAGTGACAAATCTCCAAGTCCAATAATTCTAATCAGCAACAACTCTCTGGCATTCCAATTCTGCTCCTCCAGCTAGGCTATTCACAGTCCTGGAAAACTTCATATGGGCCGGCAGCTCTCCTTAGCAGCCATCTCATGGTCCAGACATCTCCACTGGGTTTCCACTGCAATCCATGGTCCATCCTCATGGCTCCATGGGATCTCCATGCAGGCGTCTAGCAAACTTGCTTCACACTGAGCTTGACCATTTCCAAAACACAAGACCCTGTTGCAAACTCAATGACCCTCTCTTTCTTGCATTTGTAATACTCCACAATACCAGGTAGGGTGCCAATTTGTTAATCCAGGGGAGAATAAAGCAGACTTTGAAGAACAGGACACTCCTTGAGCACTTAGGCCCCTTCAAAAGAGTCTACATTCTTCCTGTTGCCCCAGTGCAGGTCAGCTGGCCTGATCTCAAAAGTTTTAATATCTCAAACAATTTACAGATGAATGGGCAGCAGTTTAGGCCCAAAGATTTCAGTTTTTTTTTTTTTTTTCTGTGCCATATCATTCTGCTCACACAAATCCATTTCTAAGCAATGCAACCCTGCAGAACTTCTCAGGACACGGGCATAACAGAAAGCTTTTCACACAAACTACCAGCCCAGTCCAATCAAAGCTCTTTCTCACCCTCATAAGCCAAACCTCACAGCCTATAATTCTTATTTCATTCAGGTCTTTCAACTCTGACCAGAATAGTCCATCAAGCTGTACTTACAAGCTGTACTTACAAGACTGCAAGGCATCTGTAGCAGACAGATTCAGGTTCACTGAGATGAACTTCCAGACCAGGCACAGTTATGGAGGAAGGGATATTTATTGAAGCTTACAGATCCAGGGGAAGTTCCATAATGGCAGAAGAAACTGGCCTGCTTTCACAGGACCAAGCAGAGACAGAGAAGTACAAGCCTAAAGCCAAAAGCCACACAGCACAGCACACTTCAGGAACTCCAGCTAGGCACACTTTGCATATCTTTAGATTGAAATCTGAAACCCACCACCACACCTTAAGATCCACCCAGTGACACTGCCTCCAGCCAGGTGGCTAGAGATGCAAACTACAAACAAATAAACAACTGAATATATTGGGGGCCATCTATTCTATTCAAACCACCACAGCATCTCTTAGGCCAAGGCTTCAAATCCTTCCACATTCCTCTTGAAAATCAGCTCCAAAAGGCCAAAGCCACACAGTCAAGTATCTAGCAGCAATCCCACTCCTTGGTACCACTTTACTGTTGCAGTCAGGTTTGCATTGCCAGTAGAAATCACCCAACCAAGAACAACTTGTGGGGATAAAAAGAGGTTTATTTTGGCTTACAGGCTCCAGGGGAAGCTCCATGATGGCAGGGAAAATGATGGCTTGTGCAGAGGGTGGATATCAACCCCTGGCCAACATCAGGTAATAGCACTAGGAGAGTGTGCCAAACACTGTCATGGGGAAACTGGCTATAATACCCATAAGCCCACTCTCAACACTACACTGCCTCCAGGAGGCTTTAATTTCCAATTGCCATCAGCTGGGGGAAGCTGGTGTCCAGAATACCTAAGTTTATGAAGGACACATGAATGAAACCACTACACAATGCAACTGTCCCGACAGAAATTGGTCTCAGTATCCATGACCTCCCAGTCCCTAGCAATACCTTCAGAAGACCCTCATAATAGGAGAAAAAAATGATGACACCAAAATAAAAAAGAGACTAATAGAAAGAGGGAGGGGATATGATGGAGAGTGGAATTGTAAAGGGGAAAGTGTAGGAAGGAGGGAATCATCATGGTTTATTGTCTGTAAGTATAGAAGTTGTCAATAAAAAATTTTTAAAAAAGAAATTGTCAGCTGTAAAAGAGGAACAAATTTCTACTTTAAAGATATTTAGGAGCCAGGTGTGGTGGTGCATGCCTTTAATCCCAGCACTCGGGAGGCAGAGGTAGATGGATTGCCATGAGTTCGAAGCCACCCTGAGACTACATAGTAAATTCCAGGTCAGCCTGAACTAGAGTGAAACCCTACCTCAGAAAACAAAACAAAACAAAACAAAAAGAAAAAAAAAAAACAGGGCTGGGGAGATGGCTCAGTGGTTGAAAGTGCTTGCTTACAGTCTACCAGCCTGGGTGTGATTCCTTGGTACCCATGTAAATAAAGTGACATTTATGTCTGGAATTCTTCTGAAGCAGCAAGTGGCCCTGGTATACCCATTCTCTCTCTCATACAAATAAATAAATAGCATTATTTTTAAAAGCTACAGAGTTCATACATAAACTAAAACCTGTGTTTGAAAAAGAAAAATTCTGTACCTCATTTTCTGTGTTAAATTTGAAAAAAGAAACCTCCAGTTGTACACAGTATACCTAAATGGAAGAAATGATGCAACTCAAGGTTTTCATGACTTTGTTTTTGTCCATCACAGAGCTGCTGCTGTTGTTTATTTTGAATCTACCATTCAAATGTAGTACCTCTGGGGCTGGAGACAAAACCTTTGGGAAACTAAGTTCAACAATTTCAGGCAATTATATATTTGCTGCATGACTCTCATGGCTGAGGACATGTGATATGTGAGATGTGGAGTATACTAGGAAAGGACGATGGAATAACTGGGAGTTCTTCAAATTAGCTTCTGATCGCCACTAATCTCAGAACATAGGGAGTGAAGTCAAGAGGACTGTGATGAGTTCAATGCCTGTCTGCAATATATATGAGTTCCAGGCCAGGCTGGGCAATAGTGTGAAACTTTATTCCAGGAAAGAAGCAAGGACGGAGAAAAAGAAAAATGATGACTACCTTCTAAGCACACAATATTACAGGGTAGATAATAATAAACCAGGATAAAATGAAGCATGCATTTATGTTTTTAAAACCTGATGGTAATCACAGCAGCTCTCTAGAACTTGGACCAGTGAAAATATTTGAAAGAGTGTTTCATCACTGACCTTGTTGATTCATGTTAATAATGGCAGATCAACTTTATCAGTCTAACTGATTTATTACCTATTACCCTATTGCCCTCCACTGTAACCTTCCCTTTATTTTGCCTGTGTTTCTATGACCTCTGATCCCGCCCCCTCCACCCACACACAATGAACTCTTTCAATGCAGCAGGTACCTAATAACTATTTGTTGAATTATAAATGCTAGTATATAGCATTCCCCTCTTCACAAAAGAGTTGGGATTTGAACCTAGGTCTTTGTGGCTTCTGTGCACATGGCAGGGAGCAGCAACTCCTCATCTGTCCCATAATTTGCTGACACTTTTGACTACTGACTTTAAATTTTATAATGCATAATTAAAGAAGCATCCTTTGTGGATACTATTCAAGCTTGTTTTCATCCTAAATGCAAGTAGGAAAATGTTTGGCACTGGTGACTGTCACATTCATTAGGAGCCTTAAACCCATCTGCAGCTCTATTGATATTCATCAGCCCTGCTAAATCATTTACACCATCAGGAAATTAGTCTAGAATGACACCCCCTTTCAGAGAAAGGAACCAGGAAAATGCAGAGAGGCAAGGAGCTGAGCCCTGATGGAGGTGAATAATAGCGGATAACTGCTCCAGGCCCCACTGCCAGGGGGACCAGAGAGCCACTGTCATCCATAGGTGGCAGAAATAAAAACCTAGCCGCAGTGGGATTTTCATTCATATGGCAATACAATCCAGCACTTGGCAAGTCACTGCACCCACACAGCCAACCATCTGTTTCAAAGCCTCTTGCATTTTCCTATTCATGTAGCCGTTTAATCTGCCCTTGGCAGGGTTGAAAATAAAAACTCAGGAACTCACTGAGAAATTCATGTTTCAGAGAAGCCCTGACTGAGATAAACCAAGGCTTTGCTCACTCAGACCACAGGAGGAAGCAACACCGAGGCCCTCCTGGCCCTAGGCTCTTTTCTAATCAGAAATTATCCCCGCGCAGTCACCAGGGGGCGCTCCACAGGAGTCCGCGGGCTGGGAGAGCCACAGAGGTGCTGGGATTCCCATAGCTGATCCAGCTGCCACATTCTCTCCGCGGTGCTTGGGACCTGAGGGATATTTGGACCTTTTTATGGACCTTTTGGTAGAAGTGGCACTAATACATGAAATTAACCTGAACATATGAGTTATCGGACCACATCTGTAGATTAAGCGTCAGAAAACACAAGATTAGAAACTTAGAATGCCATGTATTTTGTGATTTTCACGTAGCAACCAAACTAATAAACACTTTCCGTGTTGTGTGTGTGGAAGGGGGGATGCGTGTCTGTGCGATTGTGTAAGCATATGTCTGGAGGCCAGAGGCTGAAAGAGATGGAGTTGAGATTAGACATTTTCTTTACCCTTTTCACACCTTATTTTTGAGACAGATCTTTCACTAAACCTAGAACCACTCAGCTAGCCAATGTGGCCTGTCTCTACGTCCCCAGCATTGAGATAACATGGGCACTCCTTGCATTGTACATGGACACTGGGGATTCAAACTCAGTTCCTCGTGCTTATGCAGCAAGTACTTTACCCAGTGAGCCATCTCCCCAGCCTATTTAATACAAACTTAAAAACAATATAGGCAGAGGTGTTCAGTCACCATGAAATTTCCTTGTGGTAAAGCTCAAAACACGCATGCCACCTACAAAATTGTATGCTTGAGAATTGGATCTTTAAAAAATCTTCTGTGACATATGACCCTTAAAATGTAGGTGTGGCCCAATGAACCTGAATTGAAGTCTAGACAGCTATCTGGGGAAAATAACCCAGGTGATTCTAATGCTCAGGCAGATTTCAGAACCCGCACTCAGAAACTGCCCTCATGGGCCAAACTTTTATAAGAGGGGGCACTCAATTTCAGTGTGATGACACCCAGTGAAAGAAGAACTGAGTTCTTGTCAATGGGCTTTTACTTCTAAACCTGTGCTTGCCACACTTGGCTGGTTTCATAAATGAACTGGGGTGTGTTGTCAAACTTGATTGTGCATTGGCATCCTTAGCAGTCTTTTCCAAGGCCCCATGCCTGGGTGCTGTCCCCAGCAATTGATTTAACTAATCTTGGATATATTCTGTGTATCTAGATAAAGAGAGTCCCCAATTTACAACAGATAAACTTGTAATATTCAAATTAGTAGAAATTTGGATTTGGAATTTTCTTCTTTTCCCAGGCTAGTAAACTCTCTTGTGATGCTGGGCTGTGGAGGTCCCAGGCAGTAATGGTAATGAAGAGGGTAGACAACTGACACTTGATGGTGGACTGCGATGCTGAGCTAGGATGCCAGGGTGAGGAGCAGTACATGCATTTTCAACTTACAGAAGGGTTATTGGCTGTGACCCATGGTCAACGGGGAATATCTGTATTCTAGAGCTCCCTAGGTGGCTATAATATGCAGCCTAATTTGAAAACTGTTATGAAGGGGGCATCAGAAGCATAGAGCTCAGGTCCAAACTAGACTGGCTAAATCTGTGTTTTTATAGAAGACCAAGGGGCTGAGTTTGTAATATATGCTGCAAATGGTCTATGAACCAGAAAGCCTTCCCATGCCTCATCCCAGAAGACTGTGGTCCTACCCTGTCCCTGTGGTGCAGGGAGAGTGATTGTTTTGCTGGCTGTGGCTGAGGAGGCTGTGGCTGGTCTGGGGCCAAGTCCAAGCTGCCTTCCTCCCTCTGCCACCATCTACACATGTGGCTGTTTCTATAAATCACTTCTGATCTGTGGTTTGTATTCAGGAAGTGTTCTGACTACTTACCCATGTAATGATGGAGTAGAGGAAAGGTCTAATTTTGGAATGACGGTGGCTTGGGCAGCACTGTGTTCTCTGAGAGTCTGAATTTCTTCAGCGTAGCTCCACCACTCTGCCAGCTGCTCACCACAATCACACAGGCAGTCAGAGGCACTCTATCTATCACAGAAAATTACTGGTGTGATCCACTCAAGAGTATGGCTGGATAGCCCTGCTGATGGCAATCTTTGCAGAACCTTCCCAATAACCAAGGGAAAGGCATGGAAGGGAGACAGAGCTTGGCAGGTCAAGGCTACTGAATCAATTATCAAGGCAAGGCTCACTCCACCCTGCACTGTTTGCAGTTGGAGTGAGGACACTGTGATAGCTGCTAGTAAACAGTCAGCTTTATCCAAGAGCATGCGGTCTTAACGCTTAGGATTTACTGGTCCAGTGCAGTCATGGCAGGAAATTGGCATAGATGCTATATATATCACTAGGCCCTAGCATACATTGTTTTATGTCATCAGTTCAAAAACTGCAGGAAGCATCATTGGTTGCATTTTACAAGTGAGCAAAGTGAAATTCAATTTATGCAGAATCAGTTAATCAGAGGCAGTGAGAGGCATGAGCTGAGATTTTTCTGTCTCTCAAATCTCTGCCCTCCCCAGGATCTCAGGCCATATGAAGCCCATAGACACTAGGACTTGCCTCATCAAGGGTCAGCTAATAGAGAGCCCAAGATACCAGACAAAGAGGTCAGTTTTGACAGATGGATAGTGATAACCTATGGAGCATTACAAGGCACTACTTTAG
Organism: Dipus sagitta; assembly: GCA_036346955.1. Lineage (NCBI taxonomy): Eukaryota > Metazoa > Chordata > Mammalia > Rodentia > Dipodidae > Dipus > Dipus sagitta. The sequence continues at coordinate 65,700,211 of CM070781.1, forward strand.
AGGCCATGGAGAAGACAGAGCTCCTCTGCCCCTTACCATGAGCACAGAGCACAGGATCTTTCCCTCTAGAGTTCCTGGCTTGGTAAACTGGAAACAAATGTTGGTGCTGAGCCCTTCTCCTAGGAGTGCCTCCATGTCTATAAAAGACTAGGCTTTCCATGTCTAGGACTCTGCCTCACTTCAAGGTGACAGAGTTGAGATACTGATCTTACAGCTCCTACCCATCTTTGACTGGGGAAGGTTTCTAGGAAGAAGGGAGCTAACTCCATGTGTGACATCCTCAGATGATGCCTAAAGACTACTCAAATGCCCTGAACTTTAAAGAAACAAAACAGAAAATATGAGTAGGGTCTGAAGCTACTCAAGTTGGAGGGGTTTTACCATTCAGTGGCTCTAACGATATGTCTCTAGGACATCAGGTGCATGTCTGCATGGTGTGCACATGCTGGATACAGGGAGAAGATGGTGCATGTCTGCAAAGTGTGCACACACTGTACAGGGAGAGGATGAAGTATTTCTACATGGTGTAAACACACTGGGCAGAAGGAGAAGATGGTGCATGTCTGCATGGTGTATGGTGTACACACACCGGACAGAGATAGGATGGTGTATATCTACAGAGTGTGCATACCCTGGACAGAGAAGATGGTGTAGTTCTGCATGCTGTGCACCCCCTGGACAGAGAAAGGATGGCGCATATCTGCATGGTATGCACACACTGGACAGAGAGGATGGCAAGGCTATGTGAGGGTCCCCTAACTAGGAGTAGGACAAACGTTCCCAGCAAGGTCTGGACCAGGCCTTGGACTCTGGATGGGCCGAGATCAGAGATGATTTAGAGGATGAAGAAATTCACCCTGTGCCTATGGTTGACAAAAAAAAGATAGAATTCCGAATTAAATCGAATTTCAGATGAACTATGCACTTTTTCAATGTAAGAATATCCCACAATTATTTGCTGTTTATCTAAAATTCAGACTTAATGAGATAAGCTTTATTTTTATTTGCTAACAAGGCAACACTCCCTCTGTACTCTTTCTGAGTAGGGGAAGTGGAGGAGGCCACTCTGGTCTCCACTTTGCTGGGTTATCTGACATAAGCAGAGGATGTAATGTGTAAAGTTGCAGGGTCATATCTGCTCAGTTAAATGAACAACACTAGAAGTGTGTATAGGGACCACAAAGCTTCAGGAGAGGAAAGATACTGGTCCTCAAAAACAGGGGAAGTAATTTTCAGAACGACAATCCTCGAAATTATCTCTGGAGCATATGGTGTTGCTTATAATACTTTAAATTTTCTTCTGTGTGTGTTCACGTGTGTGTATGGGCATGTCATGGTTGTGGTGTGCATGTGGTGTTCAGGGGTAACTTCAGATGTCAGACTCACCTTCCATGTATTTTGAAGCAAGATCTAACATTGTTCCCTGCTGCACATGCTCGACCAGGTGATCTATAAGCTTCTGGAAAATTCTTTTGTCTCCACCTCCCTTGTTACCATAGATATACTGAGGTTACAGATGCCTGCCACAATGTCCAACTTTTTGTGGGCCCTAGGTTTCAGAATTGAGGTACACATGCTTGAAAACAAGTGATTTTTCTACTGAGCCATCTCCCCAGCCCCTTGTAATTCTTTTTAGATCCTATGCTCAACTAACAGTTCTTAGATACCTATAATATATAAGGTCCTTCTTAATGATCATACCATATTCATGAGTATCCTTGTTGACACTTGGAGAAAAAATGTCTCCCAAAGCCTGCTATGTCCAAGAAATTATGGGTAGTTTAACTTGGATTTCTAGTTTCAGGTGCCAGGATCTTCTCAGCTATGGTACAGCTGCTTGCCACAGAGCTGTGTCTGACCCCATGTCTTGACATTGCCAGTGACTGTTAAAATCATGTCTATAAGACCAGAGCTTGGTTCAGTCAGTATGAATTTTGGTCCTAGGTACAAAATGGGATTATAGACAGTTTTTGGTGCACTAATGGATTGTTGTCTGGGCTAATCCACAAATACTACAATATAGCTGCACTTTAGTTTCCATATTAATAAACAGCACACATTCCTGTGAAAATACTGTTTCTGAGGGAAAACACATTCTACATTTGAACTTGGATTACAGAACCAATTCACTCTTCACATGGTCCCTATAAAAAAAATATCAGACTGTTTCTTTCTCTAAAGCCAATCTGCCTATGAATTCCAGCAGGAGAGTGTAGAGGCCAGAGGGCTGAGCCTGGGAAAGCTTCCCTGGCAGCTGGGGCTCATGGAAGTTTTGCTTCCCTCTATGGAGGTCCTTCACATGAGGGTCCCAAGGAGGCACATGACAAGAGAGTTGCAGCTCTGATTGCAGTACTATGGAAGACACAGACCTGCTGGGCAAACTCTGCCCATAACATGAAGGAAGTCCTCACAATGGCCCTTGTTATTCTCTCCTGCAAGCTTCAGGGTTCTGTGGCATTCATGGACAGAGAAAGGAAAAGGGGAGCGAAAACCACATGAGAAGCCTTCTAGCTGCCTTTATTCTTGTTCCTTGTAGAGGGACAGAAAGGAAAGGGGTGGATGGTAGCCCTAAGCAAGGCCCTGTACAGCCTGCCCCTGTGTAGAGGAAGAGGGAAGGCTGGTTCAGAGAAGCAGAAGCCATCTTTTCTTCAGCTAGCACTACCCTGGAATTCCCAAGGTCTGGCTACATTTAACATCCGAGGTTTTAGTGAATCCTAGATAAACTGATGAGCTCAACAAACCTGATGTCAAAAGAAATTTTGCAACCATTCCTATGACCCTAAACCAAATTCTGAAATTAACCAACCAGTCAATGATGTTGTGCCTAATGGGGATGGGGGCAGCCTTATGTCAGGCATTGATGAATTCAGGGAGTCACTTTGTATCAGAGAAGCATGAGTCATAAGCTCAGCCTTCCAAGAAGGTTTGTGAAGGGGGTGCCTGGGGAGGGAGAATGCAATTATCTAAAGCAATGGCAGCTTCAATAAAAGATGACAAGGGGAAGGGCAGTGAGGAGATACTGTAGCATCTGATTAAGACCCTGAAGGTAAAAACAATCGTGATCATTCGTGCCCTTCCACCTGTGGACTTGGACTGAGCTTCTGCTGGGCTCTGAGAACCCCTGGGCGCTCACAAGCAAAGAAGTCTAGCTGAACTTTTAAATCCAGTATGGGATTTCTGTAAAGGACAGGTGTGGCTCAAAGTCATGGGATCAAAGAACCAAAAATTTTAGCTTTGACAAGTCAGGTAGAATATTTATCTTAGAGGAAGAAGTAGTACCCCTGGGGTATTTCCTTCTAGAGGACAATGTAGGTGAGGCTTGTGAGAGCTAAGCTCTCCCACTCCTGAAATGATGGGCAGAGAGCAGGATTTTTAATGAGCAGATCAACATATTTGAAGCACTGTGTCCACGGGAGCCTATGGCTCTATCGAGGGCCCAGGTTCTTGAACAGGGGGTCATGGCTTCCCTTCTTGCCTGATAGAAGAAGACCCATTTCTGTTCTCAGATAAAGGAGCAACAGTGCACCCCAAGGGCCAAAGGAGTCAGGGCTCAGGGCAGGACAGTGTGTCTCCATCCTTCACTTGGGTCTGTTGGTGGCTCAGAGTATAGACAAGCTTCCAGTAGGGCAGAGCTAAGATGCTGAGGAGCTTTGACAAAGTCACGTGGGAAGAATTTCAGGGCATTAATCTTAGCAGCTGCTTCCATGGGGTACAGAGGGATAGCCAGTCCTCAGTAGGCATCATGAGGATTGTTAGAAGGGCCATGGCTGTTTTACAGAGGGTGGATTTGAATCAAGCCCACAAGAAAGCAAGAATGTATTCTATAATGGTGGGTGGGCCTAGCTGGCTGCCCAGCACAGTAAGTCAATGAATGTGTTTTCTGTGTAATTTGTGGTGGCAGGGTGCCAGTCCTTGGGAATTCCTGAGTAAATAAAACTAACTGGGGAAAGAACCAAGAAAAAGGCCACTCGTTTATCTAGCTAGTATTTCCTCTGAACATGCAAGAACATGATGTTTCCGATAAAATATCTTGGGACAAATGTCCACTCACACTTCCCTAAAGATTTTAAGACCTGGTCCTGCCACTTCAAAGAAAGCCAGATAAGGTTGGGGCCACAGTTCTCAGTCACCATAGAGAGCACCTGGCATCACTCTCCATATAGTCACACATGTCAAACAAGACAAGAACTTGAAAATAATGGCTACTTTATTTGATAAAGATGGTGATGATAGTAATTATTCTTGAAAACAAATTCCTAAAGAGTTCCAAGTGTGTTTCCCTGTGGTCTGAGTATCAAGCAGAGCAAAGAAATGTGACCAATTGCTATCTGTACCTCCGTGATTTGGCTGTTATCAGTTGGTCATCCCAAAGCCTACACCATTCTGCTCAGCTTTGCTGAGGCTCAGCTCCTGGCACCATGCAGCCCATTCTCTTAATTCATTTCTTTTTTTCCATAGTTCCAAATTGTCATTGGTCTGTTGGTGAGTTTATCAGTGAAAGGTTTAGGGATAAAATTAAAATGAACAACATGAAAATGTCTGACATTTGCCTTTTGTAAGCCTGTTAAGAGGACCCCAGAGTCCATCAGCAGCAATTAGAGTGAACTGTCCCTCATAGGCTCATGTATTGTGAATACTTTGTTCCTGGCTAGAGGGAATGTAGGAGGTGGAGCCTTGCTAGAGGAGATGTGTCACTCGGGGTGGACCTTGAGATTTATTAGTCTAGCCCACTAGGTTTTCAGAGTCAGCTCACCAGCCTGTGCTCCGCCATGCTTTCCCCACCATGATGAAGCTTTCCGCTGAGATTGTAAGCTGAAATAAGCCCTTTCCCCCCATAGGCTGCTTTTGATTGGGTGTTGTGTCCTAGCAACAAGAAGGTAATGCCATCATTGTACCTGGGAAGGTGCACTAGCTCAAGGGTACCATAATCCAGCAGTCCAACACATCCCTCACTGTCTTAACCAGTGGCCCTTCAACTTCTATGCCACATATTCTCACAGTTTTCTTGTTTGGCTGTTTTGAGTAGAAAGCAGGATAGTGGTGGGGAAGGGGATAATAGGCTATTAGGTGTAGTATGTTTAGACTTAGAAACTCTATATTGAAAAAGGGAACTGAAACTCTTTACTGAGTAAAAATTTACCAATGCAATTTAATTGTAAATAGTCATATGTAAATATGGTGACAAAGTCATTTGGGGCTGCTATAATAGAATATCAAAGATTGGTGATTTACTTAGAACAGAAATTTATTTCTCACCATTCTGGGGATTGGAAAGTCCCAGATTAAGGTGTCACATGTTTGCATGTGTGGTGAGTACTTCATTCTCTTGGAGCACTGTGTTCTCACATGGCAGAGGTCGAAGGGCAAGCAAACGAGCAGGTCTGATGCTCCATGAGCTTGACACAAATCTTAATCCCACTCAGAAGGGGGTGAAGCTTTCCCTTCTCAACAAAGTGGCCAATTTTACCTCACTGTGACCTGAAGAGTATCTACTGGTTGCTAATTCACACTCCTTGCTTCACAGCCTCAGGTCTCCATCCTGCTGGCCCACTACAATGCCTGATAAATGATGTCTACTCATTACATTGGTGTCCTTTCAGAGGAAAGATGGAATCCACATGCCCCTTGTGTTTTCTTGTAATTGGTCATCCTTCTCACCTAGCGGCATAGTGTTATGAGTGTTATGTCCCCCAGCTCAAGCTTGAGGCGAGCAGAGGATACGCATCTGTCTTAGCAGAAAGTGGCATTCCGTAGTTTCCTGCAAGCCACACAGAAGAAGAGAAGGAAGGCATTTCTTTATGAAATGGAGTAGCCTTCTGTGTGGCCACCAGCATTCCAAGGCAGCTCCATTCTTCAAACCTACGGAGGCCTGGCCACCATTCTGATGGGAAGGAATGGGAGGGGAGGTGGTTGGGTTAGGAGGAATAAAAATGATTTGAAACCTGTGACTGGCATTACAGCAAGGATGCTAGACACTCAGGCTGATTGCACAACTGGGACACTTGGAACTTTAGAGTCAGATTCAGGGAGGTGGGACCCAACCTCTCACATCTTCAGTTTTTGTGTTGTGAAGAGAACAGAGAGCCAGAGTTTCTCATTGAAAAGTCTGGGCTTCCTGTCCCTCCTGGTGATAATCAACATTCTCAGGTCTGAGAGACCTACTTTCAAATGTGACCTCTGATCAGGAGGAGCTGGTTCTGGTCACTGGTTTCCATCATGGCTGAAAGCCTTAAGCTCATGGGACTCCACAGGCCAAGCATTCGCCAGCAAGCATTCCTTGTGGATCTTTCCTTGTGGAAAAGCCTGGCTGAAGAGAGGCTGGAAGTGGCATTCATACTCTCCGTGGACAGTCTATTCTCAAATAGATGGCCTCAAATAGAATAATATTGCTTTGTTCCTGACTCCTCATAATAAGATGTGATACGCTTTGCCAGGTTTGAAATGTGATGGGCAGGCCATTGCATGCATGAGCTAGCATTTTGGAGAACAGCAATTATTTGGGGCTTGTGTGGCAAATTAATCACCACTGTATTCTTAAGGCTTCTGATGCTCCTTTTCCCATGTGAAGGTTTGTTCTAGGATGTTTTCCTTTTTTCCCTATTTCTAGAACCTGAATTGAAGCAAGAACATGTTTCCCTTATGCATTGCCCTAACTCTCATCTGACTGATTACTTTTAACCCACCTACACCCAAACCAAAGAGGTTAAGAAGAGATTCAACAGGGCTGGATATATGACTCAGTTGTTAAGAGCACTTCTTTTTAAAAAATATTTATTTATTTGAGAGAGAGAGAAAGAGAAAGAAAGAGGCAGAGAGAGAGAGAATGAATGGGCATGCCAGGGCCTTGAGCCACTGTAAATGAATTCCAGAAGCATGTGCCATCTTGTGCATCTGGCTTTACATGGATACTGGGGAACTGAATCTGGATCCTTTGGCTTTGAAGGCAATCACCTTAACTGCTAAGCCATCTCTCCATCCCAAGAGCACTTCCTGTGCAAGCATGAGGAGATCTGAGACACCCCTCAAGTTTGATTCCCAAGACCTACATAAACAGCTGGGCATGGCCATGGCTGTGCACACCTGTAACCCCAGTACTGTGGAGAGCAGAAACTGGAGAATTGCTGGGGCTCATGGAAAAAAAAAAAACACCTGTCAGCTCTGGGACCAGTAAGAGACTCTGGTTCAAATAAAAATGGGTGGAAAAAGGATGGAATGGGTTAACTGATGATGTTCCCTCCAGCCACTGCAGGTAAGTGCTTCCCAGTGCAGGTGTGTTTATGGGCCACACATGGACACACACACACACACACACACACACACACACACACAGACTCAATAACGTACCCAAGTAGTCATAGGTGGCAAGGGACAGATCCCAACGAGAGGAGAAGCCCAGGTGTTTTCAGGGCAGGAGTCCTCTTCCTGAGCCTGTTACCCGCTGCCCTGGGCACATCCACCTTAGTTACTGTTATGTCCATGCGCATCCTGGGCTGTTATTTGTTCTATACTTTTTCCTCAAAGTGACTCACTTTTTTTCTTGGCTAAATCTATGTTAAAGATAATTTTATATCCTTGACTTAATGAAAAACTTATCACTTGTTATTAAAAAGCTGTAACTAAAGCCAGTAAAAACACAATTATGTGGAAGTCTAAATAAATATTATTAATGTGACAAAGAACACAAGTTGGAAGTCTGTAGTCTTTGATTATAAAAAGAATCATGGCAAGGTTGAGAGGCATTGAAACATTCTAGACCAGCCAGTGCCATTGCCTCCATCTGTATAGTACTGAGAAGAATGTTTCTCCAGTGCCCTCAGCAGTATGGGCTCACAACTTGAGGCCATTGCAGATCACAGTGCCCCTGCGCCAGCCCCCCAGTGCCTCTTCCAAGGACAACTAATTCCTCCCCTGTGCTTGCACAGTCAGTCCTGCTCAAGGTATTACACTGGGAAGTGTTCAGACCAAATGCCCAAATGAATTTCCCATTCTCCTTCACTGGCACAGTAGAATGCATGTTGTATTTAAGCATAAATTTAGTAAATTTTCTGGAAGACTATTTTGTTCACCCCAGAAACAATGTTAAGATAATTAAATTTTAGGTAACGAATCAGGGAAGTTGATCTCAGCAGTGGAAAATGCTGTGATTTACATTGCCAATATACGGATACTTTCAGTTTTTGAAAGCCGCTGCCAACTGCGCCTGCCGGAAGTTAAATTCTCAATAGCTTGTTATGATTGATGCAGGCATTAGTCATTAAAAAAAAAATCTCGAACTCAGTAATTTGCATCCAAAGGATGACGTCAGCAACACTATAGCTTGTTGTTTTGGAAACTGATCGCTAGATGGCGGACTTGCAATTCCAAATTAAAAAAATAAATAAACCCTCAGCTTGTGAAGTACAAGCGCGTTACCAAAGGATCTATTGTACCTACAAATCTGCATCTCCGCCAGCAAGAAAGTACTGCTTGCCCAGAAGACAGTACTTTTTTTTCTTTCCTCCCAGACTTTGATAAGCCTCTCCCTCTTTCCTCAGGACAGGTCACTTCTTCCCATAGGCAGTGTTTCTGTGTGAGTTCACCTTTTGAAACTTCAAGTATGCCATTATTCTGTTCCTAGCCCTGACTGAGTAGAAAAATGTGTTCCTTAAGATGTGGCCTCTTTCTTCCTCCTGCCTACACTGCTGGCTCCTGAGAACTGAGGCACCGCATTCCGGATGCTAATCCAATGCGGGCTGTAAAAGTACCTTGATTTGTAGAACATTCCTTCTTCTCCATGAATTATATGCCATCTTTATTCTCCCGTATGGTGATGGCAATAAATCTTCCTTAATTTTTTTTAAAGGAAAGTCCATATCAATGGCCTGGTTGTTCTTGTACCGACTCTTTAAATACGGCCATAATGAAATAAATGCATGAGCCCAGCCCTGAGGGTAAGGGCAGGAAATAGGAATGGCACCTTTGTGTGGTAGACCTTGAAACAATAGAATACATTGAAACCCTTGCAGCAAATCAGTGAGTTTATTTGAAAGTTCTAGGGCTATCCCTTTCCCCCATGGAGTGTGTGTGTGTGTGTGTGTGTGTGTGTATTGGTGTGGAATGAAAGGAAAGGGTAAAGGGGAACTGAAACATTTATTTTCTTTCTTCACTAATAGGTGCGTCAACAAAAATGAGGCACAAAAGAGCATCTTTGTGGCTGGGTTTCCTGGCTGCAGCCCCAGAACCTAAGAACCCCAAGCTTCATTCCCAGGTGGCCTCTCCTAATTTGCTAAATAACCTTGGGCAAGTCACTTAACCTTCCCAATCTCCATCTACAAAGGAAGGTGCAGAGCGCTGTCTTTAGCCTGCTTCATGAGGAAGTTGCGAGGATTAATAATGAGAGAAAGACAGTCAGGGGTCCAGGGTTCTCTCAGAAAGGTGCCACTTACCCTTCGATGAGAATCATAAAAGTAAACAGAGGAAGTCCACACTGGCCAGCCGTGCCAAAGTCACAAAGCTCTAGATACAGAGGGAATCCATGTTTTCCATGCTCAGGAAAGGTGGGCAGGGGCAAAACAAAACAAAACACTAGTAAAGCCTTTCTTTGCAAAAATTCGTACTGTGCTTTTAAATCTGATTAGTCTATGTTTAGAAATGAAATGATTTTAAATACCCTGAACGAACTAAAAGGAAAATACCTGCTCAGGTCAAAGACACAGGATTCTTGCCTGGCTTTTCATCACAGAGAGAAGTGACTCCTCTGACAATTAGCCTTCAATTTTGGTGACAGTAATTATCACCATTAGGGGCTTTCCTGTGTCTCTTATGATGAAAGACATATTCATGCTGCAGAGGCCCAATCTGAGAACTCTGGGCAGAACCCAAAACACAAGGAAAGGATCGATTTTAACTTATTTGAAAACATTGGATCTAATTTGATATTTCTAGTTTTCAACAGCTTACAACAAATAGATGAAAATAAATGCCTTGTCACATGTTGTGCTACGGACTATGCTCTTTGGTTTTCAAAGACTCCTGGACACAAGAGGAGAATCCTCTATTAGTGCCGTCTGATATCTCGGGATTTTCCAGCTGTCATTGTTCAAGGGTCTAGTTTGGGGAGCTTTGTGGAATGACCAAATAAATTATTTGTTCTGAAATGCTGTAAGTGATCTGTGTCTCAGAGTCTTTGGCTATAATGATGAAAAAGCATGAAGCATGGAAGGGGGTGCAGCAGACACACTCAAGTTTTTGTGGTGTGAATATGCATTTTTGTGTATATTTCCAGGATAGACATTTGTATGTGACACGTGAACAAGAGGAAGAACAGGAAATAACCAGGATTATGTTGCTGCTTTTTTTTTTTCACTCTTGAAGTCTAATTATTGTAGTAGCCTGCTGCCTTGATTAAGGATTTCCTCCCTAAATAATTAATTTGTTTTTATACAAGTGTATTTGCCTCTAACAAATCTTAACACATAACACTTTGGACCTAGGCTCAGCAAGCCTACTTTCAAGCACATTCATAATTGCCTTAGAATAATTAAGAATTAACATTGGTAAAAGGAGGTCTAAACATTAGTATGCTATATTAATTCAAAACATATTAGCTGTTTGGTGTTGGAAAATAAACACATATACATTTATAAACTCATGTGGTTAATGAGTGTTGTTATCTGAGATATGTTAACTAATACAAAGGAATAGTTTTAATATAAATATTTAACCAATGTGCTTGAATCTATTTCATGACCATTTATATCAAACAGACATTTTATTTGTAATTTTTTTTCAAGAGAGAACTGACACACCAGGCCCTTCAGCCACTGCAATTGAACTCCAGACATGTGTGCCCCCTTGTGTGCATGTGAAACTTGCACACTTGCTTTACCTTGTGCATCTGGCTTGCATGGGACCTGGAGAGTCGACCATGGGTCCTTAGGTTTCACAGGCAAGTGCTTTAACTGCTAAGCTATGTCTCCAGCCCCAAGCAGACTTTTTTTTAAAAAAAATTTAAAACCTTGGAAATAAGAACTGGGGCTTGGAACACAAATGGCTTGTCAGGGTTCCTCAAAAAAAAAAAAAAAATCAACAGACATGTTTATGACAGTGGGTAGGCTGTGATTTCTTCCTGAGAAAAGAATTTGGATGTGAAATACTCCCAAGCACAGTTCTACCCTCTGAGCTTCTGGGGGCATGGCAGGCAGGATTTCTGGGAAGGGCATACCAAAAGGAACGCTGGTTTTCCTCTCTCTTGTCTCTCACCACTCCCATCCCTGTTGGGAAGCTCTGTCCATGTTCTCCACTTTTCAGTGCAGATGGCTAGGCCCAATGTCCCTACAGTGTTGTTGCCATTCTCTCCTCCTCTGACTCAGCCATGGGAGCTGCAATCAGCTGCATAGGACAAGAGTGCCCTGACTCCAGAGAGATATAGGGTACTCTGCCATCTTCTGTGGCCCCAGCAGCTAGACCGTAGGCACACCATGTGAGCCTCATAAAACTGATTCATTTCTTTCAACCACATCTTGGGTTCAGCAGTTATGACCTCACTCTCCAGCTCAGGTATGAGATAAAGGCTACATAGTTGGAAGAATACAGCATCATGTATCCAAGAAAAGATATTTCCCAGTCACATCTGCTTTAGCTGATCAAGCCCATGTCCCTCTCACCCAGTGATCACCATCTGCAGTTGGGTTCTTCTCTTTAAGACCCTATCCCTGAAGCCACATTGGTGCTAGGATTTCTAGTAGAAAAGCAATGATTTCTTCCTGTACTAAAAAGTCTGGTGATGGCTTTAAGAGCCACACACTTTTTGTGGTAGGAGATTTGGTCTTTTCTTCGTTTGTTTTGTTACAGGTGATGTTACCTTATGAACTCAATCCCCAGAGAAAAGCATAAAGGGAGAAGCTGCAGACTGGAGCTTTGAAACAAGCTTTTCTCTACAGAGGAGGTATGTGTATGCTGCTGTCCTTTAATGATAGCAATATGCATAATGATACACATCGAACTTGCTGTATTGGTCGCTGTGGTGGTTTGATTCAGGTGTCCCCCATAAACGTAGGTGTTCTGAATGCTAGGTTTCCAGCTGATGGAAATTTGGGAATTAATGCCTCCTGGAGAGTATGTATTGTTGGGAGTGGGCTTATGGGTGTGATAGCCAGTTTCCCTATGTCAGTGTTTGGTATACTATCCTGTTGCTATTGTCCACCTGATGTTGGCCAGGGGCTGATGTCCACCCACTGCTCATGCTGTTGTTTTTCCCTGCCATTGTGGAGCTTCCCCTTGAGCCCATAAGCCAAAATAAACCCCTTTTTCCCACAAGCTGCCCTTGGTTGGATGATTTCTACCAGCAATGTGAACCTGACTGCAACAGTAAAGTGGTACTTAGGAGTAGGAGTAGGACTGCTGCCTGCACCTGACTGTGTGGCTTTGGCCTTTTGGAAATGATTTTCAAGAGGAATGTGGAAGGACTTGAAACCTTGGCCTAAGAGATGCCTTGCAGTGCTGTAAGTACAGCTTGATGGACTATTCTGGTCAGAGTTGAAAGACCTGAATGCAGTAAGAACTATGGACTGTGTGAGGTTTGGCTTATGAGGATGAAAGAGAGCTTTTCTTGGACTGGGCTAGCAGTTTGTGTGAGAAGCTTGCTCTTATGCCCGTGTCCTGAGAACTTGCGCAGAGTTGCTTTGCAGAGAAGTGAACTGTTGTGAGCAGAGGGTTATGGCACAGAAATAAATGTTTAGGCCAAAACTGCTTCCTATTCAGCTGCAATTGAGAGATTACAACCTTTGAGGTTGGGCCAGCTGACCTGCACTAGGGCAACAAGAAGAATGAAGACTCTTTTGAAGGGGCCCGAGTGTTCAAAAAGTGTCCTGTTCTTCAAAGTCTGCTTTATCAACCCCCCCAGATTAACAAACTGGCACCCTACCTGGTATTGTGGAGTATAAGAAATGCAGAAAAGAGAGGGTCATTGAGTTTGCAACATGGTCTTGTGTTTTGTAAATGGCCATGGGTAGTGAAGCAGGTTTGCTCAATGCCTGCATGGAGACCCCATGAGGCCATGAGGATGAACCATGGATTGCAGTGGAGATCCAGTGGAGATGCTGGGACCACGAGATGGCTGCTAAGGAAAGCTGCTGACCCCAGATGAAGTTTTCCAGTACTGTGAGTAGTGTAGCTGGAGGGGTGGAACTGGAACTCCAGAGACTTGTTGCTGGTTAGAATTATCAGACTTGGAGGTTTGTCACTGGCTAGAGTTGTTGCAGTTGAAGCTACAGAGTTTGATGTTTGCCACAGTTGTTTTAAATCTTGAATTGGTTGAATATATTTATCTGCTATGCCCAATGCCATCTTTTGCAGTGTGAATGTTTATTCTGTGCCATTATGGTTTTTTTGAGGTTATTTTTTGGTATTACGGCTCAGTTAAAAGATCTTGGATTATGGAAATGTATGAACATCATTGGAATTAATAAAAACTATGTGGATTTTTAAAGTGGGATGGATGCATTGCATTTTACATCATGTATGGTTATCAGTTTATGGGGGCCAGGAGCACAATGTGGTGGTTTGATTCAGGTGTCCCCCATAAACTTAGGTGTTCTGAATGCTAGGTTCTCAGCTGATGGAGATTTGGGAATTAATGCCTCCTGGAGGGGGTGTATTGTTGGGGGCGGGCTTATGGGTGTTATAGCCAGTTTCCCCATATCAGTGTTTGGCATACTCTCCTGTTGCCATTGTCCACCTAATATTAGCCAGGGGGTGATGTCCACCCTCTGTTCATGCCATCGTTTTCCCCTGCCATCTTGGAGCTTCCCCTTGAGCCTGTAACCCAAAATAAACCTCTTTTTTCCACAAACTGCTCTTAGTTGGGTGATTTCTACCAGCAATGTGAACCTGACTGCAACAGACACATTTCCCAAGCTCCAAGGTTTTTTAACAGGTCCATTTTTAGGAGATAATTGTTTTACAAATTTTGGTAAATTTGCCCCTGTTGGAACTTCCTTTTATGTATTCTTTGTCAAGATCAGAGGAAAGAGAGAAACAGAATAGATTACCCCCGGATAAGCCATAGCCCTGAAGTGATATTTCCAGCAAGAGAAAGAACAGATTGGGAGAGCTGGGAATCATCAACACTGATAAGCAGTATTGATTATGAATTTTATTAGTCTGTTCTGTTGCTGTAACAAAATACCTGAAGCTGGGTAATTATGAAGAAAAGATATTTTTTTAGCTCACAGTTTTGGAGACTGAAAGCCCAAGCTTCAGTGGCCCTTCTAGAAAGGAAATGGCTACATGCAGAAGAGAGAAAAAAACATGGAATAGCATTGCTTGATAACACCTCATTCTTATGAGAATCAACTGGGGTTCTATAAAAAGTACATTAGGGCTGGAGAGATGGCTTAGTGGTTAAGCGCTTGCCTGTGAAGCTTAAGGACTCTGGTTCGAGGCTCGATTCCCCAGGACCCACATTAGCCAGATGCACATGCGTCTGGAGTTCGTTTGCACTGGCTGGAAGCCCTGGTGCTCCCATTCTCTCCCCCCCCCCTCTGTCACTCTCACATAAATAAATAAATAAATAAATATGAACAAAAATATTTTAAAAAAACTTTTAAAGTACATTAATCTCATCTTAGGACAATACCCCAATGATCTAAATACAATGGGCCCCACCTCTTAATGGTTCCACCGAATACCTTCTATCAAGCTTCCATAGTGTGAACCTTTGTAAGCTGTACTCTAACCATAGTCAAACCATATCAAGTGTCTACTGATGTTGAAATGGGGATAAAGAGCATAGAGTGGTGGAAGGCAGTGTGGAAACTTTACAAAGGTTCATTAGAAGGAAACAAATCAAAATTTCAAATGGGGGAAGGGACAGACAGGTGGACTTTCTAGGTCTGTATCAAAGTGTTTTTTGAATAACTGAACTGATGAGAGAGAGAGAGAGAGAAAGTTGGAGGAGGTGGGATAAAAGTGGATTAGCTGGTGTTTGTCCTAATGTAAAATAGAAAGCTTTTCTGATTATTTGTTTATTTGCTTCCTTTTTAAAATTTTTGCCAGATGGCATATTTGAAATTTCCTTTTTCTAATCTCTCTTTAAATAGTCCTAAGGGAAACACTTATAAGGCAGAGAAGATGTTTGCAAACTTTTAAAGCATTTCATTAAGAATAAATATTATAGTATTGTAGTCAGGTTCACATTGCTGGTAGAAATCGCCCAACCAAGAGCAGCTTGTGGGGAAAAAGAAGTTTATTTTGGTTTACAGACTTAAGGGGGAAGCTCCATGATGGCAGGGAAAACAATGGCATGAACAGAGGGTGGACATCACCCCCTAGCCAACATCAGGTAGATAACAGGAACAGGAGAGTATGCCAAACACTGGTATATGTAAACTGGCTGTAACACCCATAAGCCCGCCCCCAACAATACATTGCGTCCAGGAGGCTTTAATTTCCAATTGCCATCAGCTGGGGAACTAGCATTCAGAACACCTAAGTTTATGGGGGACACCTGAATCAAACCAACACCTATAGGAAATGTTGTCAACCAGGTCAGTCACAGTGTAATTAGCTAAGCAAACCTACCCTCTGCCATGATGCTAGTGAGATGATTAGCCCTAATTTTTTTCTATCAGTAAATTGTGAATGGTTCCTTTTCTCAACCAGCTGAGTTGGTATTTAAAAGAGCTTTAAGCATTTCTAGAACTCCATGCTACACTGTAATAAGATTTACAGCTCTGTGCATTTTGTGAAGTGATAGAGAGTCACTGCTCTATATCATCATTATTCTGAAATCTTCGGGTCTTTGCAATAATTCAAGACTTTGACAATGAAGGATTTAGCCAAAGAATCTGGCATATTGCACTGCTCTTATTCTGGTAAAGCTTTGAATTAACCCAATTGAAAATTTAAGAAACAGTGCTTATATTTTCCCCAGTTATTAGATTTTTGTACATCTGCATACTTAACTCTTTGTGAACATTTAAAAACATACTTCCACTGAGGTTTCTCATAAATAGGTTTCTGTGACCATCATTAAAGCAAATCTCATTGACTAGCTGACAACTAATATCTGCCAATAAGCAGACAGAATTGAAAGGCCAGATTTGTCATGTGACAGAGATGGTCATTGTAGCAAATATTTGCAGTACTTTTTTTTTTTAAGTTGAAGTTTTATGTCTACTAGAAAGAATAGCTGAATATCAGATATTTCTTGAAATTATAGTGTTGCTTTCCCATTACATTCATAAATGAGATAAATACTTAGGAAATCTAGATTTGCCATCAAATGATGGGCTTCCGCCTGTGGTTTGGAAGTATGATCCAATATTTGTGCTGATTAACTAACAGGTCAAAGCAGCACTTTTTAAAAACATCATGTGATCCTTTGATGGATATGGAATGGAAGTGTTTAGCATTTATCAAAAACCAGGCCATGTGCTTCTCTGAATTGTCAGATAAAGTACTAATTATAAGCCACAGCATGGTGTAGGAGTTGAATTGTGTCCTTAAAAAGATATGTTCAGGAGTTGGAGAGATGGCTCAATAGGTGGAGGCACTTGCTGTGCAAGTGAGAGGACTGGAGTTCACATCTCCAGACCCCACTAAAAGTCAATGCCATAGCAGGTGTCTGTCACCCTAGCCCTCCTATGGTGAGACGAGAGGCAGGAGAATTGAGGAAGCCCATGGGTCAGCTATGCTAGCATGCTCAGCAATGAACAACACAAGAGGGTTTGCTTCAAACCAGGTGAAAAGAGAGGACCAACACCCAAAATTGTCCTCTGACCTCCACATATGTACTATGGCCCACATTCATACACATGAACACACGTATACAAAGAAAAAGTTTAAAAAGAAAAGGAAAATGAAGTTGTTTAAATTTTAACACCCTAGGGCTGGAGAGAAGGTTTAGCAGTTAAGGTGTTTGTCTGCAAAGCCTAAGAACTCATTTTCAAATCTCCAGGTTCTATGTAAGCCAGATGTAGTGACAAAGCATGCAATGTTGCACATGCACCACAAGGAGGTACACACATCTGGAGTTCCTTCACAGCAGCTGAAGGCCATGGTGTGCCCATTCTCTCTCTCTCTCTCTCTCTCTCTCTCTCTGTGTGTGTGTGTGTGTGTGTGTGTGTGTGTGTGTCTTTTTGCCTCTCTCTCTCTCAAAACTAACTAAAAAAAATATTTAACACCCTAGTGTCTGTAAATGTAATCATATTTAGGATTTTCCATATGTGATAAAAACAAAATAAAGCTGGGTGTAGTGGCACACACTTTTAATCCCAGCACTTGGGAGGCAGAGGTAGAAGAATCACCATTAGTTCAAGGCCACCCTGAGATAACATAGTGAATTCCAGGTCAGCTTAGATAAGAGTGAGACTCTACCTCAAAAAAAAAAAAAGATAAAATAAAGTCTGGGTGAATTGGGGTATGTCCTAAATCCAGTGACTAGTGTGTCTTTCTATAAGAGAACAAAGGGAAGACTGACTATAAACTAAAGGGTACGCTGGCAAAGGAAGTCATGGAAAGACACAAGTGGACAGTGTAGAAATGCTGTACAAGTCATCATGGAGGGAAAGATTTCTCACACCCACCACAGACAGGTAGAAAAGCATGGAACAGGGTCTCCTTTGGAGTCCTCAGAAGGAACCATCCTGATTTTTGGACTTCTGGCATCCTGAACTGTGACAGAATGAGTTTTTGATGCTCATATCACACAGTGCAGGTTACTCTGCTCCAAAAACCTTAGGAAGTTAAGACAAGGAATTTGTCCAAGATCAACTACTTAGTGATAGGAGCTGGATCTAAATCCAGTCCTGCCCCTAGAAACACACTTCCTTCAACAAGGCTCTGCTCCCATGTTGACATAGCTGGGGATGAAGCATCTGAAATGTATGAATTTATGGGGGACATCTGATTCAAGCCATCATATTCTTCCCCTGGCCCCCACAGACTCACAATCATCTCAAGATGTAAAACTGTGTTCAGTACAACCTTAAAAGTCCCCATTGTTTTTATCATTTCCAACACTGTTCAAAAGTCCAAAGACCAAGGTCTCTTAACTATGAGTCTGTAAAACCAAAATACAAGTTAACTATACATAATGAGTAAACATTCATGCCGTGAAAAGATGGCTTTGGGTATAGCAAGGAGAGATTGAATCAATGCAAGTTCTAAAACACCTATAGAAAATATCAAATCCTGCAGTTTTACATCTGGCATGTAGAAACAGTGATGAAGTCTCTGGGTTTCAGTTCTGTCCCTCCAGCTGGCTGTTCACAGCCTGGGGAGAACTCCATCACAAGTCAGCAGCTCTTCTTGGCAGCTGTTCTACATTCCTGGCATCTTCAAATCTTGAGGTTTCCATTGCAACCCACAATTCATCATCATGGATCCATTGGACCTCCTGCTGGGATTCTAGCAACCCTGTCCCACATCACCCAACGGCCATTACCAAAAAACAAAAATTGCTTTGTAAATCCAGTGACTCTTATTTTTTCTTCCTGCATTTGAATCAAGTGGGCTACAAAATTTATTTATCCAGTGGGGGATAAAGCTGACTTTGAGGAGCAGGAAAACTCCTTCAGCATTCTTTCTTCAAGCCACCTCCATTCAAAGAGCCAGCATTCCTCTACTTTCTCAGTGCAGAATTCCTCTACTTTCTCAGCTGGCCCAATCCATCTCTCAAATAATTGCAGCTGAAGCAGGCTGTAGTCTCCTGACCAAACCTTTTATTTCTTTCTGTGTCATATCCTTCTGCACATACCAGGTAATTTCTTCTATATTCAATCATATTCAAGTTCTCAGGACATGGGAATAGCACAGTCATTCTCTCACACAAACTTCCTGTAACCCAGTACCAACAAAGTCTTCTTCCTGTATGCCTATATGCATGTATGTCTTTCAGCTCTCACCAGAATCAAGCAAGTTCTACTTGTAGTACTGAAAGTGTCTCTTAGGCCAAGGTTTAAAATCCCTCCATATTTGAAAGGCAAATAAGTTCCAAAAGACCAAAAGCAACAAGGTTAGGTTTCTAATAGCAATGATCTCACTCCTGGTACCAATTTTATGTTGTAGTTGCCTCCTCATTGCTGGGACAAAACATCCAACCAAAACCAGATTATGTGAGAAAAGGTTTTATTTTGGCTTATAGTCTTGAGGAGAAGCTTCATGATGGCAGGGGAAAGCATGGCATGAGGCTGAACATCACCTCTGCCACAGCAGAGAAACAGCAGCAAGAGTGAGCCTAGCTAGAACTGGCAAGCTAGGAGCTAATAAACCTCAAGATCCCCCTGCCCCAGTGAAACACTTTCTCTAGCAAGGCTCCATCTCCAAAGTTGCCATCAGCTCAGGACCAAGCATTCAAAACACATGAGCTTATGAAGGACATATGATTCAAATCAACACACATACCAAACCACACATAGTTAATTTTCCATTTTGTTGAGACCTATGAAATACGTGTCACTGTTGCTGACCCCTATAACTTATAATTGAGCTGTTAAGACAAAAAGCAGATCTAAGTAAGGCTGATCTTATTTTCAGATGTCAGTTATTTCATTTTTTAGTTGATATTAACTCTCCCCAGAAGATGTAATTTTTTTCTTAAAACTGATATATAATTTAATACTCAATTAAGACCTCTATGATCTATGCATGATATTAAGTTATTATCATAAAGTACCAAACTGAATGTGAATCTTTTTGGTATTAGAACAAATTCAGAACATTTGGCAAATGACTAATTTTCTAGTCCTAAAAGATGTTACGAGAGGTGATTGCTTTCCTCTACATGAATAGAGCAAACTGTGAGCAACCCATCTACACTGGGTGAGTGAAACAAACAGAATTCTGTGCTGGTGGAGCAGGAGGAGAAGAGGCCAGCACAACTCTCGGGGTTGTGATTTGTCTTACCTTGGATGGCATGGCAGACAAAATGCACTTAAGGTAGAAGATGGTTAATAGAGCCTCTCAGAAATTTCACATCTCCAAAAAAGACAAGTCTTTCCTTGTCCATTAGTGAGACTCGGAAGTAACTAGAACACTTGGTCAAAACAAATCCCTAATTCTTTAAAGCCTTACAGGAAAAGCCAATTATCCACGCCCTTTTCAAATTCAACACTGGCTAGGAGCTTCAAATAGTATATTATAGTCAGGTTGTTTCAGCAAGCTATACCTTCCAGGTCTGTAGGCTTCAGTCATGCTAGGAGACAATACTAAAAGAGTCTTGGAATCAAGTGACATTTGCTTTGAGAATATCAGGCTCCACAGTGGGTGTTTCCTGGTGCTGCCAGAGCCACAGGGCACTTTTGATCTCCTGCTCCCCAGCAGAGCTCATCCTCATGCTTGCACCATGGAATCTCTACTGACACTTCTGACTGGACTGCCTTTCCCACAGCTCTGCCCCTGCCACGTTCTCCCTATTCACCCCACAGTTCAAGCCAGAAGCCTGGGAAATTGAGACTGGCCTTTCTCCAGCAGCTTGAGAACCAGGCTTTATTCTGTGCTGTGGCCACTGAAGCATTATTCTGCTAGTGTTGTAGTTACTGACTCGTTGCTAGGACAAAGCACTCAACCAAAAGCAGCTGATAAGGAAGAAAACTTTTATTTTGGTTTATAGTGTTGTGGGGAAGCTTGATGATGACAGGGCTGGACATCACCTCTGCCACAGCAGGTAGAAACAGCATCAGGAAAATGAGAAGAACTCTAGCAAGCTGGCTGTAACACCTCTAGCCTGCCCCCAAGAGCACACCTTGTCCAGCAAGGCTCTACCCCCAAATTGTCAAATGGGGACCCAGCATTCAAAACACACAGGTTTGTGGATAGATGTGTGATCCAAACTACCCATGGGCCAGAGAAGGGTGGAGTGGTGAGTCCAGGGAAAAAGCATTGGCAAGTTATCCAGGAATCCTCGGAGAGGTTGGTGCTTGCAACTGTTTCACCCCTACTTCTTAGCCTACACCCACTCCTGTTCTGCTTTTCCCCTTCCACCAGCATAGAATGGTTTCTATCCTTCAGGGCAATCTTGCCCAATCAGGGGCTCAGGAAATAAAATCTTAGCCTCTTTGTATCTTTAAAGTTCAAGGAAAAATGTGGAGGAAAAATGAATCTTTCTGGGTCAGTATTTTTGTTTTTCATCATTATGAGATAAAATGCTGGGTAGACTGATGACTTGCTAAAGGAAGACAGGTATTTCCAAATGCAATGAGTCATAATGTTTCTTGTTTACTCCCTTTGCTTCAATGTTTATGTCCTCTCTTTTTGTGTAATTTTCCCCACCCACATGCTTCTTTTGTGTTCTAATATGGAAAGTCACTTTTGATTTTTCAATCAAATACACAGAATAATAAAGCAAGCATCCTTGGACTAATTTCAAGGATTAACAACACTTGAATTTTGCTGTATTTTCCCAGATTGTCTTTTAAAAGCTTTATTGAAATAAATTCTTATATACTAATCCACCCATTTAAAGCACAAAATTTGCTATGCACTGTGGTGAACACCTGGGATCCTAGTATGGGGGAGCTACACAGTGAGCTCAAGGACAACCTGTACTACATAGAAAGTCCCTGTCACAAACAATATCATAGTGGGGCTGGAGAGATGGCTTAGCTGTTAAGGTGCTTGCTGCAAAGCCTAAAGAGCCAGGTTCAATTCCCCAGTACCCATCTAAGCCAGATGCATAAGGTGGTGCATGAGTCTGGAGTTTGTTTGCAGTGGCTAGAGGGCCTGATGCACCCATTCGCTCTTCCTTTCTTCCTCCCTCTCTCTCTCTCAAACAAATGACATTAAACTTTAAAATAACATAGTGAATACTGATAACCTCACTGAGGAGGGCCCTCAGTGGGATGGGGGGGCAGGGAACATAAGTATAACCCAATAGGAATATGACCAATATGTAATAGGCTAAATAATTAATTAAAATAAACAACAAAATGCACTACATAGTTCAGTGGGCCATGGCATATCACATTAGTGTTTGATATTGTTGTTTTGGATTTTTGAGACATAGTCTCATGTAGCCTTAGTTAGCATCAAACCTTCTTTGTAGCCTTGAACTACTGATCCTTCTGCCTCTATATCCCAAATGCTGGAAGGATAGGTATGCACCACTATACCTGGCATTTTTTTTGGTAAAATTATTATAAAATATGGGTCTGGGGAGATGGCTCATTTGGTACAATGTTTGCCATGCAAGCATAAGGATCTGCATTAGGATCTCTGCACCCACATACTAACTGGGCATGACAGTTCATGCCTATACTCCTAGTGCTGTGAAGGAAAATACAAACTCCCTGGGCTTATTGGCCAACTATCTAGCCAAATTAGGTCAGCTCCAGATTCAAAGAGAGACCCTATCTCAAAAATAACAAGATGAAGGGTTGGGAAGATGATTCTGCAGTAAAGGCTGCTGCATAAGCACAAGGGCCTGAGAAAGCCTGAGGCAACTGGAGTTTGATTCCCCAGAACCTATGTTAACAGCTAGGCATGATCATACATATCTCTAAGCCTAGTCATATGGAGGACAGAAAATTGCTGGAGCTTGCTGACCAAAAAAAGATCAAAACTCACAGCTCTCAGTTGAGTGAAAAACTGCAGGAAACCAGAGGATGAGCAAAAAGAGGAAGACACTCCACATTCTGAAGTTCTCTTATGGTCTCTGCATGTATACACACAGGGTGCACAATCTGCATACACATTGCATACTATACCATGCACACTTTACAGAAACACACACCAGGAAATGAAACAAAACAATAAAGTGGAAAGTGACTAAGGAAGATATCCAACATCAACCCCTGGCCTTCATAAACAAACATACAAATACATATACAAACAGGTGTACCCACATGCACTGAACATTCATATGCAGATACATATACACATATGTATACAAAATGTAAAATAAAATTATGATAGAACATAAAATGTAAGTCTTGTCATTATAGCCACTTTAGTTCAAAATTCAATGATGCTAATATATTTATGTTATATAGCCATTGCCCTATATTCAAAATTTTCATCACCCAAACAGAAGCTTTGTATCCATTAGACAATAATTCCCCAGTTCTCTTTTCCTTGGCTCTGGTAATCTCTAATCTATTTCTCTATGAATATGCTTTATCTAGATATTTCATATAATTAGAATAATACAGTATTTGTTCTTTTGTGAATGGCTTATTTCCTGCAGCAAAATGTCTCTGAGGTTCATCCACATTGTAGCCTGTACCAGAATCTCATTTCTTTTTATAACTAAATAATATTCCATTCTGGGTATATTTCACATTTTAAAATTACATTCATCAGTCAATGGACCCTTAGGTTGTTTCTATCTTCCATTATTGTGAATAATGTTACAATAGGCATTGGTGTACAAGTATCTGCTCAAGTCCCTGCTTTTAATTCTTTTAGGTATATTACTAAATGCTGAATTATAATATGATAATTTTATGTTTAGCCTTTGGGGGAACTTCAAACTGTCTTCTAAAGCAGATACACTATTTTACATTCTTATAAGCAAGGTAGGAGGGTTCCAATTTCTCCATACCTTCACTAATTATTTTTTGTTTTTTTGTTCTTTTAATTTTGTTCATTTGCTATTTTTTTAGTAGCCATTCTAATAGATATAAAATAAAGTGTCTCATGGTCCTGAGTTGCATTTTATGATTCATGATGAGTGCCTTCTCATGTGCATACACCTCATGTGTACACACCTGGGGACCTTTGCGTATCCATTACTACCTGCACATACTGGTGCACCTGCATACACCTGACTTGGATATCAGCCCACCTTACATGCTTCATTTGCTCCTTCCAGTATCATGGACTTTCATATTGTTTCCAGTTTTTCACTGGAATATTCCTATGGTGGTTTGAATAGAATAGATGGCCCCCAATATATTCAGTTGTTTGATTGTAGTTTGCATCTGCAGCCACCTGGCTGGAGTCAGTGCCATTGTGTGGATCTTAAGGTGTGGTGGTAGGTTTCAGATTTCAATCTAAAGATATGCAAAGTGTGCCTAGCTTGAGTTCCTGAAGTGTGCTGTGGCTTTGGACCTTTAGGCTTGTGCTTCTCTCTCTCTGCTTGGGCCTGTGAAGGCAGGCCAGCTTCTTCTGCCATTTATGGAACTTCCCCTGGATCTATAAGCTTCAATAAATCCCTTCCTCCATAACTGTGCCTGGTCTGGAAGTTCATCTCAGCGAACCTGAAGCTGTCTGCTACAGAATTTGGTACCAGAAGTGGGGTGAGATGTACCTGGCCATGTGCATGTTGATCTTTTGGAACCTTTGTTTTGGAGGAATAGGCATGGGCTTGGTGCTTGCAAATGAAGATGTCTTCTGGAGTGGTAAGCCAAGTTTTATGGACTATTCTGATGAGAGTCTGAGAATGCTAAGTGCAGGCAGCATTGACCTTCAAGGCTTGGCTAATGAGCTTTCTAAGGGGAAGGAAAAACTACAGAGGACTTTGTTGGAACTGGGCTACTGGTATAAGGGCTGGCTGCATCCTGCTGCCCAGGCCCAGAGAGTTTAATCAAGGTTAAATTTGTAAAGGACTGATGTGCTTGGCCAGAGATATTAGACTGAGAGATTTAAGAATTTTAAGCTGGAAAACTTTAAGCAAGTTAAATTTACTGGCACAGAGACTGGTTTTAGGTTACTGAATCTGCTATTGTCAACCACATTAGCAATCTTAAGGAAGATGGTCCAACTGCTTTACATTAAAACAATGGAAAGGATGCCTGAGGAAGGACTCTCATAGAAATGCAAACTCTTTTGGAAGGAGTTGACTGGAGAAGGAACCTGCTTTTCAAGGCTATGATTTGTTTTGTCCCTGAATTAAGAATATGGCTCTGTCCTGCACAACTGGTATTGGTTTCAGAAGCATGAAAAATGCATGGAGTGGCCGTGAATTGCACATGCTTCCAGTAGCTGCTGCTGAGATGTTTCATGAAGTAGGGCCTGATGCCCTGATAGGCTGAAAGAGCCTTTGGAAGATGGTCCGTGGTTTGCATGAAGACCTCAAGATGTTTTGTATATACCAGGACTGTGCAAGGGTTACCATAGAGCACATTGTTGGCCTGGGATGGAAGTGTTCCCTGGCTACTCTGCCCAGCTGGAGGGGCAGAATTGGAAAGTTTGGAGACTGTTAGTCTCTGGATATATTGAACTTGAACTGCAGAAGTTTGATATTTTGTTTGATGGTGGTTGAATTTGCATTGTTTTAGTCTCCCCTTGCTATGCCTTGTACCAGTTGAAAAGGTTTACTCTGTGTCTTTATATGTTAGAAATGTTTAACTTGCTTGATTTTACAGGCCTTCATATCTTAAATTAGTCAAGACTGTGGGGACCTTTGAAATTGAACTGAGTACAATTTACAATGTGTGATGGTTATAAATCTATTGGGGTCAGGGGCGGAATGTGGTGGTTTGAATAGAATAGATGGCCCCCAATATATTCAGCTGTTTGATTGTAGTTTGCATCTGCAGCCACCTGGCTGGAGTCAGTGCCATTGTGTGGATCTTAAGGTGTGGTGGTGGGTTTCAGATTTTAATCTAAAGATATGCAAAGTGTGCCTAGCTTGAGTTCCTGAAGTGTGCTGTGGCTTTGGACCTTTAGGCTTGTGCTTCTCTCTCTCTGCTTGGGCCTGTGAAGGCAGGCCAGTTTCTTCTGCTATTATGGAACTTCCCCTGGATCTGTAAGCTTCATAAATCCCTTCCTCCATAACTGTGCCTGGTCTGGAAGTTCATCTCAGCGAACCTGAAGCTGTCTGCTACAATTCCTATAGCCATTTCTTCATGCACATGTGTGAGAACTTTCCTATCATGCAGACTCAGTAGCAGAATTGGTGGGTGGTCTAGAACACACATGTTCTATTTTATTTTTCCTGTTGTATCAGAATTGTTGAGGTTATGGCCTAAAATGAAGACGAAAGATGTTAAGTTCCTCACATTCCATAAACCCACCATAACATCATAGCAGTTGTGATTAGTGACCTCCCAAGAGGACATACTGAGACACAGTAGAGAAGAGGGGACTTTCTGGAGGGAACTAAATTCACAAAGAGAGGATATTCTGTCTTCACCCTTCAACAACATTTGTCATGAAAGTCTAGAGAGAATCTACAATAAAAAGTTTTCTGGGCATTTGTCATTGTCTTTGCCTTCTATATAAGTGGAAGAGTGAGCAAGACCATGGAGCTGCAATTGCTAGGATATGGAGAGACAGGTAGGATTGGGAGAGGACCAGCCTGTACCTCCACCATGCACTAGGGCAAATGTACTACTGTCTATATGAACTAAGCAACAGCACAGAGGCTGACTGGACTTGAGCCATCTTGGTGGCACACTCACAAGAGGCCATCCTCTTTGCGGGGGGGGGGGGGGTAGTGCCCTGTAGCGAATTATGTTCAATGTTAAGCAACTACCTAGGTCACAGGTCTCATGGAGCCTTCTGAAGAAGCTGCACCATGGTCCCATGAGAGCCCCGGATTTGGGTTCTACTGTACAGAGGAGGAGATGAACAGCTCCTTGACATGGGCCAGAGAGGCAGAGAGAAGCTGCATCTCACCCAGTCACAGAAAAAGAGCTTTGTAATATTCCCTCTCATTCTAGCCAATGCAAGAGAAGGAAGAAGAGACAAAGAAACGTGGTGTCTAAGACTCACCTGGGCATGACCCCAGCCCCACCAGCTAAGTCAGAGTGTCCTTACAACAGTATCCATTAAATAACTTTCCAACAAATAAAATATCAAAACTGAGCTGGAGAGATGGCTCAACAGTTCAGGTGCTTGCCCATAAAGCCTAATGACCAGAGTTTGATTCCCCATACCCATGTAAAGCCAGATGCACAAAGTGGTATATGTAGCTGGAGTTTGTTTGCAGCACCTAGAGACCCTGGCGCACACATTTTCTCTCTATCTCTCTCTCTCTCTCTCTCTCTGCCTGGTGTCATACACTTTAATCCTAGCACTTGGGAGGCCAAAGTCGGAGGTTTGCTGTGAGTTCGAGGCTAGCCAGAGACTACATAGTAAATTCCAGGTCAGCCTGAACTAGAGTGAGAGACTGCTTCAAAAACTATAAAACAAAAACAAAAATAAACAACAGCAACAAAGTAGATATCAAAACTTCAAAGACGGCAACTTGAGTTCTGAGCAGAGAATTTGTTTCAATAAGAAAAAAACAGTGGCACTAAGCTTGAGAATCAGGCCAGAGTTTAGAGGAGCTGGTTCCTCAGTTGGCTGGAACATTTGTCAGAGAAAATGAAGTGTCATGTTTATAAGTCAATGAGACGAGGTTGTTCAGTAAACTAATGAGATTCATAAACTAGTACCAGGACCCGCACAGATGGAGACTCATTCTATCCTCTTGGCAGAGAATAAGACTTCCTGCTACCTCATGCATGCCAGCTGATTGCAGCATGTTTCTCCTGGTCTATGTCTTTACATTCAGAAAAAGCCTCAGTTCAGGCCTGGAGAGTATCTCAATGGGTTAAGAATGCTTGCTCAGCAAGCAGGAGGGTATAAAATCCCCAGCACCAAGTAACCAGCTGGGTGTAGCCTCACATGTCTATAACCTCAGTCTTATCAAGAACAGAGACAGGAGAATTGCTGGGACCTGCTTTTCAACCAGTCTGATCCTAGCAGGGTGCAGTGGTACATGCCTATAATCCCAGCACTTAAGAAGTAGAGGTAAGGGCTGGAGAAATGGCTTAGTGGTTAAGCGCTTGCCTATGAAGCCTAAGGACCCCGGTTCAAGGCTCGATTCCCCAGGACCCACGTTAGCCAGATGCGCAAGGGGGCGCACACATCTGGAGTTCGTTTGCAGTGGCTGGAGGCCCTGGCGCGCCCATTCTCTCTCTCTCTATCTGCCTCTTTCTCTCTCTGTCTGTTGCTCTCAAATAAATAAATAAAAATAAATGAAAAAAAAAAAAAAAGAAGTAGAGGTAAGAGAATCAAGGCCAGCCCGAGACACAGTGAATTCCAGGTCAGCCTGGGCTAAAGCAAGACCATACCTCAAAAACAAACAAAAACAAACAAACAAACAAAAAAAACCAAAACCAAAACAAACAAAAAGGAGGCAGTTCTGTGTTCAGTGACAAAATCCATCTCATGGAAATAAAGCAGAACACTCAAGGTTCTCCTCTGGCCAACATGTGTGAGAGCCCATGACACACATATCTACACACACTCATACATGCACCACACACACACACACACACACACACACTCACACACAGACACTCATACATACACCACACACACACATACACATTCATACATCCACCACACACACATACACTCATACACGCACCACACACACACACACACACACACTCACACACACACACTCATACATACACCACACACACACATACACATTCATACATCCACCACACACACATACACACATACATCTACCACACACACACACTCATACATCCACCACACACACACACACACACACACACTCATACATCACCCACTACATCCACACACATGCAAAAAATAAAAGTACCAATTCTAAGCAAAAAATTCAAGGCACCAACCTGACCCAAACCAAAGAACATTTCCCCAGAAGTCATCATCATATAAATGGGTACATTTTTATTTTCGTGATGAAAACTTAGCTAGCTGCACAATGTGGGTGATGAAGTAGACAAGACAGCTGAGCCAGTTCAGATCTCTCCCTTCTTTGGAATCTTGGATTCCTCGTGGCACATAAAAGCTCCCCTGTCCTTCTCTGTGCCTTTCCTCTTCGTGGGAGTCAGGGGCATTCTAGGACGGGGGCCTACCGCCCTGGGAGATGCAGAGGCTCAGGAAAGAGACCAAGTGCTACCTCGGGTGGTGGGTGGCTCATTACTGGCTTACTTAGATCTCCTGCTCTGTTTCCACTCTGTCTCCCCTAGTTCTTCCTGCATCATCTTCTTCAGATGGATGGCCTGGGGTCTTATTTCCAGCTGAAGATCCGTCTGCATGGGGCTGTCTTGCCATTGCAGTGCGTATACCAGGTCCAATTCTTCCTTCCTCCAACCCCAGCGTCAACCTCCTGGCATCCCAAGTCTAGGAGTGTTGGACTCCCCTTGAATCTATAGCAAGGGAGTCTGAGCACACCTTTATCAATCCCTCTGCATTTCATTTTAACTCAAATGGATAGACTTGCAGGCTAATTGTTATCTGCCACCCTCAGCTGCCAGGATGCATAAAGTGAATGGCCCTCAAGGCTAAAAGAGCATTACAGCTGGGTTTAAGTGTTCACGCCTCTCTCAAAACGTGCACAAGTTGCAGTTTGATGAAAATTACAGTCAAGTCTTGCGTTGTAAACCTTTGTTTACTAGAGAAAAGAAAAAAAATCCTGTAAGATATAGAAATAGTATGTGAGACAAGCTGGTAAGAGGCTCTGAATGGCTATGATGTTATGATGTGTAAAGAATTTCCTGACAAAGACGGATCACCTCGGGACCATGTGAGCAAGGCCCTTGGTTTATCCCCACTTGCTGTCTTCCACTTGGGGCTGAGATTTCACCTTTGAAAGTCGAAGAGATTTTTAACTTCAGAAAGAGGTTTGCTCGGTTTTCATGAACTTTTGTTTCCTCCCCACATACTTCTTGTTCCCTTCCTCCTTGGCCTCTCTCCGCCCTTCCAGCTGGGGTATCTCAGTCCTGGGTGCCAGATGCAAGATGATTAAGCCAGTGCCGTTCCCCACGTTGAGCTTGTTATTGATTAGCACTTCCTAAATCAAATGGAATGGCTGATGGCTGTTGCAAGGCAGCCCCCACTTCGTGAGGTATAAGTCGGGCTGCAGGGGATTTGTGACGTGTTCCCCCATCTTAATCTCTGCTGCCGCCTGCAAAGGAAGAGGAATGGCATCCTTCATGGCCAATTCACGTCTCTTAAGCTCCAGCCGTGTGTGCTGCAGTGTGCAGCCTCAGAGGGGATCCTGACAATTAGCAGGAGCTGCTGTCTTTACTCTACTTAGCTGTGATAATTAATGCCTCAGGACATTTTTATGAGTTGGTATGTGCCTGGCACATGACACATACTACCAAAATCGTCAATTGCATATGACCCCTTTAAAAGAATGGGAAATGTAAAAAAGAGGCCATTTTACCCATATGGTTTGTAGATATACTCACAGCTAATTTGAAATATTAGTGAAATAAAATTAGAGAATCACTTTGTAAGTTGGTTATTGTCCAGTCATCTGTCTTGGAGTGGGAGGACTAATCTCACTCTTACACCACCTCCCTCTAGTTACCACTCTTGGTATATATCAAGACATAAATTAGTGATCTCCACATATACATTTACATGACATTTCTTTTCTAAGACCTGCCCTCCTTGACCAACCCAGGAAATATACCCATACTTAAAAATACTTTTTTATTTTGAAATAATTTGTCTTAAAATGAAGCCATAAGAATAATAGAAAGAATCCCTGTGGACTTTTGACATGTTGTAACCTATTGTCAATATTTGCCCCATTTTTTAAAATTCTTCCTCTTCCTTCCCCACAAGATCCAATCATGTCAGCCATATAGATTAATGGTATGTTGAACTTTGGTGGTTTTGTTCACCCTCCTTACTAACCTGACTCATCCTCCCATCTTCCTCTGCCCTTGAGTT
This sequence comes from Dipus sagitta, assembly GCA_036346955.1. Taxonomy (NCBI): domain Eukaryota; kingdom Metazoa; phylum Chordata; class Mammalia; order Rodentia; family Dipodidae; genus Dipus; species Dipus sagitta. Next base: position 65,730,805 of record CM070781.1, read on the forward strand.
CTTTCCAATCCCTTAAACTCCTTCCCCTCTATTCAGACCACACTTTTTTTTTTCTACATATAGGAGACAACAGGTGATATTTTATTTATGTATCTGGATAATTTTGCTTAAGGTGATACCCTCCAGGTACGACCATTTTCTCCAAATGACTTAATTCCTTTGTTCATGATGACTAAATAAAATATTACTATGAAGACTTAGCTCATGTTCAAATTATAAAAGTTTTACTGGTATGAACTAAATTAGGTTCCCCCAAAATTTATATACAGAATTTCTAGACCCTATCATGATAGGAAAATAGGTTTAAATTAGGCCATTAAGGTGGGTTCCTGGTAGTAGTGTTTAGTATACTTATAAGAAAAGATACAAGAGAGCATGCAATCTTGCTACCACGTCAGGGCCTTCACAGGACCAAGCAGAGAGAGAGCAGTACAAGCTTAAAGGTCAAAAGCCAGAGCACACTTCAGGAACTCCAGCTAGGCACACTTTGCATATCTTTAGATTGAAATCTGAAACCCACCACCACACCTTAATATCCACACAATGGCATTGCCTCCAGCCCGATGGCTAGAGATGCAAACTACAAACAAATAAACAACTGAATATATTGGGGGCCATCTATTCTATTCAAACCACCACAGTGGTACTCTAAGAAAAAAATTAAATCAAGTATCTCACAAATCAGACCATTTTGAAGATGATTAAAGATTTTAAAACATCTCACTTTTCACTTTCTGCTTCACCATTCATATCCATTGAGTATTATTATTACTATGGTATGGTGGTTTAGGTACAGTTTGAATATATCTTCCAGAGATCATATGCTGCAAACATAGTCCCCAGTAGAAAAGTACTGACAGGTTGTGCGATCATGACTCCCTTCATAAAGGGGTTAGTGCTGGCCTCTTGGGATGGGTTAGGTCTCTCTGGAGCAAATTGTATTCCAGAAGAGTAGGTCATTATAAAAGAGCCAGCCTGGCCCTTCCCTAGTCCCTAATGTTTCCCTGTCCTGGCTTGTAGTTGCTCTTACTCTTGCTATATGATACTATTTGCCATGTTATGCGGCCAGATATCACCTGATGTCAGACATTGGGGCCTGATCTTGGACTTTCAGCCTCTAAAACTATGAACTGAATAAACCTCTTTTTTAAAAAATGAAAAACTGGTTAAAGTATCTAGACTACTATCTTTCAATGTAAAGCAACCAGATTGCATTTGATGTTTTATAACATTCACCTCCGTGTCTGCTGTTTTCAATAACACAAGCAAGGAACTTTTGTAAAATATAACATATGGGATTTTAGAACTAGAAAACTATACTTAAAAAAGAAATGATAAAGAAGAGCTTTGCCTGAATGATTAGAATTAAGGCACACAATTTAGAACTCTTCTTATGTGTTGCAGGAATACCTCAGGAAACAAATATACTTAGTATGACACAGTTGCCAGTTGGTACAATTCAATAAGTAGCAACTTCTGAAAACAGTCAATTAGAACAAAACCTGAGTTATTTTCTATTCTTAATGGGGGCAAGCTGGAATATCATTTATAGTATCTAGTAAGAGAAACAGTTGATATTTGGATATTTTTATGTATTTGGTATACTTATTTTTTTCTCTTGACATAAAAGTGTATGTACTTTAAGTCCAAGAATTCCTGCCAAAATTTTTTTGGTGATGCTTGGTTGACAGATGGCCAATGGGTTGTTCCCTGTTGTCTAGGGTGACTGCTTTTCTAGGCAAGGAAGAATCATACTCAAGTTCACAATATTCCATGCTCAAGATCGTAGGAGTGATTAGGAAGGAGAAATGTCTGGCTTAGACGAGGCTTTACAGTTTTTCATGAAAATTAAAAACCTTCTGTACAGAAGGAAAAAATTGAGAAAAATGCAACCTACAAATTAGGAGAAAATCCTTGCTAGCTATACATCTGATAGAAGATTAATATCTAGAACATATAAAGACCTAAAAACCTACATAACAAGAAATAAACAACTTAATGAATAAATGGGCTAATGAATATACAGTTGTCAAAAGATAGCCCCCCTCTCTCATATATATATATATGTAAAAAATATATATATTTTTATATATGTAAAATATGTATATATTATATATATATATATATATATATATATATATATATATGTGTGTGTGTGTGTGTAAAAAAACATGCAGGCTAGAGAGATTACTTAGTGGTTAAGGTGCTTGCCTATGAAGCCTAAGGACCCAGGTTCCTTTCCCCAGAACCCATGTAAGCCAGATGCATATGGTAGTGCATGTGTCTGGAGTTCATTTGCAGTGGCTAGAGACCCTGGGGTGCCCTTTATATCTCTTTTTCTCTTTCTAATAAATAAGTAAATAAATAAAACATTTTTAAAATTAATTTTTTAAAGTATAATAATGACGGATGTAAATGAAAGATATGTTGAAATTCCATCTCACCTCAACCAGAATGGCAGGCATTAAGAAAGCAACGAGGAATGTTGGTGAGGATGTGGACAGAAGTAAACCCTTAAGCACTGCTGTTGAAATGTAAACTAGCCCAGCCACTATGGAAATCAGTATGTAGGTCCTTTAAAATACTATAAAGAGATCAACCACATGACCCAGCTATGCCACTGCTGCATATTTGCCCAAAGGACTCTAAGACAATATATCACAGAGATACCTGCACATCAATGTTTATTGCAGCACTATTTACAGTAGCTAAGTTATGGAACCAACCTAGGTGTTGACAGAGGAATGAATAAAGAAAATGTGTGCCTTTTAAATATTTATGCTTCTAGCCATAGATTAGTGCTGCTCTCAGCTTTGGTCAGAGAAGCTTCTTTTTGCAGTGAGTGATGGTTACTGGGGAGAGACTCAGAACTCATCAAGTCAAAAAGGAGGTGGCTGTTGAGTGCTCAGCACTAAATGGAACATCTATGCCACTCCCCTCTGGGGGTCAGGGAACATTAAAGAAGAGGGGTGAAAAAATTTTTACATTCTCTGACTAGAGGAAGGTTGGAGGAATCATGTAAAATACTGACTTCCAGGTATGACATAGTGGTTGTAATCTTGAACTCACAGCAGCTGTACCTGCACAAGTTCGGACCTGTCAACATTACATTATTGACTGGGGAGAGGTTCATGAGGTCTCTTCTCTGAGAAGTTATTCTAGTTAATGGTTACTAAGAGAGGGACAGACATTTTGTTTTTCAGTAGTATAGTCACTGGTGAGTTGGCCTCTAATTAAAGCAACCCTAATTAACTCAGTGAGTGACAAAAATGAAAAGAATAATAAAACTACCAAAGTAAAAGTGAGACTAGTTGAGAAGAAAGGGTTCAGCAGAAGAGGAACAAGAGAAGTAATGGTGGTACATATTACCAAAACATATTATAAACATGTATAAAATTGTCTAAAAATAAACTTAAAAAATAAAACTAGTGCAAGTTAAAAAAACAAAATGTGGTATATATACACAATAAAATTTTTTAGCCACAAAAAGGATAAAATTATATTGTTTTGGGGAAAATGGATACAACTTGAAATTATCATATTAAACAAATTAAGTCTATATCACAAAGACATTTTCTCTTATCTATGAATCATAAATTTTACATAGACACATTGAATCATGTATGTACATAAGACTTGAAAGTAGAAGCTCAATTGCTGAGAGATATGAAGGGGACTAACAGAGAGAGAGGGAGAGAAACAATAAGATAGAGAGTACTTACTCTAAGTATGTACATACTTAAAAGAAAATCTGCTTATGAAATCCAGGACCATATATGATGAATGTACACCAGAAAAAGCTCCCAGTGCATTAGTGATGATGGAACAATGCCATGTCTTTCTATATAGTTGTTGCCTCCACACAACTTTAGAAAGGGATCTTCTACATAGTCATATTACAGATTTAGTAAACTGAAGCCAGAGGCTAGCTGCCAGCTTCTTAAATATTGAGTCACAACCCAATATGGGGGTCACATAACTGAATTAAAGGTTGCAAAAAAAATAATAAGCCATTGAAAACAGTAAAAGGTTTCTGAATGCTCAATGACCAAAAAATTAATTCAAAATCAAATGTGTAATGAATACAATGCATTTCTGACAGCACTGACTCGTGTTGCATTCTGTTACTCCACTGCTTCCTTGGTTCTGTGTCCACAGCATGCACACTTTAAAAAATATTTTTATTTATATACTGTCAAGAAGGGAGGGAGAGAGAGAGAAAGATTGAGAATAGGCACACCAAGGCCTCCTCCTGCTGCAAATCAACTCCAGATGCATGTGCCACTCTGTGAATCTGGCTTTACATGGGTAATGGAGAATCAACCTCAGGCCTTTGCCTTTGGGCTTTGCAAGCAAGCGCCTTAACCACTAAGCTATCACTTTGCACTGTGCATGCTGTCATACCATGTAGCACTAATAAATGCTTCCTGAAGCACCCGTTCTCATATTTGAGACCACTGTATGTTTTGAATTATAGTTTTTACTACATATACAAATTTTTCTACTTTAATATAAGCATAATGGGTTAATTACTGAAAACAAAGAATTTTAATATTATCCTACTATAATTCCTAAGTCTGTATGCACCAAATTAATATATTTTCATATTATATTATGTTAGAATGTTTGACTTTAAAAAATATTGAATTTCATAAAAAAGCTATCCAGTGAATTATGTCTTGGAATCTGGAAAGAACTTCCAACAGTTTCTAAAAATGCCTTAAATATTCTTCTGCAATTTTGTATTGCATATTTATGCAAAAGTGGTATTCTCAGCATTGATAATTATAACATCAAAATATTGATCAATTTTGAAAAAAATGTTAAGATATTATGTATGCTATAGAATCAAATATTTAGCTACAATTTAACTCTTTATATAAAAATAAACACATTCCTCTCATTTGTATTACAACTTGATTTTTGTGTTTAATAAATGATAAAATAATATGTATACTAAAATTTCTTTATGAGCTATTATCCATAAATGTTCAGTTTGTATAAGAAAATTTGTCATGAAAATTTCTCAGGTGAGAGAGTTCAGAAGTGGAAAAAAATTAAGAAATTTTGGTGTAGCCCAATAGCAAGCAGCTAGTAATAATTATAACCACTGTGAGGGTTAATATTATCAACATGATAAGAGACAAATCTATGGCATGTCTTTGAAAGATTATCTAGATTAGGATAATTGAGGTGGAAAAGCTCACTTTAACTGTGGATGGCACTTTCCCATGGATCACCAGACTTAATAAAAAGGAGAGAGCAAGCTGAGAGTCATCTCTCTGCTTCCTGACAGTAGATGCAATGTGACCAGCTGCTTCATACTCCTGCCACTATATCCTTCTCACCATAATGGATTATATCCCCTTGAACTGTAAACTGAAATAAACTATTCCTCCCTTGTTGGTTTGTGTCAAGTATTTGTTGCAGCAATAGGAAAAGTAACTAATACAACACCTATTTTTCAAAATCCTGGTACTTTCCATACATTTTCTTTGATTGTCTCAAAGTACCCATGTGATGGTTTTAGACTCTTACATAGAGGTTAGAAATCAGACTTAGAAAAGTTTACAGCCCACTTAGCCCCTACTTGCCCACTCAGCAGTTAGGAGAGCCAGGTCTTGAACTCACACTAAACCCCCTGCATGGTCCCACACTACATCACAATTAAGAAGAGAATGCTGGAATGCCTGTTTCTTCCTCTGAGTTTTATATCCTGTAAGGGGTATATGAAACATTTGTGGACTGATATTAGTTACATTCTTCAAATCAAATTCCCCTTGTCCTTACTGAATTTTCTGAATTTTCCCTGACTACAGGCTCCACTAAGGCAAACACCCTGTCTTTTGTTCACATAGTACCTTATTTGTTAGCACAGTGCTATAGCAGCACAGTCTTCAGTAAGTATTTGTAGGGAAGATACAAAGAAGGGAAAGGAGGAAGAAAGAAAAGAAGAATGATCCAAGTCTTTTCATGGCCCTGTAGAAAGCAGCTTCCCTCTTTGGAGCTAGAAAAGGAGAATGAAGAGAAAATGAGAAACTAGTAGGAGGAAATAAAGGAAAACAATTATAAGGACAGCAAGTTAAGTCCTGAAGTTCTGATTTTATCACATTATTAAGGCTTACTCCCTTGTTGAAAATTCAGTAGGAACCCAATTTAGTGATGTTTCCATGAGAGAGAGAATTGCACTTTGATTTAATCCATATCAGAGAAAATTGCAAACAACCTAATTACTCAAAAAATTAGTGTATGAGTAAATAAATTAGGTAGTTCCAGTTAATGTGAGAAAGAGCATATATTAAAAATAATTGCTGCAAACACCAGGAGAAAATGCAGGAAAATGTATTGAGTAGGAAAGATGAATAGCTTCAAAAGGGAGTATGGCATATAACATATAGAGATGTACAGATGGGTAAAGACAAGGAGCACATACACAGACAAGGGAGTGCCCAATCTCACCTTGTGCTTCTATAAACCCACAGTGCCTATTACAATGTTGTATATGTAGCTAACATTAAAAGTAACATGGTTTAGTGAACATTTATTCTATTTCCCAGGTGGAATAACAGAGCAGATTCACCCTGCTACCATGACTAATAGAATAAGCAAAAATATGTTAATTAATGGTTTTCAGACTCTTTGGAAGCAGGGACACAAATGAGATGAGACCTATGTGTGCTTCAGCTTACTGCCTGGAAATTTCCAGACCACTATAAGAGAAGGAAAACCCAGTAACCTAGAAGTCTCTCTGCATTGAGAAGACATTGAACATTAAGGGTGGCCAAAGCAACTACCATCTTCAGGGTAGAGTTGGAAGGAAGACAAAGTTGTCCAGAGCAAGAGTCTCTAAAGACCTGTAGATGAATACCCCCCATAAACTTCTTTTTTTAATTAATTTGTTTATTTTTATTAATTAGTTTTGTACTCAGTGAATACATTCAAGTTGGTACCATTGTTAGGCTCATCCATGTCCTACCCCTTCCCCCTGGCCCCTCTTTGTTGAGGTATATGGATCATGCATTATGGAGTTAGCCCACAGTTATGGGTAGGAGAAATGTCTCTGCATATCATGACCCAACGTGTGGCTCTGACATTCTTTCCACCCCCTCTTCCGCAAAATTTCCCTGAGCCATGTTGGGTTCATTTCTTCTTAAACTTCTACAGGGTACTGCTTAGTGTATACAAGGCAGGAAATAACAGATGACATATTCCACATTGTAAACTGTAAAACTTCAGCTTGAGGAAACTCACCTGACCTTTGAATCCAAAAAACTTGATGAAGACTATATCAAGACACATCATAATCAAGTTGCTTTAGAATAATGTTGCAGAAAAAATCTTAAAAGTAGCCAGAAGAAAAAAGACATATCATATGGAATGAAACCAAGAAAAGAATGACAAATAATTCCTTATTAGAAATAGTGTAGCCAGGTATGGTGGCACATCCTTTAATCCCAGCACTCAGAAGGCCGAGTTAGGAGGACTGCTTTGTGTTCAAGGCCAGCCTGAGACTATACAGTGAATTCCAGGTCAGCCTGGGCTAGAGCAAGACCCTACTTCAAAAAAAAAAAAAATAGTGTAAACTGAGAAGAGTGGATCAACATCTGTAAGCACTAAAGAACCAAAAATTCCATTTACAACCCTCTACCAGATAGCTTTCACAACTCGAAGTGAATTAAAGACTTTTCAAAACATTACAAAGACTGAAACAGATCAACTTTACATGACATGTCAAGAAGGGTGGGGCAGATGGTGCAGTGGGCAAAGCACTTGCCACACAAGCATGATGACTTGAGTTCAGATCCTCAGCTCCAATATAAAATCTGTTAAGTGAGGCAGATACTGGGCTTAGGTAATCCCAGAACACCAGTGTGAGACAAGAGGCAGAGACAGGAGAGTTTCATGGAATCTTACAGACCAGCTAGTCTTGTGAAGGCAGGCATAAACAATAAACAAAAGACCCTGCCTTACATAAGGTGGAAGTGAGGGCTGACACCTGAAAATTGTCCTCGGACCTCTACACATGGACCACAATCACGCACACACAGACAATAAAAAGTAAACAAAGAAGGGCTGGAGAGATGGCTTAGCAGTTAAGGTATTTGCCTACAAGATCTAAAAACCCAGGTTTAATTCCCCAATACATACATAAGCCAGATGCACAAGGTGGCACAAACGTCTGGAGTTTGCAGTGTCTGGAGGCCTATTCTCTCTCTCTCTCCATCTCTCTGCCTCTCTTTCTCAGATAAATAAATAATAAATACTTTAAAAATAAAAATAAACAAAGAAATGTCAAATAATTCCTCTGGGCAGAAGGGTAGTGTATCAGATAGAAATCATCATATACAAAAGGAATGGTGAGCATTGGAACTGTTAAACATGCAGGCGCAAAAGTTCTTTACATTACATTCTCTTTTTCCCAAAACTATCTCAAACTCATACTAAGACTTTAAAGTAGCCTTTAAAGCCTTTAAACTATCCCATATCCACTGAAGTTGAAACCGAGAATGACGGAACTCAAAGCCATACCCCCTAATGAGTGCGGAAGTCAGGACTGATACTCAACCTTGCTCCAGAACAGACAGAAGATTTGATAAGTAGATGCTGCTTAAGGAAGTGAACAAATCACACAGAAACTCTCAAGCCTGAAAGGTGACTATGGAATCTGACATCTAAGGGAAAGTGCTGAATTACTGACTTTTCAAAAGGAAGCTTCATTTTTGTTTTTTGATTTTTGTTACATGATCTCATGTAGCCCAGGCTAACCTGAAACTTGCTACATAACAAAGGATGACCTTGAGTTTCTGATCCTCCTTTTTTTCACTAACAGAGTGCTGGGGTTACAGGTATGTACCACCACACCCAGTTTCTGGAGAAGAACTCCCAAATTTTGTGCATATTAGGCAAGCAGTCTACCAACTTGCTACGTACCTTGCCCATCACTGTGACCAAAGTTCGTTGTGACCTTAATATCAGACTTCAGCTACTCAAGGGCTGTGATTACAGGTATATGCACATAGCTAAAATTTTTCCTTACTTTTCTAACATACTTTTCCCCAGGAAAGCCAGAGAAGGTACAAATGCAACTTTAAGATTTAGTTCAGGGTGGCAGGCTGGGCTTGCAGTGTGCTATATGCCCTCACCCCAGCAAGGAGGCGTCTGTGCACCAGGATTTCTATGAAAAATCCATCAAGGTTAGGTAACCACAGCAAGAAGTAACCATCCTGGTGGTCACTGGAGAAATATATTGCCAACATCAACAACAATAAAATGATTGCACAACAAAGAATCAGCATTGGAGGAAAGATAGCATCATGAGAGAGAGGATAGATAAAACGAGTGCAAGTAAAAGGACCTACATAGGATAAAGCAGATTTCAAGCAACCAAAAACTAAAGTATACATTTAAAACCCTCAATAAAATCAAGGAAAGAATTGCATCTATAAAACAAGAAGAGAAGGATCTTGTGAGGAAAAATAAATTAGTAATGTTGGAAAGAAAATTCCTACTATACAGGAGGCAAAACTATTCAGTGCCAGGATTAGGAATGATAAATTTTTGAGTAGGTAAAAAGCTAGTATTCTACTAGCTATAGCCAATTTTATGAAAGCTAAAGCAATAAAGACTGAAGGTTCACCAGAACCAACATGGAGCCTCCTACACAGGCTGCCTTCATAATCTAATTTCTCCACTTCTGTCCAGTATGAGAGAGAAAGGAGTGATGATAAGTGACAATGGAGAATGTTCTCTTTAATAACTATGCAAAACATGGCAGAGAAACAAGCCTGTTTGCCAGTGGCTTCATGAGCACACAGAGCTGTCTTCACCCATGTTGTAGCCATGGTAAGGAGCGAAATGCTGTCCTTATCCCTCTGATTATGTTGAGCCTTGCAAATTAATGCCTGTGAAGGAACAAGCAAATGAAAGTCTTCTAGAATTTTAATGAGCCCTCGAATGAAGGCTTTTGAGAAGGTCATTTGGTATCTCATAAATTAGCAAGAAGATAAAACAAACACAACTGCACAAAGAACTAAAGATTCAGATTAAGCAGCTGGATTTAAACAGGCTGAGGCACAAGACAGGCATGGCTTTGAATTGCTATTGGCTCTGAGGCAAGAAATTTCTCTCATCTGTGCTGAACAAACATCACCCAGGAGGAGGGATCTGGAGCCAGTTGTGTGATCCTAGGAGTAACCCCAGATGCTCGTGGCTGCTTGACTGCACAGGCGGGGAAGAGGCATCTGTACCCATGCCGCAACATTCTTGCACACTGCATGACCCAGGGCTGCTGAGGCTTGTGGCACAACAGTTTCTGCCTGCTGCCCTTTCTGTGTATATGTGTGAGTACATGTTCATATGGGTGTGATTATATGTGTATAAATAGGTGTGCGGAGGTCAGAGGACAAAGGTGCTGTCCCTCAAGAACACTGTCCATCTGGTTTTTGTTATTTTTGTTTTTGAGATAATGTCTTTCATTGCCCTGGAGCTCATCCATGAGGCTGGCCAGCAAGCCCCAAGGATCCACCTGTCTCCACTTCCTTGCACTGGGATTACAAGAGGGAGCACTCACATCCAACATTTTCACATAAGTTCTGGGATCAAACTGATGTCCTTGTGTGTGAGACAAGCACTTTTCTGATTGAACTCTCCCAGCGCTGCCTGCTATCTTTAAATGTGATGTAAATGAAATTTCAACCATATCCAAAAAGAAAATGACCCCAAAACATGGGAAATACATCTGAAGTCAGATAGGGCCAATGTCTTATCAAAGTAAAACAAAATTCATGAAGAACTATTAACCAATCTTTTATGCATCTGTGTGTAGTTTTGATATTAAAAATGTCATGGCTGCAAGACCATCAAATTATAAACTTTCTAGACAAGGGTAAAAAGTAGATAACCAAAATGGGAAAAATCTATTCTGTTTTCATCTGTATCTCCCAAACACTGATCCTGATAAAATGTTCAAAGGAAAACAATAGTTTTATAAACTAATAGGCTGGGCAGTAATTTATTATATATATTTATGATTTGTCATATATCTGTATGTACATATTTTTTCTCCTTAAGATTCAGAATTCACATTAAAAGGTAAAGGCTTGGAGAAGGTCTGTGAGCTTTGTTAACTCTTGTTTTTATACAACTCCTTTATCCATGGAATTATTTATCTATCTATCCATCCATCCATCTATCCATCAACTATAGTAATATTGATTATTTCTTACAGAACTAGTGTTCTGTGGTGCATACTTTCAAAACCATGCTCTAAATGACACACCTTCACTTCTTATTCTCACCTGTAGGGAACTTTCCTCAACCCTCTACCTAGAAAGACCCAAATAGGGCTCTGTGCTCATAGACCTCTCTAAAGCTCATTTAGAGGATATATGAGATTGAATGAAAGTTTAGGAAATGAATTTGATGGATTAACTACCTACTATTACACATGTGTCTCTTGAGATCATTCACTCCTCCAGGCTAAGTTTCTTTCTTCTGCATTTTAATATTTTGAGTACAGAGTAGATTGTTAAATATTTATTCAATGTCGAGCCCTGTAGGTGAGCCAGGTATAGTTACCTAATATACTAGAAATACCCTGTGACTTGTGACTTGTCAGATAAGTAGCTGAAAATAGTTTGTTCATTTCTCTGTAATAGCACAGATCAGATTCATATGCCTTGCTTAAGCCATTCCTTGTCCAAAGAAACACAGGATATAGTCAGGGCATCTAGCACCAAGATAATGCTCACACTGTGACACAGGTAACAATAGAAGCCCTTCACTGCTAGGTATTTTAATAAGCTTAGTCTAGTCAAGGTTCTTTGGTTGTAGGTTCATTCAGATAAACTTCAGTTTTTTAATGAATGCTAAGGAAATGACATATAGAGGGATTGAAATGGTTTATTCTTGTCTCCCCACCCAAAGAATGGAATGGATAGATATTGAAGAGAGAGAAACCAAGGATTTCTCACATAGGCATACACAGAAATATCCCTAACAAAAACTGGACTCTTGGTAGCAGTGGGTTTGCCAACCATTAGGGATTTGTCTTGGTGATTACATCTCCCAACATGGAACAAAAGTGTTATAGTGCTGCCTCCTTACCAGGCTTTGGGATACCAGTTAAGAGAGGTTTTCATCAAGGGTTACATCTTTGAACCCTGGGCAGACCTTGGGGTACCAGCCAGCCATGGCTGAAGCAGGATCCAGGACTGCCAGGGCAGCCGGTCTCATGGGAAGGAGGGTCTTCAGTGAAGCCGGAGCCAGAGGTTGATGAGGCAGTGGGGCAGGTGGGATGTCTCTGAGCCTGGAGAGTCCAGTCATCATCACCAGAGAAAGTGCCAAGCAGAAGCATGTCCTGGCTGACAGCAGCTCTGGAAATGCAGAGATGGGAACAAGGTCCGTTTCCATAGCATAAGGGGCCACTTGGTCTCTCAGAAGCAGGAACAGATGCATAGGTCCCATCCAAGCTGCTCTGGGAGGCAGGGTAGGTGGGGTAGGCAGAGTGGGTCCTCACTGCATGGTAAACCCTAAAAGCAGGGTGGCTCTTCATTCTTTAATACAGTCTTCTCTCTTAGGAGTCTTGTGGATCTATGCTCTGAGCTTCATGTGGGAGTTTATGTAGTCTCATGAGGGCCTTGATTGGTTATACAAATTAGGTAATAAACCATGAGAACCAATTAGAAGAATCTATCAGTCCACCAAGATTTAATACTCCTCCAGTGCTCACCCTCTCCTGTTACCATGGCTACTGCCAAAGAACAACACTGGCTTTCATTAAGATGATGAAAGGCTGGAGAGATGGCTTAGCAGTTAAAGGCACTTGCCTTTCAAGCCTAAGGACACAGGTTTGATTCCCCAGGACCCAAGTAAGCCAGATGCACAAGGTGGTGCATGCATCTAGAGTTTCCTTTCAGTGGCTAGAATCCCAGGTGTGCCCATCCGCTCTATCTCTCTCTACTTCTTTCTCTCTCTCTCTCTCATAAATAAATAAATAAATAAATAAATAAATAAATAAATAAGATGGTGGAGTATGGAGTTATCAACCTCTGCCCAGAATGGTCCCCTCTTCCCTCTCTCCTAGGCTTCCTCTCCCCTGTTGCCCAGTGACTAGAGGGAAGCCTTCAAATATTAAAGGGCTCCCATTACAAGAATGGGAAAAAAGCCATTTTTGAGCCTATTTGTAGGCTCCTATTACAAGAATGGGAGGTCTTCTTTTTCATTTCAGAACCAGAGAGTCTGAATTATAGTCAGCTTATCTGGACTGTTTAGACCTTTAGGTTGTAGTCCTTGCTTATTCATTCTTAGACCACGTGGTCTCATCTTTGCTTCTCTCCCCACCAGACTGCGTTGTCATCAGCTCACATTTTGATTAGTCTGGAGCCACTTGTGACCCTGGCTCTGTGTGATTTTTGAGATCTAGAGCACACCATTCATTGAGGACCATCTCTAAGCCTCTCCATTCAAAATCTAAGAGAAATACAGGTTTAATTTGCCCAATGTTTTGTTGCCTTGGTGTGATTAACAGGGCCTGGTCATGTGTTGATATGGACGAACAGGGCAGCCTGAATGAGGATAGCTGGAAGATAATATACCCAATCCTTTCCACCTCCATGAGTGTACCTGCTAGGCACACTTCCTGCAGTATGCCACCAAGTACAGCATGAGTCCATTTAGTGTCTTTGAAGGTTTATATTCTCACTTTTCAGGAAAACTTGAATGTGAAGCCTCGTAGCCTTAAAAAAACAAAAGCCAGATAGGGTTGGAGGGAAGCAGGGTACTCTGGTATTCATCAAATGAAATTATTAGTAAATAATCACTAAATGGTATAATAAAACACCATTTAATATGTGGTTTTGGCATACTCAGCATCCACTCCAGTAGCTGGAGTGAATAGAAAGAGGAATTTCAGGTAAAATATAATTTTCCTTCTATATACCTAGGCTTCTCTGAGTGCTTTTTGTCCAAAACAATGGGCAACTCCAGTCCATGTAATGTTAGCACTCATGATTCTTCTTGGCTTTGAGCATTTACAAAGCACATGCAATGGTGAAAACACAATTCACTAATTTTCTTTAATGCAGAACTGTCTTTACCACCAATAAAAAATTTTAAACCCCTTTATTTATGTTTTTAAATTAAATAAACCATTTATTCCCATCCTGTAATTTGAAGGCTAATCATAGGTATTTAAAAGCTATTTTCAATGATTTAAAAAGTCTAATAGAACCAACAATTATCCTAGTAAAAAGATGGGTTAGCTCACCCAGTTCCTTTGTTTTAGGCTCAAACATTATTTGTTAAAAGATAACTCAGGTAGTTTTACATTAATCAGAGAATTTGAATGACAGTTGTAGCCATAAGGGTCCAATCTTTCCTACATTATGACTTCAATCCATAGAGAGAGAAAAAAACTTCTGCTAATGTGGACAACCCTACAAAAACCTGTGGTGGCAGCTACTAATCCACCTGTCACCCATTTATATTTTCCTCTCTGCAGAGAGAGAGGGAGGAACTACCTGATTGCCTGGGCTCTGGCCAGGGTTAACTTATTCCATGGAGTCTCTCTGGAGACAACTCCTCTCACAGCTTCCTGTTGGGCTGCCTGTTTTCCTTAGGGGCATGAAGCAGTAGTGCTGTGCTCTAGCTTCCCTGAGAGTCTCTGACTGAGGTTGGAGTGATATTGGAGGTGGTGAGGATGGCTCCGCCACATCCAGTACCCAGGTGGGAGGAAAGAATCCTGGACACATTTCTAAAACAAATGAAGGACAGTATTTGATGCTCCCTTGGAATAGAACTTTGATTTTGTTTTCACAAAATATGGAAAATAAAATTAATGAGTAGTAGAATTGAAACACCAGGCCCTTTCTTTATACTTTTTTTTTAAATTTTTTTGTTCATTTTTATTTATTTATTTGAGAGTGACAGAGAGAGAAAGAGAGAGAGAGGCAGATAGAGAGAGAGAGAATGGGCACGCCAGGGCCTCCAGCCACTGCAAACGAACTCCAGACGTGTGCACCCCCTTGTGCATCTGGCTAATGTGGGTTCTGGGGAATCGAGCCTCGAACCAGGGTCCTTAGGCTTCACAGGCAAGCGCTTAACCGCTAAGCCATCTCTCCAGCCCTCTTTATACTTTTGATAATATCCTCAATTTACTTGATTAGGGGGTGATTGCCAATGAATGCTTAATAAGTGGAACATGATAGGTATGTCTTTATCTTAAGAAGTATAGTCATTTGGGGAAAGGCAGTTTAAAACATAGTCACTGATTTTCATAGTTTCAGGTCTTACTTTTAGATTTTTGACTCATTGAAGTTAATTTTTTCACATGATGACAGGAGGGATCTGATTTCAGTATTCAGCATATGTGTGTCCAGTTTACCTGGCACCATTTCTTATAGAAATTGTCCTTTCTCTAGATACCTTTTTCCAAAGTCAATCCATATAAGTATATATATTAGTTTCTGGGTTTTGCTTTGTTCCATTGGTCTATGTTTTAGGTTTTATGCCAGAACTGTGCTGGTAGAACTTTAACTTACAGATTAGGAAGTTCAGGGAACACAGAGAGAAGCTAGACTACACGGGTCCCAATACAACTACAAGGGAGGCATAAACTCAGGAGTTCTATAACCTAGTAGGATGACTATCTTACAACCACTTATTGTATGTTTATAAACAATTGGAAGAGCTGAAGGTTGCTAACACAGAATCCACCAAAGTTTGAGGAATTAGAATGCTTATTACCCTGACTTGATCATTCCATACTGTAAACATGTATCTCATTACCTTACTGTGTTCACCATGTATGTACAAAAATTGTGTCAATTAAAATTTTCAAAAAAAATTGATAATAAAAACACATCATTTCCTTCATTTCTCAGATGAGAAAGCTGAGATTCGGAACACGGAATTCAAGATAAATCCCATTTCCAGAGAAGAGTAGAAAAGAACAAACCAGACCTGGACTCCAGATCATTCCTGTCAACTTTGGCTCTCTTCCCACTGCATCACCTTGCCTCCAAAGCAGCTGCCTAAAGTAGGTCATGAGTACTTGGTTCTACAAAAGGCAGTTTGTAGATGGGCTTGTCCTAAACACATGCTTTGTAATATTGGCTGCACATAACAGTTATTTGGCGTACTTTAAAATCCCAAATGTCCCAGCCACATCTGAGACCAATTAAATGAGGACGCAGGAGGTGGGACTCAGACATCACTATTTTTAAAAGCTCACCTGGTGATATCAGTGTGTGCTGAGTAGAGACACGCTGCCTTTGCATTTTTCTCAGTAAATGTAGATAGAAAGGTTTTGATTAAGAATTACCTTAACCTCAGCCACCCAGAGGGCAATTAGGAAGCACTTAAAATTAACTCAACTCCCTCTAGCACAATGCCAGAGATGATCGACACATATTGGTTGATGGAGGAATGTGCGACTCTTGAGCTTCAGCTTTGACTTAAATAAGCCAAAACCAAGAGCTGCTCTTTGCTGAACTTTTAAGAGATGCGGATTGGTGAAGCAAACCACAGGCCATTTTCCTGAACCTTTGTAGAGAACAAAAACCATCATTCACTCTGTGGGAGCTCAGAATTGGTGCCTGACATCTACAAAGGCCACACAAGAACTAAATTTGGGTGTTTCTCTCTTTCTTTCTATTCTTTAAATGGACCATTTTTAAAAACAACTGCTTCCCTTTATTTCCAGTAGGAGTGGTCATGGTGAGCAGCCAAGAGTGGAGACCAAGAACGACTTTCATGATGAGAAGCTACTGTCTGTCTTCTGGTGTTGAGCCCCAGTTGGACTTAGACAAAATGGATGTTCAATTTAGTAACAAGCACAAGTGGCTGGTGATGCAACAAGGTGGTAGAGAGATTGTCTAGCATGATAGGGCCCTGTGCTGAGTCCTCAGTTCTGCAAAAATAAAATGAAATAAAATGAAACAGAAAGTACATGTGGAACGTCCATATCTTCATTGACTACAACTGGCTGCTATTCTAGGAACTGTTGATTCAAGGATGGATTAGTCGGACATTCTCCTTGATTAAGATTAGTTCAAAACCGGGCGTGGTGGCGCACGCCTTTAATCCCAGCACTCAGGAGGCAGAAGTAGGAGGATCGCTGTGAGTTCGAGGCCACCCTGAGACTCCATAGTGAATTCCAGGTCAGCCTAGGCTAGAGTGAGACCCTACGTCGAAAAACCAAAAAAAAAAAAAAAAAAAAAAAAAAAAGATTAGTTCAAAGAAGCTTACACAGAGCAGTCAGCCCTCACTAAGGCATCCTGCAGTAACAATCCCCAATCTCAGGTGGCTTCAATCACAACTGCTTTCCTTCTTTCCCCTTGTGTGATGTTGGTCATGATTCTCTTCACATGTCTCTTCAGCTTCTATGTAGGAAAAACTGTTCCTGTGAACAAGGGAGAGTAAGTGGGCTGCTGCAGACCTGTCAAGACTCAAAGCTGACATTGGATTTAATGTACACTGCATTCCCTTCCATTGGCAACAAGAAGCCCTGTGGCCAAGCCAGATGCCAATGGGTGGTCAAGGGAACTCATTCTTGAACTCCTACAAATTGCATGGCAACAGGAAGGAATATGTAGTCTTTAAGAGAAAGCAAATGAATGAATGAAAGGGACATTAGTCTGATTCATAGCAGGCAATCTCTGGGGGATGTGATAAATTGAGATAGGAAAGTTTTTGATAGCATGGGAGACCAAATGAGGAACATCTAATTGTGACAGGATTGAGAACTTGGTAAGGTTTCCCAGAGTAAGTGACCTCCAGGATGAGTAGGAATTAAGCAAGTGAATGAAGTTGGAGGACAGAAAATGTTTTAGGCAGAAAAAAAAAAAAATGCATGTATGAGAGGTTCCAGGCCAAAGGAAATAATAGCAAATTCAAGGACTCAAAATTGCTTTGTGGGACTGCACCATGAAATATAATAGCAGGTAGGGAAAACTAAGGCTGGAATGTTGAAGTCTTATAAATAGGGTCCCTGCGTAATTTATCTTCGACCCTATCTTCCTAATGCAGCCATTTCTGAGCATGAAAGGTATCACTGTTAACACATACACACTAGGACAGTGGCAGGAATCAGACTGTCCCAGTCAAGCCATAAAGAAGGCCATCTACTGAATTTTACTCCATGACAAGCCTTTGTAGGCCTCTAAGTGCAAAGAGATAGTGGCCACAAATTACATTTGAGGGAACTCTTTTACTACAATGTGAAAAATTGATTGGCATAGGTGGAATGGAATAAAGGAGAGAATAGATTATAGTGATAATCCATATGGGAGAGGCTAAAGGGCTGTGTGGCCACACACACACACACACATACATACACATGCACTCACTGCATAATAGGTGAAAGTTGGGCTCATTTCAGGCAAATGAAATATTCCTGGTAGAACTCCCCACAACCTTGTACAGTTCCAATGAAGTGGTCAGAAAAAAAAAAACCTGCCACCGTCACATCAGACTTTTAGTCTAAGGAATACTTGAGTGATTAACAGGGGTCTTTAAACAGGTGAGACACACTCCAAAGCATGAAACTACTCATACACGACTCTCAATTCCAAGGAAACAGCTTTCCCTAAGGATGTCTGTGGTAAAATGAAGTTGATATGAGGATCCAGCAGAAATACCTATCATGCTTTGTGGTCAAGACAATATAGAACTGAATAAGTTCCAACAGCCTGACATCTGAAATGAAAGTGCCCAGGATGTAGGTCTTTACCCTTTCTGTCAGAACAAGAAGGCTTTTACTGACTGTCTATCAGAGGAACACAATTGTTGCTCTGTGATTTAAGATGATGAGTCAAGAATGGGGAAGATCACTTGGCTATGTTGAACTTCACCCAGTGAGGTGAATGGAAACCATTAACTGACCAGCTCTGATCAGAGAGGGTTAGCCCTGGCTGTGGACAGAATGGAACTCATGCCCTCACTGGTATGGAGTGACTCTGCTGCAGGGAGCCTCCCCATTATCATGTAGATGCCAAGATTCATCCCTCTCATGTGAGGCTTGGCCTCTTTTCTCTTGGCCTTTGGATTATTTCTCATTTTAAAGTAAACCGTCTATTCTATTAGCCATACCCAGAACTCCCAGAATAAAAGTATAGCAGGTATAGTCATGCATCCATCCCAAGCAATGATGGAATACAGAAAGGATCCTCTTTTATGTTTCTGCTCCCACAAAACACAGCAGTACACATGCATATTTTCCTTTGCTTACTTGCAGCTTTGGAACTCTACCTGACATGTACACAAACAGGCTCTCTCCCTTGCCCTCATTTCCTTCCAGGGCCTTCCTGTTCTAGTCTCATGGTGTTTTCTACTCTACATTCCAGCCCTCTTGTTGCTGATTTTCTTCCTTCTTCTCTTGATTCATCAGCCAACCTATAAAGTTCTCAAAAATATCTTAAAATCAAGTGTCTTTCAGCAGTAATGGCAGATGACACATTCTGAGGGCTTCTGATGTGACCAGACGAACAGCAAGCTCCTCAAGTGAACCACTGGTTTCATCTTTACTACTTACTGTCAATGGACTACAAGCTTTTATCAGCTTTGTTTCATAGAATTGGAAAGTCAAGTCATGTCCTTGCCAAGAAGTGTAGAACTCCTTGTAATTATGGAAAAACCCTACGTGCTAGATGTAGAGCATGTCTATGAGCTAGAATTGTGTAGAGGAAATGAAACAAAGTTTATTTATGGGTGTGTTTTCCCCACAACACAAGGAATCCAAAGGGAAGAGGCTGACTGCATTGTTTCAGCAACTCAATAAGGCTGTTTCAGGACAAATGTCTCCCAAGATGTCTACACAGCTCTGGTGACACATCTGTGTTCAAAGCTAAAATAAAGGACTTCCTTCCTAAGAGTTTTTCTCTTTTAAGGATGGGTACATTTTTCTGCTACACCATCACTTATCAACACCAGCAGACTGATTTCTTATTGGTTGGAATTGGGCAACATCCTCTCCTCTTCTCAGTTCTTATCCAGTGGTAAGGATATTGCTAAGATCTACTCTAAACAAATTCACCAATTGACACTGGGGTGAAGCCCTATTCTGTGAGCTTGAACTAGTCTAAGACAGTACATGAACAAACTTCAGTTGTGTTGCAAGAAAGACAAAGATAGGTATTGAGGAGGGAATTTGTAGCATTTTCAAGCAGAGAGGAGTCAATTTTTCCACAAGTAGTTTTCCCACAACAGCTGGATTCAGGGGATTTGCACAATGTCAGTCTGAATTCTGGAGAGAGAAGGTCAAACTTTCAGAAAACTGCCACCAACTTGCCACCAAAGCTGATAGTATCCAATTAAACTTTATTTTTTTAAAAAAACATCTTTCAAGACACATTGCAAATTTATTCTACAATAACTTAAAGTATTAGAGATCTAGTATTATTATTCTAACTCATCTTTTAATTAATTAATTTATTTATTTTAATTAATTAGTTGGTACTCAGAGAACAGTCAATTTGGTACCATTATTAGGCTCATCCATACCTACCCCCTCCCCTTGGTCCCTCCTTGTTGAGGTATATAGGTCATGCATTCTGGAGTCAGGCCACAGTTATGGGTAGGATAAATGTCTCTGCATATCATGACCCAACATGTGGCTCTGACATTCTTTCTGCCCCCTCTTCCACAAAATTTCCCTGAGCCATTTTGGGTTCATTTTTGGTCTGCTGCAGTGATGAGGTGTTGGTGGCCTCTGAGGCTCTGGCTCTCTGATTTGGTAGGAGTTGATTTTTCTCTGTGTTGATCTCCTTCACCCTTGTGCTAGTACCCGGTTCACCAAGAAAACAGCACCCTTGCTTGTTTCTCCAATTGTTCTTAGTTTCATCCGGGGCCCTTTTGAGGTATGAAGGGGTGGCTCTCTCCTTAGGATCTCCATCTATCTGGAAAAAAGAAGCAGATTCTCCAATGGAGAGTAAGTTAGCACGAGGACAAATGAGATAACCCTTACATTTTTATAGAGAATTTAATAGGTGTAGGCCCTCTTGTAGCCCACCATTGGTGGTAGCTTGATATTGGAGAGTGGGCTTATGTTTGGATATGGTTCTGACTTGTTTCCCCGCTCCAGCTATGGGTCCCGTACCACTGAGGGGATCAGTTAGCCATATCAAGAGCAGTTGTTTTCCCACCATGGCTGTGCGTCACTATTGCATTTGTGTGAGCATCACCACAGGTTATTTGCTGCTAAGTAGTTTAGACCATGAGTTGCTTGGAAAGATATTGGTCATTTTTCCCCAGTCGCACATGTAACACCTTCTGGCACTAGACACACTGACTGTCTGGGGACTGACTCTCTTCCAACTTCCAGCCATGCCATTCCATTTTACATGTCGACCATATAAGGTGTCTTCAGCAGTAGGGTCTTACCACTAACCTTTGGTGGGTCATCAAGTACTCTGACAGAAATCTGTCTGTCTTTTAGTAAACCTTGTAGGTCTCTCTTATCAAAAGCTCATTGTGGATAATAGCCACATGCTGGTACTGGGAGTTACAGGTCAGTGCCCACTAAGAAAAGGAAGAAAAAGATAACTAATATAAAAGAGATAGAGAGAAGAGAGAGAAAGAGAGAGAGAGAGAGAGGCTGTAGAAGATTAAGGTCAGTCTTCATCATACCCTCTCCAGTGTCTTGTGGGTCAGGTGTTCCCTCTAAGGGCATGGTGAAGGTTCAGCCATTTGGTCTGCCATTTAGGAAGTAGAATTTTATGGTACCATTGCCGTTTGGGCTAGATTTGTACTTCCCACCTCCCCTCCCCCTTCTCTCCCTCCCCACCATTCCTATTGTCTAGTCCATGAGAAGCTTGCTGGGTATGTAAGGCATCTTGGGTAGATTCAGGTGAGGTGCTGTAGATGAGTGAGACTATGTGGCGATTTTTTTTCTGTGATTGGGTAAGTTCACTGAGAATGATCTGTTCCAGGTTCAACCATTTTTCCTCAAATTTCATTGTGTCATTTTTTCTTACTGCTGTGTAGAATTCCATTGTATAGATATACCACAACTTAGTTATCCATTCTTCTAGTGATGGACATCTGGGTTGATTCCAGCTCTTAGTTATTATGAATTGAGCTGCTACAAACATGGTTGAGCAAATCTCTCTGGCCTGTGGTTTGAAGGTTTTAGGGTAGATGCCCAGTAAGGCAATAACTGGGTCTGTTGGTATCTCTATAGTCAGCTTTTTCAGGTGTCTCCAGATTGCATTCCAAAGTGGTTGTACCATCTTACATTTCCCACCAACAGTGGATGAGTGTTCCTACTTCTCCACATCCTTGCCAGCATTTATTTTCATTTGATTTTTTGATGTTTGCTATCATTACTGGGGTAAGGTGGAATCTCATAGTTGTTTTAAGTTGCATTTCCCTGATGATTAGGGATGATGAACATTTTCTTCAGTGTGTGTCTTCCATTTGTATTTCTTCCTCTGTGAACTGCCTGTCCAGCTCTTTGCCCCATTTTGTGAGTGGGGTATTTGACTTTCTACAGTTTAGATTTCTGAGTTCTTTATAGATTCTAGAGATTGGGCCTCTGTCAGTTGGATAACCAGCAAATATTTTCTCCCATTATGTCGGTAATCTATTGGCTTTGCTTATTGTATGCTTGTCTGTAAAGAAACTCTTCAGCTTCATATTATCCCATTGGCTGAGTGACTGTTTAAGATCGTGAGCTACTGGAGTTTTGTTCAGGAAGTCTTTTTCCATTCCTATATCATGGAAAGTACTTCCTATATTTTCTTCCAGTAGTAGTCAAGTTTCTGGTCTTGTATTGAGGTCTTTAATCCATTTGGACTTGAGTGTAGGGCATGGCGAAATGTGTGGATCAAGTTTCAGTTTCCTGCATATGGTTATCCTGTTTGTCCAGCACCATTTGTTGAAGATGCTGTCTTTTTTCCAGCCTATATTGTTAGGGCCTTTGTCAAATATCAAGTAGCTATAATTGCTTGACCCAAATTCCGGGTCCTCAAGTCAATTCCATTGGTCTATACTCCTGTTTTTATGCCAGTACCATGCTGTTTTTATTACTATGGCTTTGTAATATAGCTTTAGATCAGGTGTGGTGATGCCTCCAGAGGTATTTCTTTTGCTAAGGATATGTTTGGATATGCGAGGCCTTCTGCCTTTCCATATGAAATATGAGATCATTTTTTCTATCTCTGTGAAGAACACCATTGGGATTTTAATTGGAATGGCATTAAATCTGTATACTGCCTTTGGTAGGATTGCCATCTTCACAATGTTAATTCTGCCTATCCAGGAGCATGGAAGATCTTTCCATTTTCTCAAGTCCTCCTCAATTTCTTTTTTGAGTATTTTTGGTTTTTTGTGTAGATCTTTTACTTCCTTGGTTAACGGTATCCCAAGGTATTTTATTTATTTATTTATTTTTGTTGCTATTGAAGTGGGGACCATGTCCCTTATTTGTTTCTCTGTATCTTTGTCATTTGCATATAGAAAAGCTACTGATTTTTGTGCATTGATTTTGTATCCTGCTACTTTGCTATAGGAGTTAATCACCTTCAGGAGTTTTGGGATGGAGTCTCTCGGGTCTCTTACATATACAATCGTCATCAGCAAATAGAGCTAACTTAACTTCTTCCTTCCCAAATTGTATCCCTTTTATTTCCTTCTCTGTCTTATTACTTGAGCTAGGACTTCCAGTACTATATTGAAAAGCAGAGGTGAGAGTGGGCAACCCTGTCTTGTTCCTGATCTTAATGGGAATTCCTCCAGTCTCTCTCCATTAAGTATTATTTGGGCCTTCAGAGCTTTGTATATTGCCTTTATTATGTTAAGATATGAAGCAACCATGCCAATTCTCTCCAATGTTTTCATCATGAAGTGATGCTGTATCTTGTCAAATGCCTTTTCATTATCTATTGAAATGATCATGTGGTTTTTGTGTTTAACTGTAGCAGACAGCTTCAGGTTCACTGAGATGAACTTCCAGACCAGGCACAGTTATGGAGGAAGGAATATTTATTGATGCCTACAGATCCAAGGGAAGTTCCATAAATAGCAGAAGAAGCTGGGCTGCCTTCACAGTACCAAGCAGAAAGAGAGAAGTAGAATCCTAAAGGTCAAAAGCCACAGCACACTTCAGGAACTCCAGCTAGGCACACTTTGCATATCTTTAGATTGAAATCTGAAACCCACCACCACACCTTAAGATCCACCCAGTGACACTGCCTCCAGCAAGGTGGCTAAAGATGCAAACTACAAACAAATAAACAACTGAATATATTGGGGGCCATCTATTCTATTCAAACCACCACAACCTTGTTTATGTGGTGTATTACACTGACAGGTTTCCATATGTTGAACCACCCCTGTGTTCCTGGGAAGAAACCCACTTGGTCAAGGTGGATAATGCTTTTAATGTATTGTTGGATTCAGTTTGTGAGGATTTTGTTCAGGATCTTTGCATCTAAGTTCATTAGGAAAATAGGCTGGTAGTTTTCTTTTCTTGTGGCGTCTCTGCCTGGTTTTGCAATTAGGGTGATGCTAGCTTCATAAAAGGAGTTGGGTAGCTTTCCCTGTTCTCCAATTGTGTGGCACAGTTTGAGGAAGACTGGTTTGAGTTCTTCCATGAAGGTTTGATAAAATTCAGCTGAGAAGCCATCTGCTCTTGGACTCTTCTTTTTGGGGAGGTTTTGTATTACCTTTTCAGTCTCAATGAGTGTGATAGGTGCATTTAGGAGATTAATCTGCTCTGAGTTTAGCTTTGATAGATGGTATGCATCCAGGAATTTATCCATCTCCTCCACATTATCCAGTTTTGTGGAGTAGAGGTTTTTGAAATAAGTCCTCATGATTCTCCCAATTTCACTCATGTCTGGTGTGATCTTTCCTTTTGCATTTTGAATTTTGTTAATTTGAAGTATCTCTTTTGTTTTGCTTGATCAAATTGGCCAGGGGTTTGTCAATCTTGTTTATTTTTTCAAAGAACCAGCTCTTTGTTTTGTCAATTGCCTTAATTGTTTTCTTAGTTTCCTTTCATTAATTTCTGCCCAGATTTTAATTATTTCTTTCCTTCTGGAGCTCTTTGGGTTGGATTTTTCTTGATTTTCCAGTGCCTTTACGTGGATGGTTAGGTTATTGATTTGGGATCTCTCTGTCTTTTTTATGAAGGCATTGAGTGCTATGAATTTTTCCCTGAGGACTGTTGTTCCAAGACCCCTGACCAAGAGCCAAGTCCCCCGGTCACCCAGGAGTCACCCAGAGAACTGCCACAGAAGCCAAGACACTTGAATGTAAAAGCAACAGTTTTCTTTATTGCAAGCCTAGTCCTGGGCTCTGTCCACACAGTCCAGCACAGCAGTAGCGAGGGAGAGAGCCCCTTTCTTTTGGGGGGAGGGGTTCATATAGGAATTTGAACAAAGAAGTAGGGGATAGATGCATGATTGGTTGATTTAAACAGTTCAGGTTGGCTTGGGGTTTCAGCAGGCAAAGTTGGGGGTAGGAGCTAGGACACTCCAGGCAGATGAAGTAATCTCCATTGTCCTTGAAGTGGAGATTTCTCAGTTTCTTATCTAAGCAGGTGGTCAGAGGCCAGAGGCCCCATGCAGTGGAGTGTTTCTGCAAAGTCCTTGAAGTGGAGATTCCTCAGAAACTTTAGGGGCAAAGGCAGCAATTGAGCAAGCAAGCAAGCAAAGGTTACAGAAGCAAAAGATCAGCACATTAGCTGGCTAGTTCTCTATCTAAGTCGGGCCTGGGTCTTTTTACTAAAATGGTTATATTTGGTCTCTCACGGACCACCTTCATTGTGTCCCATAAGTTTTGGTACAATGGGTTCTCATCGTCATTCAATTCTAGAAATTTTGCAATTTAATTTTTTATTTCATCCACTATCCATTTATTGTTTAAAAGTGTGCTGTTCAGTTTCCAGGTGCCATT
This sequence comes from Dipus sagitta, assembly GCA_036346955.1. NCBI lineage: Eukaryota > Metazoa > Chordata > Mammalia > Rodentia > Dipodidae > Dipus > Dipus sagitta. Next base: position 65,756,701 of record CM070781.1, read on the forward strand.
GGGATTCTTCGTGGGTCTTATGTTGTTAATTTCTAGCAATGTAGCATTGTGATCTGATATCATGCAAGGAATTATGTCAATCTTCCTGGAGGTAGGCTTTGTGACCCAGTATATGGTCTATTTTAGAGAATGTTCCATGGGCTGCTGAGAAGAATGTGTAGTCTGTGGATTTGGGATGAAAAGTTCTGTAGATGTCCGTTAGGTCTAAGTGATCTATGGTTTTGTTGAGCTCTCTTACTTCCCTGTTGAGTTTCTGTTTGGATGTTCTGTCTATTACTGATAATGGTATATTGAAATCCCCAAGTATGATGGTGTTGGTGGTTATTTCTGTTTTATTGGCAAGTAGGTTTTGGTTTATGAACTGTGGTGCCCCTGTGTTTGGTGCATACAGATTTATGATTGTAATATCCTCTTGATGGATCATTCCCTTGATAAGTAGGAAGTGGTCTTCTTTGTCTTTTTTGATTATTTTTGCTTTGAAGTCTATTTTATCTGATATTAATATAGCTAAGCCTGCTTGTTTCTTATTCCCATTTGCTTGGAATATTGTTTTCCACCCTTTCACCTTGACTAGGTGTCTGTCTTTAGTGGTGAGGTGAGTTTCTTGATGACAACACATTGAGGGGTCTAACTTTTTGATCCATCCTGTTAGCTTATGTCTCTTGACGAGTGAATTAAGCCATTAATATTTAGGGTAATGACTGTGAGATTTGAATTGATCCCTGCCATATTGTGATGGTAGATGCGGTTTGGTGGTTTCATGTTCTTTGAAGTTTTTTTGTCTACTCTGAGTTTGGTTATTGTGGTCTTTTTCTTGCAGGCATTTGAGGTTGATTATTTGTTTCTTCTCTGTGGAGAATTTCCTGAAATACTCTCTGTAGGTTTGGTTTTGTGTTCATGTGATTGTGAAGCTGAGTTTTGTCATGGAAAGTTTTTCTTTCACCATCTATTATGAGGGATACTTTTGCTGGGAAGAGTAGTTTGGGTTGGAAGCCATAGGTTCTTAGACTTTGCAGTGTTTCATTCCAGGACCTTCTGTCTTTCAGGGTTTCCATTGAGGAGTCTGAAGTAATTCTGATGTGGTTACCTTTAAAAGTGGTGTGCTGTTTTTCCCTAGGTGATTTTAGGATTTTCTCTTTGGTGTCAATGTCTAGAGTCTTAATGACAATATGTCTTGGAGAGTTTCTCCTTGGTCCTGTCTGTTTGGAGTTCTGTTGGCTTCTTGTATCTTGATGGGCCATTCTTTTAAGAGACTGGGGAAGTTTTCTTCGATTATTTTGTTAAATAAGTTCTCCATGCCTTTGGTCTGAATTTCTTCTCCTTCTGGTATTCCAACGATCCTAATATTTGGATGCTTAAGTGTATCCCACAATTCCCTCATGTTCTGTTCACAAGAAGTTTTGAACTTACTGAAATTTTTGAACTTTCAAACTGTTTCTTCCATCTTGTCTTCCAGATCAGTGTTTCTATCCTCCACATGGCTGACTCTATTCTTGAGAGCTTCTAGAGAGTTTTAGACTTGTTCAATTAGGTTTGCATTGTCTATTACTTTTCTATGTATGATTTCCATCCCTCTGTCAAGCTCCCTTTTCATTTCATTTTCTGATTTTCTTGGTGCTTCTTGGAATTCATCCTTGCATTTCTTTATGTCTTCATTTAGTATCACCAGCTGATTTTTGAGGTCCTCTTTTTTTTTTCACTCTTCCACATATCTCTTAACTGTCTTTGAACTCCTTCCATGTTCTTATCTATTTGGTCGAGTCTAGTGATGGCAGCATCCACATGATTATCAGTCCTTTGTTGCCTTTCTGCAAGTTCTACCAGTTGCTTGGTCAGCGTTGCATTGCACATAGCTTCATTTTGGTGTTCTGATCCTATGACTCTTCTATGTTTTGATTTGAGATGTTCATTGTAGGACTGGGTGATTTAACTGGATTTTCTTGCATTTGATTTTTCATGTTATTTCTTTTGCACTGTGGTCTGCCCATCACAGTGTATGGGCACATAGTTGGGTGGACCTGCCTGGGCTCAAGCACAATGGGAATGTGAAGCAGCCTGAGGCTGTTGCCAAGCAGCCTTGCTTTGGCTCTTGCTTGCCTGAGTTCCTGCCTGGCCAGGGTGCCAGAGTTGCCTCAGCTGTCACTGGGTCATGTGCCAAAGTTGCCTGCGCTCACACTAGGAGGGACACAGAGGCAGCAAGCACTGAAGCAGCCCAAACTCTGGTGTGGCAGAACACTGGGACCCGGAAGCAGTCTGCCCTCCTACGCAACAGGACAATGCAGTTGGCTGGTGTGGAAGACAGGGAGGGGAGGGCACCTGAGCTAGCGTAAGCAACACACACAGTTTGAGCTCACGTGTGGAGTTAGAAATTGGCCTGGGCTCCTGCATGTGAATGTGTGGCAGCTGGAACAGTAAGTGGGAAAGTGGGTGGAGCAGACTAAAATTCCACAAGTGGCAGCAGCATGGGCACTGTTTAAATTGATCAAGGGAGCCTGAGCGCCAATGGGCCAGCAGGCATAGCCTGGCCAAAGTCACTCGTGGGCAGGGGTAGTAGGGCGATTGCTCCTGTGCAGTGAGGCAAGTGGAAGTATGTTGGCCTGGGACCATTTTCCTACAGTAAGTGCAGGAGTTTCCTGAAGCTGGGAGTGGGAACAGCAGCTGCTTGGGGGGAGGGGTGGGCTATCCACCCGCATGTGAGGGAATCAACGATTCCCTGTTTTTTCCCCTCTGTGCCCTCCCACTGGCAATCTATTGGAGATTTCTGTCCCCCAAAAGACCCAGTGAACCCTTAATTTCTTGCCTTTCTTTCCCGGGATGTGCTGCGCAGTTAGGCAGTTGCCATCTTGGCCAGAAGTTTCTCAACACCTCTCTAACTCATCTTGATCTCTGCTTATCTGGTTCATGTATTAAGCAAGTAAAGGGGTTGGAAGATGGCTCAGTGGATACTTTTCAAGTGTAATGACTTTAGTTCAGATTCTGAGCATCTATGAAAAGCCAGACACTCTAGAAAGCATCTGTAATCCCAGTGTACCTGTGGCAAGATGGAAGCACAAACAAAAGAGTCTCATTAACCAGACAAATACAGCAGTGAATGATGAGACCCTGCCACAAAGGAGGTAGAAGGAGAGGACCAATATCTGAAGTTATCCACTGACCTCCATATGTATACCATGACACACATGTGCCTGTACTCAAACACATGACCATGTACACATACGCACATTACACACACCAAAGAAATCAGTAACAGAAGCAAGTATAAAGTAAGTTGTCATCTTGCCAGTGGACAGACTAATCATTTTAGGGGTTGTCTCTCTAGAAGCTACTTTTCTTTCTTGGGAGATAAAATAAGTAACCAAACAACTCCCGATTCTAGCCTTTGCTGAACCTTCACCAGGCCCTGAGAGGGAACACCTGAACCACAAGACACTGGAGAGGGTATGATGAAGACTGACCTTAATCTTCTACAGCTTCCCTCTCTCTCTCTCTCTCTCTCTCTCTCTTCTCTCTAACTCTTGTATATTAGTTATTTTTTTCTTCCTTTTCTTAGTGGGCACTGACCTGTAACTCCCAGTACCAGCATGTGGCTATCATCCACAATGAGCTTTTGATCAGAGAGTCCTACAAGGTTTCCTAAAAGAAAGACAGATTTCTGTCAAAATACTTGATGACCCACCAAAGGTTAGTGGTAAGACCCTACTGCTGAAGACACCTTATGTGCTTGGCACGTAAAATGGAATGGCATGGCTGGAAGCTGGAAGAGAGTCAGTCCCCAGACAGTCAGTGTGTCTAGTGCCAGAAGGTGCTACATGGGCGACTGGGGGAAAATGACGAATATCTGTCCAAGCAACTCATGGTCTAAACTACTTAGCAGCAAATAATCTGTTGTGATGCCGACACAAGTGCACACAGCCATGGTGGGAAAACAACTGCTCTTGATTTGGCTAACTGATCCCCTCAGTGGTATGGGACCCATAGCTGGAGCTGGGAAACAAGTCAGAACCATATCCAAACATAAGCCCACTCTCCACTATCAAGCTACTATCAATCGTGGGCTACAAGAGGGCCTACACCTATTAAATTCTCTATAAAAAAAAAAAAAGTAAGCGTTATCTCATTTGTTCTGGTGCTAACTTACTCTCCGTTGGAGAATCTGCTTCTCTTTTTCAGATAGATGTAGATCCTAAGGAGAGGGCCACCCCATCACACCTCAAAAGGGCCCCGGATGAAACTAAGGAAAATTTGCAAAACAAGCAAGTGTGCTGTTTTTGTGGTGAACCGGGTACCAGCACAAGGGTGAAGGAGATCAACACAGAGAAAAATCAACTCCTACCAAATCAGAGAGCCAGAGACCCAGAGGCCCCAATACCTCATCACAGAAGCATACCAAAAATGAACCCAACATGGCTCAGGGAAATTTTGCAGAAGAGGGGGCAGAAATAATGTCAGGGACACACGTTGGGTCATGATATGCAGAGACATTTCTCCTACCCATAACTGTGGGCTAACTCCAGAATGCATGACCCATATACCTCAACAAGGGGCCAAGGGGAGGGGGTAGGTCACGAATGAGCCTAATAATGGTACCAAACTGACTGTATTTTCTGAATACAAAACTAATTAATAATAAAATTAAAAATTAAAAAAAAAAAACTGTACCAGGATGTGGACATTGCTTCTTGGAGGTATAGTAGCCATCTTGCAGCCATGAATCAGGAATGTCAAGAGGAACTGGGGAGCACACTAGGGGTCTGACATCAAATAACTGCTGATAAGATTTGGCTATCTATCTCAGATTGCTAAAACAATCTATCTGAAAGACCTGTGGATGAGTTTCTTTGACCATATGTCTAATAAAATTGCAACTGATAAAATTTCTCTTTAAAAATAATGTTATTTATTTCAAATATTTTATTTTTATTTGTTTATTTGAGCATGAGACAGAGAACAAAGCAGAGAGAGAGAGAGAATGGGCATGCCAGGGCCTCTAGCCACTGCAAATAAACTCCATGAAGCTGAAAAGTTTCTTTACAGACAAACATACAGTAAGCAGAGCCAATAGATTACCCACAGAATGGGAGAAAATATTTGCTGAATATCCAACTGACAGAGGCCTAATTTCTAGAATCTACAAAGAACCCAAAAGCCTAGACAATAAAAAGTCAAAAAACACACTCACAAAATGGGGCAAGGAACTGGACAGGCAGTTCACAGAGGAAGAAATACAAATGGCAAACACACACCTAAGGAAATGTTCATCATCCCTAATCATCAGAGAAATGCAAATTAGAACTACTATGAGATTCTACCTTACCCCAGTAAGGATAGAAAACATCAAAAAATCTAATGAAAATAAATGTTGGTAAGGATGTGGAGAAATATGAACCCTTGTCCACTGTTGGTGGGACTGTAAGATGGTACAATCACTTTGGATAGCAATATGGAGGCTCCTAAAAAAAACTGACTATAGAGTTACCAACAGACCCCCAGTTATTCCCTTACTGGGCATCTACCCTAAAAGCTCCACACCTCAGCTCAGAGGGATTTGCTCAACCATGTTTATAGCTGCTCAATTTGTAATAGCCAATAGCTGGAATCAACCCAGATGCCCATCACTAGACAAATGGATAAATAAGATGTGGCATGTCTACATGATGGAATTCTACACAGCAGTAAGGAAAAATAGCACAATGAAATTTGAAGGTCGAGCCTGGAACAACTTATTCTCAGTGAACTCATCCAATCACAGAAAGATAATCACTACATAGTCTCACTCATCTACAGCTCCTAACCCGAATCTACCCAAGTCGCCAACATACCTACCAAGCATCTCGAGGACCAGACAATAGGGAGGGTGGGGAGGGAAGGGAGGGTAAGGAAGGGAGGGTGGTACACAAACCTGGACCCAAAAGGCAATGGTACCATAAAACTCTACATCCTAAAAGAGAGACCAAATGGATGAACCTCCACCAGGCCCTTAGAGGGAACACCTGATTCACAAGGCCCTGGAGAGGGTACGACAAAAACTGCTCATTATCTCCTCTTATTTCTGCTTCTCTCCCTCTCTCTCTCTCTCTCTCCCTCCCTCTTCTCTCTCATCCCTCTATCTCTTTTATCTCACTTATCCGTTTCTTCCTTCTCATCTTGGCCGCTGACCTGTAACTCCTGGTACCAGCAGGTGGCAATCATCCACAATGAGCTTTTGATCACAGAGACCTACAAGGTCTCCCAAAAGAAGACAGATTTATGTCAGAGTGCTTGAGGACCCACCATAGGTTAGTGGTAAGACCCTACTGCTGAAGACACCACACACTGTTGGTATGTAGCATGGAATGACATGGCTTGAAGCTAGAAGAGAGTCAGTCCCCACACAGTCAGTGCGTCTAGTGCCAGAAGGTGCTACATGAGCGACTGGGGGATAAAGACCAGTATCTGTCCAAGCAATGCATGGTCTAACCTACTTAGCAGCAAACAATCTGACATGGTGCTCTTACAAGTGCAATAGTGGCACATAGCCATGGTGGGAAACAAACTGCTCTCAATTTGGCTAATTGATCTGCTCAGTGGAACAGAACCCATAGCTGGAGCTGGGAAACAAATCAGGACCATATCCAAAAATGAACCTACTCTCCACTAAACTCTCTCTAAAAACCAGTGGTTAGCACATCTACTTGGTGTTAACTTTACTCTCCATTGGAGAATCTGCTTCTCTTTTTCAGATAGGTGCAGAGAACCACCCCATCATACCTCAAAAGGGCCCCAGCTGAAACTAAAAATAATTGGGGAAACATTCAAGAATGCTGTTTTCTTGGCGAACCGGGATCCAGCACAACAGTGAAGGAGATAGACACAGAGAACAATCAACCCCTACCAAGCCAGATATCCAGAGACACAGAGGCCCCTAAGATCTCAATGCAGAAGCAGACCTAATATGAACCCCACATGGCTCAGGGAAATTTGCAGAATAGGGGCAGAAAGAATGTCAGAGCCACACACTGAGTCATGACACGCAGAGACATTTCCTCCTACCAAAAACTAAAGGCTAACCCCACAGTGTACGACCCTCATACCCCAACAGGGAGGGTCCAGGTGGATGGGGGAGAACAGGGAGAAGGCTAACAATGGTACCAACTTGAGTGTATTCACTGACTACAAAAAATAAGTTAATTTAAAAAAGATATAATCATTGAAAATTCCTTAATTTAGTTTTAGTCCTAAAATGAGCACTCAAATATGTAAACTATTAAGGCTTTTAAAAGGCTATTTTAGGTTCATATTCACCCATTTTAAAATAAAACAATAGTATTCTTCTAAAAAGTTAAGATTGATAAAAACAATGTATGTGAAACAGCCAGAACATTCATTCCACACACACTAATTGAACATCTACTACTTACCAGGCACTTCTCTGAATCCAGGGGACATAACCATACACAAGGCCAGCAGGAAACTTGCCCTTCAGTGAGGGTAAATGTACTACAGATTGTAAACATTGGTGCCAACTAGATTGTCTGTTGGTGATAGTGTTCTTGTGAAACCAAAATAGGTAATGGACACGGTTTTATTTTAGCCTGGATTGTGGAAGGTCTCAGTGAGGAGGGCTCATCTGAGCTAAAAGTTAATCATCACTCACTTCCACCAAGAGCACTGTGAGGAAGAGAGCTCAGTGGATTCCAGCCCTTGGTTGTGATTGCTTCCGCACTTAAGTATCACAACAGCTTTATTTTAACATTCCTACTTTACAAATGGGTTCTAGTGCAATTGGGTAACATGCTTAGTATTATTATAAGGCAAATACAAAACAGAGGCAGCATGGAGCCACTGTTTAGCCTAAAATAAGGCCGCACTCTCCTACTACTAATGGGACAGGGCCCCGGCCAAGGCACTTGTGTCCCTGCAAGAACATGCACCTGGCTACTGTCTTCAGCAAGGGTTCAAATCACACCAAGGAAATAACTGACAGAGCTCCCAGAGCAGAGATTACACCTCATCACTGGGTATCACTGGAGAACAAGACCAGCAACCTGATAGAATTCCAAGGTATCACCAAAATGGCAGTGTTGCTGGAAACGCTGAAAAGATATGCTATTTGTTCTTTTTTTTTTTCCGAGGTAGGGTCTCACTCTAGCTCAGGCTGACCTGAAATTCACTATGTGGTCTCAGGGTGGCCTTGAACTCATGGCGATCCTCCTACCTCTGTCTCCCAAGTGCTGGGACGAAAGGCATACACCACCATGCCTGGCTATTTGTTCTATTTCAATTTCTAACTTTATACTGGAAACACCTTTTCCTTCAACTTGCACACAAAGTTTTCCCTTGGGAGACATAAAGATCAGTTCTGTCTGATAATAAATTATTTAAAAATAAATAAAAAATGAAACCTTGAAAAGAAATCTTGGTGTCACTGACCCCCTTAAAATTCTAACACTTTTTGCTTTATATAAAACTTTATTGAGCACCTACTGTATGTGCCAAATGCAGATGGAAAAAATAGTTGGGCCCTGCTTTCATCAAGAATAAGGAAAGGTAATAAAAAACAGGTGAAAATACAAGAGAGTTGCAGAAATAAATGCTGGAAGGAAAACACTTAAGAAAGGAGAGGGCCAAGGTGAAAGAGCTGCCCTCCAGAGGGTGACCATGATGGATTGTGAGCTGAGGCTTAGGGTGAAAATAAAGGACCACCCCACCCATGCACATGGTACGTGCATCCCATGGCGCCACCATACAGTACAACCTGAAGAAAAAGAATCCTGGTCACATAGTAGGAATGGAAATCTCAGGCCAGTGTGACTGGGCCTGGTGTGCTGGCAGTAGGAGGGATTATGCCATGGAAGTGGAAGGCAGATACAGGGTCATTAGGGGCTTTGTTGACCACATTGAAATGTGGACTTGATCTCAGTCCATTGCAAAGTCTTTGGGGCCTCCTGTGTTATGTGAACATACACGTGGGTTCTTTTGTGTATGGAGAGTTTGGGGGACCCTATGACTGCCCCAAGTCACCCACAGAGAGGCTTTTATGTAAGCTTGGGGGCATTTTTGTCTTAACCTATTACTGATTTCTGGTAAGTGGAATGTAAATGAAGCTCTCTGGGTGATATGGACACCATCTTCCCACTGTGTGCAACCATCTCCACCAGCAAGAGATGACAGCTACTGCATGAGGTAAGAAGCTAAGAGAAGAGTGCTGTTATGCTTGGTTCTCCATCTCATTATATGCAATTTCAGGAAACACGTGTTTCTTCATCAGACTATCCTACAGCAATCCTGAAGCTGTGCTGTGTAAAATGCATGGCTGTTTCATGCTAAGTGGTAGATTTCATAAGGCTGATAAAGTAGGTTCTTGGTCAAGCCCCATGAAGTCATGTCTTTAGTACATTTCTGGGTAGAAAATGCCCTTCTCAGGATATTTGCCTATTGTTTGTAGTTACCCCCATGACGATCTTGGGAATCCAGAAAGGTCAAATATTTTAGTCCAAGTCCATCCCTAATTAATTGCAGTATTTATGTTTAAATAGATCAATAGTCATTTGACCTCAATGTGCAATGTGAGCTATTACAATATCACTGCAGTATGAAGGAGCTATAATGTGTAGGTCAGGCAAACCACTTTTATTGAACCCAGTGATATAGACAAGAAGCTTTTGTTCTACTGAGAATTGTATTTCAGTGTGCAGAATGGGAAGGCTATACTCAGGTTCCTTCTACAGGTGAGCTGTGTACTATGGCCAGCACATCACGGGAATGCACAGTCACAGTTGTTTTATTTAGCCCAGGTTGCTATAACAGAAAACCACAGACCAGGTAACTTATTCTGTAAGCATTTGCTTCTTACATTCTGAAAAATTCAAGTTCTTGGGAAATCAAGCATCAAGGCAGTAGGCTATTTGGTGACTGGTGAGAGCTCTCACTTTTTCATTCAGAGATGGTCATATTTTCACTGTGTTCTCCTGTGGTGGAAACAGGGTGAGTATGTCTCCAAGGTCCTTTGATAAAGGCTCTAATCCCGTTCCTGAAGCTGCTACCCTCATGCACTAATTATCTCCAAAAGGTTCCTTCTAATTCTATGACATTGTTGGTTAGGATTTCAACATAAAAAATTTGAGTGTGTATAATCACTTCATTGTAATAGTGCTTTATGAGGTGCTGAATATAGATTTTCATGACCCTCGAGGCACACTGACACCAGCGAAATCTTAAATTAGCAGCCTGTGATTGTTGTCACCTCCTCATTCGTACACATTGACATGATGCATGTCAGAAATGACAGTCTGCACATTTTTATCAAATAGTGCCCTTAATTTTATAGCATGGAAATGAGAGTTTATTTTTAATACCATTGCTTGGTTTTTAGTAGACCACAAAAGCATTCTCCTATGCAATGACTCTGCTCTGTCCTGATCCCAGTCCACTTGTATCGGATGAAAGGTCTCCCTCTTACACTTGCCAGACATGCCTGCTGTCCACTTGCTGATCTCCAGTCTACCCATCCTTTTCAACAATGTGGTTATTTTAGCAGCAGACTAAAAACACAGTCATAGGACAGACGTACTAATAGAACATTGGTGTAGCTCTTAAAGCCATGTTTTCTTGTTTCATCAAACACCTTGGTTCCTTACTGTGTCCTTAGGGGAGATTACAGATATAACTCAAGCTGTCCCCCATCCTTAGAGGATGAGTGGTACACTACAAGTTGTCACCCTTGCTTTAGGTTTAAATAGATCATCTTAACCCTATGTCCTCTTCAGCCACTTCTGCTCCCACTGGGGTAGGGATTGTCCCTCTTGTCCAGCTTCCTTGTTAATATCTTGATATCTGTGAAGATGGTCCTAACTGGTGCATTTGTGTGGCTGGCTGTCACTGAACTATAACATGGGAACTTCTCAATCCCTGAAATGGGGGACAGAAGGATACACACAGAGCTAGGATCAATGGAATCTCATACTTTGGATGCAGCTCTTTGGTCTTCTGAGGTTAGCCAAGTCCCACATCAGGCCTATAGATCAGGTTGACAACCCAAAGCCTAAAACACAGGAAATGGCCATCCAAGCTCCTCACAGTCCAGTTAATACGTGGCTCTCACACCTCAGCTGTTTTCTAATCTTGTTTCAAGTGTAAGATATGCTTCAGAGCCCTGGAATTGAGAAAGTTTTGGGGAAATGGAAGTATAGATTCACTTATCCTTAGCTGTTAAAAGAAAATCTATAGACAAAGTAATGTGTATGTGTTACATATTGGTATGTGCTAATGCCAATGCAGTACCCCTGTGCTCTCCTGTGGCATCCTGTGTGCTTACAAAGGAGAATGTCTCCCTCCATCACTCACCTGCCTATTTTTTTTCCTTGCAACAAAGTCTGTTACTGATTTGCAAAGCCCTCCTTTCTCTACTCCCCACAGGATTGGCATCACTAGCATGTACGGCCATGCCCAGATGTTTACATGGGTTCTGGAGATTTTAATTTAGGCAGTCTCATAGACCCGCCCCCCTCAGTTTCTCATTCTTGCACAGGAAGTACACACAACTGCTGAGCAATATGTCTAGCCCCAGACAAAATAAACTTAATGGTTACCTGAGAGTTAAAGGATTCATGAATCAAGCAGCCCTCAAAATCAGTAGAGGTGTAACAATTCCCTTTTCTCATCACATAGGCTACACATGGAAGAAGCCAAGCAAAGAAGTTCCTTGGTAGGCTATGCAAGGTGTCTGCCTTATTTGGATACCATCTGTGGAAATCTCTCTGGTTAGAGGCTAGTTGGAAGCTTCTGACTTGGTGAATGCAAGTTTCAATTTACTGTTCACATTGAATATAGCTTTGATTTACTCACATAAGAACCCAGGGCACTAGAGTCATTTCTGTCTCATGGCCTCCCAATTAACTAGTTGGACACAGGTTATATCAAGTTCTCTTTACCTAAGCACACTTAGGCATCCATTTCTATTTTACCTTGTGTAGAACAACCTAATCTCCATAGGTTTAACTTGAAGGGACTTCATTCTCCATTTGTAACTGCTCCCTACATGTTCTGTAGCATGGTTCCTTCTCCTGTCACCTCCTTGGATGAAAACCAGCCTAGCCCATGGCTGGACTGACCATACTTGCTATTAACTCCACTGAACACTTTAGTTCAGCTGGGCATGGTGGCACATTCCCACAATCCCAGCACTCAAAAGCCAGAGGCAAGAGTATCACTACAAGTCTGTAGCCAGCCTGATCTACATAGTAAATTTCAGTATGGTTAGCACAACATAGTGAGACTTTGTTTTCAGAAAGCCAAAACTAGTCTCAGGCTAATAATAACTGTGTACAGCCCTAGCTAATATTCAAGTATCTGAATATTTGTTCAGGCTGTGTTTTCTTTTCATGGACTGGTTTTGCTGCACGTGAAAGCCACTGATGGAACAAGGAGCTATGGTTTATTCCTATATTGTCCTGTCCTCTCTGGTCTGATGGCCTCAGTCTCCAACTCTTGGAAGGAGAGGGGGCAGGAAAGATGTTACTTAACTGGTTTCTCCATAGAGGTGGTGAGTTCTGCTAGTATAAATGATGAGAACAGGCTAAGGAGGGCAGACTGGCTCTTTCTCATCTTCTGTTCCCTGCATCATCTGCAGCTAGCACCTTATCTGCCTCCTGTAGTCCCTGGACACTGGTGTCACACCTCCAAGTTCTATCAACCAAGATCTCCTCTCCTGTGCATAGGTTCTTCTTGGAGAGCATTTTAGGTTGAATCATGTTCCTTCCAAAATAGATAAGTTAAAGTCTGAACTCTCAGTATCTCCTGTATATCCCTAGTTGGAAATAGGGTTTTTGCAGATATAGTCAAGTTAAGGTGAAGACATACTGTATTATGATGGGCCTTAAATCCATTGAATGGTGTCCATATAAGAAATTAGGACTCAGGATCCCACAGTTAAGGATGGGTGATGATAGAGACAGGAACTGGAGTCAAGAAATGCCAAGGAGCGCTGCCAACCACCAGTAACTCTAGAACAGGTGAGCACACAAGGAAAGCTCTAGTCTCCAAAACTGAGAGAATAAATTCATTTTGCTTCAAGCTACCCACTTTGTGGAGTTTTGTCATGTCAGCTCTGGAAATCTAGCACACACTCTCCAGACTGAGCCTCCTGCATACAGCACTTGGACATTCCACTCCTTGCATCTTCTTGGCTGCATGTGGAATGGAAGCCATTTTGTGAGTGAAGACTGGAGACAACATTGACATGCTTGGTGATAACTGAATGGCTGATTGAACAGTTTTTTTATTCAACTTGAATTTATATAAAAGAGCCATTCAGTTAAAAAAAACCTTTTTAAGATAAAGAAAAATATGTATTGAAACCAGATGCTCTAGCAGGCACCCGCAACTTCAGCAAGACCATGGCAAGAAGGGAGGAAAAAACTGGAGAATCTGCCCAAGGGTTATAGGCCAGCTAACCTGGCAAACTAGGTGAGCAGTGAGAAGGTTAAGCCTGATACATGAAAGCTGTCCTCTTACCACTGCATGACTGCACTCACACATGTGAACATGAGCACACACATGTAAACATACACTAACAAAGAAAAAGTTGTATTAAGATAAACCCTGGTTGACTGATTTTATCAGACAAAGTACTCAATAATGCAATCATTTTGTTATCCCTCTGTAAAGAAATCTCCCCTTAAAAACAAAATTATGAGTCAATTTATAGTTTGCTGAATTTCAAAGCACATTTAAGAAAACAGAGATATGGGCTGGAGGGATAGCTTAGCAGTTAAGGTGCTTGTCTACAAAGCCAAAGCACCCAGGTTTGATTTCCCAAGACCCACATAAGCCAGATGCACATGGTGGTGCATGCATCTGGAATTTGTTCGCCCATTCTCTCTCTCTCTCTTCCTCTCTCTCTCTACCTCTTCCTCTCTCTCTCAAATAAATAAATAAAACTAAAACATTTTTTAAAAAGATATATTATGAATGACACAGGTATTAATTAGTCCACCAAATGCCTGCATTGTTGCTTGACTTCTTTCTCTCCTCATTTTGTTTAATTATTTTTAAATTAAAGCAGGCTTGGAAACTCCTAGCAATCTGAAAGGTCTGTCCTGACTGACTCCTGCAGAAAATTCACAAATCTTTTTAAAATGATCATTACTACTTAAAGGATAGACACTCAGCAGGGTTCCTTTGACCTCCATGGCAAGTATGCTAATATTACCAGATGTGGGAAAGTTGAAATCATATGAGCCCCATATATCAAGGCAGCATCAAAGCCTGGCATAATGGTACATGCTTTTAATCCCGGCACTCTCAGGAGGCTGAGGTAGGAGGATCGCTGTGAGATTGAGGCCAGCCTGAGACTACATAGTGAATTCTAGGTCAGCCTGGGCTACAGTGAGACCTTGCCTCAAAAAAAATAAAATAAAATAAAATAAAATAAAATAAAATAAAATAAAAAAGACAGCATCAGAAAGGAAGGGAGCTGAGGTCTTACTTTTTGTTCATTTTAGATGTACGGAGGACAAAGAGATCAGACAAAAGAAAGGAGAAACAAATCAGGCAGACATACCTTCTGCCATTTCTTCACTCACACACGATAATGTGATTGCAAATTAATTATCCAAAGGCAACAACTGCGCAGAGAGCTCCAAGATCCTAGGCAACCTGTTCTTTAGCAGGCAGCCTATACTGACAGGGAAACCCTCCTACGGTAGGTTGGATCTTATAGGAGAGAAGATGTAAAGGGGCTGGCAGTGAAGGTGGTCTAATTGGTAGGAAAAAAAGTAGGCATATGTTTCTCCCAGGAAGATGGGTCATCGATGTAACATACTTTTAATTAAGGAAGTTTTAGGCACTTCTTTATCACATGGGTAAACAATTTCTTAGAGAGGTTGTCAGTGATTCTTTTATGTTCAAAACATTCTATACTGTGCTGCAGGTCAATGAGCAGCTGTGGAAGGTGAGAGCTGTTCAATACTCATGGCCTAAGGTCCACAGAAATTTCCATAATGTAAGGAAGGGTCCTACAGGGACAAGAATGCTAAACTGCATGTTTTCACTTCTCCTGGCTATCTCAGCTCCTTTGTCTCTTCCTTTATAAACATCCCCACAACATGAATTGTTAAACTGCCTTCTTTTAAATAAACCCAGGGATTAAAAAATTAAAACTTTGGCCAGTCGATCTATGAAAGAAAAATCATACCACCTAAGCATGCATCAGAAACCAAGAAAAAGAACCTGTGTGGAAAGAATGATGTTAATGTGAGTACAGAAAAGGCAGCTGTTTATTTGATGATCCCCTATCTTGGTATTTTGGATTTGAGCTCTATAAATGCCTGGTAAGCTATCTGGTTGTAACAGGGTGTTCAGGATTTAGGAAAGCTCTTAAACCCCAAACCCTAGGTTTGTTTCTATTTTTAATCAAGAAATGAATAAAAAAGACTGAGAAGGATAATTATTAAATTATTATATGTATTAAGGGAAGCACAGAGCCAAGGACAGGCACCCACGTGGCTAGAGATCCCACATGGAGGGCCTGGAAAAACCATGGAAAGAAAAGAGAGAGAAGAAAATTCAAAGAGCTTCTGTCATGTGAGATGCTGGAGGGGATAAAGAGTAAGAAGAGTAAGGACTAGGGGCTCTCCCCTACTGGGCCTGGGCTGACCAGAGGGGGAACTCACCAGCAGCCAGAAGTTCCCAAGTGATCAGGCAGCTCAGGGAGCATGCCCTTCCCTTGCAAATATATTTCTAACCTTATGGTGCTGGGCCCTGCCTTCTGGCTCAAGTGAACCAGAGGGACAGCTGATTAGTTAGGGTTAGGGGCTGTCTCAGGAAGTTGCTAGCCAAGTTCTTGAGTCTAAGCTTGACCAACCACAGAGTTAGGATCAGATTTAAATCCTAGGAAAGACTTCCCTCTTAAGAGGGGCCTAGGTTGTTTGTGGAAAAATAGGTCTAGGGAACTAGGTAAGAGAAAGGACGTCAGATCATCTTTGATTTCTAGCAAGTGCACTTTTCTGTCTTTTTCCTTTTAGGGGCCGAGTCACCCCAACTTCCTCTCCCTTTCATAGTCATTTTACCCACTGCCAGGATTTCTCTTTGCCTTGTATTTATTTTTGATCCAATGTTGTCCCTACCCAATTGTTTGTTGGGGCTTTGATGGTTAAATAAGCATTCCAACAAGCAGTCACATTTTCTTAGTTTTATTTTATCCTAGAGCTGCCAATCCAAGTCCTTACTTGGCTGAGCCCATTCACAGGCACATGCCGTTTAGTGAACAAAGACAAAAGCATAAGGTAGGAAATTTTTAGAATGACGAGTAGCTTAAAATAAGGAACTCTAGTACTAGAGCAAGAGATACCATCCAGCTCAGTGTGATGATGGACAGTCCTTGGAAAATGAAACCTCCTTTTGCTTCATCCCTCTGGGGGAACATGGCCCAGGCTGCTTGGTTATCTGTTCAAGACAAGGAGGGGCTATGTACTCTTCTACAGGTGAGATTGAATGCCTGAAAGAGTAGGGCTTGAAGTTTCCTAGCAAAGACTTGACATTTGGGTTTTTGTTACTGATGCTTTTCTTTTCTTTTCTTTTCTTCTTCTTTTTTTTTGGTCTAGCCCTTTAGATACTTAGGGAGTTTCTGCCTTTTGTGTTTCATGGATAGTTAGAGCTCACCCCAACTATTAATTGGAAACTACTATGACGTCCTTGTTTTCCTGGCATCTCTTGTGGTGTAGGCATGAACTCATGATACAGACTCAAGTGTGCAATCCTTAATGAAGCCTTTTCATACCCACCTGTAGGTGAAGTCAGCCAGAGTTCCAGTTGCTTGCAACAAGGAGCACTGATGTTCATAAATAAGTATCAGCATTCCTTTGCTTGAGCTGTGAGGTAGGGTATGGAAATTTCTCATTTATATCCCCTAAGGGAATGTTGTTATTGAATGTTGATTGCTTTCCTTTAGTCTAAATTAATGAAATGACACATTATCTATTGTTGAAAACAAATGAAGATCATTTGATGTGCTATACTGTAAATAGTGATTATAATGTGTGATATTTCCAGAGAAATAATAGGAGACAATGTGTTCAACAGACAGCTCCTTTGGAAATTACAAGGCTGTCCTCTAAGATGTAATCTGTTTCCTCCTTGGCACTAATGTAGCAAACTCCCCAGTGATTTCATGACAAGGTGATGGCAGTACACTCCAGTGTGGGGATGAGCATTAGAAAGAGTGAGAGTATGAGTCTTGCTATATTAAATATGAAGGGCACAGCATTTCTACACCAAAGATAGGCAAACAAGGAAGCAAGATGTGGCTTCTAATTTGCAAAACAAAAGTCAGGCTGTTTGAGAGGCTCTGATCCATTTTCCTGTGTTCACTAAAATCAAGAGACCCAGCATACAGGGCATGCTTAGTTTTGAAACAATTACATACATGGAGGCTTTATTTTTCTTTAAAGGTGGCCTGGGAGGAGATGCAGAGATGGTAATGGGCATCTGTATATAATTGGGAATCATAAGCACTATCTTATTCGAATTTTGCAACTACCCTAGGAGGTTTTGCTTTTCTTCTTCCTTATCCTCATCCTCTTCCTTTTCCTACTCTCTTTCTCTTCTTCCTCCTCCTCCTCTCTTCCTTCTTCCAGGGATAGTGAAGAAAATCAGGCCAACACCTCCCAGTACTGCCTCTGCTGCCACCTACTTTATCTGTCCAACCAGAGATACACATCTGCATTTGCTTCTCAAATCAAGTCAATATCTACCAAGAAGTTATTACTTGGAAATTGTTAAATACAGATCTCTTTCTAATTGACTTCATATAAGCATGAGCTACACTTAGCTTTATTACAAGCAAACCTCTCTTTACCACACTTAAATGTCCAAGGCCCATGCACCAGTATCTCTGTGTAAGCAGGACATATTGAAGAAGTGATACAAGAAACATCATAGGTACCTCTGCAAAGGATCACACTGAATTATTGGCTTTAACTGAGTTTTGCTTTATAAATATCAAGTTGATTATCTTTAATCTAGAAGGGACTATTTCAATTAGGTACAGAGTTAACATCTTCGAGTTAGGAAGCCAGACTATGTAGAATATTAAAGGAAACCAATAGTAGTCTTAAAAACAATAACATGTTTATATAAAGAAAACAAATAGCTCAAACCTTCTGAACACTTTGTTGTTGTTTTTTGTTGGCTTTAAATAATGAGAAAACAATAAAACCAATAGCCATGAATTATATTTTGGAAAGATTGCTACAACTATCCTAAGCAAAACTTTAATGATGTGCAAAACTTCCTGGAGACAAGGGATGAAAGTGCAACGTGGATTTCTTACCTTCTCTGCAAACAAGTAAATATGGTCACATTTAAGAGACCAAGAAGTAACTTTTAAGTGACTTTTAAATCCATTTCTTTCTTTCCTGTTGTGTTCCCTACACCCTATCACCAATTTTCCAAAATTTTAAACTTTCAGGCACATGGCAACAGTGATTATTCTAGAAAGTTGGTAAACCCAGATGTTGATAAAATTAGCATGTTATAATGAAAAAAGACTTGCTCATAAATACTATTGGATTTATTGAGTTTCCTGGAACTATGCTTACGTAATAGGCCCTATGTCCAGGTTTAATTAATCAACCTCATTCCAATTCCTCATTCTCTCTCCCAATCCTAATGTGTTCTTAATGTGCAAGTAGTCCTCCGAGGGAGCCCAAGCATTCTTGTTTCTTCGTGTTTGGATGGGGAAAGAAAACCAATCAAAACAAAATAAATGCAACATTTATTTGACTCAAATCAATGTTAATAAGGATATACCCACATTTGGGCAATATATGTACATATACATATATATGTGTACATATGTGTATTAGTGTCCATGTGGTCACATTTTCTCCATTTTATCTCCTTTAATATCATTTGTGAAATGTCTCTTTGAAACAATGCACCTTTGTTTTATAGTTTCATAATTATAAATAAGACACTTGTAATGTTTAACCTATATCAAACATTTTCAAATGAGGAAATCACTTTTAATTTCACTTTTCTCTTTTTAAAAGTTTTATTTTATTTATTTGAGAGAAGAGGAGACAGAGATAGAGAGAGAGAGAGAGAGAGACAGAGACAGAGAGAGAGAGAGAGAGAGAGAGAGAGAAGAAATGGATGTGCCAGGGCCTTCAGCCACTGCAAACGAACTCCACACATATGCGTCACCTCGTGCATCTGGCTTACATGGGTCCTGAGGAATCTAATCTGGGTCCTTTTGCTTTGTAGACAAGCACCTTAACTACTAAGCCATTTCTCCAGCCCTTAATTTTACTTTTCAATAAATCATATCTTCATTTTTCCCTTCCACTTTCATGTGCAAACATGCATTATGTAGCATTGTTTCATCTCTGATACATTTTCAGCAATCCATCTATTATCCAACACCACAAGACAATTTTTTTATGCACAGTATAGGCTATCTACAGGGGTCCATAATCAAATGACTTTTCCTGTCCCAACCTTAATGCTCTGAGAGGCAACTATTCAGTTATTCCCACTGTCATTCGGCTGTCATTGTTCCACAACTTTTGAACTTCCACTTTGGAAGGGATTTCTCATAGCTAATTCACACAAACATGTCAGTTTGACTGAGACACAGAGTGTGGCCAGTTAAACATTATTCTCAGTGTGTCTGGGAAGGTGTTTCTGGGAGATTAGCATTTGAATCAGTGGACTCATTAAGGCATATCTGATGCACTCCTTACTCTGTAGGTCTGTAGAAAGAAGGAATTTGCCCCTTTCTGCTGTCTTGTCACTTGAGCTGAGGCATCTCCACTTATTTTCTTCTGTCCTCAAACTTTCATTTTCTCCATTAGCTCTTCTAGTATTCAGCCTTTGGACTTGGACTAAATTACACCAATAGCCTTCCTGTTTCCTGGGTCTCCAGCTTGCAGGTGGTTGTGGGAGTTTTCACACTCCAGAATCATGTCACTATATCATGTTTTGTGATATATAATAGCAATATATATGTATATATTGCTTGTGTTTTGTATAGAATGTATATATACACTCCATTGCACTTTCTCTTTCTCTGCAGTCCTCAAATATACTACTTTACGTTGTTATTAACCAGTTTTTATTTGTGTGTGTATGTATATGATTATGTGTGTGGAAGAGAGAGGACAACCTTGGTTTCTTCTACCTTCTTTTGAGACAAAATATTTCTTGCTATTTTCCCATTGCTGCTTGTGAGCATCCAGATTCTTCTAGCTCCACTTCCCTTAGTTGCCAGGCTCCGCCGGCGGGGGCAGGTAGTGCTGAGGGAAGGACCAGGCCTGCTGGTTCCTCCCATGGGGTTGAGGAGGAGATGAGCGTCAGACAACTCAGACCTTTCCTGGCCACCGGAGAAAAACCACACTGAGTCGGGAGTCTTGTCGAAGCAGGAACTCGCTTTATTGTTACAAAGCAGTTGCCTATATAATGTTGAGGACGAAGGCGGGGATTTTAGAATGGGGGGAAAGGTAAGGGCCAATAGTAAACTGTGACTATTGAAATGATAATTCTAACTCCCATGCGGAAGTAGCAGGCAAGAAGCCATTAGGTGTCTTGCTGAGTCACATCTGGCCAGAGACAGATCACAAACTTTAGCTAGGCTCAGAAAGTTCCACTAGGCCTCACGTCCGGGCCTTTCAGGGCCCAACACTTAGTCATAGGTGTGTTGGGATTACAAATGTGGGTGCCACTTTACATATGGCTTTTTGTGCATGTTGAGGAGAATCAAATTCAGGTGAGATTTCTAAGCAAGAGTGTTTAACTGTTGAGCTATCTTCCCAGCCCATGCTGTTGAGCTTTTGATCCATCTCAAGTGTGATAACTATTTGTATACTGAGAGTAGGTTTGATTTTTGGAGTCTACAACATTTTGTACTAAGTTTGATAAATAATATTGAAGTTGGCTGGAAAAAATCAAGCAGAAGCACAAGGCAATGCAGCTGTTGAATAACCTCTTGAGACACCGAGTTTCTTCTGTGACACATAGATTAGCTCAGGTCATTTATAAAAACAAGTCCAAGAGTGATTTAGGAAATGGAAGAATCAGTAGCATTATTTGTCTCCCACAAATCAGGCACAAGGGTATTCTCATGTGGAAATCTCAGTCCTTGTGTATGTGATTTGTTAAGGCAGTTTCGTTAATTCATAGCATGGCACTGTAATGCATATGTGTCAGAGGGATGCTGCATACATGTGTCTGCTGGGCAGCTCAGCATTCTGAGAAGACCTCCTTCTATCCTCTCAGCCGTGAGCTTAACACATCTGCTGCTGGAGAAGTGAGACTCTTCTCAGATTTTCCATGTCCAAAAAGGTCTAATGTTTTTTGCAATTCACTTTAGTCTTGAAGGACCTAGTCACCTGCATCTGATAATACAGTGGAGTGATTTATACAAAGTTCCTTGGTGCACAGGGACCAAAGATCAGATTCCAGTCTTGGCTTATACTAAAAATCCTTTGGGAAATCAATTCTCCTCTCTGGCTAGTCTTTGAGCTGGTGGTTTTTGGTTATCTTTCCCTGTTACGGGAGCTGATCCCCACGCCCTTCTTACCTTCTAGCTTCTTGGTTTTGGTGGATCAGTGGGCATGAAGAGAAAGATTATGGAGCTAGCACCTACCCTTGAACTATCTCTCTCTCTCTCTCTCTCTCTCTCTCTCTCTCTCTCTCCAGGCGTAAATGGCTGTGGTTGTGGCTCTGCTGTCCTGAGTGGATAGTTTTTCAGCTCCAAGCTGAGGGGTGGTAACTGCTTTCCATTGTGGCTAGTCCCAGAATGCTTCAATATCCATACCCCTGCTTAGACTTCTGTAAAATAGTCCTTTCAACAAATTCCCTTTAATTGAGCCTTTCAAATCTGCCCTCTATTTCCTGTGGAGATCCTGTCTGATGGAGTCTTCTAATATGTATAAGAAAGAGTTCACAGCAGTAAAAATTCTGAGATTCCTTTCAGCCCCACTGTTGTCTGTACCTCTGACCATGTTATGTTTGCTAATAGACACAGGGTAATTTTTTACAACCACAGACATGCTCATAGGATAATAATCTGCTTTTCTAAGGAGACCTTGACTTTCAATTTTGTTATTTTTAAAGTCGACCTAAGATGACTTTAATAGTAAATCATCATCCATTATAGAAAACTGCTTATTCAAAATATTTAGCCTGGAGTTGGAAAATAGAGCCCAAAGCTAGTTCATTTTATCCAGGCCTTATTTAAGAAGCTCTGGATTAAAAAGCCTATAATTAATTAGGGCACCTTTCTTTCATTTGCCTGATTCATGAAGTCTACTTTGCCCAGTGCTCTGTCTGCAGGTATGTCAGCCTGTCTTGCTGGATCCTATCCATCTGGCTTATCTAATTGTAACTGCTGGGATGTAACTAGACTCCGATGGCATTCTTCTTTTTGAGTAATCACATCAATGAGTTATATTAGCTGCCATATTAAAGCAGCTCTCTGCTAACCTCTGGTAATATGAGAGCACAGTAACCATCAGCTTTTCTTTCAGTTGGGTAGCATTTTCTCCTGAATCCACACTGCAAGAAAAGACAAGAAAAGTAAGGAAGTTTGAGGGTGATTATATATTTTATTTTCTGGAAGTTTCCCCTCTCCTCAAAAAATAAAATAATATTAAGCAGAAGTGTTGTGAAGCTTTATAATGGTGAACTGGGAGAATGATGCCAGCTCTTTTGAGGAGGGGAAGAAGGTGACAGGCCTTGGGAACATGACATCTGAGTCAGAAATCACAGCTGTGAGGAGGTAATAGAATCATTCTGTCAATTTTTATCAGCTTTGTTTCACCAGAATTAAAATAAACATCAGCAGATTACTTAATTGCCATATTTTATTATTAATCTAAGAAGAAAAAGCACTTTCCAGTTTTGCATTTCTAGAAACATGGGTTCAAGCCATTTTTACCAGATTTGAAAGATATGTTTACAAAAACGCCTTAGATTGCAATTTTTTCCTATTTAAAATGGGTCAACTATACTTTGTTTTCTATGTCTTATGATGTCAATATATTTTTCTATGAGCGTGATTTGAAAGTAACAAACACAGGTTTCATAAGCTGATGTCACCTGTCATCAATTCAAATTTTCCAACCTTGTTAAACTCAGACTCCTGTACTTAGTATTGCCATGGTCTCCACTGTCTTTCTACACTTGCCCTGAAGGCAGGAAGATGGGAAACAGGAAAATCAAACTGAGATATAGATGAGAAGTGAGAAAAACTTGAGTGGACTATGTTTGCATACAAAATACAAAGTAGCAGACCTCTTATATCTGCATTTGCTCTTTCTTCCCATGTGGCTCTAGCTGTGGAGGAAGGGTTTTCGTTAACAATTAAAAATATCATTCAATGGAATAAAAATATTACAAATAAAAAAGGTTTTCCCTTCCTCCTTCCCTCCCTTCTTTCCTTCCATTTTTACTCAGTAAGGTAGTCTGTGCCAGAATATAAATAATAAAATATTATAGCTAGGAATACTGGGCCAGAATTGAACTCTTTAAAATATATTAACTAGATATTAGTCATAGCATCATGCCTATTTTCAATGTTGGGAAAAGGGTGGGTAATGCTGTGTTTGGTGTGGCCTGCTAATGTCCCATTAGCGTAAATACACAGGCTAGATTTCTCCTCCTTTGGTGAACCATTCTGCTGCTCTAACAGCTGCTGCTTCTCCTACCACTGCTGCAATGTGCTATGACCACTCGTACCCTGCCTGCCTTGGTGGAGAGTTGGTTTGGTAAACTGGTAAGTCTAGAGATGAATTCTATAGTAACAAAATGCCTAGGGTCATGGCATCACACACAGAATCACCAACTTCTGTCTAAATAAACAACTCTGGTAACTGTAGTCAAATAAAGCCTTTATAATTAAATGCTTAAAAACAGCCAAGCAGAGAAAAGAAGGCAGGCAATCTTCCTAATGGGGGTGAAATTCTAAAACACATCATGTAGCTTTCTTACTTCTAGCAATATATTTATGATAGGGCTGGGGAGATGGCTTAGCGGTTAAGCGCTTGCCTGTGAAGCCTAAGGATCCCGGTTCGAGGCTCAATTCCCCAGGACCCACGTTAGCCAGATGCACAAGGGGGTGCACGCATCTGGAGTTCGTTTACAGAGGCTGGAAGCTCTGGCACACCCATTCTCTCTCTCTCTCTGCCTCCTTCTCTCTGTTGCTCTCAAATAAATAAATAAATAAAGAATGCCATCCTTGGCTACTATGGCCTGCATTTAAATATATATATATATATATATATATATATATATATATATATATTTATGATAGACAGGACAAGGAAGTATTTTCTACTTTAGTCTTTATTTATTTGAAAATATCTTTCTGATTGTGCTATATTATTTCTAGCCCTGGTATAGTCCCAGGCAGGGCTGGG
Source organism: Dipus sagitta (assembly GCA_036346955.1). Lineage (NCBI taxonomy): Eukaryota > Metazoa > Chordata > Mammalia > Rodentia > Dipodidae > Dipus > Dipus sagitta. The sequence continues at coordinate 65,781,096 of CM070781.1, forward strand.
TTCTACTGCAGACACAGGGTACCTGCACTTGCTACAATCACGGCTCCACACTGCTGGCATCAGAGGTTTCCACCATGGAAATGGCCTAAGAACTCGGAAACACACCAGAGAAGATACTTTATCTTGAATATCTCCAGGATGTGGGATTCCATAACTTGCCTCAGTGAAGTATCCCATACGCTGACCCCAGACACAATGCTTGTCAAGTTTGAAGAGGGATCCGTTTCCTGTTCTTTGCTCCCCTGAGAAACAGAAGAAAATGAACTCAGGCCTCATCTTCTCCTTACCTATTAAATGTACATAAGATGACCTGTAAACCCCTTTGCCTCAAAAATTCTGATTCACATTCACTGACATTTTGGCTTTGCTTAAGAACCAAACTTAACGGCTTCTGCTTGAAGACAGGAGTTTGTTGAATGAATGAATCAAGCTGGCTTTTTCTGAACACTATGGCCTCAACCAAGCAGTCAAGTTTTCTCAGGTTTTTTTTTTTTTTATAGCCAATTCTTCATCATAAAAACTAGAGAAAGAAACAGTAGAAAGAAAAGGGTTTCCATGCCACATTTCCAAAGTATGCACACCGGTACAAGTTGTTTCACTTCATTGTGGTTTAGTTTTTAAATTTTGTGATATATACTACTGAAAATCACCCCAGGGGTTGTTGCACAGCATATGGAAAGAGCCTGATGCAAGTGAGAAAAATATGACAAAGCTTTGTTCCCTTCCACTAGGTAAAGTCATCTTGAGTTATTCCATTCTGGTCAAAGAAAATTATGGATGTCAGAGCTGATTTGCTTACTCCACTTGTGCTTTTCCTTCCCTTCTAGTAAGAAGTCCCTAAAAGAAGGTGCCTCTCTCACAGCTCTGGCCATTTGGAGAGAAGTTCTGGCCACCAATGTAAGGCAAAGGGTCCTGCATTACCTTCTAGGTTTTATCAAAAGGAGAATGGTACTTTTCATTCTTCATCTTTCATGTTGTTTGGAACACAGGTGTTCTGGCTGGTACTGCCTCTTCCATTTTCACCTCCAGGAATGGAATAACAAAATAGATACAGCAGAACAGAACACTGTGAGTAGTTTGTGTGACTTGTTTCAGATTTCTGTGCAGACTTTCTGTACCTACATACAGACTCCCTTGTTAAAGAACTACAGCTTCCATGTATTTGAGCTGTTGCCATGTGACTACTTTCAGTCTATGCAGCCAGACTCAGAAGATAACAGATGTGAACAAAACACACATTAAACTTTAACTGATAATTATGTAGCTAAGAATGGGTTCAAATTTGTGATCCCCCTGCCACTGCCTCCTGAATGCTGAGATTACAGGCATGCTTCATCACACCTGGCTGAGTGGTCATTCCTTAAACCACTGAGGTATGGTGATTCTTCTCATCCTTGTTGAACAACTACAATGTTGCTTCACACTTAACTTCTAATGCCTATTGCTTTTCATTAGTACTTGTATCTAGCCTGCACTATTTTCTTGATTTTTTTTTGGCCTTTTCTCCAATAAGATAATGCCATTTCCATTTGAATTTATTTATCCAGAGTCATTATTATTACTCATTCATAGCAGTTTAGAAAATAACGTGATAGTATTAAACAACCTCTAGAGTCCAGGACCTAGAACAATTTTGATGGTAGTAATTATTAGTTATGTGACCTTGAACAAATAGGAAAATTACCTCCTCAGAGCCTCAGTTTTAACAACAGAAAATCAAAGAAATACTATTCTTGCCTTCTGACTTACTTACATATACTGAGTCAAGTCAAGTCATGTACATGAAAACATTGTGCAAAAGATACAGTACCATACAAATGCTGGATATTATAAACACCTTTAGAATCTTCTAATATAAGAGGTAAACTCTGTCTCTCCATACTGATACTGAATAGAACTATGGGAGGGAATCACTTTAAGGATTTCAATATAAATCATTTCTAGTAGCTTCCATTTGGTTTTGAAGGTAGAATGAATTTTCAAGACTTCATTTCAAACATTAGCAAATCAGAATATGGACAATGGACTATGCTTTTTTTTCTTTTGCTTTTGAATTGTTTTATGTGGAGGATACATATATTTAAGGTCTTGAATTCAAAACTGGTCCTGAGGACCTTTGGGTCTTTGTCCTTTCTCCCCAACCTGTGCTGGTATGGAGGATTTCAATCTGATATGCTACCCATGGAGAGTTTGTCAAGAAGGTCAGTGAGTCTTTATAGCTTGCCAGTCATTTGGGATACAACAAACAGTGTCAGTAAAAATGGAGAGAGCTCATATCTGTTTTCTTTCTTACTGTCTAGGAGGGCAGTCATAGCAAGGATTATTCAAGCTGTATTTTCTCTTCCAAAGCTATATTGATTACTACATATTTTCCGGTGGTTCTGATGAACTAGGAACACTCATTTGATTCTTATCACTTATATAAAAAGTTCAGTAACAAAGAATGTTCTAAAACAAATATGCTTTAGTAGAACTGAACTTAAAATTATATTTATTTATTTTCCATATCAGAACTTTACTGAACCTGACACATCAATGTAACCTTTTAGAGTGACCACATATATTAGTTTGTCTGGGACAGTTCTTGCTTATTGTCTATGGTCACAGCACAATTACTAATAGTGCTCCACTTTACTTTCTAAAGCAATATTAAAATTTATACTTATACAACTTTAGAGGCATCTTATTAAGCTGTTTGAATAAAATGAGGTGTCTTCATAAATTCTAGATAGGGACCAATCTTTTATGTACAACATGGTGGCTATGGAGCCCTTCAAACAACATGTCTTGTAATCTGTGTATTGTTGAGACCCTGGAACAAGCATAATTCACCTTCTTCATAGGAAAGAAAGGCTTAAAAATACCAGCACCTCTGAAAATCTGTATCAGAAGAAAGGACAAGACAGTAAGTATGTCAGTCTTTTCAGGCCATGCAGTTCCTCTCAACTATTTAATTCTGCTGCTGTAATATAGCTCATATAGACAGCATGCCAGCCAGGGGATGTGGCTGAGTTCCAGTGAGCTGTGTTCACAAAAACAGGAGGAAGGCCAGTTCAGGTTGGTGGGCCTGGGTGTGTTGACCCCCAGCTCTAGTGCTATAATCTTTACTCTTGATAACTGACTAAATGGAATCAATATTGCCAAGATTTCTTTTCAAGCACTAAGAGGAGCAAAAGGCAAACAGTTGGCCTTAGTTAGATAGTAATTACTACCATGGAAAGACATTCCTATTTCTTACCAACAAAGCTTTTTTTTTTTCTTGTCATTGGGACATCCTGTTCAATCCAATGAGTTCCAGTCGATGTTTAATCTAATGAAAAACAATGAAGATGGTCCCTTGTTAATAAATGCAAAACAAACATGCATGCTTTGATTGTTGCAGAATGGATCAACAGCAGGCTTTCATTGTTTGGCATTTAAAGAATTATTTAGTTACTAAAATGTACTACACAGAAGTTTCAGATAATTCTGTATCTCTTTGCATTTCCATAGGATGAGGGATGATTTCCAAATAGATTTTAGAAAAATACATTTGAAACACATATGTAAACAAGTTTGCACTGTGAAAAAGAGTTGGAGAGAGGGAAGAATTAAAAACATCCTAGTCGTGAGAACACCCAAGGAAAGTCCATTGCCTTTTAAATCAAAACAGAAAGATGATATATAGTAATGTTCTGCATAAAATAAAATAAATGCTGAAAGTATACTCAGAAATACATGAAAGCCCTAGATTATTGTTCTCTTGACATATTGGGAACTGTGATAATATAGTCTGTTGACAGTGGGTATAAGGATGTGTGTGTGTGTGTGGGTTGGTGTGTACAGAAATTAGAATTAGCAAAATGTCAAGACCAAGATACTAGGCATATTAAGCAAAGAAATGTATTCAGTCAATGTAAACAAAGCAAATGTGACATGCTATAAATGACAACATGCCGATTCATTTCTTCTCTGTGACCTGGAACATGTAGGCCCTGTCAGGCATGAGTGCACCACCACTCCTGGAGAGGCAGGCACTAGGTACAGCCTGGGACAAAGGATACATCAGGCACGAGTGGATCACCAGTCCTGGAGAGGCAGGCGCTAGGTGCAGCCTGAGGAAAGAGGAAACATGAAAGCAGATCTAGATTTGCCTTGCAATGACAGCTGCATATTAATCTAAAGAACTTCTAAAAAAATCAAAAAGACATTTTTCAGCAAAATACACCCCTAGAGCCTCAATCATAAAGCAGGGGAATAAACTTGAAACAGGATTGATTTCATCTTAAAGGGAATATTTCTTTGAAATGCTACCAACTGTAGTTGTCTTATTTGGTTTTCAAGTCTATAACAAAATTGTGCCATATTGTGTCAAGTAAGAAGATAATATAACAGTTTTAAACAAATTTTGTAATTATAGTATCAATCAAAAGTGCATTAAATTTGTGTGTTTTTAGGAAGTTATACTGTTGAATACTAAGTACCTTTAAACATCAATCTGTATTTTTCACTTTGGTTTCAAGATCTTACCTCTAAAAGGGTGATTGCCCCAATAAATTTCAGTTGTTTGGTATTCTGTTTGGCAAATAATTGGCACTGCCCTTTCAAAGATTAGACACAGCAAGGGGGTATCAGTGGGCTACTGCCTCTCCTATCACACCTTACATACAGTGCTAGTGTTTGCATATTGAGCATACTCAGATTTCACTGGGGCATAGTCTCCAAGCCACCCAAAACAAACAAACAAACAAACAAACAAACAAAAAACCTAATAGCTTGTGGTAATGAAAGGATTGGAAAATGGGTCCAATTTGGTTCAATTTTGACAAAACTACTTTTTCCAGCATTTGATGGCCTTTGATTGGAGAGGCAAAGAGGTTAGAATGGTCTCATAGACATTAAAATAAAAAACAAAAGCAATCATGCAGATCTAAATTTAAATCCCTGCCCCAATAATTAGAATTTGAGCATGTCATCCCTTTGTATATTCTGCAGTTTCCTCATCTCTAAAATTAGGAGGAATTTTACTGCCTCTTACTAGATTGTTGGCAGCATAATCTAATATGTCTGAAGAATATGTAATCCAAAACCTGGCTCATAAGAACTTAAGAAAATGTAGCTTTTGATAAAGTCCTCAAAATAATAATAACCTAAAACCACCAAGGTCTCTGAGTAAGTGCAGAAGGAGGAAAGTAGGTATGGAAGATGTTCTATTTCAGGTGATTTTATTTAATCCCCAAACAGAATTCATACTTTGATTAAGATTTCAATTCTCCTTCATACCCCCTCCCCGTCTCAATCAGTCTCTCTTTTAATTTTGATGTCATGATCTTTTTCTCCTCTTATGATGGTCTTGTGCATGGAGTTTCAAAGGGGAAAGTGGGGGGAGGGAGGGTATTACTATGGGGTATTTTTTATAATCATGGAAGTTATTAATAAAAAGTTGGAAGAAAAAAGGATTTCAAGCAATAGAAGATGTGAGGTTAAAAAATTAAGGCTGCATACAAATCCCCAATGGAGGAATATATATAATGTTGTTGGCAGGGCTAGGGATTGGGGATTCAACCCATGTCTCCTGCATGCCAGGCAACCTCTCTATCATAGTGCTGCAGCTACAGCCCTTCTTTATCTCTTAAGACTTGATTCACCATAAATCTTTTAAAATCTTTTTATTTATTTCTTTGCAAGGGGAGACAGAGAGAGAGAGAGAGAGAGAATAGGTATGCCAAGGCCTGCTACTTCAAATGAACTCCAGATGCATGTGCCATTGTGTACCTGGCTTTTACATGAGTGTTGGGGAAATGAATCCAGACCAGCAGGCTTTATAAAGAAGCTCCTTAACTGCTGAGCTATCTCTCAAGCTCTCATCTTAAATCTTTAACTCCATCCTCACCTACACTCTTCTTTTCAGAAATCCCTTTTGTCACTATACTGAGATATTCAAAGGTATTTCACTATCATCCTTTAGTATGAATTGGCAGTGTGTCTCAGCACACACTGTACACATTTAGGAAGTAGTCTTGTACCAGTATATGTTTTCTTCCTCTTGTTAACACGTTCCATGGGTGAAAATTAATTTGAAGCTCATTTTCTTTTTGTGTTTATTTATTTGTTGAGATTTTGTTATGTAACCCAGGCTAACCCCAGACTTAAGATTATCTTGCCTCAACCTCCAGAATTCTGGAATTATAGGCATATGTCACCTCATCTTGCTCTTTTTCTATATACTTAAAAAAAATTCCCTGCATGTGAGAGCTGGGGAGATGATTAAGCTAATAAGAGTATTTTCTACAAAAAACAAGGGGACCTGAGTTCAATCCCAGCACACATGTAATTACCTAGGAGTGGCCATGGATCTACCTATAACCCCAGAGAAGGGTGGAAACAAGCGGATCACTGGGGCTTGATGGCCAGCCAGTTTAACTGGAAATCAGTGTGCTTCTGGTTCAGTGAGAAACTTCATCTTGAGGAAATAAAGTAGAAGAACAATAGAAAATGATACCCAATATCCTCCTGTGACCTCTGCATCTATGTGCACAGGACCCATGCATCTGTATACACAAACATATACCATACACATGTGTGCACATACACACACATACACTATTACTATATTTACAAATAAAAATAAATTAAAAAGCTCCCTGCATGCAAAGTCCATGACAAAGTAATAGCCTATCATTTATCTGCCATTTTAATATTTTTATTTATTTATTTTCAAGCAGAGATAGTGGGGAGAGAATGGGCTCACCAAAGCTTTTAGATTCCAGATGCATGCGCCACTTTGTGTCTCTGGATTTACGTGGGTACTGGGGAATCAGGAAAGCACTTTAACTACTGAACAATCTCTCCAGCCCTTTATCTGTAATTTAAGACAAGATTTACATTTAACAAATCTATTTTGACAAATGCACTGCAATATGAAGTAAACTATGGCTGCCACTTATTTCATGAGCTTTACATGAACCACAAGGAGTAAGTAAGGAGTTGAGAGGAAGAAGTCAGAGTAGGCCTAGACCTTCTCTGGGCACTCAGAGAAAACACATCCTATGTAGTTTCTTTATACAGCACACTTGTGAACCCCACACTTGCATTTTTTATAACTGACAATCAAAGAACCAAGTTATCAACTGAGGGTCACATGACTAATAAGTGATAATTATGATATGAACCTAGAGTTGACGCCCTTTCTACTAGAATCAAGTGTTCCTTAGCACCTGTTTTAGCTTGCAAAATAACAGTGTCTCTTTCTTGAGTTTTATTAGAAAGGCTGTGCTTCTCTGTAGCAGTGCCTTAAAAAGGTATGATCTCCAACTAGCAGCCACAGCCTCACCTAGAGCTTGTTAGCTCCATCCCAGAGCTTTTGAATCAGTAATTTGGAAGTGGATCCAGCAGGCTGTGACTTAACAGGCCTTCCAGGGAATTTGGATGGGGGATGAAGTTTGAGAACCACTATGCTATAGCTCTAGACCTCCTGTTTCCAAAATAAGATGTGAACTGCATAACAACTGTTTGCCCTACCATGTCAATCAATGTCCAATGATGTAGCCAGCCAGTACTGGTACAGCTGGGAAGAATGATGTGAAACTGCCAACATGTTTCCTTGAAGAACCCTACATCAGTTTTCAACTTCTCTAAAAAGTAGACAAAATACACTCTGTCCCTTCTGGACATCAGCATGGGAGCCTTTTAATTAGTTCACCCTGGAGGAGATAGAGATGTGCTCATTAAGTAATTGCTCTGATTACCAGTGGGCAAGGGTGTGCATTGCTTCCTGATGCATTTTCTAGGAGTGCACAGTGTTATCCAACTGAAGGCTTCTTAAAGAGGGTGTGAACATAAAAGGACTCCACAAGTCGTGTAGGGGAGTGGGGGGTGACACTGATGACAGGAATAGTCATTGAGCCAAACACACACAAACACATACACACACAGACTCCTAAATATTAGCTCATACTGTGAAGATGGATCAATGGCCTGTATTCTAGAAAAATAAGCATTAATATTCCTGAAAGTTCCAAGAAAATATCAAAGCTTACTATAGTCTTCCAAGTTTCAATTGCAGGGAGTTAAGTGTCTATGTTTCACTGAAAATCTTAGAGCCATGACAAGACATACAGACCCAGATTATAGGAAAATAAAAAGTCTATATGCATGTTATTTACAGTGGGGCCCTGTAAATAACTGTGAATGTATAATCCTAGCACACCCTAAACCATGGCAATAAGTCTGAGTGATGGTACCACAAAGTCTCTGACTTGAAAATGCTGAGTTTATCTCCTCCTTCTGTCTTCCAAATTAAATGACTTCTTTAGCATTCTGATGCCCTTGTGCCACTCAGTACCCTCTTCCTGAAGCCAGGTGAATTGGATCAAGGCTCTGCTAGATGGGCTTCAGCTGTTGGCTCTCTGTATCCAAGCCACAGAGGCTGGTTTCAGGGGCTCAGTCACCCCAAGTACCTTATCAAAATGGAGGAAACAGGCTTCAGGCTAGACCTCCTGTCCTTTAGTTTAAATTTCCAACACTGAAAATTTAATTAGCTTAGTTCCATCAAATTAGTTTGGATGAGATGTTTACCACTGACCTACCTACTCTTCAGTGATAATCACTGCAATGAGCACAGTCTCTGAGGAGGCAAGGGAAGTTCAGATGCTCTAGGTAACTTGGCCTATGGGACTGACAATAAAACACCATTGTTACATGGACTAAAAGCAAGAATTCAACATGATTTTCAGATCCTCTGTATCATGTATTTCATCACAATATCTTATTTGTTTAAATAAAACCACTTTCTAGAGGAATGTCAATCAGTTATGGCATAACCATGAAGTAATTTCATTTTTCCCTAAAAATAGTCACACACACACACACACACACACACACACACACACACATTAACCTCCCTCAAAATCAAGATGAAATTTCACTTGCTCGTCCTCATGAAGTTTAAAGTGATCTTATGACATTTTTGGATGATAAAATGTAAAGAGAAATAAAAGACACATCTGACAGAAGCTGTTAAGAGCAGTATGTAGTATGCCTAGGTGAGCCAGACTACTCCAAGCTGCTGGCACAAGGCAGCCCATTTTTTCCTGGAATCAGAGGGAAGTTGATACCCTGCGCACTGTATCCAGTTTCTCATTTAATTATCTAACAAATCTGTGAAGTAGGTTTTGTGGTCCATATGTTATAAATGGGGCAAATATGATTTAAGGAATTAAGTTGTTTAAGACTATATAGTAGAATCAGGATTCAAATGAGGCATTTCTCTTGGCATTATACTCAGCCAGTCTGCTGCAAAGACAATTTTTTCTTTGTATCTTAGGTTAATTTTCAAGGGCTATCATAATAAAATACTACAGACTGGGTGGCTTAAACAATGTAAATTAATTTTCTCATCATTTGGGGGATAAGAGATGTACATGATGAAAGTTTGTGCAGGTCTAGCTTACTCTGAAAGCTTTCTCTTTGGCTTTATGATGACTACCTGTCTGCTGGGGATTTGTATGGTGGGCATGGGAGAGTCTGTGTGTCTAGATACCTTCTTCTTCATAAGGACATACAAGAGGAGATTAGATTAGGCCATATTGGACTAGAATCAATCCTAATGGTCTCATATAAATTTATCTTTTATTTCCAGGTCCTCTTTCTGAATACAGTCACATTATGAGGTACTAGGAACTATATAGGGCTTCAACATATGAATTTAGGAGGATACAGTTGAACCCACAACAAGCCACACTATGGCTCTCTTCCTTTTTCCCAATCACATTGGATCTAGTCTTTTCTCTACCCCCAGATTATGTCATAGGTTTCATTGCTCAGGACACTCACCAAAAGGTAGGGCCTCCTTCCAGCATGGTATGACCAGTACAAAGGATCATACAACTCTTCCAAACAAATTCTTCTATTTGTCTTGCTTTTCACTGCTTTGTTACCTGGCTTCTTCTTCATGAACCTGCATTCAACACAAACTCCAGAACATATTGGGGATAAGTTTGATGTCCTGTTAAATTTCTCATTAAATTGATTTTTCTAAACCCAAATGCACTATCTCAGATTCCCACTTGGTTATGTTTATCACTATAAAGCATAGTTTATTATTATTTGCATAACAGCTCCCTTTGTTATTTTTGTTTGGGATGTGATCAATTGTCCCTTGGCTATGTGTCCATTGCTAGTATTTTGTTTTATTCTTTTTCTTTTCCTTTTTTATTTTTATTTTATTTTTTATTTTAGAGAGAGTCAATGAGAGAATTGGCATGCCAGGGCCTCAGCCACTGCAATCAAACTCCATATACTTGTGCCATCTAGTGGGCATGTGTGATCATGATCTTGCCTCACTTTTGTGTGTATCTGGCCTTCATGGGATCTGGAGAGTCAAACCTGTGTCCTTAGACTTCTCAGACAAGCACCTTAGCTGCTAAGCCATCTCTCCAGCCCTCCATTACTAGTTTTATTAGTTATTCTGACAAGTAGTTATTCTTGTTGTTATGATCAAGTAACCTGACAAGAAGCAGCTTAAGGAAGGAAAAGGTTGTTTTTTTTCCCTGCAGTTCCAGGAGATAGAGTACATGATGGTGGGAAAGGCATGGTGGAAGGAGCTGGAAGCCAGTTGGTCACGTAGCCACTAGAAGAAGCAGAGCAAAACAGGATGTGAGCCTAGGCTATCAAACTTCAATCCCAGTGACCACTACCTCCGTCAAGGCTCCACCTCTTAAAGGTTCCAAAACCTTCTCAAATAGCACCACCAACTGGGCAGAAAATGTTCAAATACACCAGTCTATGGGGGACATTTTTACATTCAATCTTCAACAGTATGCCTTCTGAATTTAACTTAGGTGTTGGGAGACATTGTTTAGCCCAAAAGGTCTACAGAGCTCTAGATCATCTTGACCATCTTGGAATTTGATATCTATCCATTTGTACAAAAGAATATTATTGGACCCTTCACCCTGTTCAGCAATTAATGTTGTTCATCATGATTCTTTTCTGCTTTTGGTCAAGGAAGCTAATGGTCCCCCATAATTTCCATATTTTCTTGGGGAGGGACTATTCATATTGAACCCAGAGCCTCATGCATACTAAGATAGAAATCTCCCATTGAACTAACATTCCCTGTCTCTTTCCCCACCACTCCCCTCCTCAGCATATCCTTTCAATCTTTTTCTTGATCTATTAGGCAGATGAAATAGGACTGGAACCACAATTCTTGGCTGTAGGAGATTTGATTTCTCTGCTGGTCTTCATCAGAAACTTTCAGTATGTCTCTGGATCCTGGTGGCTCAGCAATCACTCAGCTAGACCCATTAAAGCAGAGTTTCCCAAGAGGAACCCTAAGAGGACTCCCCTGGGCTGGGGGAAGCTTATTTCTGACAGGTGAAGCATTCTGGAGGGATTTCCCCTCACTAGGGGTCCTGGCACTATATTGTGGCCATTCTCAAATTCACATAAATGAAATAAAGAACAACCTCTGATTTAATCTGCTGCTCTGGCCCCAAGAGGACACAGCTGGTGAGGGTGGGCTGCTCTATTCACAGCCAGTTCCTTCTCTCCAGCCTTGCAATAATGTTGTTGTCTTTGTTATTTTATATCCTGCGGTGACTTCCCTGAGTGCAGTGAGTGATTAATTTAGCTGGTGTCACAGGCTACAACATGTTGATATAAAAGAAAAAGAAAGAGAAAAGGGAAAGGGTGGAAGGGGTAGGAGGCTGCTGGGGCAAACACACACAGAACGCAAGCTCCAGCCCTCACACAAAGCACCCCATTGGCCAAAGTGACCCTGTGACATCGTTTTTGTGAACATGAGTGTGAACCTCTGAATGGTTGAGTTCCGAAATTCAAAGCCTGACACTCTCCCAGGGCTTTCTCACTTCCCCCACTGCCTCTGAAACATCAATAGCTTCAGGAAATAATGAAAAACAAATCAGAAATAAAATCAGTACTTGAAAACCTACGGTTCTCTATGAAAAGGGCTTCCACTGTTCAAATGCCAGTTTACAACAGAGCAAGAATCAGCAGCTTGTGTGAAAACAAACTCCAGGACATTTTGCTATTCAAAGCCCTCATTCAACCCTTTATCCTTCTTGGCCCATGAGCCTAAGAAGGGCTCATGTAGCTATGGATTGGAGAGACATGATTCTGCTCCTCAATCCCAGATTGAAGTTTGTCTGTGACAATGATTATCAACATCAGTGAGGAAGACTGATGAAGAGACAATTCTATCTGTATGGACTCGACATAGGCTATTTGTTGGTTTCATATTGGGTGTGTAAATCAAGACTCCTTCCAACAATTTTCACTAACTTAAACCTCCTCTTCTTACCATTTTGTAATCTTGCTTTTAAGCACTGGGTTCTCACACTAAGTCCAGATGTTGGGAATTCTACTTTAATGCCATTTTAAAACAAACAGCAGTAATAATTTTAAGGTAAAGGTAATGCTGCTGTATTAAACAAAATATTTTTAAGATATCTCTAAAATGTTTCTAAAATTCCACTATGCAGAAGTTACCACTGTTGAGGTGAATTTTATTCACTTACAAATGTATGTATATGAATGTGTATTATATGCCTTATAAAATATAATGTTATACATATTGTTTGTAACATATTTCTCCATATAAATAAAAACATGTTTTTTGCATTATTTTTAATGCCTGCACAGAGTTCATTTAACTACAGTAGGGAAAGAGTGTAAAGTGACATGCACACTGATTTTTTTCTTAAAAAAATATAAGTGAGGGAATAAAATTAAGTGAATTCTTCCTAGTCAATAAAAATCACTTTAAACATTTGAGCAAGCCTCCTGGGACCCCTTTCTCTACAATGTTTTGTGTGCTACATGGTGTTTTGCAAGTTGCTTTTAAGCATTTGGCAATGAGTCAACAAGAAACTTGCATATTCACATGTACTTTTTATACCTAAAAATTTTAAATCCACAGGGCTAGAGAGATAGCTCAGCAGTCAAGGTGCTTGCCTGCAAACCTGACTACCTGAGTTCAATTTCCTAGTACCCATGTAAAGCCAGATGCACAAATAGGTGCATAAATATGGAGTTTGTTTGCAGTGGCTAGAGGCCCTGGTGCACCCATGCTGGCTCTCTCTCTCTCTCTCTCTCTCTCTCTCTCTGCTTGCAAATAAATAAATAAATAGAAGTATTTTAAAATTAATAAATTAATTAATAATTTAAACTTTTTTGATGTAGGGTCTTACTTTGTTGCCCAGGCTGACCTGGAATTCACTGTGTAGTCTCAGGGTGGCCTCCAACTCACGGTGATCCTCCTACCTCTGCCTCCCAAGTGCTGGGATTAAAGGAATTAACTAATATTTTAAAGGGCAATATTGAATTCCACTGGATGTGGGCATCATCTTCTTTATTTTATATGAGACAGTGTCTCATGTATCCCAGGCTGACCTTGAACTCATTATGTAGTCTAAAGATGACCTTGAATTTCCAAGTCTTCTGCCTCCACCTTCCAAATACTGGGATTACAGGTATGTACCATAATACCTGGTTCATGTGGTGCTGGGGATTAAACCCAGGGGATCCTGCATGCTAGGTAAATACTCTACCAGATGAACCACATATCCATACATCACAAAAACTCACTGATAAAAATTTAGATGCTGCTTTTTTTTCTTGATTCATTTATTCTAAATAACAATGTGAAGACCATCACTGAAATTTTATCAGTTTGAACTTGAATGATTTCCTTCAGTTACCTATAGAAAATAAGAGATTTTTGGGACAAACAGCACACATATATTATGAATTTGAACCACTGAAGTGATGGTATCTCCTCCAAACAGTGTGAGTGAGACTCCAAACTCATTAACACTGTTTTAATTAATTTATTTTTTGTCCACAATAGATGAAATTATTATTTTTTTACATTTCATTGATTATTAGTATGGTTGGTACTAATTAAAATGTTTTATTTCTGTGAATTGTCTGCTCATGTCCTGTGTTCATTTAATAAAAACTTTTTTTGCTTATGGATTTGTAAATACATTTAGTCAGGACCATGGAGACTAAGTTGAGCAGGATCAGGAGCCACAGCAACTGTGGTAACCTGTGAGATATTAGGCAGCCAGACCCTCTTTAGACCATGACATCAGGCATGGCCCAGGTGAAGGAGCTAGTAGTATAATTCTTATGTCCCCGCTGTACTGAGATAGGCAGAACCACATGGTGGCCACTTTAATGGATGTGTTGGGTGATGATGAGAAAAATGATGCAGAGGGTGAAAGTAAATCTGTTAACAGAACTCACTTGAGTGGACCACCTACAAAATGGCCACATCTATAATCTTAACAATTGCTGTTATGAAAGTAAGGCTGCTACTAAACTGGGTGAGGTGACACACACCAGTAATCCTAGCACTTGAGAAGAAGGCTTATAAAGATGTACAATGTTAAGGTCAGCTTGGATGACATGTCAAGATCCTGGAAAAACCAGGAAAGGAGAAAGAAAGGACGGGAGGGATGGAGGGAGGAAGGAAAGCTATTATAGCCTAATTGTCACAAGCTGTTATTTGAGGACTACCTATACTCTGACAATAGGTCATTTGGGAAAGCATTTGTTCACCCACAGGGAACAAGTTTGTCAGAAAAAAAAAAAAATGTTCTTGTTTCTATCAGAGAAAGATCCAATAAATGGGGATGAATTCACTTTTTTTCTGTGAGAAATTTTAGGCCACCAATATAAAGTAGAATACTTCATAATGTATGACATTCTCCAAGCTGTCAACTGAATTTTTATCATTGACTGTTCTTTCTCAGAAAACCAGTGAGTTAGATAGTGTGATCACTATATCTTTAAGCTTCTATTATAAACGTTCATGGTTCATAGGCAATTAGAGCTCAAAGAATGGGTTACAGCAAGTGGTAAAAATTGGATATTAAATGTCAGAATGTCAATGTTTTATTTTAAGAAAAAATAAAAGAAATTATAATAAAGAGAAAGGTGGGGTCTTGAGAGAGACCCAAGGCAACTCTAAAGTTATATATGCACTCTGAGAGAGACCCAAAGAACCTTCAAAATTCACATCTCCCGAGAAAGACCAAAAGAACAAGTCTGAATTCACATCTATACCAGTTACTTAGAAACCCAGAGATAACTCCACTCAGTGATGAGGCTTAATCTTCTGATTTTTTATTTTGTTTTTCTAAGTAGGGTCTCACTCTAGCCCAGGCTGAAGTAGAATACTCTCAGGGTGGCCTCAAACTCACAAAGATCCTCCTACCTTTACCTCCTGAGTGATGGGACTAAAGGCATCCCAACCACCATGTTACCATGCCTGGCTTTAATCTATTGTTACCATAAGAGAATGTTCTAGTAATGGTGTATGATATTTATATAAGTATAAAGATGAGGCCAAAGTAAGCAACCTATGATAACAGTGACCTAGGCATACCTATAGCTGTACCTTGATTTTACTTGACAGAGAACTGTTGAATCCTTTTAAAATAATAAATATTTCTGAAAGTAAAAAAAAAAAAAAAAACATTTAGTATTAATATTGATCTGTGATCTAATGCTTGCCTTGAAAACATTCTCCCCTTTGTCTTTCAACTAATTTTGCATTATACTCATTAAGGTATAATAGTTGTGCATATTAACGGGCTGCACTATAATATTCCATACATATATGTGCTTTGATTGTCTACCCTCTTTACAATCTCTTGAACCCTCCCCTGCTGCCCTGCTGTCTCTCCACCCTGACCTCTCACTCTTACCTAGTAGCGCCAATACCATTTGAAGTCATCTTTTCTCCTTTCCTTTCCTTTCCTTTCCTTTCCTTTCCTTTCCTTTCCTTCCTTCCCTTTCCCTTTCCCTTCCCCTTCCCCTTTCCCTTTCCCTTCCCCTTCCCTTTCCTTTCCTTTCCTTTCCTTTCCTTTCCTTTCCTTTCCTTTCCTTTCCTTTCTTTTGCTTTCCTTTCCTTTCCCTTCCTTTGCTTTCCTGTCATTTCCTTTCCTGTTTTTTTCTTTATCTTTCTTTTTTTTTTACTTATTTGTTTTCTTTATTTTTTTGTTTTTGTTTTTTTTTTTCTTTATTAGTTAGTTTTGTATTCAGCAAATACAGTCAGTTTGGTACCATTATTAGGCTCATCGGTGACCTACTCCCTCCCCTTGGCCCCTCCTTGTTGAGGTATATGGGTCATGCATTGTGGAGTTAGCCCACAGTTACGGGTAAGATAAATGTCTCTGCATATCATGACCCAACATGTGGCTCTGACATTCTTTCCGCCCCCTCTTCCACAAAATTTCCCTGAGCAATGTTGGGTTCATTTTTGGTCTGCTTCAGTGATGAGGTGTTGGGGGCCTCTGAGGCTCTGGCTCTCTGATTTGGTAGGAGTTGATTTTTCTCTGTGTTGATCTTCTTCCCCTTGTGCTGGTATCCGGTTCATCAAGAAAACAGCCCCCTTGCTTGTTTCTCCAATTTTTCTTAGTTTCAGCCGGGGCCCTTTTGAGGTATGATGGGGTGGCTCTCTCCTTAGGATCTACATCTATCTGAAAAAGAGAAGCAGATTCTCCAATGGAGAGTAAGTTAGCACCAGGACAAATGAGATAACCCTTACTTTTTTTTTTATAGAGAATTTAATAGGTGTAGGCCCTCTTGTAGCCCATAATTGATGGTAGTTTGATATTGGAGAGTGGGCTTATGTTTGGATATGGTTCTGACTTGTTTCCCAGCTCCAGCTATGGGTCCCATACCAGTGAGGGGCTCAGTTAGCCGAATTGAGAGCAGTTGGTTCCCCACCATGGCTGTGTGCCACCACTGCACTTGTGTGGGCATCACAACAAGTTATTTGCTGCTAAGTAGGTTAGACCATGCGTTGCTTCGACAGATATTGGTCATTTTCCCCCAGTTGCCCACATAGCACCCTCTGGCACTAGACGCGCTGACTGTCTGGGGATTGACTCTCTTCCAACTCCCAGCCATGCCATTCTAATTTGCATGTCAATCACATAAGGTGTCTTCAGCAGTAGGGTCTTACCACTAGCCTTTGGTGGGTCATCAAGTACTCTGACAGAAATCTGTCTGTGTTTTAGGAAACCTTGTAGGTCTCTCTGATCAAAAGCTCATTGTGGATGATAGCCCCATGCTGGATCTGGGAGTTGCAGGTCAGTGCCCACTAAGAAAATGAGGAAAAAGATAACTAATATACAAGAGTTAGAGATAAGAGAGAGAGAGAGGGAGAGGGGAAGTGAGGGAGGGAAGAAGTAAAAGATTAATGTTAGTCTTGATCTTACCCTCTCCAGTGTCTTGTGGTTCAGGTGTTCCCTGTAAGGGCCTGGTGAAGGATCAGCCATTTTATCTTTCTTTTCCTAGTTTCCACATATACAGGTGTGTACAGGTGTGCACCCCATACACACATGTACAGAGGCAAGAAAAGAATGTCAGGTATTCTTTTCTATCATTCATCGGCCTTATTTCCTTGAGATGAGTCTCTCACTAAACCAGGAGCTGTCATCTTTGGTCCCTGTAGGACTGAGGTTATAGAATGTGTGGCTGTGCCCAAGTTTTTATATGGAAGCTGGAGATCAAACTCAGAGCTTGTTAGGCATTCACACTAGTGCTGCAATAGCTCTTACTTTGGAACCATCTTTCCAGCCCAATAATTGTCTTTTGAAGTCTGAATTATTTTGTTTGACATAATGGCTACTACTTCCATTCATATTTTTTTCCTGAAAATGACATGATTTTATTATTATTTGTAGCTGAATAAAACTCCTTTGTGTAAATTACCTCATGTTATTTATCCATTCATTTATTCATTTCTTGGCACCTAGGTTGATTGCATAGTCTGGTTAATATGAGCAGTGCTATAATAGACATGGGTGTACAGGTATCTCTTATGCTGACTGGGATTTCTTTGGGTATGTTCTCAAGACTGATATAGCTTGGTCACATACTTGCTCCATTTTTAGTTTTCTTTGAGGAACCACCACACTGTTTATTATGTTTTCAGTCTTTTGACAATAACCAACTGATGTATAATGAATATCTCCTCTCTTGTGTCTTCTTGTGTATTTGTGAACATAATATGGGACAAATTCCCCAAAAGGTCAAGTTTTGGCCCAAAAGTTATATGCACTTTATGTTTATTAATTCTACTAAGTCATACTGTAAGGAAGGTGAACTGGCCAGGTGCAGCGGCACACACCTTTAATCTCAGCACTTGGGAGGCTGAGGTAGGAAGATTGCCGTGAGTTCAAGGCAAGCTTGAGACTACGTAGTGAATTCCAGGTTAGCCTGGGATAAAGAAACAAACAAAAACAGGTGGACTGATTTATGATTTATTGTTTTGTCTATAGTGAATAAGGATATGCCACATGTACATTTTTAAATCTGATTTTTTAAATGTTAAGTAATTATTAAATGAATTCCTTTAATACTAATAAAATTGAGAATATTTTCATAGATTCACTAACCTTTTATCCTTTTTTTAAAAAAAACACAGATTTCATGTTCTGGTCCTTTGGAATTTAAAGAATTCTTTATAATTGAGAAAAATAATCATTTGTCAGTTCTATGTTTTAAATCTTTTGAGTGTACTTACTGTGGGGGTGTTCTTTTTTTTGCAAAAATTATAACTTTTAGAAAGTGCAATTAATTAACCTTTAGGCTTATAGCATCTGGGTATGGTTCTTGCTTAGAAAGGCTTTAACCATTTCCAGAGTATAAAAAATCCCTAATATTGCTTCTATTATGCCATTACATTTTTATGTTTAAATCATTGATTCATCTGGAACCTATCTTGCTATTAGAAGGAAAATTGAGTAATTGCAGTTTTACTATTTTCCAAGGTCTATCCAGTCTTCCTAACTTTATTGAAAAATCCATTTTCCCATTTAGCTAATGACATTATTCTATGTGAAATTTCTGTGTAAAGTTATATTTATTTCTGGATTCCTAATTCTGTTTTATTTATCTAATCTTTCTAGCTGTGCTAGTCTGCACAGTTTTAATCATTATAGTTTTACAATACATTTTAACATACTTTTCCTTACTATTCTTGACAAATTACAAAACAAATAATAATGTAAAAGAAAACAAAATAATACAGTGAGTTTTTTTTTTTTACTTAGCTTTCATTAAATTCATAGACTAATTCAGGGATAATTTTCGTCCTTTCACTATTGAATCTTTCTGATTTTTATGTCTTTTAGCAGCAAATTGTAGAATTTTCTACATGTTTCCTGCACATTTCTTGCTAAGTTTATTATGAGATATATGGTGTTTTTTGCATTTATTGTACATGGTGTCATTTCATCCTTTAAAGTTTCTTTCAGATTTTATTATGTAAAGGAAACTTAAGTGAGACTTTTTGTTGTCCCACTTCAATAATTATGCTCTTATTTTTATGCAGAATTCAGATGTACAACTACCACATTATCAAATAGGGTGGTGCATAATACCTACTCCAAACCTCATCCGGGTGTGAATGATGAAGAAATGATAGGAAACACTTAGCAAATAGATTGTTAAAATACTGATAATGGACAATCAATTCACTCTTCAGGTAATAGTGCAGTTTTATAGGGTTCTATAATTTAAAATAAAAGCAAAGGACATTGTCATTCTTAGCTGAGGACAATAACTTAATGTGAATCAATGCTGGTGACCAATGCACTTTGAATATTCTGTCACTGATTCCTGGCCCCTCCTCCCTTGCTTCCTGTCTGTGTCAGAAAGGCTTTCTCTTAATGCATTCAAAAGGCTATTTTAGGACTCAAGTCACCTTTCTCTCCTTGTGTCTCTGCAACAGACACAATCCATCAGCCTCCTATCATACATAAAAGGAAAAAAATCCACTCTAAGATAGTGGGACAGTCACTTGATTATGGTTATTATCAACAGGGCTGAGCCCAGGTTCTCTGATGGTTTTGAGTATGGATTCTCAAACACCCACAGCTGGAGGCTTGTCTAGCTCAGTTTGAACAGAACACTGCCCCTGATAAGCGCTGGAGTGCTAATTGTATCTTAGAAGTATGGAAAAAAACTGCAGAGATAAGCCAAATTAAACTAATGCATAATGACCATACCATGGGATGAGAAGAATATGCCCTGAGCTTGATGTCTGCCAGAGACCCTATCAATAACTGAAGTAATAGATGCTGACTGAGCATGATACTAGAGACAACACTGACCCCTTTGTGATAGGGACTTCAGAAACAGGGAATCTTATGAAATTAAATGACGGCGGATAGCTGTAAAGATAGATACTGAGAAAAATCATTTTGCATGTAGTACTTACCCTTTATGACCTTTAGCCAGGGGTTAGGTCCTCTTTGAGAACACAGCTATCCCACTACTAATTTGGAACAGCGCATGCCCAACACATGTGAGTTATGGAAAAGCCCAGAAAACAATCATAATGTCCCTGAACTGGAAGAGAACCAACTGCCCACACGACATCTCCATTAACTTTGAACATAACCAAAACTGATCTCTTCTCCCAGTCTCCCCAACCAGAAACCTTTGTGCTCCACAATTCTTGTCCTCTCATAGCTGGTAGGTACCTGTTCCTTCAGCACATCTGGGCACCTCCATCTTTACCCTGTGTTCAAATCCCCATCAGTGCTCAAGCCAGAAATAGTCAGAGGATCCCATTAAAAACTAAAACATATCAGTCATTCCTTTGCCCAGAATCTTACAAATGCCTGTCCCACTCACAGTAAAAGCCAAGACATTTTCCACGCCTTAGAAAGCCCTTCATTTCTAGTTCCTATGGCCTCTTTGTAGCTACATGTCTCCTTTATCCCTGGCCATATCCACTCTGGCTCCCTTGTCTCCCAGAGGCTCCTCAAACATACCAGGAATGCTCCCCCTCAGAATCTTTGAACCTTCTCCCAGGACATTTTCTTTGGAAGATAACATAGCTTGCTTTCTCACATTGTTAAGTACTTTACTTACACATCATCAGTGAGTCTTTTTTTTTAATTTTTTTTTATTAATTAGTTTTGTATTCAGCAAATACAGTCAGTTTGGTACCATTAGGAGGCTCATCGGTGACCTACCCCCTCCCCTTGGCCCCTCCTTGTTGAGGTATATGGGTCATGCATTCTGGAGTAGCCCACAGTTATGGGTAAGATAAATGTCTCTGCATATCATGACCCAACATGTGGCTCTGACATTCTTTCTGCCCCCTCTTCCACAAAATTTCCCTGAGCCATGTTGGGTTCATTTTTGGTCTGCTTCAGTGATGAGGTGTTGGGGGCCTTTGGGTATCTGGCTCTCTGATTTGGTAGGAGTTGATTTTTCTCTGTGTTGATCTCCTTCACCCTTGTGCTGGTACCTGGTTCACCAGGAAAACAGCACCCTTGCTTGTTTTGCCAATTGTTCTTAGTTTCAGCCAGGGCCCTTTTGAGGTATGATGGGGTGGCTCTCTCCTTAGGATCTACATCTATCTGAAAAAGAGAAGCAGATTCTCCAACGGAGAGTAAGTTAGCCCCAGGACAAATGAGATAACCCTTACTTTTTTTTTCATAGAGAATTTAATAGGTGTAGGCCCTCTTGTAGCCCACAATTGATAGTAGCTTAATAGTGGAGAGTGGGCTTATGTTTGGATATGGTTCTGACTTGTTTCCCAGCTCCAGCCATGGGTCCCATACCACTGAGGGGATCAGTTAGCCGAATCAAGAGCAGTTGGTTCCCCACCACATGAGTCTTTCTTTGGAAATACTGTGTAAAACTACAGCTTCTTCCTGTCAGTTTGCTTCCTGTCTCCTTCTTCACTCTTCTCCTTATGTTTCAGTACTGACATATTTTACGTTTTACTTATTTATTGTCTTATCTGGTCACTTGACCCCAGAATAGTACCTGAAACACAGCATCATATTTGTAAAATACACAAATAAGTGGGCATTTGAGGGCAAAAGCATAATAAAATATCATGATAAGACTTTCATAAAATATTATTTCCTTCTTAAATTGGATACTTGGATGGGTCGTTGATGGAGGCATCTATTAGCATCTTATCACTTGTAAAAATAATTTCATTAATTTATCAAAATTTCAAAGTTTTCTTTATCAGATTTGGCCCCTTTCAAGTTGTTTAATTTTACATCAAAGATTCTGAAAGGCAAGGCAGGGCGGTCTGTTTGGTTCTCATATTAAATTGAAGAAGACTACACAGTGTAATCACAATGTCATTGATAAAGCTGGGGATGGCTTTCACTGAGCCACTTTGACCACAAATATAAGGCTGGTAATCAGAAAACCAAAACCTCAAGTGTTGCAGATTAAACTGGTTTAACTGAAGTCAGGCTAAGGAAGGATAGATTTTAGCACAACAGAAAGCACTTAGTACCTATTGCAGGGGTATTAAATCTAATAGCAATGTAGATGGAAATATTCTAACCTAGGTGGGTGCTTGGGGTTGTACTATAGTGAGTACAGCTTATAATGATGTATGTCACCAGACTCTCAGGGTGTCTGATGTGATCTGATTATTACAGTCACATGACATTTTACTTCTTGCTCTTTCCATCGACGTAAGACATCTACTCATTAAGTCCTCACCCAAAAGTGAATTTTTATTAAACAAAATCTAATTTATATTCATTACACATTCAGCTGCCATTAATATGTAGCCAATTAGAATTTTGTTTTATGTTGCCCCTCACCTGTTAATTAATTTTGTAATTGGGTCTGTAGAGATTAGAAAACCAGCAGTCACATACAGAGTCAAGGAACTTTGTATTAAAGTAGGTTACTTTAATATTCAAAACAGTAAACAATAGTCACACTGTAAAAAATACACTTTATTCTAAGATAGGTTAAAAAAATCAGCAGGAAGGAGGGGGGTTTGGAGAGAGATATCCCAGATTAAATAATGTACAATTAATTTTACATTCATTATTTGAATTGGAGAGGAATGTGGCTTGGAACCTTCTAGAACAACTATGCATAAAGTAAATGCAGATCTATGAAGACTTTCATTATACCTGATTTGGTATTCCTTTATCTCCAAGGCTTTGTACCTCAGTTCCCAGGTGGAAATTTGACATCAGTGTAACACCAAGCAAGTTCTGTGCACTGAATATGGAGGTCTGCTTACCCACACTTCAGTGCAAACAGGCAAATATAAATAATGCATACTCATGATTCATCCTCCAGGACCAATATTTCCTTTTCATTGGTCATTGGGTAACTTTCTTTACTTGGATGGGGATGGTAGATTGGGTAGGAAACCCAGCCAATGAGAACGATCTCTCTTTCACAGTGTTAGAGGAGATAAGGAGAAACATTCACCTTAAGCATGATGGCTCTATGCTTAGTTTAATTTTGCATTTTAGCCACTTTTAAAAGCAGTTATATTAAGGAGAAAATATGAATAGTGGGCCTCATCCCAGGTGGGATCTACACTACACGAGTGACATCATTGAGTAGATTGTCATCAGAACCATCTCTGGGATTTCTTCATCTCAGAACACCAGCAAATGTTCACAGGCCCTCAGACCTGGCCATTTAAGGCAGGGCCTTATTTTCTGTCTCTAGTGGTAACTAGTAGGATAGTATGAACTAATGTAGTTTTGTAACTTAAATTTATATATATTATAACAGTTTATTCCCTTTCATCCCCTCACTCCTGTTCCCATTCCCCTGGGGCCCTCCTCAGTAGGGTTATGGTATGCACTATGGGATCATGAAGGCCTCAGTCACTCCCTGTGGGGTAGTGGAGCTGGGCAGGGGGACCATGCCTCATGGTATTTCTACCCACTCTGT
The DNA here is from genome assembly GCA_036346955.1 of Dipus sagitta. Lineage (NCBI taxonomy): Eukaryota > Metazoa > Chordata > Mammalia > Rodentia > Dipodidae > Dipus > Dipus sagitta. Next base: position 65,804,814 of record CM070781.1, read on the forward strand.
AGGTCTTACAATTTTTCAGCCCCCTCTTCCACAATGTTCCGTGAGCCATGGCTGGCCGGTTAGAAGTCTTATTTAGTGTTGAGTTCTCTGTAGCCTCTGGATTTCTTCTTTGATGGGTTTTGATTAATCACCATATCTGTCACTATCACCCTGGAGCTGGTTGTCAGGTTAGCAGTAAGAGTAGTATTCATGTCATTACATCCTATGCAATTTCTCCTGGGTCCTGATAGATGTGGTAAAGGTGTCTTATTGCATGGTGGTCAGTCAGTTATCTTTTTTTATTGATACATCTGGTTCTTTGTTTTCTCTTTCATCTGTAAAACCAAACAGTTTCTCTGATCAAGAGTGAGAGCAGCTTGGGTTAAAGGAGATATGCAAAGTTATTTGAGAGACTTTTTGGTATGCAAGCCTACTCTTGTAGAACAGCCTTTTACTCCAAACTATGAAAATAATTCAATGTGGTACAAGTAGTATTTTTAATTGAAATAGGATATAAAATACTGGATGGTATCATATGTAATAGGAACAAGTACTCTTTTATAAGTTCTAAATATGTGAGTGGTTTCTAGATATTGATATGATGTTGATTACTTACTGTAAGTTAATCCAGATGGTTTAAAAGCCATTTATATCAAGTTGTATTTATTCACCAATATCAGTACTTTCCTCTTCATTTAGATATCACAGCTTGGACACCTCAATTCTTTGTTATAGTTAAGTGTTGCCTGAGTTCAGAGACTTGGCTAAGAAAATATGAACAAGAGGCACAATGTGCACCTTCCATTTTTTGCCTATGCAAACTTCCTGCCCATAATCCTTCCTTTTTGCCACCTAATAACAGCAGAATGGAGAGTACTCAGAGGAAGTCACAAGATGGAAGGTGGCAAGATACTGTTATGCATGTGGAACACTTTCTATTCACCAACCCACACTGAACTTTGAAGGAGGTGAAAAACACTGAGGCACTGAAATTGGGCATTTGTTATAATACTCTGGTTTACATTATTATAGGACTGATGGATTCCAAAGTGAGGTGCTCTCATCTCCTGCCTTTTGTCTTAAGAATCTTCTTTAACACAAAGCACCCAACAAACAGTGAGCAGCTGCGTTTGGGTCCTGAACATAATTAAGATCATACACCTGGCTGTGCACAATTTGCCATCTATTTCAGTCTTAGGATGCAACTAATTTCTAATAGACATGTTAATATATGACAAAAAAACAAATACCTACAAGAATAACAATAAAACATATTACTGAGTACCTGCCTTCAGATATTACCCTAATTCTCACAAAGATCAAGTATCTCAGAAAGAGAAAAAGAGATTTGGGCTAAGAGAGATGGGAAAATTTGTCCCAGGTCCCAAAGTTAGAATATGCCAAAATCAGGACTTAAACTCATATGTGTCTGATGACTAAACCCATACTCCATGTCATATTCCTTTCTGACAGAGGAAACAGATGTCCAGTGGTGAAGATAAGAAGCATGAATTATCAACAGAAAGGAGTTGAAATATCTTTCTTTCTTTCTTTCTTTCTTTCTTTCTTTCTTTCTTTCTTTCTTTCTTTCTTTCTTTCTTTTGGCTTTTTGTTTAATGTGAGAAAGTGAGAGAGAGAGAGAATTAGTGCACCAGGGCCTCCAGCCACTGCAATTGAATCCCACACTCCCCCGTGTGCATGTACAACCTTGTATGCTGCATCATTTTGTGCATCTGGCTTACATGGGACCAGGAGAGTTGAATATGGGCTTGAAGGCCAGCAACTTAACCACTAAGCCATCTCTACATCCCTAAGAAGTTTAAATTTCTATAAGCAGAAGAGGCTTAGGGGCCCTTAGAAGAGGGAACTTGATCATGGAAATCTCACTGTGCACTGACTCACCAGACATTTTAATTCACTGTGGTTAGTGAGAAACTAGGAAGGTCACAAGTAAACTGAACAGTTCCAGGGAGGTACAGCCACCATCTGCAGTTCACGTGGCAAGGGACTCCTAACTTTGCAACTAAGTAAAGCATCTGGAACAGCTCTCTCAAGCATGGTCAAGGAGCTGAGAACTGACAGGAATACATGAGAGGCTTCCACTAGTGTACAAGGAACTAGCCAGCTTACATTTTCAGACATTAAAATCTGGACCCGTGCTCATTGAATGGGACACTACAACCCAGTGAGAAGTAGGAGGAAAATACTGAATTTCTTTTACAAAGAAGTTTTATTCTAAAGTATGACAAATCAAGTTTCCCTGATTGGTAATAATTAGGCAAATGCTGTGCTTTTGTTTCTTCCTTATGTCACACCTGACAAACAGCACACATGATATGCCTAGTGGGCTGGTAGGAGTCTAGAGCATTCAGGGTCAAGTGCATATCCCCTACTCATTCTTGTATTCTGTCATTTGTTTACCTGGTTAAGAGTGGATTTAAGTTATTTGTCTGATTTAAACTAATCCTTTAAAAATGATCCTATGGCTTAAAATACTCCTACAAAGGATCTGAATGCTCAATATAATATTAATAAGCTAAGCCCAAGCAAACAATAAGAAAATGGCAGAGCTGACCCTGGTCTTATTCAGAGTTCTTCATATTTATTCAGAACCAGTCATATCATGAGGTCAAATCTATGAAGCTCTATTTCAATATAACAGAAACTATTAAGATTCCTTAAATGTGATTTTTTTTCTACTGTCATTGATAATAGACTGCAAGCCAAGTCTATGTTATACTTTGAGAGATAACTAATGACACTACTATAAGGAGGTAATGCAAAAAATAAACTGTGGGTACAACTCAGTGGATACTTAGAGATACTATCTGCAGTAAAATTTGATGTAAAGCCAGTGCCCAGCCCCTCCTAGGACATGTTCTGTACTTTGGAAGGCACAAGCAAGTAACTAATGGCTGGGTTGGCATCACTCATGAGAGCTGCTTGGGCCCCTGAGCTCACAACCCCATCTCCATTCCTGGAGCCTCCAAAGCTGCACTAGCACAATCCTAATTGCCTTTATAAACACAGGCGAAATCAGTTTCAGCTGCCTGGGACTTTGCTAGGCATAGTTTGCTTTCATCAACCTCTTGCTGCTCTCTATTGAGCACAGTTGGATTGGCGTGGCCTTGATTTGGGTTAAGACACTTCATTCACATTGCTGTAAGCTAAATTTAATCAAAATATTTACCTCAATAATTTGGTCCAACACTTTCCCTCAAATTAACTAGGCAAAGTGTTCAGCTAGGTTACTGCAGAAAGCCCTGGAGCAGGGCAGAACTGTGAAGAAGGGGGAACAGTGAGGAGGGGGCCACATGCAGAGGAGATGCAGCCAAAAGTGTATACAACATTTATTAGCTAAAGTACCACGAAAAGCATTCTAATCAGTTGGTTTCCTCTCATTAAATGTTAATTAGTTCATATAAGCTTCCTGCATAGGAAAGTATCAAGTACTTAGCACACATTAGCAAAGAGACAAGTCACACAGGGAGTCTTGGAAACAGCAGACACAGAGCAAGGACATTGTATGTGTCTGGGTGACATTTCTGTTTGAAGGCATAAGTGAGCTCCTTGAGGGAGACCCAGAAGATCTTCCAGAAACAAACACCAAACACAATTTTCATTCTGGTAATGAGTCTCTGAAATAACGCTTGTTGAGTTTTTAAAACTGTACTTAATGAGATTAGCTCCTGAACCAAATACTATGATTACATTTAGATACATTTGCTCACACTGCTTAAAGCCACAGAATGGGGTAATCCTATCATAGTAAATGGCCTTTTATCTAGATTGTTTTAGTATGCTGGCTTATAAACCACCTTGGTAAGACGTTATGAAAGCAAGGAGAACAAAACTTGAACACTGTGAGCCACAAGTCATTAAATGATTTGGGAATAGGCTGTGGGATCATAGAGGTTTGTAGTCTAGACAAGACTCCAAAGACAACTTCCTGGCTGAGATGCAAGGCCACACAACTGCTCTTAAGAGCCACTTACCTGATTGGCTGGTGCCTGACCCCACAAGGATGCTGAATGTCACGAATATCACTCTCAATAAGGAAAGGATCACACAGAGAAGACCCAGCCACTCAAATTAATGACATGATCTCCCCTACTCCCCATATTGCTAAGAAAATGGCAGAACTTGAATGTAAGCTTCAGTCTACTGTGTTCCTTTTGTATCCCCAAAACACTATCTTGCCGTGAACTTTGCTGCTACTTCTGTGAATGAACTAGTGATGTGACCACTGCCTTTTGACATAGAGCAACAAGGGCCATTAAGCAGATTGGCCAGGGCTCTGGTAACCAGAAAGGGGCTGTAAATTGATACTTGTGCTCTGTCTTGCCAGTGGATTCTTTTCTGAGGACTTCCATGAAGCAAGCTTCTATTCTTGAGACACCCATGGGGCACAGAATATAGAGCAGCTTCCTGCCAACATCCAGCAGGGAATTTGGCTCCCAATCCAACAGTCCTAAAAACAAAAAGAAAAAAATATATATAATCTTCCAGCAACCACATGTAGATCTTTTCCTGAGCTGAGCCTTCAGATGTGACCATGATACAGGCCAATACCTTCATTGTAGACATTTGTAATACCATGTAGCAAGGGACACAGCTAAATCATGCCAACATTTGTGACCCACTATAACAATGAGATCAATAGTATTATTTTAAGTTCCTTAGCTTTGGAGTGCTTTGTTATGAAGCAAAATATAATTGATACTGTTGATTAATTATTTTCTCAGAATTAAAATATTCCCTCCTGGAGGAAGGCTCAGGAGGCTTATGAAACTCATATCAAACTTCAGCTCATGAAACTTACAAGACTCGCAGACCCTTCCCTAATATTGCATAAACAGTAAATAATTTATGGAGAAGGAAGAGACTCTTTGATGGAGCTGCCTGCAAGTTGTGTAGTGATGTAGCTTTCCTAGGTCTTCCATCCATTCTCGGATGCAGCTTTTAGGTAATGTAGGTGTCTAAGTCACCCAAGCTCCTATATGTAACCCCAATAAACTCACTGGCACACCAAGCTAGACTTGGATAGAATGGTTTCTTTGTTCTACCTTTGCCCTGTCTGGGGTGATTAGGCATTTCTGAGTCTTCCTAGGAAAAGTTGCACAACACGACAAATACTTCTGTTCAAGGTGATAATATAGTAAATGGTAGTGACAAGATTTGAACCCAAGTGTGATTCAAAGTCTACAGCCTATGTAGTTACACTGATATCGGATGGTCTCTCAGAAGATACACCATATTACTCATTATCATCATTATCACCATGTAAACAAACTTCAATCATTATTTCACCACTATTCTCATCATCAGCATGACTACTATGTGCTAAGAAATTTTAACAAATTATTTCATTTGGTCCTCAAAATGACTATATTATTCCAATTTTACATATGAATTAAAAAGTCCTGAAAATAAGTTACCTTAAGCTCATAGAAGGTTATAACATAAATAAAACTTTTATCCCAGTCGACTACAAAACCCATGCCCTACTCTCCAAGCTGCTCCTTCTTTGTAACTTAAGTGTTATCTAACTAATTACTGGAACCCAAAGAAAGAATTCTTTGCAACACTGGAATAAAAGCTTAAAACAATTTATTAGTAAGTCATTGATAACAGTCTAGCTTTTGTAACTCTACCTTTGTTAACAACTCCACAGAGAGATTTAGGCTGTGGGAAGCAAAAGATGCGTTATTACATTACATACAGCACTTCTTGTTAGCACATAGAACAAAGCATGGATTAAAGTAACAACAATTGTGTGATGCTAAGTTTCTTCCAAAAATGAAAGTCATAAAATCCTATCTAGTATAATAATATCTTGTATTTCATATAAAATCTTGAGCAATTCCCTATTGCATATTAGATGAGAGTGCTCACATCCTTGGCAGAGCTTCAAGGTCTGTCTGTCTTAGGCTAGCTTAGCTTTTGGCTTAATTTTCTGTACAGTCACCACAGATGAAAATAAAGTCTGATCATGTCACAGCAGGGCCTTAGATCACAGTCCCAAGTTCCAGCTTCAATACTGATGGCATTATTTAGCAAAGATTCAAGATAAAAACTGTTTGTGAAAAAAGAAAGTAGGATGGGAGGTGGAGGAATAACAAGGAGAAAGGGAAAGAAGAGAAAGAGGTAAAATATTCTTTACTCTATAGCAACGAAATCTCTCACTCAGCATACTATTCCAATCACAGGACAAGTGACTTGCTCGCTTTTCTGACACACATTGATTTATAACAAAGTCCCTTCTACAAATTGAGCAGAAAGAAGGCAGGATTACAAGGGACATAGTACATAATCCATATTCTCTGCTGTCTTTTCCACATTCCAATTTTGTCCTCATGGTTTCTAAGTTTCTAAACTGCAATTTAAATGGAAAGGACTACATTTATTTTTTAGTGTAACCAAGGAGCCTACTTCTCTTGGTGGAAACAATGGAATAGGTTAATGCAATGAACTATCATGACTCTAATCATGTATGTTAGAGTATTTGCAGGGCTAGTTGGGAGGGTATAATATATACAAAACTACCCAAATAATGAATATACCAATAAACCTCACTAAACTCTTGGCATAGACCTACATACTAGCTGTTGCCTCATTAACTGTCTCTTGGGGAGTTGTACTATTCCTATATTAAGTCTCTGACCTGCTTTTTGGTAAGCCAGCATGATGGCCATTGTCTTGACAGAGCCCTTCAGTCTTCAGCTGTCAGCCTTTACCTCTCAGGCTCATACCCTCTTGACATGATTGCATTAGAGTGAGAGAAATGGCAAATGACCTCAGTTAATGTTGATTTGGCTCAGCAGGATGGAGACTTGTCTGGAAGAGGAAATGGTGGGGTTGTTGCCTGTGTAAAACCTGTGTCCTTCTCATGTCTTACGTTCAGTCAGACAGAAATTGTTCAACTTCTGTATTGTATTTCTCAGTGTGTGCTTGTAGTTCTTTTCAGTTTCTTGATCATTGGCCCAGGACTATGTGTTCAAAACCAATGTACCTAGAACTGTGTAATGCTGAAGAACACAAATACTATGCTTAGCCATTTTATTTTCTCTTTTCTTCTCAAAAATCTCTTGAGTTAATCCTTAAACATCTCTCTCCTCCCAAGCACCCTTGCCTGCTTCCCACAAGGTACCAACCATCTCTGCCCTTCAGGCATGCTGCTCAGTTGCATGCTCTGAACTTCTGTGGGTGGGAAGCTTTATAAAACAGATTATGTCTTTCAACCCAGGATGCCCTGGGGACTGCTGAGGTGTGCTGAACTGTTTGTCCCTCCACTAAATGGTCCCAAACAGCTATACTTTTCCAGTTCTGAGATCTGTTTCCTATTACCTTCTGCCTCCTCTCTTCAGCCAATGCACTGTGCCTACTTCATTTCCCACAAATTCTGACCCACAAAACATGTCTCCTAAAAATCAATTTTTTGTTTTTAGAAGTCAGAAATAGCTAGGATCTTAGCCATCACTATTCCCTTTCTGATCCAGGAGTTTAAAGCTGAAACACAGTGAGACTCTTTAATAAGCATTCCAGAGAACTGAAAAAGCACATTGTATCAAATATAAAATATGGTTGCTATAGGAGTAAAAACCAAAATAAACAGTATTTGTAATGATGGTCACAGTATATATTTAGCATTTTCATTTCAGAAATTGATTTTTATTTTGCTCAAAGTCTTGGAAACAGCCAGATTCATCAGAAGCAGTTGACCCTGTAGTCACATTTGCGGACTTTATTGAATTTCCTTTTCTTAATGAATCATGAGGCCTGAGCTAAGTGTTAGCTATCACTGTTTATGGAAGGAATATGCATGTTTGCTTTTTCTCCAATTAAGAAAAGGCTGGCTGACCTCTGTGCCACTGATCTTAGTGTTCCTACTTCCCAAGACACCTGGTCAAATCTTCACTGTATCTTGTAAGAGAAGTTAAATGATAGTTGGTTACTTGTTGGGTGGCATTTATAAAGGATCCTATATCCCAGAAAGTAAAAACCTAAGAGCTGTCTTGCCATGATGCAAGAGGCTGTTTCTGCCTTTGTGAAAATATATGGTTTAAGGTCCTGGGGTTGAAAAGTGTTCTTTCAAAAATTCAAAGTTGGAAGTAACTCAGTCCAAGTTTAGCAACCCAGTTATATATAGCAGCATCTAGAAAGCTTTTGTAAAAGATAATTCTGGAGATACAGAATCAATTTCCCAAGATGTGTAACCTTGGGAATATGTAGATTTTAAGATCTCCTTCCCAGCTCTACACTCGTACATCCAATTTGTTGATGCAACTCAAAAACTAACTGTTGCATCCACAGCTATTAGTCTAGCCCCTATGACATGGGAATGTCCCATATCCTTTCCAGTATTATCCTCTACTTAAATACCTCTATAAATTAAGAACAAACTCTCTCATGTAGCAATTTTTGCAGTTATAGATCAGTCATGAGGAAGTTCTTCCCTCTAAGGAATTAGCATCTACCTAGTAATAAGCTTTTATTAATCCAAAATCTTTTATGTGGAACCACACAAAACAAGTTTCACACACATCACAAAATTATATGTGGTCAGATATTTGAGGATAGCTTATACACTGTCTTCTTCTCAAGGAAAAACATCCAGCTTCAAGACCCCAATTATTCATTTCTTGCTAATAATTCCTAAAATGGTAATTTCAGTTCCTACATTCCCTTGAATACTTACTTATCTACCAAGTATCTCCATGTAGACATCCATAATATTTCCATTCAGTGTATTTAAAAACGTATTAACCATGGTGCCCCCTCAAGCCTCGTCTTTCTCCTGTTCTCCCCATTAAGTAAATAAAGTTCCTTTCCAACATCTATGCGGAGACCCTCAGCTCTCAGGGCATCATATCTGACTTCTGTCTCTTAACTTCTCTTCCAAACTCATCACTAATAGGTCAAGCCAGCATCCCAAGTGACACTCGCCTTGAATTTGTCCATCCATCTCTCTCTACAAACACTGCTCTCCTGTCCCTGGCCCCCATCCTCTCTCTAATAAAAGCAAGATCTTCTCAATTCTCAACTGAACTGATTCTAGAGTTACTCATTAAACTCATCCTCCTCATGACTGCCATAGTAACCTTGTAAAATCACAGAGCTGATTGTGTTCTGGTCTTTGCTACATGCCCTAGTAATAAAAGTATGAAGCCCTCAATATTGCCTGCAAAGCCCTTCATGACCTAAAATATGCTGACCTCTTTATCATCTTTTCTTACATCTACATTCCTGTACTCTACACTGGTTCTATTCACCAAGAGACCAGCACCACCACTAGCAGCAGAGAGCTTTATAGAAACACAGATTATCAGCATTTTGCTTTGTGGCAACATCACAGCAGATTTGTGTTCACGCTGAAGTTTGGGAAGCACTGCTCATCTACAAGCTAGCTTTATTCAGACTCATGATTTCTTCTTCCAGAGGTGTTCTTTGTATCATATTCCAGATGCATTTTGAGCTTCCTTCTTCATGTGTTCACTAAGGGGCCAATTTCTAGAGCAAATCTCTGATGTATTATGACTGAGTTAAGTGATTCTTCCCATCCACTTCCCTTTTACTATCTACATTACTATATAATACAAATTTGTATAGTTACTTTCTTAAGAGTCATATTATCACATGCCCAGTGTCTGATATGTCATAAATGCTCACTATGTAACTATGAATTAATGTTCAATTGATCCTAGGTTCCATTCAGGGAAAGTTCCACATTTCTTCCTAAAACAGGATGTTCTATGACCCTGGCCTTGCCCTGAAACGTGAGACCCTTTCAGAAGAGGAAATGAGGCCAGGCTGGTGTTACTGGTGATCATATCTTTTCTTCAATGTTCAAATGCCCATCTTTGGATAATCTTACAGATTCATAGACTGTCAAAACACAAAGAAACTATGGAATTTATGCAACCCAATCTCCTAGCCTATAGTTATAAAAAACAAGGGCCAAGAGCTTGGCTTTCACCAAGTAGCATGTCAAGTTTGTGTGGCAGCCCATTATTCTTTGGAAAACCAGAACATTTTATTTCTTTTCTTCTTCTTTTTTTCTTTATTAGATACTTTTGTATTCAACAAATACAGTCAGTTTGGTACCATTATTAGGCTCATCCATGACCTACCCCCTCCCCTTGGCCCCTCCTTGTTGAGGTATACGGGTCATGCATTGTGGAGTTAGCCCACAGTTATGGGTAGGATAAATGTCTCTGCATATCATGACCCAACGTGTGGCTCTGACATTCTTTCCACCCCCTCTTCGGCAAAATTTCCCTGAGCCATGTTGGGTACATTTTGGGTCTGCTTTAGTGATGAGGTGTTGGGAGCATCTGTGTCTCTGGATATATGATTTGGTAGGAGTTGATTGTTCTCTGTGTCGATCTCCTTCACCCTTGTGCTGGTACCAGGTTCATCAAGGAAGCAGCACCCTTGCTTATTTCGCCAACTACTCTTAGTTTCAGCTGGGGCCCTTTTGAGGTATGATGGGTTGGTTCTCTCCTTAAGATCTGTGTCTATCTGAAAAAGAGAAGCAGATTCTCCAACAGAGAGTAAAGTTAGCCCCAGAAAAATGGGATAACCCTTATTTTTATTTTACAGAGAATTTAATAGGTGTAGGCCCTCTTGTAGCCCATGATTGGTGGTAGCTTTATAATGGAGAGCGGGCTCATGTTTGGATATGGTTCTGACTTGTTTCCCAGCTCCAGCTATGGGTCCCATACCAGTGAGGGGATCAGTTAGCCAAATCAAGAGCAGCTGGTTTACCACCATGGCTGTGCGTGGCACATACCTTGATCTTTAAATACCTTAAACTAAGGTTAGGTCAAAGCATCCCTGTTAAATTATGTGTTTTCAAGTAACAAAGATAGAAGCTTAAAAAAAATGAGGACTACTAACCAAAATATCTTCCAATACCAATATGCTTGTGTCTTCTTTCTTACTCTTGATTGGCATGTGACTTCAAGATTTATTTTTGTCATCCAGGACATTTTTACAACTATCTTCTATACATTTTCTATCCAACATGATAGCCACTAGCCATGTGTGTCTCTAAAGCAAAGGAGAGGTGGCTAGTCCAAACTAAGATGGGCTGTGACTATAAAATATATAGCCAATTTTGAAGACGTAATAAAGAAATTACTCATTGTTGGTATATGTTGTGATGATAATTTTTCATAGACTAGGTTAGATAAAATATACTTTTTCAAGTTATTTTCTTTCTTTCTTCCTTTCCTTTCTTTCTTTCTTTCTTTTCAGGTAGCATCTCTCTCTAGCCCAGGCTGTTCTGGAATTCACTATTTAGTCTCAGGCTGGTCTTGAACTCATAATAGTTCTCCTACCTTACCTCCCAAGTGCTGGGATGAAAGGTGTGTGCCACCACACCTGCCTTCTTTTTTATTGTTAATGTAACTTCTATAATATTTAAACTTTCGTGTGCACCTCCTATGATGTTGTGATAGGCTTTCATCATCAGGATCACACTCTGTTTAATATTATATTTTCTAACATTCCTTGGTAACTTTTTCTTCCATATTTGGTGTACATTTTGTCAAGATATACTTCAGCCCCATGTTTCCACTGCTGAACATTGAGCTCTGCACATGCCTCCCACTTAATTTTTCACCAGCATCCTTTGTTAAAAGTTCATGATTAAATGCAAATTTATTGAAGAATTTCCCTGAGTCAGGCACTGTGGTAAACATTTTATATTCATTGGTCATTTAATATTATAATCACAGGGTAAAGTAACTCTTATGCCTATTTTACAGATAAAATTGTTGATAATAAAGATTGTGGAAAAGACTGGCTTATTCATCCCCAGCCAATTTCTCTTTTCTTCTTTGCTCATCACAAGGTTATTTTTCCATTATGAAAATGAAAAGTGGGCTGGAGAAATGGCTTAGCGGTTAAGACGCTTGCCTGTGAAGCCTAGGGAACCACGCACAGTCTACTCACCAGATCCCACGTTAACCAGATGCACGAAGGTGAGGCAAATGCAAGGTTTCACATGCCCACTAGGTGGCACAAGTATCTGTATTTTAATTGCAATGGCTGAGGCCCTGGTATGTCAATTCTCTCTCTAATACTAAAAAATAAATAAATAATGAAAAGTGTTTTTAGAAATTGCCATATATCCTTTGAAAGGCAAAATCACCACCCTTTACCATAGTAAAAAACTCCTGGCATAAGTAGCCATGACCTACCATTAATATTTCCTTTCAATTTGGGGACTGAAATTTTGACAACTTGTGTCAGCTGCACCACAGGGCAAATGTCCCCAGTTAGTATATATGACCTCTGTCTCTGCACCAGTTTCAAGCTATCTGAGTTGACTCTGCCCACTTTCCTTTATTAGCTGGTCAGTGCATACAAATAATTCTTGAGGCATTGGTGGAATACTGGTTAGCTTAACTGCCTTCCAAATAATTCCTCTTGCCCCCATGTCACTGTTATTTTACTTTACCTTAACACCCTGAAGAATAATACCAGTCCAAACTTGTAATTGTGAATGATTTCTCTGCTACATGTGTGGGTAAGGTGGTTTAAATGCAAATGTATGTCCCTCACCGCCTGAGGTGTTTTCTATTAACTTGCAGCTTAAGTCCCCAGCAGTGTGCTGGAGGAAGTGTCACTGGGGGTGGGGCAGATCTTTTAGTTTCAAACCTTAGGTGTGTAAAAAGAGCCTATTTGAACTCTGGTTGTTTGTATTTGTTGGCTGTTTGGTGGTGTCTCTCTGCTATGGGTCTATGGAAGTAAGGCAGCTTCTTCTGCCATGATGAAGCTTCCCCTCAGTGCTGTAAGCCCAAAATAAAACCCTTTCTCCCATAAGCTGCTTCTGGTCAGGTGTTTGTCCCAGCAACAGTAAAGTAATAGCAGCAGTGGGTACCTTCATCTTAGGGGTAAGAGCCTGCCCAGAAACTTTTTTTTAATGATAAATATTCAATTTCTGAAGAAAATAAAGGCAAGAAAGGCATTTAGCAAAATGTCAGCAGGTATAAGTGGAAATTTGTTTATTATATGTAGTTTAAGCTTTTTTTCACTTAATACCTTTACTTTCTCATTTTCTCTATGGATAAGTAACCAGTTACAAAAGAAAATCATTTCTAGTGCTCATTCAGATGACATGGAACTAGAATAGAGGCTTTCTCAGTTATTCATATACTAATTACTACTATGAACTGCACAGTTTTCATGTCTGTTTCCCTTAATGCATGTTTCTTCACTCCATATGTCCTAAAGCCCACTCACATGACTCATAAACAGGCATAAAAAGGGCTTCTGTTGATGCCCTTTCTCAAGAATTATACCAACCTTACTCTTCCTTTTGCCAATCCAGCATTCTTCCAATGACAACACTTTATCATGATGCAGTTAATGTTAAATTAAGTCCCACAAAGCTGGAGCCATTGTGTAAATGTGTGTTGAAATACTGACTTTTTTCAATATAGACTTGGATTTATGTCTGCTTTGCTATTTTCAATTTGTAGATTATTTTGTATAGACAGGAAAGGATCATTTTCTTTCTTCCACTCTTGCAAAACTGGTGCACTTTGGAAGAAAAGTAAGGATTCTTTTTAGCCAATTATTTTCCAATAAGGACAAATATAGAAAGGTGTCCTGCTGTTTCATGTAGAATTATTTTAGGCTGTTAAATTGCTCTGTCTCACTTTGATAGGGTACAGACAAGGGCTTGATGATCTGTGCATTCTGAAATTTCATTGCTCCCACACAAACCTAATGCCTGGAAACAAGGAAGCCTGACACTTGGAGAGCTGTACTGTCTGACAAACTGGATTAATAATGAATGAAGCCATCGTGTATAAACAGAAATGGGAGGAATGCTACAAATTAGGAATAAGTATGTTTTTCATTATGGATGGCAGCAGGATGCTGCTTAGGGCATCACTGATGCTCAAATTAGCTGTGGGGCACAGGGACCGCTTGCTGCTCTTACTGCTCCTTGCTATCTCTTGAGAGTCTCTTCCTCAAGGGACTTGCAAAATGAGAAACTCAAACTTGGGACATGCATTTGCACCACATGAGAACAACTGTTTATTATTCATCCAGGGTGTACAGATATTGTAAATGGGTTACATTTCCATCTTAAAGTAAGTTAAAGTTCATATATTTTCCATATAAATTAGATCAAAATTATACCAAGATGGGAAGTTTTGCAAGCTTTCTGGTATTCTCAAGACAGGCTTATTCTGAATATCATGTGCTGTCAGAGAAAATGAGCTGTCCATTTCTGGATCAGGAGGAAGTTGCTGGTATCTTATTTGGTCACAACTTGCTTTGTTTTAACATGTAATAACCAAAACTAGCTGTGGTATTAGCATGGGGTGTGTGTGCACTAGAACTTGGACAGATGCACCAATGGTATTGGTGCTGCATCTTCTTGCACAAACCTGAACAGCCTATACAAACTAAATGACAAATCTCCAAGAAGGTGCATGGAGAAGGCAGTGTAGATCACTTCATCTAGAGGAGTAAACTACAGGCAGCTACCCTAGATATCCCACAAGATATTTAAATACCTTCCTTGAAGATGAACAGAGCTAGATGTGGTGGTGCAGGACTGAAATCCCAATACTTGAAAGTTACAGGCAAGAGGGTCAGGAGTTCAAGGTCACCCTCACCTCTGTAACAAGTTTGTTGTGAGCCTGGGCTACATAAAACCCTATCTCAAAAATAAAAAAGCAAAGTGAATAGAATAAAATAAAATAAATGAAGAGAGGGGCTTTCCCAGCAGGTACAAAATCCTGTGTTCAATCCTCAGTACTGGAAAAATAACTTTTTAAAGTAATTTCACTTATATGGCTTTAATTAGCATAAAAGTAATGACTTTCATTAGAGCTTTTCATACACACTCTTTGCTGAACCTTCTGTGCTATTCTTCTCTGTTCCTCTGCCTTCCTACTGCTTATCTCCTTCTTCACCTTGATAGTTCCCTTTCATGTCATACTTATTCTATTGTCCTACAAAAAATTAATAAGTAAAAGCCATGCATGGTAGTATATGCCTGTAATGTCAACACACATGACACATGAAGATCATGAATTCTAGGCCAGGCTGAGTTACCTTATCACATCCAATTGCCAAACAAGCAAACAAAAAAACAATGGCTAGAAATGCAGTGCATTGGTAAAGTATTTGCCTTGGATGTGTAAGGTCTTGGATACAATTCCCAGCACTGAAAATTAAATAAATAAATCAATAGTCATGTACCAAGGAAGATGTATGCTCCCTGGAAATTAGGAAAGATAGGGATAACCTTGGAAATCTCTGGGAATTATCCAACCCTGTGACACACTTGAACTCTGTAGACCCATTTCAGACATTTGTGACATCTGGAATAGAAAGCCAATTAATTTTATGTAGTTTCAAGCTACCAGGTTTTCAGTAATTTGTTATAGCAACAGTAGAAAACTAATAAAGTTCCACAGAAAATTATCCTAATGTATCTTTAAATATGTTTGTAACTTGTACTAGAAGGAAAGACACAGGCAAGAAAGGCCCCATGACAAAAACCTTCAGGAAAGGCTGGGGGTAAAGGGGGGAGTCTGCAAGAGTGCATATGGTGTTCCTTGTTGGCTTTTGTTCCCAGCTTCACCCCCTGGGGACAATCTTTCAGGGGCTACAAAGTAATAGTTGAAATAACTGCTTTTAATAAAACCACCATAAAGCAACAGGCACAAAGCATCACTTTGGAACTCTGCTAACAGAGTGTAACACAGAAGGGCAGAAAGATATTTAGCTTATGCTCCAGCCTACAGGCTCGAAGGGGCCATGGAGCCTCTGAAATAATGCAATGGTGTGGCTTATAATGTGGCATCCACTGAGTGGAGGCAGGGTGCAAAAATGGCATGTCCCAGAAGACACAATGATTTTCATCACAGGTATACCAGAAGTCCTTCCCAGGGTTTGATGTTATATCAGCCCTATAGAAACTTTTATTGTCAAATAAACACAAGAAGTGAAATGAGGCTCCAAAGAGACAGAATAACCAGCAGATATCCATAATTGCTCATGAACACAGCAGGGAAATCATCACCTAACCCTTTGTATGGCCAATGGACCAGTAAGAGCAGAACAGGGCCAAGGCTGCCATTCAACATGTGACCTTCCCATAACCTAAGGCTGGGGTGGTCTGGTGTCACAGGGACTATCTAGTAACATCCAGGACTGTAGAAATGATGGGCACAAAAGAAATCATTGATAATATTGGGACTGGACAAAATTTTCTGGGACCCTTGTATCTGGGAGTTCTGCAATATTTCTATGTGGGATCTAAACCATATTTCAGCCCAAGGCAAAAGAGCTGTGAGGCAAATTAAATAGTTTTGTTACCAAACTGTTAGCAGAACATTTTTCATTGACTGTATCTTCACTGATGTGGTATCAGCCCTACAGAAACTAATATTGGCAAATAAAAGACATCACATTCTGACTTAGAACCTACATCTTGGAGAAGTCAGATGTTTAACATCAAAAAAGAATGTGTTCTTATTCCAGTTTCCAATAAAAGGGGGCTCACTCTCCACAGCACAGTGCTGGAAAAGTGTTGCTGGCTTTCATGCAAAAGGGCACACAGAGGTGAGGGGGGTTTTCCCTCCAGGGGACAACTAAGGGCCATCTCTTCCTTAGTGCTGTGTGTGTGAACTGGGATTTTTAAAAGCACCATGGCTTCTTGCTACAACACACCAAGATGCCTCAACTTCTCTCCTTCAAAGTGTTTCCTTGGTGGGTAGATCCAGGTGCTGCTGCCTCTCATCCTGCACTCAAAGATGGACTGAGCTTTTTTTTTTTTTTTTTTTTTTTTTTCAGAAGCATCTCTGGTTACTCCTGGACGTCTATCTCCCTTTCTTAGATTGTCAGAGTCACAGGTTGGGAGATTATGCACAGAGACATTGCCTCTTCTCCATAGCTGATGGCTACCCCCACAAGGCATGACCCACAATCCCCAACAAGGAGGGTCCCTTCAGGGGAGGGGAGGACAGGGAGGAGGCTAACAACATGGCTGTTTACACACTGAGTATGTACATAACTAATTAAAAAAAACATGCCATCTGCTTTAATGTGATTCCAGTGTTACTCTTTAGGGTGAAAGGTAAACCTCTCACTTGACAGGATAAACAGCAAAAAACAGAATCAGTTGCATTTAATCAGAGCTCACACAAACCCAAAGCAAAAATGAAACTGAAAGTACTACTGTTGACTAAATCAAATACAGTTACAGGTTAGAGGAAGCTGCAAATTCCAAACCATGAACCACGACTCTTACCCATGAGCTCATCATTCAGTAGCTTGTACTTACATAGAAGTGTTTATTAAAAGTTTATTTTCTTCTTGTTAAGTGGTTCCATTACATCAATGTCATGACTGTGGTGTTAAACAAAGCACCAAGGAAAGATCAGGACTGATCTCAAGTCTAGGATTTTCTCCTCCCCTTCCTGGCTGAGTGACTGTACATGGCTTAATCTTTTTGAACCTCAAGTTCTAAGTCCATAAGATAGCCAAGAAGAAGGGCATGCAACTGACTTTAAAATATGGTAGAATGTGAGTGTTGTGGGAGCCCAGAGACTCAAGGAAGTATGGGCCAGAAGAAATAGGACATCAGGGTCTTCTTGAGTGATGAGTACCATTTCAGAAGGATGGAGAGAAAAACATCTGCATGGGATGTGGTTGTGAGACCTTGTGGCTGGAGCAAGTGTTTGACATGAAAGGACAAGGCCACAAGAAGATAGCCTAGAGTCTTGGAACTAAATAACCCTGAGGCAATGAGGCAGGGACTCCCATGTCCCAACAGCAGAGCTAATATGCGAGAGAAGATAATAGTGGCATTGAATTTTATCCCAGCAAAGTATCTTGTCCTTAGCTATTTTTTTCCCACATGCTGATTTCCTCACATTAAAATGATCCACAGTTGGGATTTTTGTTGTTTTTTTTTCCCCCTATCTGTATTTAATTGAGGGATGAGCCATCTTAGCTAATATCCCACTAGATTTCTATGCTTTTTTTCCTATCCCCAACCAACTTCAAGCTTAGGAGAGTTTATACTTTTAAAAAAGCCCAAGGTGAACTCTAAATATACCAGAAGTCACAGTCTATTGTATTTCCTGCAGCTTCCAAACAAAGCATGCCACTAATTTCCCTGGCCTGCACATGCTTCTGGTACAGAATATCCCCATGGCCAAATGAGGGCTTGCAGCTGTTTCACAGCTGAGGAGGGAACTTGACTTGCTCCATGATGAGCTGCACAGTTTTTGCTCTCTGATCTCATTATCTTACATGTCTTCACACAGGACTGCACTTCCTGTGCAAGCATGTGCACATGCGTGTGCACACACACACATACACACACACGCACGCGCGCATACACACACACACACACACACACAAATTCAATGAGAAAAAAAGTAAAACATCAAGATATCTATTTGGTTATCAACATTTCACTTGAAAATATCACAGATTTGGCAGCTTTGTCATTTAAAATGAAGATAAAATAATTACATGGCTTAACAAAACATCCTCTGAAGTTTGGCTCATCATGATGTAGGGGAGAGCTCTGTGGGATTAGAACTATGCCAGTAGGCATAGTTACTAGTTCTAGTTCTTATCATAGTTCTAGTTACTTATTAGGATAAAGCTACCTTTCTTCTATTCTGTATCAATTGGATTCATCTAAAATACTTCCACTGCTCTTTGGGATGGGAGATATCAGCATGTAAGTTTCTTAGTTTTCCATAGCACATAAGGTACAACAACACTTAAAAGTGTAAAATGTTGGTGCAGGTGACATTTACCTCAACAGATATCAGACAAAAGTGAGGAAATAGGTAAACATTCCTACTGAAATGACTTGACAATCATTTGAGAGATGTTTTCAAAGGAAAAGACTAGTACCAGTAGATTAGAAGCTCTTTGGGGGCAAAGACTAGCTCTGTCTTTTATTGTCCCAGTCATAGTATTTTCTAGAAAATGCTACTGAACTCATAGTTGCTTTTGGTAAATGTTTGTTAAATGAGTAGATGAAAAATCAGTAAGTGAAAGAATTAATTATATTCCCAAAAAACAGTTGGAGAAAACATAAGAAAGTAGGAACTATCATGTAATAAATTAGGTGACTTAATAGTTTCTAAGTATATTTGTTGAATAGTTAACTCCTGAGCTCCTATTATCTGTCATGTCCTACCACACACTGATGATAGAAATTCTCACAGGCTAAATAGGGAAATAAAGACACAAACAGCTCATCAACTACCTGCTTGGCATTGATAAAGCAGTCAGTGAGAATATCTATAAGAAGATTGTGAATTCTGCCTAGGGAGAAAGCTCAAGGACTGTCCCCCAGAAAAAATGATATTTGATTTGGAGCTCAACAGATATTACTAGGTAATATGGAAACCATCAAATTCACTGCAAAGATATTCACTCAGCCATGTTTATAGCTGCTCAATTCATAATAGCTAAGAACAAGAATCAACCCAGGTGCCCATCATTGGACAAATGGATAATGAAGATGTGGTACATTTACACAATGGAATTCTACTCAACAATAAGGAAAATTGATAGAATGAAATTTGTAGGAAAATGCATGGACTTGGAACAGATCATACTTAGCGAATTCATACAAACACAGAAGGGCCCTGGGGAGGGTGGGATAAAACCAAACCTTAAAAGATTTGGCTCTGGACTATAATTCCCAGTACCAGAAATTGGTTGCTACCCACATTGAGCTGTTGATTAGAGAGACCAATGAGAGACCAAAACAAGACAGGTTCCCACCTGCAATAAAAGGTAAGACCATGTTGCTAAAGATACCACATGCTGCCAGCACAGAACATTGAAAGTTCTGGATGGAATTTGGAAGGAAGCCAGTTTCCAAATGGCTTGCCCATATAGTGCTGGAAAGTGCTACATAAGCTGCTTGGGGAAAGTGTCCAACAACATTGTGAGCAAGCAGGGGACACTGCTGTTCAAAAGCAACCAGCCTGATAAGACGTACACACCTGTGCAGTGGTGGCACCCAGCCTCAGTGGGTAACCAATGGCTTTCCAATTGGCAAAGAGATTTGCTCAGTGGAAAGAAACCCATATCTGGAAGTGGAAATTAGGTCTGAATCCCATGGAGACAAAGATTAAGTTCTCTAACAACATGCTCCCACTAGTCTTTGTCCAAAAGAGGGGCTACAGCCATCAAAAATCTGTCTAAATTAACAATGCTTATCCCATTTAAACTATGCTGATCTCACTCTCCATTTGAGAACATGTTTTCCTTTTTCAGAATGTAACAAGAACCGAGGAGATAAACCACCCCTTGCACACACCCAGAGCCCAAGGGAAACCACAGAGGAGCTGGTGAGATGAGCAAGAGTGCTACTTCCATGATGAGCCTGACAACCTGCACCAGGGTGAAGGAGACAGACCCTGAGGACACTCAACACATAGCAAAGCAGATCCAGAATGTCCTGAAAACTCAACACTGAAGTAGACTTAAAACACACCTACTGAGGGTCAGGAAATTTTGTGGAAGAGGGGGTGGAAAGATTTTAAGAGCCACAGGTTGGGAGGGCATTGCAGAGGCATTGCCCCCTGTCCATATGACTGACTGCTGCTCTCACAACTCATTACCCCAAACCCCATGGTGAATACCAGCAATCCCACTGAGGAGGGCTCTCAAAGGAATGGGGGCAGGGAGGAGGGAAATGATGGTACCAACACATGATGTGTTCATTCAAAGCATATACTTAAAAAAAAAACACAGTGAAGAAAAAACATAAACACACAGGACCATGAGAAAGGATTATGAATTTTGCTATTTCTTGGAAGAGTCTGAGGAGATTGGGTATAGAAACATGGGGAAAATCAGAGAATAAAGGCCATCAGAGGCTATATTTTTCTGTACTTCAAATATGGGGGCAATAGGAACCCTGTAAAGGGTTTTAGGCAACCATTATACCTGTGAAATGTGATTTTATTTTAAAGTGTTATTTATTTATTTGAGAGAGGGAGGAGGGAGAGAAGGAGAGAGAGTGTATGGGCACGCCAGGGCCTTCAGCTGCTGCAAACAAACTTCAGATGCACACATTACTTTGTGCATCTGGCTTACATGGGTGCTGGAGGATCGAACCTGGGTCCTTTGGCTTTGCAGGCCAGTGCCTTAACTGCTAATTCATCTCTCCAGCCCTATTTTTAGTTATTTTAAAACAGGGCCACACACTGCTGTTCAGGCTGGCCTTGAATTCTCAGCAATCCTCTTGCCTCAGCTTCCTGACTGGTAAGATTAGAGGTGTAAGCTACTATATAGCTCATGAACCAAGTTTTAAAATTTACATCTTTCAGGTTTTTTTTTTTTTAAGTGGTTCATTTCTGATCAATCCTCTTGTCAAGAGCAACTAAAACAAATTTAATAGTTTTTAAAACTCTTACTTTTAGCACAGTAGGGCACTACTGATGCTACAGGATTTGAGGGTCAAACTCAAAAATAAGGAAACTCACTGAGGTGAACACAACATTCTATGTTTCTATTTTCCTCAAGATACTTCTGGTTCATAAACATCATGGGTAGAAAGGCTTATAACCAAACATACACAGATGGTGAAAAACAGAAATGAGAACAGCTTCCAGCAAACTTACAGAGTTAGACAAACAAGAACTTGCGTTCAGGGCTACCAGGGCAGCGATTATTCAAGGGGTCAAAATTCTGGAGAGAAAGAAATTGAAGAGAAGTTAAAGCAATTATCTAAAATCCTCACAGTTATTTGCTGATGTATAAGTTCTGTAGGCAGAAAATACTTTATTAGTTTTAAATTATCATACAAAATAATGGGCAACATGATGGTGTTTTCATATATTGTTAGTTTTTGTTGATCTTACTCTTCTACTTCTATTTTTTATCTTCCTATCCCCACCCTGCTGACCCTTTTCTAGTCTCATTAGACCTATTTCTGAAATAATTTTTAAAACTAAATATGAAAATTCTCACAGAGAAGTTCACACCCATGCTTTGGTGTGAGTTTGACTTTCCTCTTGAACACCTCTCTTTCTTTTAACCTTTGTGCTTAAAATCCATATTCAATATCTTTAATAAAAAAATTAAACAGAATTACAGTCCTAAATGTAGCATAAAATCTTTTTAAAATACTAGATGATGACACAGGAAAAATCCTAGTAAGCTTCAGCTTTGGTGATAGCTTATTAGATACAATGTCGACAACATGATTCATGAAAGAGAAATTTGATGTGATGAACTTCATAGTTTTTAAAACCTCTACAAATGACGCTGTTAAGAGAATGAAAAGACAAACTACAGATTGGAAGAAAATGTTTACAAAACACAGATCTGATAAAGGACTATTACCCAAATTATGCAAAAACGTTTAAAACTCTGCAGTAGTAAAGCAAACAACGTAGTTTAATGAAGGGGCAAATGATCTAAACAGACCCTTTACCAAAAAAAGATATACAGATATAAATAAGCATATAAAAAGAAGTTCAGTGCAGGAAGCCATTGAGGAATTGCAAATTGAGACAAGATACCACACCACACCTGCTCATATGGCAAGACCCAGCATGGGATACTGACAAGGATGCTGACAGAAATTCTCAGGCACTGCTGGTGAGCAGGGGCATAGCTACATAAGAAGCAACAATTAGAACTAATATTTAACAGCCATTTCTTACAAACTAGACTTTACTGTGTGATCCAGTAATTGTGGTCTTTCAAATGAGTTGGAAAACATGTTTAGACAAACTCCTACACACTAATGTTCATAGCAGTTTTGTTTATAATCATCTGGACCTGGGTGAAATCAAGATGAATGAATAAACAGTGTTACATTCAAACAAGGGGACATTGCTAAGCAGTACAAAGAGATGAGTTATTAAGTCGTGAAAAGCATGAGAGCCTTAGTACATAGTGGAAGACCCTATCTGAAAATGCTGGGTATATTTGTTTCTGGTTATATAATGTTTTGGAAGATGAAAATCTATGTAAACAATTAAGATCGGTTGGTTTGGGGCTTGGGTGAAGGAAGGGAGTGTGATAAGCAGGTGGAGCACAGGGAATGTGATAACAGTAAAACTTTTCTATAGGATACTATGGTGGTGACTGTATGATTCAAAAGAGTTCAAAACCCATTGAATGAACTATTATGCCAAGAGTGAACCTATGTAATCTTAGGATGTCAATTAATGATAATATATAAATATCAGGCAATAAACAGCAACAAATGTGCCACACTAATGCAAGATGGAAATTATATGGAATATAAAATTACATGCTTCCACCTTTTCATCAACCTGATAATAGTTCATTGCTTCTACAATGATCATTCCCCAATTCCACAGCTCTATAAAAACTTACTTGAAATATCACAGATGAAAGCAAAGAAAACAATATGTGATAGAAACAAATTCATAAGAAACCTATAATTTAAAGTAAAAAATGTTCATGCTAAAAAATGAAAAGATAGAAAATCTTATCAGAGGTTAGAAACTACTTATTCAAAGAACCAACAGGCATTCTAGAAGTTAGACATAGTTGGAAAGGCAACACGGTCAGAAACAAAGGGTACAAGCAAGTATAGAGCTTGAAGACTCCCATGGTATTGACTGAATTTATCTTATCTGCAAGTAACCTGTTGTCCAAAAGTAAGATAAAGGCTACAAAGAGAAATCAGTGTTTGAAAAGATAACTGAGTTTATCTAAAATTGACAATAGCTTCTTAGAAAAGAGCACTGTGAATCTCAGGATGAATAATAATTCTTCAACCTATAGCTGGGACCATCACAACACCAGCAACGATTAAACTTAACACACACAACATATTGTTGTAAAGGGAGGCAAATATGACCAACAAAACAATGAAAAATAGAAAAGAAACATAATAGCTTCATAAAAATAATGAAGGAAAATAAATAGTTAGCTAGAACTCTATGTGTTGAGAATGTACTTGTCAACAACAAAACATTTCCCCAAAAGAAAAGGAGAAAATTAATCATTAATATATGAGGCTAAGATTATTCTTATAGATATAGTAAACCCACTGCAAGAAAGCAAAACAACATACCAATATTTTTCATGTATGTGTAAGATAATAGAAATCCTGAACAAAGTATTAAAAAATTTAATTTGACAATATGTGAAAATGTAAAATATATAAGTGCCTGTGAAGTGCAAAGTTGGATTACATTTTGAAATATAGATTAACAGATGAAAATTAAAAGCTGTATATATCAATAAATAAAAGAAAGGTTTGGCAGTACTCAAATCTCTCAGCAAACTAGAAATAGGTAGGAAATTCCTCAACTTGTTAGACTAAATGCTTCCCTCCTAAAATTAGAAACAAGATAAAGATGTCAACCTGTTGCATGATTTTTCCTGGGAAGCATTGAACAAATAAATACCTCTACATCTCGGATAGGACCCCAACCACTGACCAAAGTAAATCTTCCACCAAAATATAGCTTCTGAACCAATGAGTTTATTGGGCTTACATTCAGGAGCGTGTCACACCTCAAGATATCCAATGAAAAAAATCTTACCAAGTATGGATTAGGAGTTCCTAGCTATATAGATGAATTCACCACCTCCATTAATTTTCTACCTTTTACATACTCCATAATCTGCCAAGACCTTATACAGTTTGGGCAGAATTACACACAGATGAAAGGAGGGTGAAAATAGATCTCAAATGAGGATCAATGACCCTCTCTTATCCCCTCCTATGAGGAAATATAAATGGGCCAGGCAATGGTTATAGTCTCTTCTTGAAGGTAGGTAATACAGCTGCTCTGATTAAGATGGTCTGATGTTATGTTCAGAGGACAGTGTTCCACACTACCTTCATGGAAAAATAAAACTATCTTAATTTCATTATCACGTGTTAAAATTTCATAAGATATCCTAAAAGTGTCTATGAAAAAGCTCTTGGATCTAGTACTTGAGTTTACCAATATAGCTGTATACAAGGCCAATGTGTAAAGGAAAATCATTAATCATTAAAACACCTCTAACAGAAAACACAAAAAAATTAAATTCTCTCCAGCTCATCTCTGAGACAGCTGTAACTCAAAACCAAAACTTGGCAAGCAGACTTAAGAAATTAAAATGATAAACTAAATTCTTTCATCAACATAGTTGCTAAGATCCTAAGCAAAATATTAGCTACTTGGAGCTAGGTGTGGTGGCACGCACCTTTAATCCCAGCACTTGGAAAGCAGAGGTAGGAGGATCACCATTATTTGAGGCCAACCTGAGATTACATAATAAACATAGACAAGTCAACCTCAGCTAGAGTGAGACTCTACCTCAAGAACACAAAAGCACAAGACAAAACAAAGAAAATTTAGCTGACTGAAACCAGAATCATTACCTTATAAATGATAATCAATATATCATAATTATGTTGAGTTATCTAAGAATGCAAAATCGGTTTAACTATAAAATAAGTGAAACATACATTAACAAAACAGGGAAAATGTCAAAATAAATATATTAAAAACATTTAATAAAATGAAAATTCATGTGATAAACTTATTTTCTTTCCAATATTTATTTATTTTAGAGAGAGAGAGACAGAGAGAAGAGGCAAATAGAGAGAGAATGGAGAGAATGGGTGCACCAGGGCTTCTAGCTATTGCAAACAAACTCCAGATGAGTATGCCCCTTTGTACATCTGGCTTATGTGGGTACTCGGGAATCAAATCTGGGTCCTTAGCCTTCCCAGGCAAGTGTCTTAACTACTAGGCCCTCTCTTCAGCCCTCATGTGAATAACTCTTAACAAACTGGAATAGAGAAGATTCATTTAACCTGATAAAAAGTACCTTCAATGAATAAAAGAATGAATAAATGAAGTGAAAAACTCAGCAAAAATCATAATTCTGAAAGCCTTCTTAGATGACAGATGAGAGAAGACTGGACATGTTTCTTCTTTACTTTCACTTAATATTGTACTGAGAATACTGACTATTACAATGAAGAAAGAAAAATATAAATTATCTTTGGATGAACAAAAAGAATAAATTGTCATTAGTTATAGACAACATAACTGTACTTGGAAAACTCAAAGTAATCCAATAACATTGTTAAAATTTTTTAAAAACAAATCTGTAAAGCCCAATCAATTAAACAATAATATTTAAAATCCAGTCATTTTCCACATTGTTTCATGAATTAAAAATAAAAACAAGGAGCTGGGTGTGGTGGCACATGCCTTTAATCCCAGCACTAGGGAGGCCAAGGCAGGAGGATTGCTGTGAGTTCAAGGCCACCCTGAGACTACAATAGTGAATTCCAGGACAGCCTGGGCTAGAGTGAGATTCTACGTTGAAAAACCAAATAAGTAAATAAGTAAACATAAAAACAAGGAAACATTTATCATGGTATGAAAATATCAAGTATGTAAAAATATATCTAATAAGATATATATGAGCTCCACATGAAAAATGTAAAATATTATTAAGAAAAACTGAAGAACAAGGCATCCACCTAAATAACCATGTCTCAGCTCTGGGGAAAATACTAGGCAAGATCTGTGAGGTTCCAGGTTCAGTAGGTCCTATCAGACCTCTAGTGGGAGGACACAGAAGAGCACAGTAGGGAATCTCCTGATACCCACACTCTCAGGTAACCCACTAGACCCCCAGGCCCCTCAAGCAGCCATCCCAGCCACTATGCCATAGATCAGGTGCACTCCTTCACTACCTGCAGGCTCTGCAGATCCAGGCCAGGTACCTCTCACCTTTCCCCTCACCAGCTGGCTTTCATTTCTCCCTCTCTCCTGCAGCTCTCCTCCCTTCCTCCTTCCTCTCCCACCACCAGCACCTCTCTGTCTCATCCCCCTGCCCTACCTCACCACCAGGTTTGCACCACTGAATTAGTGCCACTAGGTCTGCCTCATCCCATCCGCCCACAACCACCCACCAACAGGTCTGAGATATCCCATCCCCAACCCCGCCACCCACCAATGTGTCAGCACCGATCAATCCCCCCACCACCACCTGCCTCCAAACCCCCACAATCTCCAGGCTCACCTCCCTGCCCCACTACTGGGTCTCTAGGTCCTCACTGGGGCCCTTGCCAGCTTCTCCTGCCTTAGAAGACAGGTCCTTTTGCCATTAAAAGCTTAGTCTGGGACTTCCAGCCAAGATGGCAATGGCCTAGCTGTGCTGCAAATCCCGGGGAAAGAAAGGCAAGATATTAAGGGTACATAGTGGCTTTTAAGGGAGAGAAATCTGGGAGGGCACAGAGGCGGGGGAACAGGGAATCACAGATCCCCTCGCGGGCAGGTAGCCCACCCCCACCCCAAATAACCACCGTATTTAGAGCACCGCTGCTGCTGCCGCTGCTGTGCCAGTGCCGCCACTGCTGCCACCGTGCACCGATTGTTCCCTGCATGCTGAAGCTTAGACTGCTCCACACTCTCATCCACTCGCCCACTTACTGAGCGAGCCCAGTCCCACAGCAGCTGCCATGGAAGCTCAAACTGTGTCTCTTGCTTGCACCAGCTCAGGTGCCATCCCCAACCTGCCTGCCCTGCCGGCCATCTGACATTGTCCTGTGGCAGGGGAGCACAGACTGCTTCCGGGTCCCAGTGATCCCATCCAGAGTTCGGGCTGCTTCAGTGCTTGGTGCCTCAGTGCCACTCCTAGCTCGATCGCAGGCAGCTATGGCACATTACCTCTTGAGAACTCAGGCAACTTTGGCGCCCCTGCCAGGCAGTAGATAGGTGGCTTTGGCAAGTGAGAGCCAAAGCCCAGACTGCTTGGCAACTGCCCCAGGCTGCCTCAGATTCCCATTGTTCTTGAGCCCAGGCTGATACGCCCACCTACCTGCCCATACACTGTCATGGGAAGAACACAGTGCAAAAGAAATAACATGAAAAATCAAATGCAAGGAAATCCAGTTAGATCACCCAGTCCCACAATGAATACATCTAACCAAAACATAGAAGAACCAGTAGGACCAGAACACCAAATTGAAGTTATGAGCAATGCAACCCTGACCAACCTACTGGTAGAACTTGAAGGAAAGCAACAAAGGAACAATAATCGTGTGGATGCTGACATCAGTAAACTAGAACTAATAGATAAGAAATTGGAAGGATTTCAAAGAGAGTTAAGAGATTTGAGGGAGAGTGAAAAAAAAGAAGACCTTAAAAATCAACTGGCCATGCTAAATGAAGACATAAAGAAATGCAAGGACGAACTCCAAGAATCATCAAGAAAATCAGAAAATGATGTGAAAAGGGAACTTGACAGAGGGATGGAAATTATACATAAAAAAGTAGTAGACAATGCAAACTTAATCGAACAAGTCCAAAACTCTCTAGAATCTCTCCAGAATAGAGTCAGCCAAGTGGAGGATAGAAACTCTGATCTGGAAGACAACATGGAAGAAACAGTTAGAGAGTTCAAAAATTTCAGTGAGTTCAAAAGCTCCTGTGAACAGAACATGAGGGAACTGTGGGATACACTTAATCGTCCTAATATCAGGATCATTGGAATACCAGAAGGAGAAGAAATTCAGACCAAAGGCATGGAGAACATATTTAACAAAATAATTGAAGAAAACTTCCCCAGTCTCTTAAAAGAAAGGCCCATCAAGATACAAGAAGCTAATAGAAATCCAAACAGACTGGACCAAAGGAGAAACTCTCCAAGACATGTTATCATTAAGACTCTAAACATTGACACCAAAGAGAAAATCCTAAAAGCAGCTAGGGAAAAACAGCACACCACCTTCAAAGGTAATCCCATCAGAATTACTTCAGACTTCTCAATGGAAACCCTGAAAGGTAGAAGGCCCTGGAATGAAACACTGCAAAGTCTAAGAACCTATGGCTTCCAACCCAAACTACTCTACCCAGCAAAAGTACCCCTCATAATAGATGGTGAAAGAAAAACATTCCACGACAAAACTCAGCTTTACAATTATATGAACACAAAACCAAACCTACAGAGAGTATTTCAGGAAATTCTCCACAGAGAAGAAAAAAATAATCAAACACAATTGCCTACAAGAAGCAGATCACAACAACCAAACTCAGAGTAGGCACAAAAAAACTTCAACGTCCATGAAAACACCAACCCACATTTACCATCACAAT
This sequence comes from Dipus sagitta, assembly GCA_036346955.1. Taxonomy (NCBI): domain Eukaryota; kingdom Metazoa; phylum Chordata; class Mammalia; order Rodentia; family Dipodidae; genus Dipus; species Dipus sagitta. Next base: position 65,833,913 of record CM070781.1, read on the forward strand.
ATGGCAGGGATCAATTCAAATCTCACAGTCATTACCCTAAATATTAATGGCCTTAATTCACCCATCAAGAGACACAAGCTAACAGGATGGATCAAAAAATTAGACCCCTCAATCTGTTGCCTTCAAGAAACGCACCTCACCACTAAAGACAGACATCTCCTCAGGGCGAAAGGGTGGAAAACAGTATTCCAAGCAAATGAGAATAAGAAACAAGCAGGTGTAGCTATATTAATATCGGATAAAATAGACTTCAAACCAAAAATAATCAAAAAAGACAAAGAAGGCCACTTCCTACTTATCAAGGGAATGATCCATCAAGAGGATATTACAATCACAAATCTGTATGCACCAAACACAGGGGCACCACAGTTCATAAAACAAAACCTACTTGACAATAAAACAGAAATAACCACCAACACCATCATAGCTGGGGACTTCAATTCACCATTATCAGTAATAGACAGATAATCCAAACAGAAACTCAACAGGGAAGTAAGAGAGCTCAACAAAACCATTGACCACTTAGACCTAATGGACATCTACAGAACCTTCCATCCCAAATCCACAGATGACACATTCTTTTCAGCAGCCCATGGAACATTCTCTAAAATAGACCATATACTGGGTCACAAAGACTGCCTCCACATATTTAGGAAGATTGACATAATTCCCTGCATGTGGTATATCTACACAATGGAATTCTATACAGCAGTAAGAAAAAATGACACAATGAAATTTGAGCAAAAATGGTTGAACCTGGAACAGATCATTCTCAGTGCACTTACCCAATCACAGAAAAATAAAAAAAAAATCGCCACGTAGTCTCACTCATCTATAGCACCTAACCTGAATCTACCCAAGATACCTTACATACCCAGCAAGCATTTTCTAGACTAGACACTAGGATGGAAGGGGAGTGAGGGGAGGGCAACAAAGGGGTGGAAAACACAAATCTAGACCCAAACGGCAATGATACCATAATTTTCTACTTACTAAAAGACAGACCAAATGGCTGATCCCTCACCAGGCCCTTACAGGGAACACTTGAACTACAAGACATTGGAGAGGGTAAGATCAAGACTAACCTTAATCTTCTACATCTTCCCTACCTCACTTCCCCTCTCCTGTCCCCTCTCTCTTATCTCTAACTCTTGTATATTAGTTATCTTTTCCCTCATTTTCTTAGTGGGCACTGACCTGTAACTCCCAGAACCAGCATGGGGCTATCATCCCCAATGAGCTTTTGATCAGATACCTACAAGGTTTCCTAAAAGACAGACTGATTTCTGTCAGAGTACTTAATGACCCACCAAAGGCTAGTGGTAAGACCCTACTGATGAAGACACCTTATGTGATTGACATGCAAATTGGAATGGCATGGCTTTAAGTTGGAAGAGTGTCAGTCCCCAGTCAGCGCGTCTAGTGCCAGAAGGTGCTACATGGGCGACTGGGGGAAAATGACCAATATCTGTTGAAGCAACTCCTACCAAATCAGAGAGCCAGAGCCTCAGAGGCCCCCAAAACCTCATCACTGAAGCAGACCAAAAATGAAACCAACATGGCTCAGGGAAATTTTGCGGATGAGGGGCCAGCAAGAATGTCAGAGCCACATGTTGGGTCATGATATGCAGAGACATTTAGCTTACCCATAACTGTGGGCTAACTCCACAATGCATGACCCGTATACCTCAACAAGGACTGGCCAAGGGGAGGGGGTAGGTCACGGATGAGCCTTATAATGGTACCAATCTGACTGCATTTGCTGAATACAAAACTAACTAATAAAGAAAAAAAAAGCTTAGTCTGGTCAAACATGAAAGGGAATACTCGCTGAAGCCACTTCAAGGGCAAACTACACCTTCCTCCTGAATTAAATAAGATAACCACACTGTAATGGGTAGACCACAGAGCAAATGGAGCAACACAAAACATCAAATGGAAGGAACCACAGCAAGGTTGGTGAGTCCCACAGTGGAAGTCTCTAACCGACACATAGAAGAGACAACAGGATCAGAACACCAAAATGAAGACACAAGGTATGTGACTGACCCTGGCCAAGCAAATGACAGAACTTGCAGAAAATCAACAAATACCAACAATTGGGTGAATATTGTCCTCACTAGGTTGGACCTAATAGAAAAAAACAAAAAACAATGACAAAAAAAAGACATCAAAAGAAAATTAAGTGATCTGAAGGAGATTCAAAAATAGAAGACCTCAATAATAAGCTGGCTAAGCCCAATGAAGATATAAATAAATGCAAGAATGAATTCCAAGAAGCATTATGAAAATCAGAAAAAGTCCTGAAATGGGAACTCAACAGAGGGATGGATACTATACAGAAAAAGGCAATAGGAAATACTAAGAAAATTGAACAAACCCAAACCTCTGTAGAAGCTCTCAAGAACAGAGTCAGTCATGTGGAGGACTGAACCTCAGAACTGGAAGACAAGGCAGAAGAAACAATTCGTGAGTGCAAGAACTTGAATTATTTCCAAAATTTCTGTGAACAGAACATGAGGGAACTCTGGGATACCCTTAAATGTCCCAACATTTAAATCATGGGTATACCAGAGGGGAAGAAATGCAGACCAAAGGCATGGATAACTTACTCAACAAATTTATCCAAGAAAACTTTCCCACACTCTCAAAAAAGAGTCCAATCAAGTTACAAGAAGCTAACAAAACTCCAAACAGACTGGACCAAAGGAAAAACTCTCCAAGGCATATTATCATTAAGACTCTAAACAACAAAAATAAAGAGAAAGTCCTAAAAGCAGCAAGAGAGAAACAACACATTATATATAAAGGTAACCCCATCAGAATTACCTGAGGCTTCTCAATGAATACCCTAAAAGCCAGAAGGGCCTAGAAGAGAACAATGCAAAGTCTAAGAACCTATGGCTTCCAACCCAAACTATTGTACCCAGCAAAAGTATCTCTCATAATGGATGGTGAAAGAAAAACTTTACATGATAAAAGTCAACTCTACAACTAATATAAACAGAAATCCAAACCTGTAGAGAATACTTCAGAGAATTCTCCAAACAGAAGAGTCAAGCAACAAATCTCAAGAGCCTATAAGAAGTAGATTACAATAATCAAACCTAAAGAAGGCTCAAAAAACTACATAGTCTAAGAAAACACCAAAACCCATAAAGCAGCTCAGTATGGCAGGGATTAAATCAAACCTCACATTTATTATCCTAAACATTAATGGCCTTAACTCACCTATCAAGAGACATGTCATGTTGGAGAGATGGCTTAGCAGTTAAGTCACATGCCTGCAAAGCCTAAGGATCCTGGTTCCTGTCTCTAGGACCCAAGTTAAGCCAGATGTACATGGTGGCATATGTGTCTGGAGTTTGTTTGCAGTGGCTAGAGGCCCTGGTGTGACCATTATCACTCTCTGTCTCTGTCTCTTCCCCTCTCTCTGTCTCTAATAAATATATAAATAAAAATGAAATCTTTTTTTTTTTTTTTAAAGAGAGACATGAGTCAACAGGGTGGATTAGAAAAATGGACCCTTCAATCTGCTGTCTTCAAGAAACCTACCTCACCACTAAAGACAGACACCTCCTCAGGATGAAAGGGCGGAAAATGATATTCTAAGTGAACAGAAATAAGAAACAAGCAGGTGTTGCTATACTAATATCAGATAAAAGACACGAATGGCCATTTCTTACTCATCAAGGGAATGATCCAACAAAAGGATATCACATTATCCATGAAACACAGTTGTGCCACAATTCATAAAACAAAACATACTTGAAAACAAAACAGAAATAAACACCAACACCTCCTCTATCATCAATAGAGAGATTATCCAAACAGAAAATAGCAGGGAAGTAAGAGAGCTCAACAACACCATAGGTCAACAAGACCTAATGGACATCTATAGAACATTCTACCTAAAATTTACAGAATACACATTCTTATCAGCAGCCCATTGAACCTTCTCCAAAATAGATCACATACTGAGAATAAAGCCTGCCACCATATATTTAGGAAAATTGTCCATAATTTCCTCCATGATATCAAACCACAATGCTGTAAAGTTACAAATTAACAAGAGATGTGCCATGAACTCCATCAGCTCCTGGAGACTGAATAACACACTTTTAAACAATAAATGGATAGTGGATGAAATATAAAAGGAAGTTGTAAAATTTCTAGAATTGAATGACAATGAGAACACATAATACCAAAACTTATGAGAGACATGAAGACAGTCCTTAGGGGGAAATTCATAGCACTAAATGCATTCATATCAACGACAGACAGATCCCAAATCAATCACAATCTATCTAAAGGAATTGGAAAAACAGAAAGAATCCAACCCCAAAAGCTCCAGACAGAAAGAAATAATCAAGATAGCAGAAATTAATGAATTGGAAACTAAAAAAAGCAATTAAAAATTGGTGAATAAAGAGCAGGTTCTTTTAAAAAATAAACAAGATTGATAAACCCCTGGACAATTTGATCAAGTGAAAAAAAAGAGACCCTTCAAATTAACAAAATTAGAAATGAAAAAGGAGAGATTACAACAGACTTAAGTGAAATTGGAAGAATCATTAGGACTTACTTCCAAAACTGCTACTCCACACAAGTGGGTAATCTGGAAGAAACAGATAAATTCCTGAGCACATGCCACCTACCAAAACTAAACTCTGAGCAGATTAATCTCCCCAAGAAACCTATCACACCCATAGAGATTTAAAAGGTAATAAAAAACCTCCCCAAAAAGAATGTTCCAGGACTCTAAGCTTCTCCACTGAAATATATCAAACCTTCATGGAAGAACTGAAACCAATTTTTCTCAAGCTGTTCTACATAATAGGAGAACAGGAAAGCTTCCCAACTCTTTTTACGAAGCTAGTATTATCCCAATACCGAAACCAGACAGAGATGCAACAAGAAAAGAAAACTATAGGCTTATATCCCTGATGAATGTAGATGGAAAGATCATGAACAATATCCTCACAAACCAAATTCAACAACACATCAAAAGCATTATCCACCTTGATCAAATAGGATTTATCTTAGGAAAACAGAGTTGGTTCAGCATAAAGAAATCTGTCAATATAATACACCACATAAATAAGCTTAATCACAAAAACCACATTATCATTTCAATACATGCAGAAAAATCCTTCAACAAAATGCAACATCACTTCATGATCAAAATGTTGGAGAGAATAGGCATGGACAGTTTATATCTCAACATAATAAAGGCTATACATAAACCACCTAAGCCCAAAATAATACTTAATGGGGAAAGACTCAAGGGATTCTCATTGAGATCAGGAACAATAAAGGGGTGCCCACTCTCACTTCTGCTCTTCAACATAGTACTAGAATTCCTAGTCCAAGCAATAAGACAGGATAAGTAATAAAAGGGATACAAATTGGAAAGGAAGAAGTCAAGTTAGCCCTATTTGTAGATGACATGATCCTAAACATAAGTGACCTGAGACCCTCTATCTCAAAATACTTAAAGGTGATTAATTCCTTCAGCAAAATCAAAGGATAGAAAATCAATGCACAAAAATCAGTAGCCTTCCCATATGCAAAGGGAAAACATACATAGAAAGAAATTAGTGGTACTGTCCCATTTGTAATAGCAACAACAAGAAAATAAAATACAATACATTGGAATAAATGAAAACATAAAAGCACTCAAGAAGGAAATTGAGGAGGACTTTAGGAGATCAAAAGACCTCTCATGCTCCTGGATAGGCAGAATTAACATTGTGAAAATGGCAATCCTACCAAAAGCAATATACAGCTTTAATGCAATACCAATAGCAATCCCAGCATCATTCTTCACAGAGGTAGACAAACTCATCTGAAAATTCATATGGAATGACATCAGGCCTCAGATATCCAAGCATATCCTCAGCAAAAGAAACACCTCTGGGGGCATCACCATACCTGATCTAAAGCTATACTACAAAGCTGTAGTAACAAAAACAGCATGGCACTGACATAAAAACAGTAATATAGACCAATGAAACAGAATTGAGGATCTGGACTTTAGATCAAGTAGCTACAGCTACTTGCTCTTTGACAAAGGCCCTAATAATGTAGACTGGAGAAAAGACAGCATCTTTAACAAATGGTGCTTGACAAAGTGGATAACCATATGTATAAAAATGAAACTAGACCCACACATCTCACCATGCACAAAAATCAAGTCCAAATGTATCAAAGACCTCAATATAAGACCTGAAACTCTTCTACTACTGGAAGAAAAATAGGAGGAACTCTCTACTATATAGGAGTGGGGAAAGACTTCCTGAACAAAACCCCAGTAGCTCAGGAACTTAAGCAATCACTTAACCATTGGGATCCTATGAAGCTGAAAAGTTTTTTTCACAGAAAAATATACCAAAAGCAGAGCCAATAGATTACCCAGAGAATGGGAAAAAATATTTTCTGGCTATACAACTGACAGAGGCCTAATTTCTGGAATCTACAAACAACTCAAAAACCTAAACAGTAAAAATCAAATAACCCACTCACTAAGTGGGGCAGAGAACTGAATAGGAAGTTCTCAGAGGAAGATATACAATGGCAAACGAACATGTAAGAAAATGTTCAACATCCCTAACCACCAGGGAAATGCAAACTAAAACAACTATGAGATTCCACCTTAGCCAGTAAGGATAGCAAACATTAAAAAAAATCAAGTGAAAATAAATTTTGGTGAGGATGTGGAGAAATGGCAACCCTCATTCACTGATGGTAGGAATGTGAGTTGCTACAACCACTATAAAAAACAATATGGAGACTCCTAAAATTTTGACTATAAAGTTACCAACAGGCCCACTTATTCCCTTACTGGGCATTTACACTAAAAGCTCCATGCTTCAGTTCAGAGATATTTGCTCAACAATGTTTATAGCTGCTCAATTCATGATAGCTAAAAACTGGAATCAACCCAGGTGCCCATCATTGGATGAATGGATAACCAAGATGTGACATATCTACATGATGAAATTCTACTCAACAGTTTGAAAAAATTACACAATGAAATTTGTAGAAAAATGGTTGAACTTAGAACAGATCATATTCAGTGAACTCACATAATCATCACATGGTCTTACTCATTTGTGGCTCCTAACCTGGATCAGCCTGAGATGCTGACATACCTAATAGGCATCTCAAAGCCTGAAAAACAGTGAGGGTAGGGCTTGAGAGGAGAATAAGGGGTGAGGGACACAAAACTGAACCCAAATGGAACTGGTACCATGGAATCCTATATCCTGGAAGACAGATTAAGAGGTTGAACCCTCAGCAGGATTTTAGAGGAAGCACCTGAATCAAAGGGCCCTGGAGAGGGTGAGATGAAGCCTAGCCTTACATTTCTCCTGTTTCTTTTTTTCTTTCTTTCTTTTTTCTATTTTATTCTTCTCTTTCTCTTGGCGCTGGCCTGTAACTCCCAGTACCAGTTAACACCCACAATGAGCTGTTGATCAGAGAAATCTACAAGGTTTCCCAAAACAAGACAGACTCAGAGCACTTGATTATTCACCAGAGGTTAATGTTAAGACCGTACTGCTGAAGACACTGTATGCTGTTAGTACAGAACATGGAGAGACCTGGCTGGAATCTAGAAGACAACCAGTCCCAAGACACTGTCTAGTGCTAGAATGTGCTACATGAACTACTGTGGGCAAGTGGCCAACATCTCTCTGAACAACTCGATGTCTAAGCTACTCAGAAGCAAACAAGCTGACATGATGCTCACACAAGTGCAATAGTGGTACACAGCCATGGTAGGTAACCAACTGCTCTTGGATTAGCTAACAGATCCATTCTGTGGAAATGAACCCATATCTGGAACTGGAAAACAAATCATAATTATATCCAGATAATGAATTTGCTTTCCAATATCAAGCTCCTGTTAATCTTGGATGACAAGAGGGTCTACACCCATTAAATTCTCTCTAAGCTAATAATGGTTATCCCATTTAACCCGTGCTGACTTCACTCTCCATTGGAGAATCTGCTTCTCTGTTTCAGATGGAAGTGGGACCTGAGGAGAAAAATGACCCATTGCACTTCACCAGGACCCCAGCTGAAACCATAGAGAAACTTGGGAAATGAGCAAGAGTGCTGCTTTCTTGGTAAACCTGATATCAGCATAAAGATGAAGGAGACAGACACTGAGGACACTCAACACCTACCAAACCAGAGATCCTGAGTCTCCCAAGAGCCCATCACTGAAGTAGACTTAAAATGCACCCAACATGGTTTAGGGAATTTCACAGAAGAGTGGGCAGAAAGATTTTTAGAACCACAAGTTGGGATGTTATGCACAAAGACAATGCCTCTTCCCCATAACTGATGGCTGTTCCCACGATGTATGACCCACAATTCCCATGGAGATGACCTGCATCCTGAGGGTCCCTTTGGAGGGGAGTCATGGATGAGAGAAAGGATGGTACCAATTTGTTCTGTTTACATACTGAGTATGTCCAAAACTAATTAAAAAAATTAAAGAAACTGAACATCCTAAAAAAAGAAAAAGAAAAAGAAAACCTGAAGAAGGCTTGTAAAAATAAGGGCTGTGAACTCAGTTATAATAAAATTCAACATATCAAAATTGTCATGGATTAGAAATTTTAACTTGTAAGAAGTAAATTTTTCCTTGTCCCCATTACAATTTGTTGGTATGGGTTCAATAAATCCCAAGAAATCAAAATGAGGTTTTATGTGTTGTTAAGAATTGACAAGCTAATAAAGTAAAGGGAAAAGAATATTGATATTGAGAAAGTCAAGGTGGGGGACCTCACACTACAGATATGGAGGAAGTCAAGGTGGTGGACCTCGCATTATAGGTATGGAGGAAGTCAAAGTGGGAGACCTCACATTACAGATGTGGAGGAAGACAAGCATGGAAGACCTCTCACTAAAGATATGGAGAAAGTCAAGTGTGGGAGACTTTGCCATACAGATATGGAGGAATACAAAGATGGTAGAACTCACACTACCAGACAGGAAGACTTGCCATAGTGTCTGTAGCACAGGCTCTACGAAAGATAAAGAAGTCAATAATGTCTAGAGTGTGACAACAAATTTATGGTCCTTTTGCTCATAATGAAAGATGTTTTTTTCCATTGTTTGACACTGGTCAATGTATATTCATATTAGTTTTCTAATACATAATTCTTACAAAAAGATATGGACTTTTATGCCATATTGTACTCAAATTTCAACAGTGAATTGTTGATATAAATATGAAGAGTAAAATTTTTAGAGATGAAAACACAAAGGAATATCTTCCTTCTTGAGGATTAGGTAAGACTTCTTACATGAGACACAAAAACATTAACACTATATTAAAAAATAACAAGTCAGATAACAAGTATGTTCAACCAATAACATTTGTAAAAGGATATAGAAATATTATAGATTGGGAAGAGGTATTTATTTGAAACACACACATATATATGTATATATATGTAGATAGATAGATAGATAGATAGATAGATAGATAGATAGATAGATGGATCGATCTGATAGAGAATTCAGATCCAGAATTTATAAGTTCCTAAATCATAAAGAAAATGGAATGCCAAATAATTAGCAATATGTTTTAAACAAATATTTAAAATATATTTATCCAAATCATTAAAAAGCACTTAACTTTAACTTTGCTAGTATTGATAGAAATACAAATTAAAGTAATTATGAAATATAAATGGCTGTCCCAAATGGCTAAAATGTAAAAGACTGAAAAAGATCAAGAGTTGATAAAACACTTGATGGAGTAAATGGAAGTTTTCTACAATACTATTAAGTGTATGAATTGGAATAACCATTTCAAGAAAGTTTTGAAATTAGTTATTGAAGCTGAATATGTTTATCTATGAAATCAGCAGTTCTTTAAAAGAAAATGTCAATATAGCAGGCATGTACAAGAGTATTATAGACCAATATTAGTAGTAGCTTTTGCTAATTATCTATTAAGGGAAATGCATATTAACAAATTGTAGTATATCCACAAAACTGTTTACTATTTATCAATGAGCATGAATGAACTACTGTTACACACACTAATATGAATCAGTCTCACAAAAATAATGTCAGTGAAAAATATCAGGCATAAATGAGTACATATTGAATGAATTCATCTATATAAAATTTACAGACAGGTGGCCATCTATCATACTATGAGATGGGATAGTAGCTATCATTGAAGAGGTAGGCACACAGAGGAGGGCTTCTAGGAGTTCTTCCTGTTCAATATCTTTCTCTGAGTTCTGGTTACTTGTGTGTGTTTACTCTGAGATTAGCTATTGGTGTTACACCTCAAACCCTTTGACCAGCCTGTGCATCAGTTCCTTACTTGCTGTGAGTGGGAGCTACTAACAGCTCACAGCTGCACCTGTGTTTTTAGAATTATCCCAGGCCTTGAAATTTCTTAGGAGGTTACATCCACATGTTAGGGTGATTCACAGCCAATATTTGAGTGATATATAAGTACAAATGGTATGAAAGATCAGTCCTGGGAATGAGGAGATAGTTTAGTTGATAAAATTCTTGTCCATACACCAGGAACTGAGCTTAATCTCTAGTACCCATGGAAAATGCTGAGCATGGTGGCACATGCCTATAATCTCAGGGCTGGGAAACTAGAGACAGGAGGATTTCTAAGGCTCACTTGTCAGCCAGCCTTAAGCCAGTTGGTGAGATCCATGCCAATAAGAAATTTTATTTATATATTTAATATTTATTTGAGAGAGAGAGAGAGAAACAGACAGAGGCAGAGAGAAAAAGACAGAGACAGAATGGCCATGCCAGGGCCTCTAGCTACTGCAAACAAACTCCAGGTGTACGTGCCACCTAGTGCATCTGGCTTTATGTGGGTACTGGGGAATTGAACCTGGGTCCTTAGGCTTTGCAGGTAAGTGCCTTAAATGCTGAGCCATATCTCCAGTCCCCCAACACCCTATCTTAAAAGGAAATTGATAGTGGTCCTGAAGATGGCATTCAGTGTTTTCCTCTGTCCTTCATGCAACCACACCCACAGGCGCTTGCACCCATGCACATACATGTGTACACTACACACATTTTAAACTAAAATATCAGTTCCCTTATTTTTTCTTGGGAAGATCTTTTGTTTGAGAGACCATTCATACTGCAGAACTCCCTATAAGATCATAATCAGTCTTGATGTTAATGGAATTAAATATACCCTTCTTAGGACACAATATTTTGGGGGGAGTGGTGAGCGGGTTTCCAGGTAGTGACTCGCTCTAGCACAGGCTGACCTGGAATTCTAGTCTCAACATGGCCTTGAACTCATGGTGATCCTCCTACCTCAGTCTTCTGAGTGCTGGAATTAAAGGTGTGTGCCACCATGTCTGGCATGTAAACAATTTTTCATGTGTCTTTACCTTCCTGCACATTTTGCAAACCAGATTGCCTTGATCCTGCAGTGTTCTTACAGAGATGTTGCAAGATAAAATCAGTGTCTTCCCCTCAACAAAGGGAAGATTGGTTGCCCATATTCTAAATATAAAAAAGACAAACTGGGCATGGTGGTGCATGCTTTTAATCCCAGCACTCTGGAGGCAGAGGTAGGAAGATTGCCATGAGTTCAAGGCCACTCTGAGACTACATAGTGAATTCCAGTTCAGCCTGAGCTAGAATGAATCCCTACCTAAAAACAAAAAGCATAACAACAACAAAAAAAGACAGTATCTCCATCTACAGATAAATTCACAAAGTACTTCAAGTGCTGACATGCTGGCTTTCCCTGTTGCTGTCCGTAATAAGTACACTTTTTTGCTATTCCAAGACCTATGAGTACCCGTGAAGCTGTTGCTGATGGTCTGTTAGCTTAAAATAAAGGTGAGATATTGGACCTGCCACAGTTCCTCACAAGTTATCCTGCTTCACTCACTCTCTGGTTTCAGTGAAGACTGTTCTATCAATAAGTCACTTGTATAACTATTTCACCAGGCCTGTAGGAGTGGTGCATGCCTGTAAACCCAGCGCTCAGGAGGTAGAGGCAGGATGATCAGAAGTTGAAGGTCATCCTTGGCTACATAGTGAGTTGGAGGCCAGCTTGGGGTGCATAAGACCCTAGCTCAATTTTTTTAAATACTGATTTCACATAAATGTGATCCTTGATTCAATCCCCAGCACAGGAAACAAAATTCTTATTTCCCACTTCATGTCAAGGAAATTTATCTATCCTAAAACAGCATACCTATAGCCTTTTCTGCATATACAATATACTACTAATTTTTGTTTGTTCATTTTTACTTCTGAGGCAGGATCTTAATTATGTAGCTGAGGCTGGCCTACAACTCATGATCCTTCTGTCGTAGCCTCCAAGTACCGGAATTACAGATGGGCACTACCACTACCAAAACCCAACTTGCTTGTGGGTTTTCATAAATAGTTCATATAAACATAAAAAATAACTGTAGCCAGAGTGTGAGTATGGATCAGAGTAGGAAGACATCAGAATAATAAAGACTGGTCAAAATTCTAGAAAAAAGAATAGGAAAGGAATAAAAAATGATTACTAGAATTTGAAAGAAAAATCTGACCTAAGGCAATAGCTTGCAAATAGAGATAAAGGAGCAGACTGAAAGATCTTTAAGTGGGAGGATGCAGGATTGATGCACAAAAAATTTAACAAGTACTGCACAGATACTCATAGCAAGGATGGACACCAGTCATGAACAACTGTATGGCAGAACAGACACCCACAAGCACAGTAGCCATAGGCCTGGTAGGATGGACAAAACTTGGTAGTCAGCCAAACTCAATGGGTAAGAAAAAAACTGGGATACCTCCAAAGTTTTCTTGCTTGGTCACATTTTTATTTGTATACTCTCATTTATTTGGTTTTAGCTTGAATGACTTCCAGATCTATCCAACTCCTCAGAAAATCAGAGAATTATCTGAATATCTTATTTGACACACACAAGTTAGAATAAGGTGCATTTTTCATTTTAAAAATATTTTCAAAATCACACCAATTAGGAGCCATAAAGAAAGGAATGTAGACCAATAAAGTAAGCCAGCCTGACAGATGATGAATCACTTTTAATCACACAGCACATGCGGCTGCCAATTGAATTTTTTTTTTTCCTGTGGAAGAACACTTTACAAATCTTTGGACTATTCACAGATCTTTCAAAGTTAGCAGAAAACCAGCTGGATTTTATGGAGTGAGACTCGGAATGGCTAATTCACAATCCTTTAACATGAATCCTCTTTAAATGCACCCAGCTCAAAATTAACTCTCTTTACATGATTAAGAACCTATGGCTTTCCATCTTCCCTTCCCCATAATTACCAATATCTTTTAAGAAGAAAGTGCATGTTTTCTGTTCATTAGTAATACTACCTAGGCAGACCAATCAGTTAAGTCTGTGATCCCGCAGTCAGTGTGGAAGCCAAATTACCCTCTCTACCAGGACAAAATCAATTAACACCACTAGGGATGTCATTATTGTCACATTATGTCAGTTGATAGTCTCTAGGGCCTCTAAGTGATTTAAATTTTTTTTACTGCTATAATTCTAGTGTGCTTGTGTGGCAAGCTTCACATTGACAAGGGAGACTTCTATTACAGGAGAATTAATTCTATAACATGGAAAAATAAATGCAAGCCACCATTTTAGGTCGTTGGAAGAAAATGGTTATACACCAGGATAACTCCAAAGCTTGAATGATTTGTCCCAGTGGGGTGTGTTTTAAAGGTTTGCCCAAAAGCCACATTGGCTGGATTCATGAGGCACTTTTCTCAGAGCAGAATCAGTCAGGGGCTGGAAATCAGTCAAAACATGGTGAGTAGCAGTGCAGCTACAAGTTCAGGAGTCTAAAGTTGTGATTTCTCTTCTAACAAAATCAATTGCTTCTCACCATGAGAAATAGTAAAATTCTCATTTTATGAAATTGAATACGAAATACATCAGAAAAGAGGGTGACATGCCATGTCTGCCAGAAGCAGCTCACACTTGGAAAGTTGAAATTCACACTGAATTCTGGCTGCACACCATGGCAGAGTCCAACAGTTTGTACCCTCAGAAGTGTTCCCAGTGCTTAGTCAGTGCACTGGCTGGCTCCTCGGCCAAACATTCAGAAGAAAACTACATTTGACATCATCATCCTCTGACAGTTGTCTTTTTCTTCTCCATCTCTTTCAGTCCACGTCACTACCAGAGAACATTAAATGGGATCTCAGTTCTGAATTTGTAGCTGCTGTTAAAAGAGAATAAAAAATATTCCCAAGTAAATTAAGCCCAATGTTTTAAAATGGCTGGTTTCTTTTGTAAAAAAGTAGTCCCAACTTCTGTATTTTGGCCTCCATCAGGGGGTATTTAATTAAGTCTATTCTGTCTGACATGATCTGATGTCATTGTACAAGGATATGTTCTTTGTTAGCAGCACTCTTAGTTTCAGAATCCTCTGTGTATTTGAAACCATGGTAACAGAGCAGTAAGCTAAAGCCAATGAGATAATGAGATATTCTCATTGTAATTGTGTTTCATGAGGGCACATGATCCCACGGGTGGTATCTGACTGTCTTACAACTGCTAACAGAATTTAAGAAGCAGGCATATATTAGCATGGTAGTGTTTTCCATAATGGTCATGTAAACATTTGTGACATGACATTTCTAGCTGTTTCCAGCACATAAAAGTATGTAATGTGTATTTATGTCACAAAAAAAGGCCACACAATTAATGAATACCAATATTTAAAAATCCTTACAACTTCAAGGAACTTCAGGTTTGAAATGCATAAGCAGACTGTGGGGGTGCTGTTCTGCATGATAATTATGAGCCAGGCCATGGTTTATGAGAGGAGGAATCCATCAAAGCAAAGAGAGAGCAGCTAGCCCTCCACCTACCAACCATCCATATGTACCTCCTCAAGGAGGGAAAAGCTAAGCCTCAGAGAGCTCAAGGTTCTTTTAGGAAGAAAGCCATGCTGTCAGTCTCTAAACGTGTTTTACCTTTAAAACAGAAAAAAAAAATCAGCAAAAAAAACATTTGGGGAATGAAATCAAAATATTTACAAGCTACCTGTTCTTCTGAACTAAAATCAGAGAGGGGAACACCTCATTTTGACTGCTTTGCCTTCCGTTTCTGTTGTAAGTTTCACCACAGTTTTCATTTGAGTTGCAGATTTTATGCACAAGTCACCGAATCCATGTTCTCCATCCTGATGAGGTTGCCCTAACAGGCGTTGGATCTTTTAATAAATAATTTAAGACTAAAAAAGAGGAAGTGCAATATGGGATGACTATCTGATTAAGCAGGGCTAAGATTTATGCACTCTGGTGTCGCAAGGCTTCCCACCAGGAGCCCTACTTTCCCGAACTGACCTGCAAATGTGCATCCTGTCAGCTTTGCAGTGTGATGGCCCCAGGGACAGAGGTGATTCTGTTCACTGAACTTTCTAGCTGAGGATTCTGTTTGCTTTTCTTCACTTCACAGACAAAGGGTGTCACTCTTTGGTTTTTAAAATATGCTGGTGCTAGTTCTAAAATGCTTTGGCATAAGGAACTGAATCAGTATCAAATCATACTGATAGAGAAAGTCATTCAAGAGCCTACAGTTGTGGGGCTAGTGGATTGTTATTGTTACATCAGTAGTGGTGCATTTGTATCACGTAGGCAGTTCTTTCTTCTACTGTGTGTGTGTGTATGTGTGCGTGCGCGCATGTGTGTGTATGTGTAGCTGGGAAATAAAATCTGTGTTGTAAATGGATATAGAGAAAGAACATGTCACAGTGTTGGGGAATATGGTCCTCATTTTTGTGAGATAAAGGTAGTCGCATCATTCATGGCTGCTGTAGAAAAGCACAACCACAAGTGGGTAATGAGGGCACCCCTACTGAGGGGAGATAGCTGCTATATCGCAGCTGTCATGGTCCATTAGGTCCTCACACTGCCAGTTCTTGGATGTGTCTTAAAACCAGCCCTTTATTTCTACATCTGAAAGGGGAAGAACCAATTTTCTTTAAACCCCTCCTTCTTGTTCCTGACAAATAGGAAATGGCTGTCAGGTTTGAAGGCTCCCCTTGGGTGCCATGTTGAAATGTTCAGTGAAGACTAAAGTTGACAACATTGGCAATAGTTTGTTAAATATACTCAGAATTATTACAAATGTCTTTCCTTGGGTGGGCTTTGAAATGTTACTCCTTGGTAATCCATATCTATTTGGCTAACCCTAGTATTAGAGGAATAAGCAAGAAATTCAGAGACTAAATATGTTTTCAAAATATTAGAATCACAAAAGTGTTACTTATAAAACAGCACTTTCTCCAACTTGAAGCCTTTATTTTTTATTTTATTTTTCTGAGGTTTGGTTTCACTCTAGTCCAGGATGACCTGGAATTCACTAAGTCTCAGGGTGGCCTTGAACTCATGGTGATCCTCCTACATCTGCCTCTCGAGTTTAAAGGCATGAGCCCCCATGCCTGGTTCAATTTGAAGCCTCTTAATACCATAATTTAGCCTGAGAATAGCAGATATCCACAGCAGCTGATTCTATTTGGTTTAAATCAGAGGCTGGCACTGATTTTTTTTTTAATCCCTTCTATTCAGACGAGTGCATGGCATCCAGATGAGGAGATTCCACAAAGGTCAGAACAATGTCATTGTAGGGCCAACATTGCAGGAGGAGGAGAAGGAAGGAGCAAGAACACTGGGATTTGAGGTCCACCAAACCTGCCTTTGGATCCTGGTTTTCTCCATTTAAAATCAGGGTGAGGACAGGGGAGATGGCTAAACAGTTAAAGTGACTTGCTTGCAAAGTCTGACATCCAGGTTTCGATTCCCTAGTAACCACATAAAGCCAGATGCACAGAGTAGCATACATATCTGGAATATCTGGAGTTTATTTGCACTGGCAAGAGGCCCCCACCTCTCTCTCTCTCTTTCTCTCTCTCTTTCTCTCTGCTTGCAAATAGATGAATTCAAAAAGGAAAAGCAGGGTGATTTTCACTTGCAAAAATTATAACATTATTCATAATATCCACTTCAGAGAGTTGTAAGTAGCATATTGAATTATATATACATATATAGTTATGTATAATGCACTGTTCATATGGATGTGGTAGTTATTATGTACTTAATATATATATGGAAATAGGTAGAAATGTTAGGCACTGTTTCAATTTCAATATTTTATCTTTGTATTAAAAAAAACTGGAAGAATGAAACAAATTAGCAAAAGTTTATTCCCTGAACTAATTTCTAAATGAGTGACTCAAAGAACCTTGGGGTTCTTCAAGCTGCCTTCCTCTGGATCATTCACTGAAATGCCCAGTGATGAGACTACAGATGTCCTGCCCTGTGGAGTGGTTATGGGGAGACAAAAGGCAAATTACAACAGAAAGAAGAAGGTTATGGGTCTCAAAGTGAGCCATGTTTCATCCAGGGATTGTCTAAGAAGCCACACTTTGATGCAGGAGGATCTGAAGAATATGATTATGCATGAGGTGTACTTACCAAGGTTTAGAATGGGAAATAGGCTTTAAGAAGAGTTTCTATTCATTATATATATATATATATATATATATGAATGAATAGGGATTTTTCCTATATGTAGGCTGAGTTTTGGAAGATACCTCTGCCTTCTCTCCAGTTGTCATGGCCATAACAGATGTAGAACAAGCCAAGAACTGACACCAAAACCCTCTGCCCTTGCCCTGGCCCTGCCTGATATCATCCATTAATAACTCATTTAGGCCCAGAGGCATTTTAATTTATTTATTTGAGAGAAAGAGGGTGGGGAATGGGCACTCCA
This sequence comes from Dipus sagitta, assembly GCA_036346955.1. Taxonomy (NCBI): domain Eukaryota; kingdom Metazoa; phylum Chordata; class Mammalia; order Rodentia; family Dipodidae; genus Dipus; species Dipus sagitta. The sequence continues at coordinate 65,851,705 of CM070781.1, forward strand.
AGGCTTCTAGCCACTGCAAACAAACTCCAGTCCCATGTACTACCATGCACTTCTGGCTACATGGGTACCAGGAAATTAAACCTGGGTCCTTAGGCTTCCCAGGCAAGTGCCTTAACAGAAAAGCCATTTTAATATTTATTAAAGGGAAACCAGGTATCTGCCAATGAAAGTTCAGTCTTGATAAATTTATCAGTCACTTCTGGTTACCTACAAGATATTGATAAGATAGCAGGACTTGTGAAGTGCTATCTGCCCCAGGAGGGCCGTGTCTGTGAGGGGCACAGTAGAAGCCAGTGAAGGACAGTGTTTGGACGGTACCAAAGGAGACAGAACCAAGTCATCGGGGCTTGCTTCCTGGTTTTGTCCTACTTTACTCATTCTTACACCAGAGGACTAAATCCTCTGACTATCCTACATGAATATGCCATTGCCAATGTGATGGTTACTATTGATTGCCAACTTGACTGAATACCTAGAGGATTAATAAACACACATCTGGGTGTAGCTGTGAGGGTGTTTCTGGAGAGGATTGACATGTGACAGACAATTGATGGGCCCACCCTAAATGTGAGTATCCATCCTATAGCATGGAAGAATAAAAGGTGGAAAGGAGAAAGCCCACTACTGTAGCCATTCTCTCTGCTTCCTTACCAATCTCCATGAACTGGGCTGCTCTGCTCTACTCCATAACACTCTCCCCACTATGATGGGCTAGAACCTCTAAAACCTTGAACTAAAGTTATTCTTGCCCTCTTGGAACTGTTTGTCTCTGGTATTATTTTGTCATTCCCAGATTTATTGAAAATATTACAGAATACCAGAAGAAATTCATAAAGCTCCATGTGATGTTTTCACATTCATCTAAACTAAAGGCTGAGTGACCTGCAGGTTGGAGAGACTGCCAAGCCCAAAAGTGTCAGCATTTGCTTCATGTTACAATCTACCTCAATGATCTCCTGGTCTACAGTTGAGACCTCAGGAACAAAATTATCTCTCCTCTCTCTCAAAAATATGGAACGCTTCATGAATTTGCATGTCATCCTTGCATAGGGGCCATGCTAATCTTTTCTGTATCATTCCAATGTTAGCATTTGTGCTGCAGAAGCAAGCACTGTCTCTGGTGTTTATCAGAGCCATTGAGAGCCCAGCTAACACCTCTATTTAATATGCATATGGCTTTGTAATTGTTCTTTCTCCTACACAGTCAGTTTTAACTTGTGTCTTGTCAAGTCCTCCAAAGGGAAATTTGAAATTGAAATTTATTTTCCATAACTTCTATGGCTGAGAAATCACAGTGAGGCAGGCCCAGTGAGAGTGCACTATTCTCAGGAGGTTAGCACTTACAGCTCTTATGAATGCATTCTGCAAAGACTGAGAGGACCCACTTGGCTAGGTGAGTTTCTGAACCAGGATGTAAGTGGTGACCAAACATATGTGTAGACTGGCCTTCCTAGTAGACTATGAGCTCCCCAAGGGCAGTGAGAATGCCCATTAAGGGAGCCCATTAGCACAGTGCAGAGCACAAAGCAGGTGCTTGATTTGTTGAATGAATAAATAAATGAAATCAACTAGTGTCTTACCCTAAACGTCTCTTGCTTTCTAATCTTCCTTTTACTTTTTTTGTGTGTGTTGTTGTTGTGGTGGTAGCGTTGGTGGTGGTGTGTGTGTATGCACACATAAGTGCCCTTGAAGTATGTGCTCCTCTGTGGTGGAAAGAGGGGTGCTTTCCTCAGTGGCCAGAGTAGAACCTCCAGTGTCCTGCTCCATTGCTCTTCTACCCATTCTTATTTGAGCTGGAGTCTCTTACTGATACTGGAGCTTACTGTTTTTCACCAGCCTTGAAGATTCCCTGGCTTCTGCTCCCCTTTGCAGGATAGGGTTACAAGATTGAACCTGGGCAGTTTCTCTCCCCCCCCCCCCACCCAAGCCCTGATGCTTGAGCAGGAAGTGCAGTTAACCACTGAGCAATCTTCCAGCCCTTCTCTTCTTCTTCTTTTTTTTTTTTTGTTGCACTTCAAGCACAAATTCAAGATCTGCTGTTATTTTGCTCTTGAACATCCTTCCCTTCCTTTTATAAAAATTTATTTATTTATTTATTAGAGAGAGAGAGAGAGAGAATAGGCACTCCAAGGTCTCTAGCCACTGCATGTGGGTACTATGGAATTGAACCCAGGTCCTTAGGCTTTGTAGGCAAGTGCGTTAACCACTAAGCCATCTTTCCAGCACCCCCCTTTGCCTCCCCTTCCGTCTTGTCTTCTTTTATTGTCTTTGCTATAACCCTCCAACCCTCAGGATAGAACTGCCAATTTCTGGCTAAGACTCTGTAAATTGGAGTGTGTGTACCCACACCCCTGCTTTGCTTAGTGCTTCAGTCCATCTAATATTTCCACTCAACCCTACGCCAGAGCCATAGGGCTGAAACCATCACACACATGCAACTGATTAGAGCTAAACACACTGTATGCCACATTCATCTTGTGAAACTTCAGTTTCAGCCAGCTTCAACAACCTGGGAGATTACCATGGCAAAGAAAATTATTTTCTTTGAGTGAAGGCTGGTTGACCACTACAGTGTGGTCAGAATAATTCATTTTCCCCCTTTTAAGCAGCACTAACTCAAAAGTGACAGACTTGTTCTCACACTTAGCCAGCCCTGTCATTTCCCTGTTGCTGGCCTGGACCCTGCAGGGAGCTGGCCTCCCCAAGGTGCCTGCAGAACAAAAGGAAATTTAAATATTCCCAATCCCATTCTCCTAAAATCCCTCACCAATGCTGTAATAAAAAAATCCTATGTTGAAACCCCTCTAAAATGGAGTTTAAGGAAAAATGTTTCCTTTTTAAAGTTCAAAGCTACAATTTATTTTAAAAAAGTAGTCTTTATTCTAGATCCAAGAATAATAGAGGAAATCCAGAAAACTGGATGTGTTTGTTAGTGACTCTTGAGACAATAAATGAATACACATTGATAAGTCTCCATGATTTATTTCAAATAAAAACACAATTCTTAGGTGGACGTAAAAGAAGAATTCTATAATTATTTTGATTTGTACATATTTTGAAAAATTGAAATTACGAAGTTTATAAATATTGAACTGGGCTTTATGTCCATGCTTTATTTTTGAAACAGAATTCAAGGGCAAAATTTTAAATTAATGAAACACTTATTGTGTTTTCTGTGAATCAATAATATCTGGCTACTTAACATGATTGTTTTCAAATAGAAAGCAGTCAGTAGCTGAGTATTTGGAATATGGTGATACAGACATGTTTGATTATAATGACACAGTGCTACAAAACTACCAGCATTGACAGGGGTGTTTCAGCTTGTCCTCTAAGAGATTTCTAGCCCCAGTACTATGAGGTTGTCTTGGGTATTTTGCAGTCATCTTGCAAAGTGCTGACTGTAAATAGATTGCTTCTTGCAGCTCTGATTCTCAGTGCATCTTAAGGAATAAACATAAAATAGAAGCTTAGGATTTCCAGGCTGAACAGAACATGGGAACTCCTCTTGTCAAACACATTAATTAACAGATAAGGAAAAAGGCCTTGAGAAACTAAATGATGTGCCCAAGGTCATCTATCTAATGAATGGACCATATCTGAGACTTCCTGACTTCAGTTCCTGTAAGGTTTAGAAATCAGTGTTATATATTACAACACACACACACACACACACACACAGACGTTTACTAAACTTACCACTCTAGTTTTTAAAGATTTATAACTAAATATAAAGTACAATAAACACTTACATGCCACCTTCCAATTTTTGTATGTATGTATGTGTGTATGTACGTATGTATATGGAATGTGAGGCTCAAAGAGGTACAGGACTTGCCTAGTGAAGCAAAGTTGGAGAGTGCTAGTGGGTGGCTGAACCTTTGGTAGAACATCTTGAGAAAGTAAAATCTGACAACTAGACATTTAAGTCAAATATGAGAATTCAGCCAGAAGTGTGAGTGAATTGGAAAAAGAATGAGCTGTTGTGTGGGAATAATTGCATAGATGTCCTGCCAAGTTTCCCCTCCCTGGGTTATTCAATAAAACACAAACCTAGACACGCTGTGAAGAGACTTTACAGGTGGAATTGCAGTTACTAATCAGCTGAACTTAAAATAGAAAGCTCATCTTTGCTTATCCAGATGAGTTCTTTGTATTTACCAACACCTTCAGAAACCAACCAGAAGACAGAGATTCAACAGAAGTGTGAGGCAGGAGAGAGGTCAAAGAGACTCAGGGTGTGAGAAGGACTTTAATCTGTCATTGTTGTCTTTGAAGATGGAAGGAGGGGCAATAAAAGAAAAAGAAATTTTAAAAAGCAGACAGTCTTCAGAAGCTGAGAACAGCCCTTGAGTGTCAGCCAGCCAGGAACAGGGACCTCCATCCTACATGTATAGAACTGAATTTTCCCCACAATTTGAATGAACTTGGAAACCCATTCTCCTCAGAGCCTCATAAAGGAATGCAATGCTGCCAACACCTTAACACCTTGATTTCAGCCTTGGGAATGTCTAAGCACAAAGCCAAGCTAGACCACACTGGGCCCAGTCTGTTGGCTTCCAAAACTGCAAGAGAATAAATGAGTGTTGTTTGAAGCCACACAATTTGTGCTGATTTATTGTGGCAGCAATAGAAAACTCATGAAACCCAAACTGCTTTTGATTCCAGTTTGTCTTCATTATTGTTTTTGGCCCCTTCCTCTCTCTGTCTCACAGGAGTTCTTTCTGGAAGTGTTGTGTGTACAGGGTTGACAGTCACATAAGCAGGAAGTACTGCTTGAATCACTGTAACAATGTAACTATCAGCAACTCCCTACAGCCTGGTTCCTGGTAACCTTTTGTCCAAGAATACAGCTTAGATTTGAGGCCAAATTGGCATGTCCCATTTTTTCCTTCCCCACATTTGAGATATCAGGGGATGTACAGCTCTTCAGGAGCTTGGGACAGAGGACTGAAGATATGAATATAGCCTTCACCAAATATACTGCCAAGAACGTCACTAATCCTAAGAGTAGGAGGGATATGAGGTCATGCATAGCGTGGGAATGCCATCACTTTGTAAGAAGTGGGGCCCAGTGACAGGTTCTTTTCCATCATATGCTGCCATTTTTATTCCTCTGAGAAAGTATGGGGATGAGTAGGAGGCAGAATTGATGTTTCTTCTCTGAGCAAGGCTGCCAGGGAGAGCTAGAAAGGACTTTTCCTACCATTTCACAAACTGAGTATTCTTTTGGGGTGGTCTGGGGTGGGGAAGAGAATACAGAAAACTGAATAAGTACCCTCCGCAATACCATGCTTGAGTCTGGCAGAATGAGTTCATATAAAGCACTAAATCCCAAATGCTTTGTAAATAATTGTGATGACAGAAACAATCGCATGATATAAGAAAGGGAATAAAGAATTAGATCTTTCAGTAAAAGCCTGGTGTTTGATTCTCATAGGTGTTAAAAATCACTGACTTATATAAAAATTGATCATTTGAGAGAAATATTTTAGGATGATGACAATATTCATCTCATGAATAAGAGCAAGAGGAAGCTATGATGAATGGCCTGAAGGTGGGATCATTGGAAGAGCAAGGTTAATGGTTACTTTGGGCACATAGAGTTGAACCATCAGAAAATTAATCTAGAGTTCTGTGAATATTTACCAGCTAGGACAGGGAATAAGGAGAGAGGAGCAGAGAGAATCTTGAATAGTTCAGGAATAAGTTGCTGTCAAAAGCATCAGGGGCTTTGAGATTATCAGGTAGCTGTATGGTGTCATTGTTAATGCTTAAGTAGTGTGATAGTAAAACTGGCTAGGACACAATGCTCAGATATTCTATCAAATATTCTGCATGTTTCTGAGCGGGTGTTTGAAAAAGAGATGAGCATTTACATGGATGGATTTTGAATGAAGCACATAGCCTTCAACAATGTAAGAGAGCCTTACCCATTCAGTTGGAAGGCCACTAGAACAAAAGATTCACTGGCCCTAATCAAGAGGGAATTTTGTATGGCTGGCTTGGGGCTGAACTATGGTATTAGCTTTTGTCTGGGACTACAGTCTGCCAGCATGCCCTGTAGACATGGGTTGCCAGCCTTCACAATTATATACATCAATTCCTTAAAATAAACACTTGGCCTGGAAAGATAGATTGGTGGTTAAGGCACTTGTCTGCAAATCCAAATAATCCATGTTCTATTCCCCAGTACCAATGTAAGCCAGATGCACAAGGTGGCACATGCGTCTGGAGTTAGCTTACTGGAGTAGCTGGAGACCCTGGCACACCCATTCTCCCTCTCTCTCTCTCTCTCATAAATAAAATATTAAAAAACAAATAAAGTATTTCTCTCTGTATACACACATACTATTGTGTTCTGCAAAACCCTGACAGACCATTTTATAAATGAATTTAGCTCTAGACTGAGTTTACTCACCTGGAATTCATCATAGTATAGAGGTGTTAGCACCATGAAGCAACCAGAGGAACTCACTGTGTTCAGGGCTCTGGGCTCTCCCATATGCAGAGTTCTTAGAAAAAAGAAGGGACCAGACATGATCATGAAACAAGTGGCCCCGAGGGAAGGAAACTAGTAGAATGGTATCTGTCACAAGCCAGAGAAGTCTGCCTGAAGCAGGATATATTTTGGATGACTATGTACAATAACTCCTACTAAGAGATAGAATCAGTAAGAATGGAAAATTGGCAAATGGCTTTAGCCAGGTCCAGGATATTAATGAGCTTAATAGGGGTCAACTTAGTGGAGTCATGGGGGAAATCTGGGATGAAAGAAAGAATGGTAAGGAAGTAGAGAGAACAAATATGAGCTCCTCTTTCCATGAATTTTGCTGGAATGAGAAGAGGAGAAATGAAGAAGTATCAAAAGAGTGAGAGCAAGCAAGAGAAAGAGAGAGAAGTTAATCGTGCGATCCCAGGATCAAGAGCTATAGAAAGCACTACAGCATGTAATCCTCAAAGGCTCTTCCTTGGCACTAGCCCCCGTGGAGTGAAAATACAAGTTCACCCAAGGAAGTCTTCTTAATCTAAATATGAAATCTTGCATTGACAGTTTCACCCATGTCCTGAATTCATAGTCCTTTTCAGAAATATAGGGTAGAGGTAACAGCAAATGCAAAACAACAGAGGTAGCTGATACACCTCTGCCATCCCTAAAGACAGGAAGAGTGTGGTAAGGTGGCATTCCAACATGCCTCAGAATCTGTGCCCGAGAAATCCAGTAACCAAACCCTCTCCCCCAATACACCCCTCCAGCTCTGAGGTAGGAAAGAACTGACAAGCATCAGAACCCAGGAGCATGCTAAAAAGCCTTTCTTCTGTCACAAACATCCAGGGGGGGGGGGGGCGGTGAGTAACACTGTGGAAACAGTTTTACAATATACATTTATCACAGGGCTGAAATGTGAGAATTTTTTATAAATAGTTATCACAGGGCTGAAATGTGAGAATTTTTTATAAATTGTATTTTCTTGCCCTAATTGAAGAATGATGAGAAAATTGTAGGCTGACTTGTGTGAAGTGAGAGTTCTCACTGATCCCTATATAAATGGGCAGTCATAGGTTAGACAATGTGTGCTTTATTTTGCATTTGATGAAGAAATAAATGTCCACTTTTTTTCAGTCCTTGTGATACAGAAGAACTCTGATATAATTGAGGAAAATTATAACAGAATTATTAATACAAGTAAGACATTTTTAAAAGCCACTGCCTTTGTTCCCTTGAAATGAGTGACACTAGTTAGCAAGATTATTCAATTTGAAATAATTAGGTTTCCGGTTCCTGTAATTTAGGTCTTACCTGTCAGTGCAAATTATCTAAATTTTTATTTACATATATTTATATACATAATTGTATCATGTCAATAAGACTGAACACTTTAGAATATTCCATTCAAAGATTTTATTTATTTTCTAATTAGGAAAAAGTAATACACTTGTAATGTACTTTTGACAAAAGGATAACAATGTATTTACATAATTATTTTACCATAGGACATTGGTTATATCATACTATCATACTATGCTGAGGTTATAGATATTTAAACATTTTTATGTGCTTGAATTTGCATTATGTCAAAGAAATTCTAAAAGATCATCTAGCATCCATTAAATAGCACACAATTAACGGTGCAAAGACATTTTAATCTATAGTGACAGCATGACTTTTACTTTAGCTTTCCAGGTCTTACTAAATCCAGCTCTGACTGTAGGAAATTCATTCTGATTCCATTATTTAGTTCAGTAGAAGTTTATAGCTATTAAAAAAAGAAAGCACTAATTCCTTTTACTGAAGCTGAGCAAGCTATTGTTTAGCATATTTAATTATGACTTAATTGAGTCGTTGCTCATTAATAGGGCACTGGTGGACTTCAAATGTTATTATTAATTTAATAATAACTTTTATTGAGTACTATTTTTCTTATTCTATATCTGGCAGTAACAGAAGTATTTTATGTACATTATCTTGAGTTTATTCTTCTAAATAATCTGATAAATTAAGTAGGGTTTGTTCCAAATTTATACATATATATATAAATATATAAAAGTTATACATATATATATATATTTTTTTTTAGGCAATTGTGAATGGGAGAGATTCCCTGATTTCATTCTCTGCATGTTTGTTGTTAGTATATAGGAAAGCTACTGATTTCTGTGTATTAATTTTGTATCCTGCTACATTGCTAAAGAGTTTACCACCTCTAACAGTTTGTTGGTAGAGTTTTTAGGATCTTTTATGTATATCTGCAAATAGTGATAATTTGATCTCTTCCTTTCCAATTTGTATCCCTTTTATGAGTGTCTCTTGCCTTATTGCTATAGCTAAGACTTCCAGTACTATATTATATAAAAGTGGGGACAGCAGACACCCTTGTTTTGTTCCTGAATTTAGTGGAAAACCTTCAAGTTTTTCACCATTTGGTATTATGTTGGCTGTAGGTTTGTCATTAGTAGCTTTTATTATGTTGAGATATGTTCCTTCTATTTTCAGTTTCTGTAATACTTTTACCATGAAAGGATGTTGGATTTTGTCGAATGCCTTTTCTGCAACTATTGAAATGATCATGTGATTTTTGTCCTTCAGACTATTTATATGATATATTACATTTATTGATTTGCATATGTTGAACCATCCCTGCATCCCTGGGAAAAAGCCAACTTTTTCGAGGTGAATAATCTTTTTGATGTATTCTTGTATTCTGTTTGCCAATATTTTGTTGAGAATTTTCCCATCTATGTTCATGAGGGAGATTGGTCTGTGATTTTCTTTTTTTGTTCTCTCTTTACCTAGTTTTGGTATGAGGGTGATGCTGGCTTCATAGAGGAGTTCAGTAGAATTCCTTCCTTTTCTATTTTATGGAAAAGTTTGAGAAGCATTGGTGTTAGTTCTTCCATAAAGGTCTGGTAAAATTTGCCAGTGAATCCATCTGGGTCTGGGTTTTTTTTAGTTGAGAGACTTTTTTATGACTGCTTGGATCTCTGTACTTGTTATAGGTCTATTTGAATGGTTTATCTCGTCTTGATTTAAGTTTGGTAGGTCATATGAATCAAGGAAATCATAGATTTCTTTCAGGTTTTCAAACTTAGATGGATATATATTCTTAAAGTATGTCCGTATTATTTTCTGAATTTTTTGGTATCTGTTGCAATGGTGTGTTTTCATCTCTAATTTTATTAATTTTTGTCTCGTCTCTTTCTTCTGGTCAAATTTGCCAAGGGTTTATCAATCTTGTTTATCCTTTCAAAGAATCAACTCTTTGTTTCATTGATTCTTTGGATTTTTTTTTATTTCTATTTCATTAATTTCTTCCCTAATCTTTATGATTTCTTCTCATTTACTGATTTCTGGTTTGCCTTGCTCTTCTTTTTCCAGGCCTTAAGGTGGAACATTAAATTGTTTGTTTGTGAACTCTCTACCAAATATATATTTTATATACTCATATTTTTTTAATATTTTTTTTAATTTTTAATTTATTTATCTGAGAGTAACAAACAGAGAGAGGAAGAGGCAGAGAGAGAGAGAGGGAGAGAATAGGCACGCCAGGGCCTGCAGCCACTGCAAATGAACTCCAGACGTGTGCGCCCCCCTGTGCATCTGGCCAACGTGGGTCCTGGGGAAACAAGCCTCGAACAGGGGTCCTTAGGCTTCACAGGCAAGCGCTTAACCGCTAAGCCATCTCTCCAGCCCCTCATATTTTTATTTTAGGGGAAAAGTTTATAAATATTTTAAACTTGCCCAAGATTAGTTTATTAGTAGAGCCAGAATTGCACCTGTGTCTCATCCAAGGCCCTATTATGATACAAGTTCTCCATCCCAATTCTGATAACCTTCCTATAAGGTAGCCATTCACTCTGCAGCAGTTTGCTGGGATCAGAGGTGCTTATGGCAGTTCTCTGTGAGATTCTTCATTGACTTGCATAGCTCAATGGTAAAACAGAGCCAGCATATAGCTGCACTGCAAGTGTGCATGTGGGTGTGTGACAGAGACTCATCTATCTATTAATTTATAAACACCTACTATTAGGTACCACTCCGTGCCAGGAAGTATGCTAAAAAGAAAGAACAGAAAAAACATAGGCTCAGCCTCAATGGAGCTTTCTATGAAAGGATGAGGTGCGTCAACTAATGAACCACAAACAGGTTGATACAATAAGCACTGTGTGGCTGGAGGTAGGTAATCTGGTTTCTATGACAGAGAAGAACTGATGTCTGGTTCATCTGAATTAGGAGCCCAGGGGAAGTCTTATAGAGAAAGGGCATTTGAGCTTCAAGTAGTACAGGAATACTCAAAAGCATGGGCAAGTCAAGAGATTCCATTTGCAGTCTTTCATTCCATGGAATTTGTTGAGGACTTCTGGTATGCACAGCACCATACAAAGGTTGCATCACGGAACATGTTGGACACAGTCCTTTTACCTCAGAGCTTCTAGTCTAGTAATTGTAACTTAGTCTGTCTCACTGAAGCTATAGGAAATGACTCTAGAAAGCAGTAAATCAGTGAATGGAAATACTTCTGTCAATATGTATTATTTCTGGTCAACTAAGAACAGACATGTTTTCCTCAAAATAGTGAGTCATACAAAGTGCTCACTGTATACAAAAAACCATTCGCTTTAAACAGGTGCTTCTGGCCTTCCTTTGGATGAGGTTAACAATTATTCAACTTTATGGGAATTTTTTAAGTAAATAAGAAAGATAGACATAGAGAAAACAACAAAAAATGAAAACAAAATTAAAATGCACAGGCTTTGGATATCCACGACCTCACAATACCTGGTACTGCCTACACAAGACCCTGGTAATAGGAGGAAAAGCTGATAACATCAAAATAAAAGAGAGACTAGCAAGGCATGGTGGTGCATGCCTTTAATCCCAGCACTCAGGAGGCAGAGGCAGTAGGATCGCCGTGAGTTTGAGGCCACCCTGAGACTACATAGTGAATTCCAGGCCAGCCTGGACTAGAGTGAAACCCTACCTCAAAATAAATAAATAAATAAGCAAATAAAAATTAAAAATAAAAGAGAGTAATTGAAAAGGAGAGGGGCTATGATGGAGAATGGATTTCGGAAGGGCAGGATGGGGAAGGGGAGGGAATTGTTACGGTTTATTGTCTATAATTATAGAAGTTGTCAATAAAAAAAGGTTTTAAAATGCACAGGCTAGAAATAAGTTACCTAAGTGCTGTTATACAATATCCCTTCCATAGTGAATACCAGCAAGATCCTATGAAATGAGCCCTAAAAAGAGCTTTTCCTCAAAGGGTAGGACAGTGGCAAGGCCTTAACACCATTGTTAAGAGTACCTTCTCCCTTCTCTTCAGCCTCAGGTGTTTCTTCCTACTCTTGCTGCCACCGTCACCTCATCCTAATGGACTAACCCTTTTAACATTTTGATCCAAGCACAGCCCATTTTCCCCCTTCCATGTCCAGTAGAAGTAGAACACACGAAGGTCTTTAAATAATTCAGGGAAAGAAGTTAGGACAGAAACATGTAGAAAGATCTATCTAGCTTGCAAAATCTGGATTTATCTACTGGATTTGGGGCCCATCTCATCCCAGCCCTGAGTCATTCTCTTAGTGGTGAGCTTCATCTTGGTGTCCACCACCATCCCAGAGGACACTGTAGGAAGAAACAGCTCTCAGGAATGTAGCTCCTGGGACTACAGCCTAGATGATCAGCCTTCTTTATAGAATATGCTGCTCTCTACACATAAGGCTAGGCCTTACTCCAGGACTAAACAAGGCAACTACCTTTGACTGCACTCATGGGATGCATACATTTGGTCCTGGCAAAGAGCAGACCAATATGGATCTTCATAAATATAAAACAAATTGACTAGATCTTAAGATGAGGAAACCACACCACATAAGGACCACAGCATAGTATTCTCAGAGAGTCCAGTAGACTCCAGAAGGCAGTAAAGACAATGACCTTAGCATTTTCCTTCTGTTCTGCAGCTACCCAGTTAAAACATATGAGCTTACTCTGCCAATCTGACTCATAAAGGGGTTCCTTTAAGACTCCTTGATGTGGGTCTGTGCAAAATTGATGATCTACATGTCAGAAAGAATAACTAGATTAACAACTTTGTTCTCAATCCAAAGGAAAGGAAGTGTTCTCTGGTCTTAACCAATTCCACACCTGAAATAAGTACTGTCCAGCTAAACTCTGATACCCAATGGATTTGTCCACTCTCTTTTGAATACAGTATGAAAAAGATACCTAGATAATCTGCATAAAAATCAGTAACTTCCTTTGTGGCCGGCTATTCAATTCAGTCAAATGAGCATAGAACTGATGGTGTTATTGGTAATAAACACTCAAACTTTTTGGATTACTAATATTTTCACAATCATTGGAATATTGTGAAAAATGCTGAATCTCCATTTTTAAAATATTTCATTTTTATTTATTTATTTGAAAAAGAGAGAGAGAGAGAGAGAATAGGCATGCCAGGGCCTCTAGCCATTGCAAACGGATTCTAGATACACACACCAACTTGTGCATCTGGCTTAACGTGGGTCCTAGGGAATTATACATGGGTCCTTTGGCTTTGCATGCAAGCACTTTAACTGCTAGGCCATCTCCCCAGCCTGAATCTCCATTTTTATTCAAAAAATCCAACTAATTATCCAGGCATAGTGGTGCACACCTTTAATTCCAGCACCCGGGAAGCAGAGGTAGGAGGATCGCTGTGACTTCAAGGCCACTCTGAGACTCCATAGTGAATTTCAGGTCAGCTTGGGCTACAGTGAAACCCTACCTTGAAAACAAAACAAAATCCAACTAATGAAATAATCAGGAGGACCTCAAATGTACTATGTATAATGTTGCTTTATCACCATCATTATATATTGTGATTTAAGAGTAAAACAAATTTGTCTGGGTATTTATTGATTTAAATTAGAGGTGGACATAATTAATAAGATATAATTCAACAGTGACCTTAAAAGATAATTCAAATACATATATTTTTGACAAGCACAGACCTAAAAGTAGGTAACTGTCTGGAAGGTTATATGGCCTGCATATCACTAATGCTATTGTTTTTAGATTTGTCTTCAAGCTACCAATGAGCTACATTTCTTCTGAATTTTAAAACTGACAAGTACAAAGACTAAATATTCGTTTGCAGTGGCTGGAGGCCCTGGCATGCCCATTCACTCTCTCTCTGTATCTGCATATGTCTCTCTCTCTCTCTCTCTCACTCTCTCTGTCTCTCTCTCTGGTGAAGCAAAGATGATCATTTACCTTGAAGAGTTAAAATGGTTTTGTCTTGTGTTTTAAATTGCCTTGCAACCTGGTCATTCTTGAGTGTTTTCAATGCACCCAGGCAAACAATCACCACTCAAACAACACTTCCCAATGCTTCTTTGCCAAAATTCCTCCTCACTTGGAACCTTTGAAATTCCCATTTATAGGGGCTGGGGATTTGGCTCAGTGGTAGAACTCTTGGCTAGTATGTACAAGACTCAGGGTTCAATCCCCAGCACACACACAAAAGAAAAATTTAATTTTATTAAGAACATACTTTGTATGGAAACATCATGTGTTGGTACCATCTTTTCCCTCCTATCTGACCCTATTTCACTGGGGTCCCTCCTCAGTGGGGTTGCAGGTATTCCCCATGAGGTTGTACTTTATGCATTGAGAGAACAGCAGTCAGTTATTGGCAGCAACGGAGGAGCAATGCCTCTGGTATGATGACCCAAGCTGTGGCTCTGACAATCTTTTTGCCCCCTTTACCACAAAATTCCCTCAGCCATGGTGTGTGTGTTTTAAGACTATTTCAGTGAAAATCTCTCAGTAGCCTCTGGATCTCTGCTTTGGTAAGTGTTGAATATGCTCAGGATCTGTCTCCTTCACCCTGGTGATGATTGTCAAGCTCACCATGGAAGCAGCACTCTTGCTTATCTCCCCAATTCCTTTGTAGTTTCATCTGGGCCTTGGCTGAAGTGTAAGGGATGGTTTATCTCCTCGGGTCTCACTACCTTCTGAAAAAGAAAAACAGATTCTCCATTGCAGAATGAAGTCAGCATAGGTTAAAAGCTTTGTTAATTTAGGGAGATTTTGATGGACATAGCTTGTCATTGGAGACAATGTTGGTCTCCATAAGATTCTGACCTGGTTCCTAGTTCCAGATATGGGTTTCTTTCCACTGAGAGGATCTCCTAGCCAATGGAAGGCTACTGGTTACCCACCCAGGCTGTGTGCCACCATTGCACTGGTATGTGCATGTTGTCAGGCTGGTTGCTTCTGAGTAGCTTAGGCCGCTGTTTGCTCACAACATTGTTGTCCACTTTCCCCAACTAGTTCAAGTAGCACTTTCCAGCACTAGACCAGCTAACTGTCTAGACTGGCTATCTTCTGGATTCTGTGTCAACAGCATATGGTGTCTTCAGCAATAGGGTCTTACCGTTTACCTCAGGTAATCAAGTACTTTGACAGATGCCTGTATTATTTGGGGAACCTCATAGTTCTCTCCAATCAACAGCTCAATGTGGGTAGCATCCAATTTCTGGTACTGGGAGTCATAGGCCAAAGCCAAATGTTTTATGGTTAGGCTTCATCCTACCCTCTCCAGGGCCCTTCTTATCAGATAATGCCCCCATATTCCTGTTGAGGGTTAAATCTTTTAGTCGGCCTTCAAGGAGAAAGGTTTCTATTGTAACAATTCATTATGGGTCTAATTTTATATTTATTCCCCCCAACCTCTCCTTCCCCTCACCTCAAGCCCTTCATCCCTATTATTTGGGCCTCCATTTGCCTGTCAGGTATACCTGCAACTCAAGCTGTTACAGGTTTGGAACCATAGATGAATGAGAGCATGTGATATTTGTCTTTCTGTGATTGTGTGTGTTCGCCGAATATGATCTATTCCAAGTCCATAAGAAAAAAGTGATACAATGAAATCTGTAGGAAAGTAGTTGGACTTGGAACAGATCATATTCAGCAAACACACACAATCACAGAAAGTTTTAAAAACCATTTTAAACCTTACTGCGCCCTGTCTGGACACTGTTACTATGTAAGTAGAGATGGGGCTTGAAGGTGTTGGGGTGGGGGGTACAATAGGCTGTGCATACCTATAGCTGTACCTTCTCATATTAAAAAGAGGAAAGAAGTGTCCCTTCAGAATAAAGGCCTTAGAACCTTTCTTTCTACTTCTATAGGCTGACTGGCATTCTAAAGAAGCTGGTAACAAAACACTCTCCCCAATACAGGCACTGTGGGCAGTACCCACTACAACCAACCATGCTCTGTGCTTGGGTTTTGTGTGGCAGTGCTGTCAGGAAGATGGAATTGGAAACTTAGGGCTTCTGAAAGAACCCAGCCTTCTCAAAGAAAAGGAAATTCATGAGGAGGATGAAATTTTGCCATTTGGCTTCCTCCCGCTTTTAGGATGTGGACAGCCTTCAATGAGGCAATGACACACAGGCTTCAAAAATTCCTGCTGAGGGCTGGAGAGATGGTTTAGAAGTTAAGGTGTTTGCCTGCAAAGCCAAAGAACCCAGGTTCAATTCCACAGAACCCACATTAGCCAGATGCACAAGGGGGCGCACATGTCTGGAGTTTGTCTGCAGTGGCTGGAGACCCTGGCACATCCATTCTCTTTCTCTCATTCTCTCATTCTCTCGTTCTCTCTCTCTCTCTCTCTCTCTCTCTCTCTCTCTCTCTCTCTCTCTGTTTCTCTCCCTCTTTCTTTGTCAAATAAATAAATAAAAATATTTTTTAAATGTTCCTGATGAACAGACTCGGTGGTATTGGCATAAATGATTATCAGAGGGAAGGAATGGTTTCCAGCGACTTCAGTTCAGTTCCAGATACTTATATCTTTATATTCTATTCCATGTTATTTTATTTCATTCTATCCTTTGTGGTACTAGAGATTGAATGTAAGGCCTTACACATGTTAGGCAAGTTCACAGCCACTGAGTTATATATCCTCCCAAGCCTTCTCTTTTACTTCTTATTTTGAAACAGGGTCGCACTAAGTTTCCTGGACTGGTCTTAAACTTGTAATTCTCCCACTTCAGCCGCCCAAGTAGCTGGGATTCCAGGTGTGTACCCCAGCCCTGGTTACGTTCCACACTTAATGAGCATCCTCAATGCCCATTGCCTCTGAACTCCCTCATGATCAAAATTCTCAGAAGAAAAAAGGGCACAGTGATTGTCATTAAGTTTTAGATTGTGTGATTGTCAAAATCTCATATTCATAACAACAACAGTAAAAAATCTAGCCAGTTGTGGTGGCAAACACCTTTAATCCCAGCACTTGGGTGGCAGGGGTAGAAGGATCACTGAGAGTTTGAGGCCACCCTGAGACTACAAAGTGAGTTCTAGGTCAGCCTGGCCTAGATTGAGACCCTACCTCAAAAAAACAAACAAAGAAAACATTAAAATTTCAGAGATTTACAGAGCATCATATGTAGGAAAATGTGTCTGTACCTGTCCAAAGACAGGGCATTATCATGAGATGAAATGAAGTAATATCCTCGTTGTCTAAGCCTGAGCAAAGCTCTTGCATCTCCATAGATGTACACAGACCAGACAGAATCATCTCTAGGGTCCCTTCCAGCTCTGAAATTCTATTACCTATAATCATTGTATGGGTGGTATATTTCAATACTTAGCAGAAATTAGAAATGTCAGGGGAAAAAGTCCTTTTCTTTAAACATTTCTAAAACTTGGAACTCTAATTTTGCAAAGGCTTAAATTCCTGCCAGCACTCCCAATTTTATGTCTTTGTCAACTAAGGATGGAAAAACTGGAAGAAGTTTGAGCAAATCATAGTTTATAACTTTTGCTCAAGAGGGTGTTATTTTTCTGAATCTTTTTCACTGATGTTAATTTTGAGGAAAATTAGATTCAACTGCTTCTGAATAACTTTGTAAGTAAACAAGATCAATTTAAATTTAGTACAGTTATTTTCTGTTTAATTCCAGACACCATAAGTTCCTTTCTATTTCTTTAGCTAGGTATCAATATGCAAAAGGCTCAGAATAGGTTTTAGACATGGAGCCCACTGGGTTTGAAAGACTAAAAGTGTCTGATATTTCTCTTGATTCAGATTCCTCAGCAAGTTTCTACAGAGAGTATGGCTGCCTTCCTGGTTTAATCATGAAGTCCATATCAGAATCCTATATCCTGATTCACTTCATGGTACTAGATCTTTCAGAAGACATGGAACTGTGCCTGTCCACAACTCCAGGCTAACTTGCCATCACTTTCTGGCTTTCTTGCACATGGTCAATGTTCATCCTAAATTATTACAGAATAGAAGTTGCAAGACAACCTTTTCCATAGCAGGAAGATTGTCTCTCTGGGTCCCACAAGGTCGGCATCACACAGGAAGTAAACAAAGTATGTTTGCAACAATAAATATACTTTGCCATGAAGGCTGAAATTAACTAAGAAAATTTAGGAAAAGAAGACTAGGGATATGGCTTAGCAGTAGAGTACTTCCCAGCATGCACAAGGCCTTGAGTTCAATCCTTATCACTGAAAATAATAAAAACAAACAAAAGACTTTTTTTTAAAGGTTATTTATTTTATTTTATTTCTTTGTTTTTATTTATTTATTTGAGAGCTACAGAGAGAAGGAGGCAGAGAGAGAGAGAGAGAGAGAGAGAGAGAAAGAGAGAATGGGTGCGCCAGAGCTTCCAGCCTCTGTAAACGAACTCCAGATGCGTGCGCCCCCTTCTGCATCTGGCTAACATGGGTTCTGGGGAATTGAGCCTTGAACCAGGGGTCCTTAGGCTTCACAGGCAAGCACTTAACCACTAAGCCATCTCCCCAGCCCAAACAAAAGACTTTTGAAAAGAATAGTCATAACCTCATTCTCTTCTGAGTGGACAGGATTTGCCCTGGAAACCAGTTTTCTTTTTGGTTAAAAAAAATGTCTTTGTCCTGTAAACTTTGCAATGAGAATGAGAATTTTAAGTATCATCAGACACTCTGACTTATTTAACCAAGATATATAAAAAAAACTATAATTCAATAGCACCTGACATTATTTTCTCAACAAGGAGTTACTCCTGTAGCAGAATGAATCAGTCTGATTAGTTAAAACAGTCATTTTGACTACATGTCTCCACTGAATTGAATTTTTCCAACCATTCTAGCTTGTCAGCATAAATCAAATAGTCTTTGGTAACATGTCTTCTTTTCACCATCTTGGTGCTGTAGTTTCTGCCTTTAGTTAATGCTCATTTATTCAGCAAGTAAATACATTAAGTATTTTGTATAGGCCATCTTCCAGGTCCTGGAGAAAAAGTAGAGAACAATTTAGAACCAGCCCCTACATCACAGAAGAGATATATCTGATCATGAAGAGATGAATAATAAAGTCACATAAAAAGAGCTGAAAAAATAAGGTCAAGGACGTTTGCAGAGGCTAGTGGAGCTCATAGAGGGTGGTAGAATGGAGAATATTAGATGGTAGAGACTTGGGGAGGGTGGTGGAGGCGGTAGAGACTTTTAGTGGCTAGTAGACAGGGGTAGAGACTGATGGAGGATTGTAGAGAAGGGTGGAGGTTGATGGAGAGTCTGGAGACTTGAAAAGAGTGGTGAAGGTTGTTGAAAGCTGGTGGAGGGTGGAGGTTGGAGGTTGGAGGAGACTGGTAGAAGCTGACAGAGGGTAGGGAAAGCTGGTACAGGCTGATGGAGACTGGTAGAGGATGGTGGTGAGTGATGGAGGGTGGTGGAGGTTGATGGACTATGGTAGTCTTATAAAAGTGGTGGGAGCTTGAGAGACTGGTAGAGACGTGTAGATGTTAGTCAAGGATATGGAAGATTGGCAGAGGGTGGAGGAGACTGGTAGAAGTGGACAGAGGGTAGTGGAAGCTGGTGGAAGCTGGTAGAATGTGCTGGAGAGTGGTAGAGGCTGGTGAAGGGTAATGGAGGCTGGTGGAGATGAACTTGCCCTGTGAGTGGGAGTTGGGAGCAGGTACTTGCCGAAGAAACTGTGGAACTGAGACTTGACAGATGAACAGCAGCATATATAGACTGAAGGGAATTTCATCCCAGAGAGAAGGAACAGAAAATGCCAAAAGTAAGCCAGAATAAAGTTTTCAATCATTAAAGGATTGAAAAATAAGGCTAGTGTTCAAGCTAGAGACAGTACATGAAGATGGGAGCAAGCAGAGTTGGACCCAAATGGTCTTATAGGCCATGAGGAAGCATTCCCCCCAGGGCCTACAGTTAGGGACATAACAATTTGTTACCAAAAGATCTCTCTGGCTGCTAGGGAGGGTAAATGGTAGGTGGACATGATCAGCAACTGCCTGATATGGCATAAAAGTTCACAAATGTGGGCCACAGAACTGAAGACAAAGAACAGGAAGAGATAGATCCCATAGGGCAGTCAGGAGCACTTGGTGACTGATTGACTGTGGAGCAGGGGGAGCTGGAGTGATGCCTTATTGAAATTAATGAGAACCACTAATTAGGATAGCATTTTAGCACAAACAAATTATTAAGCACTTTTCCTGCCAGTACCACTGTCCTGCCTTTAGGAATAAGGCTTAAAGATCATTAAAAAGGAGGCTGACAGGAGTCAGGGGACCTCTAATAATTTCTAACCATGGGGAAGGGATCTGCAGAAGTCAGGCTATAATAACATGTCACATTCACAAAGCACGTCTCTGTTTACAAAGTGCTTTCCCATCCACAGCCTCCTTCTCACTTTTAGTGTTCTTCATTTTCTATGGCATTTCCATAGAATAGGGTGGATTTATAGCCTGGTGCATTCACATAACAAAAAAACCTCAATTCTGATGAAGAGTTGATTGACACTCTTCTGCATATTAAAAGTTGTTTTTTTCCCTTAAAAATTTTCCTGATGATAATAGCTCCTTTACCAATGGCAACAATTTTCAGTCATTTAAAAGAAACATTTTTCAATTTCATTACCTTACTTAAGTGTTACCTAGCAATCACCCTGAGCAGACTTATGAATAAGATTCAATTGGACTTTTAAGAATTCAGCATTATGAGAAACTTGGAATGATTATGCTTTTGTCTGAATTAAAAGGAAAGTCAGATTGTTATACATGAATTAATTAGGGCCATAACCTACCAGGCCTGCACACAGATCAAAGCCAGCTGCTGCCCCAAAGCAGGCTGAGGGTGGGAGGTGTATCCCAACAAGGACTATGACCTTTCCAAGCAAACAGTCATGATGCTTTCTCAGCCCTGAAGCTAACAGAGCCCCCAAGTTTATGATAGAGGTGCTGGTAGACAATGCTTCCCAAGAAAAGACCCTGAACAATGTGCCTGGCTGTTCTGTAGTGAGTCCTTGAAGGTAGCAAGGCCAAGGGTCACAAGACCACACATAGCTTCAAGGAATGTAGACATCATCAGGGTACATTCCTGAACTTTTTCTTTCCATGAGAAATATTAGAATAAAGTTAGAGGGCAGAGACTTGGGAGGCCAAGTATTCAGAGTGGAGTGCTAGGTTTATGATGAGAGTTTAGACTTTTGTCTGGGATGGTGATAACCACCCCTTCCAGGGTGAAAGGGGGTGAACCTCACAATGTTTTTTGTAAAACAGGAATGGAAATAACTGCTAACATGAATAAAGTTTTCAAAGGTAATCTATGTTAAAATAAATATTGATAAATGACTCCCTTTGGTCATGCTTCAAGCCAGTTTAGTGAGTCTTTACTAAGTATGGATGGTAGGCATAGTGAAGATGAAGAGATGGGGTCTCTACCCTCTTATTCATCTCTGGAGGTAATACTTCAAAATGGAGTTTGATATTCAGGCATCTGAAACCCAGGAGAGGGTCTATGAAGGCACAGCACCTGAGGGAAGACCTGCATCCTGGCTGAGGGCTTAAGAAGGTGCCATGGAGAGTCAGCACTGCACCCAGAGAAGTCCAGCCACAAAGGCTCATAAGAAAAGGTGAGAACTTCTCTCCTTGAGGAACAAAGGCTGAGGCAGAGACAGCTAAGTGGAGGAGATGGGCTTGAATTTATTGAGAAGCTAGTTAGGAACTAGACTGAGCTCTCTACAGTGAGATAGAAGTTATCTTTCAAAAGAAATATAGGTAGAAAATTTGGGGGTCAGAAAGAACGATAGAGATGTGGTGTGGTTTGAATATGAAATGTTTGCCACAGCCTCATCTGTATGAACATTGACCTCCACCTGATGGCACTTTTTTAGGAGGCTATTGGACCTTTTGGAAATGGGTCCTAGCTGGCAGACTAGGGCAATATGAATGGGACTTGAAGGTCACTGTCTGGTCAGCACCAAGTAATAACCAGCTATCACATACCAGGGACTCGTGCACCACCATACCTTCCTTGGCATGATGGATTGTATCCCCTCAAACTAAGAGCCAAAATTCTCCTTCCCTTAGTTCTTTCGGGTATTGCATCACAGCAATGAGGAAAGTAACTAATAGAAGATGTACTCTTTAACATGTCGAAAGTCAGCTAAGCCACAAAGCCCACCACTGGGTTCCATGAATGGTTTTGTGGAATCCATGTCCAAACTCATCTTGACTTAGATGCAGAAAGTAGCTGAACTCCATTTTGCCAGAAGAATTGGGGGTGGAGAGATTTCTGTTCTATCCCAGATGAAGTTTTTATAGATTGAAAGACATTGTCGTCTAGTCACTCCTAGAAGCCTTTAGACTTATACTTAACCAAAATTGCCAAACCATCTTGAGAGAGAAAGACTCCTCAAGGACACCTATCATACTTGCTCTCTTTCATGACTGAAAAGCTGAAAAATAGAGGAAGAGAAGAAAGGGAAAGAAAGAGAAGAGCAGGTGAAGAGAGAGAGAGAAATAAAAAGTGTATGAGAATGTATCAAAGAACTGTGTTTGGTGACAAAATACAGGAAAACCAAAAAAAAAAAAATGTAAGAAGACAGGAGGCTCCATATACTTATAAGGAAAAACAAAAGTATGAGAAAGGCAAGTGGAATTTTAAGAATACAGAACGAAACTAGAACAGTTGAGCAGAGAAGGGAGTAAAGGAATGAATAGGTATTTTGTACACATATTACACATGTTGTGTAATATGTGACTATATATAAATGCTGTCCATGTCTTTGTGTAATGTATGACGTTATAAGTTGATACATGTGATAGTTTGTAACTATACTTCAACCATAAAAATACATCTTAGGCTTGGGAAATGGGTTATAGCAGTTATGGTTTGCCTGAAAAGCCAAAGGACCCAGGTTTGACTCCCCAGTACCCACATAAAGCCAGATATACAAGGTGCCACAAGCATCTGGAGTTCATTTGGAGTGGCCAGAGGCCCTGGCTCACTCTCATTCTCTCTCTCTCTCTCCCTATCTCCCTCCCCCCTCCCTCTTTCCCTCCTCTCTTTGTTTCTCAAATAAATAAATACTTAAAAAATCCCAAACATATGATATCATTTGGAGTGTTTACCAGAATAGACCAAGCTTTAAAGAAAAAATGTACATGGGTGTCAGTGCAGTACATATGCCAGATCTAAGTAATTTTGTAATTATGTCTGCTTTCGACTAATCGTCGTCACTTTCTATGAACAGCACTCCATACTTCATAACATGTCAGGACAAGGCTTTGCTCTCAACATGAAGGTGTTGCTGTCATTGCTTATTTTCTCCTTGCTTCGTGATTACAAGTGCTGATCACAGCTCAGATAGTTGTAAAAAATAAACCTGCTATCATAGCTTGCATGTAATTAGTTCTAAATGTGTGTCCTATTTACAATAGCAAGCAGTACATTAAGTACCACAAACACTTAAAATGCCAGATATCACCACACTTTTATGACAGTCATTAACTGAGCCAAGCAGCAAATATTTAATGTGACAGTGGCATTAGCATACATCTCTGTTGATAAAGAAGTATGCCTCACCATTTGCAGTGCACAATGCAGGGTTGAGCTGCACATGCTGCCAATGGCTCTTTTCTAGAAACCTGGAAGAAAAGTAGAGCTCTTGTACACTCCACTGTGCTGGGAGGCAAAAGGTATTTTCATTCTGGTATTGAACATCACCTACCTCTGAAAGGCACATCTCTCCTAGGCACATTTGACACAAGACTCTGACTAATCTAAATGACAGGGACATCTCCTTCAGAGTATTATAGTTTTTGAAGAACTTGAATGCTTATGAACCTAGACCCTGTCGCATAAAAAGGCACCATGACCAGTATGATGGTTTGGTGAGAGTAAGATTTTAAATACATTCTCCTAGATGGACTAAAAATTAGCCAACTAATCCTTCAGGATTCCAGTTGCTAATTCCAAATATGGAAACTTGGCACCTGTATTAGTTATTTTGCATTGCTATGACAAAATACCTGACAGAAACAACTTGAGAAAGGAAATGTTTATTTTGGCTCCTGGTTTCTGACAATTTCTGTCCATCATGTGGGGAAAGCTCAGCAGTCTTCATGCAGTGGGAGTGTATGGTAGGGGTTCATCACAGCAACAGTCCAGGGACCAGAAAATGGAACTGGAACCAGCAGCTAGGTATCACCTCCCAACACTCAATCCCAGTCATCTACTTCCACCAACTAATACCTATATTGTAAAGGTTCCACAGCTTCCCAACATAGCACTACCTGCTGGAAAGCAAGCATTCAAACCATGAGCTTGTAAGGGCCATTTCAGATTCAAATCAACATTCTGCCTCCAGCCCCCCAAAGACTCATGCATTTAGTACAACTTTTAGAGTCCCCAGAATGTTAACTATCTCAATGCTATTCAGTAGTTCATACTCTAAAGGCTTATTTTGAGATTTAAGGCAAACTCCTAACTGTGAGTTCCTATAAAAATAAAAAAAGAAAAAGGTACATGCTTCCAATTTACAGTGGCACCAAATAAACATTCTCATTTTACAAGGGAAGATCCAGCCTTTGATGGGTAGATTCTCACACTTAAGGCACCTTTCCTGTTGTCCCAGTGTGAAGCACATGTCTTCTTTTTAAAATATTTTATTTGAAAAAAAGAAAGAGCCAGAGAGAGAGAAAGAGGAGAGAGAGAGAGAGAGAGAAAGAGAGAGAGAGAGAGAGAATGGGCATTCCAGGGCCTTCTGCTACTACAAATGAACTCCAGATGCATGTGCCACTGTGAGCATCTGGCTTCACTTAGGTACTGGAGAATCAAACTCAGGTCGTCAGGCTTTGCAAGCAAGTGACTTAACCACTGAGCAATCTCTCCAGCCCACATCTTCCTTTTAACTGTACTAACCTCTATAACAGCTATGGCCACTTTATCAGTGTTTTTCTTGTTCACAACTTTGAATGTGCTGAGTTGTATGTTTCTCATACCTTTTTGCTCCACTTTTTGCTTTTGGTTCTCACTGCAAATCTGGTTAAAAGTAGCTAGTAAAGCTGGGCATGGTGTTTCATGCTTTAGTCCCAGCACCCAAAAGGCTGAGGTAGGAGGACTATCATGAGTTGGAGGCCAGTCTAGTGCTACAGAGTGAGTTCCTGAGTAGAGTGAGACCTTACCTCAACAACAGCAACAAGAACAAAGTAGCTAGTAATAGCTACGACACAGCCTGAAGGCTATGCTGTCTTAAAAATCTCTTCTGACAAATTAATTGGTCATTATGTTTTAATTCATCCTCACACAGGCAAAATATAGCCAGATTAATTGGCAGAATGTAGCCTAAGCAGCTTCTAGTCCAACTACCAGTAGAGTCCTTGTTCACATTGGAAACCTATGGTCCACCTTCCTTTGGCATTCTGGTCTTCTTACCTCTAATCAGAACTATTTACTAAGCTCCAATTAGAGCATTCTAGGGTTCTCCTGGCAAGTATCTCCAAACTCTTCTAAATCTCTCTGACAAGCCACTTCCAAAAGCTTATGGATCACATGATCAGGTTTAGTCAGAAGCATGATCCTACTTCTCTGCTGCCATTTTTTTGTAATTACCTTTACTTCATTGTGACAAGACATCTGACTGACACAACATAAGAGCATGAGAGTAAAGATTTACTTTGGTTCATGGGTCCAGAGGATTACCACCCATCATGGTGAAGAAAGCATGGTGGTATGCTGTGGAATTGTGTGGTAGAGGCTCCTCTCATCATGGCAGACCAAGAAGCAAACAATGATACTGGAACCAGGTGCCAGGCACAACCTTCAAATATACCTAGTGACCCACCTCTGCTAACTAGAACTAACCTCCTAAAAGTTCCACAGCCTCCCAAAATAGTGCTATTTTACTGGGAAACAAGTTCAAACATGAGCCTATGGGGAGTGGGCATTTCAAACTCAAAGCATAACAGTGTCCAAGTTCTGAAAGTTTGAAAGCTATCCCTATAGTTGTTTTTAAGTATTTTTGTTTCGTTCTCTTGTATTCAAAGAAACTATTGTTTCCAGAATTGTTATGCTTCAGAGGCATAATTATATGAGACTATCACATTTAAATGTATCTTGCATGATTATGGAAGTTTAAGCCACTGTCTTTGGTGCTACTTCCTGTTGAATCCTAACCTATGATAAACAATTCCTGGTAATAATTATCAATATCAGATATCAAGAGGGTGCTTCTGTGATGTAGAAATGTATTCTGTTTGAAGACCCAATGAGAGTTAGCTATGTTAAATGGCTCATTTGTAGGATGAGGGATATATCATGAATCAAGATGAGATGAGCAGTATTTCTTTCCAGGTTGCATGTGTCCTCTGCCTATCCCAGGGACCCTTCCTTTATACCAGTTTATAGGAGAAGTTGAAAATCCAAAGACATATATGGATTAAGCAATAGCATTAAAGAGTAAAGTAAGCCAGATGTCATACAATAGGGTGTAGAGAATGAAAAGTAAATGACAAATCTTATACGGGCAGTTCTGTACAGTTAATAGAAGGTTGTCATGTAGACCAAGCCAGAAGTCCAACTATTTGAGAAGCAGAAATCTAGAACCTATGTGAAACAGTCTCAGTTCTAAATACTAGAAATCAATTCATTTTTTGTTATTTTCTAGTCTGGCCAAACAAAATGTACCTATGGGAAACTTAGGTCTTTGGGTCAATAATCTATAGATGTATTTAAGAAATCAAAAAGAGCCTGCTACTAACAAGAGGCCTGTCATTGCCATGACCATCTATAGACTTTTAATGCTAGTTTCACTACTGTTGGCAATTCTCATGTCTGGTCCTAGAAGTCAATGGAGTTTGAAATTATTCTCCAAATGTTGTAGTTTAGGTTTAGCAGTCTGAGATATTTCACTATGTTCATAGAACATATAATAAAAAAATAGATAACATTTATTGAACATTGTTTTAAGTATGTTATGTGTAACTGTCTGGAAATGGTAACAACACTGTCTTAACCCTTACAGGATGCCAGACACTGGTCTACATGGTTTATACAGATTAACTAACATAATCCTCAGAGCAAAATGATCCTCTTCACTGCTCTGAAGTTACAAAACCAAGGGAAAATAATAGTGCAGAGTCCTCCCAAGGTGCTGGAGTTAAAAACCTGGAGCCTGTATCCGAAACCCTTCAGTCCAGCTCTAGGGAACATATCTTCACCACTGTTCAATCATGCCACTCATTAAGTTAGGACTTAAAGACCAAAACCAAACAAAATACCCACAGCTGAGACCCATGTGCCTACATTTCAGTCTTAAATACAGATGCAGGAAAACTTAAACAAGTGTTAGGGAAACAGGAAGCAACTCACTGTCAACTTTTGTTATGATGAGGAAGGAAACTGACTGTTGTGGAGGACTCTCTGCAAGTGATTCGCCTTTTTCAGTATCTTATTTAATTGTAACCAAAACATACTGCAGTGCATCTTCTAATTTGGCAACTGGTAGCCAGAGGCCAAACAGGATAGGGTGTATATAACCAAGGGAGTTCATTAAGCAAATCACAGAGAAGATCCCAGATATGACTGATTTGGAACACAGTGTTTTGTTTGGGATGCCCATCTTTTCTGACTATGTCAGTGTCCAGCTTTGAACTTACTGTCCTCCATGAAGGACTGGGGTAGAAGCTGGGAGAGTAAGTCAGGAAAGAATAAGTCAGTAACACTGGAGTGATATCCAAGATGCACTTGATCTACTTCCTCTGCAAAGTACATCATCACAGAACAAAAAATGGTCTCTCTCTCCCCAGGTAAATGACATCCAAAGACAGCACGCCTTGGATAAAGGAAAATACTGCATACTTTCATTCTATTGACTTTTGATAGTTCAAATGCAAGAATTTTTCCACTTTGTTGCCTATGAGAGTATATATCAATTCAGCAACACTGACTCTTAGGAAACCTCCATCTCCTGCCATAATGACATCCTAGTTCTCCTAATCCAGTCCTATCCTTCCACACTTAAAATGCTCATCCTCCCATAGTGTTTACACATTTCAAATATTTGTAGCCTATTAAAAAGATATTGAGCACATGGAGAAATAGATGTCCACATTTGGAAAGCATAAATTGGAGGCACTAGGGATTACAGGCTCTCTTTATACATTTTTTAAAAGATGAGAAAAGTATCCTTTGATATTGAACAGATCTGTAACCCTAGCAAGCTGTGCATTCTTTTTAGGGTATCCCTCCCAAAGTGGTTTACCAGCTCCCAGGGTACTTTTCTATGGAATGCTGTGTCTTCTCACCTTCCACACATTGACTATCACAATGGTATGATGCTTGTTGATTCTCTGTTGCTTGAAATTTCTAGAAACATCTTCCAGGTCCATAGGGGATGTGTATCCCTATCAGCTGTCCTGTGTTTTCTCCTTTTCTTTCTGCAAGACCACATGTAAACACTCATTTCACAATACACACGCCACGGCAGAGCTCATAATACCAAGAGTCACAATAGCAAGTAAAAGCTTGGCACCCCAAACCGAAAACCAGGCCCATACCTTCTCTTTGGGATCATGAAAAGCTCCCTTCAGAGCTTCAGCAATTCACTCGTCTATCCTCAAGATGGCGCTGCCTCTCACTTACCTATTGTGGTTCCCCCTCACCCCTTCCCCTGTTAGGTACCCCCTGCCAGGTGCTGACTCATCCCCATAAAGGTGGGCATTACTGGGTGTGCAGCTTTTGTTGAGCTGATTGTCTAATCAGAAGACAATGACTTTGCTTTGCTTTGAGGGAAAGATCTAGTTCTGATTCTGGGAGGATGGGTGCATTGCTCAACAGAATGAGGGAGGTTTTTCAGAGGTTTGAAGGATATCCAAATTACTGATTAAAGGAAATGGCATTTCATTTTGTCCCCTATGAAATCACTCCCCCAGTCAGTATGAGGGATAGTGAATATGTTTCATTCCCATCCATCTCCCAACCATCTCCCAAACATCTAGTCTTTAATGAGTCTATTTCTAGTCCTAGCTCTAGAACGATGAAAATTCGATGAGGGAAAACATATACAACACATTTCAATAAATAGCACCTAAAAAAAGGCAAAACACACACAGGAGGAAATAGGAAAAAATAAACCACATTCAATAACAGTTAAAACAAATGAGTAAAGGGAAAACAGGAAACACTACAAAATAAGAAGAATGGCAAGAATAAATACATACCTTCCAATAAAAACTCTTAATATCAATGGCCTCAATGCACCAACCAAAAGACACAGGCTTGCAGACTGGATTAAAAGGCGGGACCCTGCCATTTGTTGCCTCCAGGAAACTCATCTCTCAATAAAAGATAGACACTGCCTTTGGGTGAAAGGATGGAAAATGGTATTTCAAGCAAACAGGCCTAGGAAATAAGCAGGGCTTGCTATCCTAATATCTGACAGGACAGACTTCAAACCAACATTAGTGAGGAAAGAAAAAGAAGGTCATTTTATACTGATTAAAGGAACACTCCATCAGGAGGACATTACAATCCTAAACATATACTCACCTAGCATGGGGGCTCTCAGTTTCATCAAACACTGTTAGGCTTAAGGTCACAGATAATATCAAACACAATTGTACTGGGAGACTTCAGTACCCCACTGTCATCAATTGACAGGTCATCCTGGCAAAAAAAAGAAACAGAGGGCTGGAGAGATGGCTTAGCAGTTAAGCGCT
Organism: Dipus sagitta; assembly: GCA_036346955.1. Lineage (NCBI taxonomy): Eukaryota > Metazoa > Chordata > Mammalia > Rodentia > Dipodidae > Dipus > Dipus sagitta. The sequence goes on from CM070781.1 coordinate 65,881,207, forward strand.
TGCCTGTGAAGCCTAAGGACCCCGGTTCAAGGCTCCACTCCCCAGGACCCACGGTAGCCAGATGCACAAGGGGGTGCACACACCTGATATTCGTTTGCAGTGGCTAGAGGCCCTGGTGTGCCCATTCTCTCTCCCTCTCTCTATCTGCCTCTTTGTTTCTCTGTCTGTTGCTCTCAAATAAATAAATAAAAATAACAAAAAAAATTTTAAAAAAGAAACAGAGAGACATCTGAATTAAATGATGTCATGGAACAAATGGACCTAACACATATCTACAGAACATTCCATCCAAATGCTGCAGAATACACATTTTTCTCAGAAGCACATGGAACATTCTCTAAAATAGACCATATATTAGGACACTGTCACAATGGGATTAAACTGAACATCAGCAACAAGAAAAGCTACAGAGCATACAGAAATTCATGCAGACTAAATAGTACACTATTGAATGATCAACGGGTCACTGAAGAAATCAAAAAGCAAATCAATAAATTCATAGAATCAAATGATGATGATAATACAACATACCAAAACCTTTGGGACACAATGAAGGCAGTCCTAAGAGGGAGATTTATAGCTCTAAGTGCTATATTAAGAAATTAGAGCCAGGCGTGGTGGTGCACGCCTTTAATCCCCACACTTGGGAGGCAGAGGTAGGAGAATCATGGGGAGTTCAAGGCCACCCTGAGACTATATAGTGAATTTCATGTCAGCCTGGGCTAGAATGAAACCCTACGCTGAAAAACTAAACAAAAAAAAAAAAAAAGAAAGAAAGAAAAGAAAAGAAATTAGAGAGTTCACAAATAAACAATTTAATGCTACACATTAAGGCCTTGGGAAAAGGAGAACAAGGCAAACCAAAAATCAGTAGACAAGAAGAAGTCATAAAGATTAGGGCAGAAATTAATGAAATAGAAACCAAAAAAAAAAACAATCCAAAGAATCAACAAAACGAAGTATTGGCTCTTTGAAAGGATAAACAAGATTGATAAACACTTAGCAAATTTGACCAGAAGAGAGAAGAGACAAAAATTAATAAAATTAGAGATGAAAACACACCATTACAACAGATACCAAAGAAATTCAGACAATTATAAGGACATACTTTAAGAATATATACGCATCTAAGTTTGACAATCTGAAAGAAATGGATGATTTCCTTGATTCATATGACCTACCAAAACTAAATGAAGACTTCCAGTCAAGATGGCGGCATAGAAACCACGCCAAAGCAGCCTAGGGGAGAAAAAGCCAAAGAAAACCCAGCAAAATACACACCTTTACTTAAAAGGGAGGTGTATAAGAGATTAAAACAGCAGCAGAGAAGTAGGAGAGATCCAGAACATCCAGAGCCCACACGGGCAGGCTGAGGCAGCTCCGGCAGTGGTGGCTTGGGCTCCGGCAGCAGAAGCGGTGGTGGAAGCCGTGACTCTGGCTCCAACAGCAACATCAGGGGCTCCGGCACCGGATACAGCGGATTCAGTGGCGGCGGACCCAGCAGTGGCGGCTTCAGCGGCTTCAGCGGCGGCGGATCCAGCAGCGGCAGCTCCAGCAGATCAGCGGTGGTGGACCCACCAGCAGCAGCTCCAGCGGCAGTGGCGGATCCAGCAGGAGCAGCTCCAGCAGCAGCAGTGGCGGATCCAGCAGTGGCAGCTTCAGTGGCAGCAGTAGCGGATCCAGCAGCAGGGGTGCCGATCTGCAGGGCCACAGTTGCCAGGCTTGGTTTGCCCTGCAGGAAAAGCCAGTGCCCAGTTCCAGAAAACAGAACAGCGGCCCAACATCCTAGTGAGAAACTTGACTGAGACCAAAAGCATCCAAAAAGGTAACTGGGATTGAACCAGGGAAGGGTCTCACTTGGTCATAAGCTGACTTGGATCCCTGAACAGACCAGAAATCTTAACCTCTTTGTTGATAGAGGATCTGGTTCTTATAATACCTACTCTTGCATAAATACTCGGTGCTGTTTTTGACTGATTGTGTACAGGGTTTAGTTAAATTTTAGAATCTACCTGTATTTTATCCCACTAAACCTATGTGAATTCTCCCATAGCAGGCAAACTCAACCCCTAGGAACACTTGTCTAGACACTCTGAGAGTGTTAAGAGCCACACCTAACATCTTAATCTCCTCCATTGAAGATATACAACACCAGATCAATTGATAAAGCTAAGAATACCCAGCTAATTGGAAAATCTAAGCAGTAACTTAATCCAAGATGCAAAAATATATACATTATAACACAAGAATCACCAAAAACCAAGGCAATATAAATCCACCAAAAAGTATCAATGCATCAGAAATGACCTCCAGTGAGAACGAGTTAGAGGAAATGCCTGAGAAAGATTTCAAAAGAATGATTGTAAATATGTTCAATGCACTCAAAGAAGAAATCAAAGGAATCAAAGAGGAAATCAAAGGAATCAAAGAAGAAATCAAAGGAATCAAAGAAGACACAGGACACCAATTTAATGAAATAAAGAAGTCAATACAACACATAAATAAGGAAATAGAAATAATAAAGAAAAACCAGTAAGAACTACTAGCAATGAAGAACACAGTTAATGAAATAAAAAACTCTGTAGAAAATCTCACCAGTAGAATGGATGAAGGAGAGGACAGAATATCTAAGCTAGAAGACCAGGTGGCAGATCTAATACAGTCCAACAAAGAGAAAGACAAACTAATAGAAAAGTATGAATGGGAATTTCAAGATATTCAGGACACTATGAAAAGATCAAACATAAGAATTCAGGGCCTAGTAGAAGGAGAAGAATTTCACTCCAAAGGCATAGTAGGCATCTTCAACAAAATCATAAAAGAAAACTTCCCGCAAATTGGGAAAGAGGTGCCAATGCAGATACAGGAAGCATTTAGAACACCAGCCAGACAAAACCTGGAAAGAACCTCTCCTCGCTATATTATAATCAAACTATCAAACACACAATCCAAAGAAAAAATATTGAAAGCAGTTAGAGAGAAAAATCAAGTTACCTACAAAGGCAAGCCCATCAGGATCACAGCAGATTACTCAACACAAACTTTCAAAGCCAGAAGGGCTTGGACTGATATATTCCAAATTCTGAAAGATAACAACTGTCAACCAAGGCTACTTTATCCTGAAAAACTATCCATTCAAATAGACGGAGAAATAAGGACATTCCATGACAAAAGCAGGCTAAAGGAGTATTTGAAAACAAAACCAGCTCTACAGAAAATACTTGAAAGAATCATCCATGCCGAAGAGAAGGAAAAACACACATATAAGGAACCTGGAAAACAACAAGCAATACTCAAATACTAGTTAACACAAGAGAGCAAGGTAGAACCGGAACCATAAAAAAAATGGCAAACATAAATACACACCTTTCAATAATATCTCTTAATATCAATGGCCTCAGTGCCTCAACCAAAAGACATAGGTTTGCAGACTGGGTTAAAAAGCAGGATCCTACAATTTGTTGTCTCCAAGAAACTCATCTTTCTACAAAGCATGGACATTATCTTAGGGTGAAAGGTTGGAAAACAGTGTTTCAAGCAAATGGACCCAGAAAACAAGCAGGGGTTGCTATCCTAATATGTGACAAGGCAGACTTCAGTCCAACATTAATTAAGAAAGATAAGGAAGGCCACTTTATATTGATTAAAGGCACACTCCAACAGGAGGACATTACAATCCTAAACATATATGCACCTAACATGGGGGCTCCCAAATTCATCAAAACAAACACTGTTAGAACTAAGGTCATAGATAACACCAAACACAGTTGTAGTGGGTGACTGTAACACCCCACTCTCATCAATTGACAGGTCATCCAGGGAAAAAATAAACAGAGAGGCATCTGGACTAAATGAGGTCATAGAAGGCATGGACCTAACAGATATATACAGGACATTTCATCCAAATGCTGCTGAATATACAATCTTTTCAGCAGCACATGGAACATTGACTAAAATAGACCATATGTTAGGACACAAAGCAAATCTTACCAAATTCAGGAAAATTGAAACAATTTCTTGCATTCTATCTGACCACAATGGAATCAAACTACAAATCAATAGAAAGAAAGGCTATAGAGCATACACAGAATCATGGAAACTAAACAATACACTACTAAATGATGAATGGGTCAATGAGGAAATCAAAAAATTTATAGAGTCAAACAATAATGAGAACACAACATACCAAAATCTCTGGGACACAATGAAGGCAGTTCTAAGAGGTAAATTTATAGCTTTAAGTGCCTATATTAAGAAATTAGAAGCCGGGTGTGGTGGCGCATGCCTTTAATCCCAGCACTCAGGAGGCAGAGGTAGGAGGATCGCCGTGAGTTCGAGGCCACCCTGAGACTCCATAGTGAATTCCAGGTCAGCCTGAACTAGAGTGAGACCCTACCTCGAAAAAAAAAAAAAAAGAAATTAGAAAGGTCGCAAGTAAACAACCTACTGCTTCACCTTAAAGCCTTGGAAAAAGAAGAACAAGGCAAACCAAAAATCAGTAGACGGGAAGAAATAATAAAGATTAGGGCAGAAATTAATGAAAATAGAAACAAAAAAAAAAATCCAAAGAATCAATGAAACAAAGAGCTGGTTCTTTGAAAGGATAAACAAGATTGATAAACCCTTA